>OY744616.1:11386563-11421563 GCA_963556255.1 Allolobophora icterica
ATTGATGCTCGAGTTGTTTCGTTCGCTTCAGATTGTTTTAGATATTTTACTGATTTATATAATAGACCAAAGCACTTCATGAAGATTTGAGCTGAATTGGGAAGAAACAAGAATTAAGACACAATTATTATGCAAGTTAGACAGGATTATTTGCAATACCAAACCCCGGATCTAACATTGGGAGCTTAAACCCGCTAAACCATCCGTTGGCCTCAGCGCCGCGTATAGACCAAAGCCTGGATTTACCAGTTTTAACTCTGCATTAAGGACTGTTGAAGCGATTGCGTTAAGGGTAGGTCTCTTGAAGAGGCGCTATACAAATTCTCAGAATGAATGAATTAATTAATTAAGGGTCTAACTGTGACGGGTAATAGGCTATATATGTAATATGTAAAATAAGTAAACTCGGGTCAGCCAAAGGTCTTAAAGATTCCGCCATTATATCGGCCCAGAGGGGTTGAGATATTGTCTGGTGATGCTGCGGACGTGGCATCTACAGCCAAGGTCTGGCTTCTGAAACCCTGCTGTAATTCGCTTTACTGCAACGTTTTGAGACAATTATAGACGGCCAGGGACTTTCGGCCAACTTAGGCCTATCAGCCATTGCTGGAATATAATTTTTCTTTTTTTATTTGTGTAAATTGACAAACTCACTGACAAACCGCAGTAAGTAACATTGAAACATGTGGCGAAATTGTATTTTTTCTGTACATTTACAAGCGCCTCTCACTGAGTTCACAAATCAGAGATTCAAGATTTCAGAGTGCAGAGCCAGTGCGAAAGACCTAGTGAAAATAGAGCAGAAAAGAGGCACTTGGGCCTCCAACTAATAAAGTAGGCCTACGTGTCGATGGAGAGAGTTGATTCCAGAGTGCAGGGCCAATGCTGCAATGCAAGCAAAGACTCGAGTTTTGGCCATATAGTAGTCCTGGTTCGAATCCGCGCAGTAAGGGGAAGCCAATGAACATGATCAAAGAATGTTCCTTTCTGCTTCAGATACGTCGCAATACGGGTCAATGCACTCTGTGGACCCGTGTATTGCGAGACGCACTTCTCGAGACGAACTGATGTATTTATCGTCAAGATGAGCTTGTGCTAAACCGGGAGTAAGCCCTACGACACTTTCCCAACACCGAGAGCGTGTCTGCCCCGCAGAGGCGTCTAGGGCCTACACCATAGAAACCTTGAAGCAAATGCTCCATCCAAAAAATCGGGGGGAAAAGATCTGTCAGTGTGTGTGCCACCATTTTAGGGGGGAGGAAGGGGAAGTGGAAGAAGGGGGGAAAGAGGAAGTTGCTGCAATGACTTAGGGGGAATAGACACCCCTGCTGCCCCGAAATGTAGTCTTTTAGATGGTCCGAGCCTCCCTACATTGGGAAACGAATGCACAGGCCTGTTATTAATAACTTCTATTGCCCCAGTGTCTAATGCACAAGCCATCAACGGATAGCACCACCAAAAAGGAAGAGCGCTACACAAAAATTGACCCCATTCAATGGTGTCGTCACGCAAAACGAGTCTCTTTAAGTGGGCCACATCCCACATACGAAACCAAATCGGTCAGTGCGATCCCGGGAAGGTAGCATTCGTTGTTCGACAGGTACGTACGTACCAGCGCCACGGATCGGATTTCTGGGTTTCGGCCCATCCAGTGGCAGAGATCTTGTTTGACAGGTGGGGGGACACTTTATAAATGATCTGGTCAAAAAGAGTTTTGACCTGAACTGGTCAAAAAAGAGGTCAATAAAGTTTTTCGCGCTCACTCGCGATAAAATTCATTCTAACAAAAAAATTTTCGCGCTCTCGGCGATAAAATTTGCTGACTTTTTTGGTGTTTCTTCAAATTTTTTTTCGGGGGACAAATGTATGGTGTGTCCCCCACTCTAAAGGATGGGGGTCTTGTCCCCCTCGACCCCTCCGGGATCGCCGCCCATGGGCCCATCTAAAGCACTCTTATCAAGGCAACTCTAAGAGAGGGGCAGAAAAAGTGGTTTGGTCAAATATACTGAGAGGGGATTCCCTACTGAGAACTATCATGGAGGGAAAGAGAATGAGAGGGAGACCTATAGACTGAATGATGATGGATGGTTACAGAAGGAGGATCGAAGAAGCCCAGCATCAAGAGGAGTGGCACCATTGCACAAACTTGAACGTGCCCAAGGGTAGAAAACTTGAAGAAGACGAATTAAAGCATACGTGCACATGCAAAATGGCAGATAAAAGTCTTAACATGGTTTAAATTACATTGTCATTGTAATTGTAATTACGACAATTTTTATAGCAATGTTGGTAGCAAGCTACTTCTAGGATTCGTCACACAAACACACGCAGACGCACGCGCACACACACAAACAAACACACACACACACACACACACACAGTGTCTACTGTCAGACCAAATACTAATGCTTAGAGTTACATGCCTGTTGGTACTCCTGAGAGTTAGAAATGAAAACGAATAGCAAGTACAATGTGCATAGTGGATTTACATCTATTGAATATTGAAGTTCACACCATTCGACTGGTTCGGATGTGTGTGCGTGCGTGCGTGCGTGCGAGCGTGCGTGCGTGCGTGCGTGCGTGCGTGCGTGCGTGCGTGCGTGCGTGCGTGCGTGCGTGCGTGCGTGCGTGCGTGCGTGCGTGCGTGCGTGCGTGCGTGCGTGCGTGCGTGCGTGCGTGCGTGCGTGCGTGCGTGCGTGCGTGCGTGCGTGCGTGCGTGCGTGCGTGCGTGCGTGCGTGCGTGCGTGCGTGCGTGCGTGCGTGCGTGCGTGCGTGCGTGCGTGTGTGTGTGTGTGTGTGTGTGTGTGTGTGTGTGTAAGGCGAACGCTATGGATCCGACTTAACTTAACAAATAGTTTGTCTTCACGTATTTTGACTTCAGTTTAATATATCATCCGAGTCCAGCATAACCAAAAAAACTTTGCCTGCAGTTTATCTTTCGATAAATTTCATGAATTCAACTCGTTAAATTCAACCGGATCCCGCCGAATCTGAGATCCGGTCCCTCTGATTTGAGACCATGCAGGTATACCTGACCTATAGCCTATAATAAGATCCGCCACCTAAAAGAGAAGACCCGTCACTTAACTGTTTTTATAACAATAATCGACCATAATGCGTTCTGTTTCATGCATTTTATGTTTAATCAAACAGCGAATAGTGAGTGTCGATTATAGATCCGTCAGATAAAATAGGTATTAAAATTGAAGATCCGCCACCTCTGATGAGCAATTTAGGCTAACCAAACTGCCAGGCAGAGTTCAGTCTAAGAGTTGTTTTTTCATTTGTTCTGGTTGTTATACTTCGGTTATAGTCAGCCTATCCAGCCACAAACCCGAGCCATCGAAATAAAATTAACCACAAATGAAAGTGGAGACAGAAAAGACACTCCGAAAGCTACGTCACAAGGATCGATCGTCGGAGACGGAACGACGAGACGTTTCGGTCTCAGTTGTTCTTTCAAAGTACGACGTGGTTCTTCGATTCCGTCTAACCGATGTCTTTTCTCTAACAACATCCGAGTTAATTTCGACTTCACTGGCTGATGACGATCATTTAGTTCATCGATGATATCTAACGGATGTCTCTTTCCCAAGGTGTCGTGTTGAACCAGTTGCACAGATTGGTCGATGTCATTTGCTTCTACCTGGAAAAATAAACATGCACGTATACACTGGCGTAAACTTGTCCAAAGTATTGGGGGGAGGGGATTTGGCGATTCATTCTACACTTGTTGCATTGGATTCATTCATTCATTTAAAAAATTTAATATATCGCCCCCTCAAGTTACCTACTCAGAAGCGCTCCCAGCCCAACCACGGCAATATAAACTGGACTTAAGTAACTTATAAAAAAAACAAGCGAACTATTCTTAGGCTACAAGCGTATCTGCAATGGGAGTTGATTCCAGATGGAGGGGCCGACTATAGAGAAAGCGCGACGCTGCCTAGTTGCGGTGGTAGAACGAGGAACCAAGAGCTCACCAGCAGAAGATGAGCGAAGGGCTCGGCGGCCAGTCACACGAGAGACAGGACAGCAAAGCTCACGTAATGTAGGCCTACACTCCATCTCAATTATTGCCCCCAGAGTCTACGCCTATGCACGTATACGAGATCCACGACATACAAAATTCGTAAATCATTGTCGACTTCTTCTAAAGCTGAAGTATTAAACATTTGACAGACAGAATAAGACTTTTTCTCGCAGATGTTTAAACGACACCCAACATTGCATATTTAACTCCCTGCCAGCATGTTCAATAAAATTTTTAGGGATCCACATGGGCATGTTGAGCCGGGCTATAATCGGCCACCGTCTGAGGCCGTGGCCTGCAAGCTGGGCATAAGTTTTGCCTGTGGGTAGGCTTACAATGTAAAAGCCCAACTGGGGCTTCATGCTATACAGCGCCACCGTTAATTGGGTGAATAGATTTTAAACATAGATTACAAAATATTCAAGAATCCTACCCTAATCCATCCAATCCTCCGCCCTCCAAGCTATCTTTGTCGTCCTCGACGACACGTACCTTAGCAGCTCCTCAGCCCCCCTCTGTCTGTCTGTCTGTCTGTCTGTCTGTCTGTCTGTCTGTCTGTCTGTCTGTCTGTCTGTCTGTCTGTCTGTCTGTCTGTCTGTCTGTCTCTCTCTCTCTCTCTCTGACGACCGGACTCAGGTCTAAACTTGGCATCTCTGGGCAACCCCTCGATCTGACTCGACGGAGCGCTCGTAAATAAGCTGGGCCCTGCGTTTAGCCTTAGAGAAGCACTTTAGAAATTTGGAATTTACCACTTCGAAGATTGGGCGAACTTTTACAGATCCTGAAACAGATGAGCTTTAAGTTTAGGTCTGAATGAAATCAGACAACTGTCAGAACGTGCAAACCATTGTCATTGAATTACAACGCATCGGACCAGTAGCCAACGAGAAAATCCGAGTGCCAACAATTTTAATGCGAGGAACAGCAATGGTCTGGATATCCGTTGTTCGAGTGCAATATCTGATGGCGTAAGAGGTCAGCCAGGAGAAGTGATGTAATGTAGTGAAAATCTCCGAACTTTCCCAGCGCCAAACAAGAGCCCCGTCAGGAAGTCTGCAGCTAATTTACTCACCGGCGAAATATAAGTCGGATTTGGAGGAAATAGCTGAGCATATATGTCACAATAACTACTATGATTATCACAACACATGCTGATTTATGTAAATGCTCATTTAAATGTAATGTATATATACAAATTATCACAACACGAAGGCCTACTGTGGGTGTATGCTGATTTATGTAAATGAGCGTTCATTACTGTCTGCTATCTGTTTCCAGGAAATTCTTCTAAAAATGTCAAAGTGAGCATAGGAAATCTGAGAAACTCTCCGTTGGATATTTTTTTTATTCCGGATATTTTTATAGCGCCTCTCGAAGTCAACTACTACTCAGAGGCGCTCCCGACTACAGCATTTGATACTGTGCCGGAATTTTCACGCCGAAGCGCCACGAGCAATTGCGCGTGAAGGACTTGCCTAAGGTCCGTACGCAGCGGCTAGAGTGGGATTCGAACCTGCAACCCTCAGGTCACAAGGCGCCGAACTTACGACTGAGCCACCACGTCCCACAAACTTGACTCATGTACTTGACTCTATAGCATACCCGTTGGAAACCCTCTGACTTGACGCAGCGCTCGTGAATAAGTTGGTGCCCTGCGTTTAGCTTTCAAGTGGCGTTTTATAATTTTGGAGTTTACGATTGTCTGTTCTATCGCGATCGATTACCTGTTCTGTCGCCATAGGGGCCGCCGAAACAGTCACCAGCCAACCGAGACACAAGACACAGAACAGCTGAAGCGTAACTGGCGCCATCATGCTTCACCGTCTGAATTCAGGCGCAGTATCTTAGAAGAACAACACAAGAACCAGCTTTTATAAGATTATCAGAAGGCAAGAACAGCCAATCGCATATAGGCACGTGTTTATGCATGCGTGTAGGCCTATGAATGATCAATAAGCAGGGACGTCATTTGGGGCTGTGGACATTTCGCCCCCCCCCCCTGATGTTTGGAAAACAAAGGAAAATAGATGGAACAAGAAAAGGAGGGAGAAGAAAGAAGTAAAAAAACGAAAAAAGTTATAATCAAATTCAGGGACGTCATTTAAGTGAAAATATACACACTGCAGCACACATCACGCAGCATTGGCTTACAGTTTTGCACGTGTAGACTAAATACAAAACTTAACAAGCAGGCCAAGTTCCCCCGGAAACATACTCAAATGACGTCCCTACCTCTGAAAAAAACTGAAATGACGTCCCTGTTAATAAGCACCACTAATTAATTCTACGCTATCAGTTGTGATGTGCTTGCTTTTTGTACGGTCTCGATAATAAACAAGGATTATGGCATTGTTGTGGCATATTGTTATGGCATTTATTGTTATTTTGTCAAATAGGCACGATCGGCAATCTAATGCATGCCATGGTGAGCCCGCTGGATTGGCAACTCAAAGGTTGGTAGTTCCAAATAGTGGAAACATCCTACTCTTTCATTTGCACTATACCTATAGGCCTACATTGTTTACAGCGCGCATCCCATGCTCCCCTGTGCGTGAAGTTGCCAGTTCGCATACTGATGGTGAATTTGAATCTCTGCAGGCTAGCATGGTCCGTATACTGGAACCTTAAATGGCATAGCATGCCCCGCCCCCACCCCGCCAATCAAATGGCCAGCGGTGCTGAAGGATCTCAACCTATCAATTCACTGAAACATGAGCCGGGTCAAGACCATATGGCATACGGTCTATACAGAAAAACCGTTCACATACTCTTAGTGAGGAGACCGGACGGCGATGTAGAAGACTGACAACCTGATATGGTGACTCCATTGCATAACATTATCCTAATTGTTTCAGAGTCTGGGGCTGTAGTGACAATTAGTTAAACCCGGAGGTAAAGTCTCAAATTCTAAATGCCAATAATTATGATAAATTTGTATCTGCCACTACTACAACTGAGTACAAATGTTGTCAACTTTTGTTAGATTATAAAGTAAATCGCGTGTAAAGCTGTGAAATCTGGACTAGAAAATGCCAAAACTAGGCCTATATATTTAGGCTAACACACAAAAAACAATTAGGCCTACTTTCATGGGCCTCTTCCCGACCCTTAACCCAGGGCATATTTTAACTGTATAACTAGTGGGACAAATGTCCCAGTAGTCTTAGGATTTGTCCCAGTAGTCAGACTGATTTGTCCCAGGCAATGTATGTATAAAGTATAACTAGTGGGACAAATGTTGCAAGAATTTAAAGATTTGTCCCAGTAGTAAAATGAGAAAGGTATGACATTATTGGTTAATGACACCCTGTCATTGGTTGGGAGACCCGAGAAAAGTTGGAAAAGAAGGTGATGACTAAAAAAAAGGTCATCAACTTTTTTGGAGATGAATTTTTTGAAAAAGTCTGAAAGTTGTAAGTTTGTGGAGATTAATTCCAAAAACGTTCTTCGACCAGATCATGGCCGACTTTCTCCCACACACCTCGGCTGATTTTGTCCCAGTAGTCAAAATTCCTTAAAATATGCACTGCCTTAACCGGGTCCGGGTTTCCTCTCAAGTCTCAACCACGCTGACCACGTGGCTTCTGCTGAAATCCCGCGTCCGCCCTTCAGGCTACAGACAGATAGACAGCCAGGCAGGCAGGCAGGCAGGCAGATGTTTCATGGATACAAGTATGCATAAATACGCAACCTATCTATAGACCCTATGCGTTTCGCCGTTCTTCACATAACTTTAAATTTTGATCTTGAACTGATAAGGATAAATGTTTATTTTGGCGTTTCTTTAAATACAAAACTAAAAGCTTCCTATAGAGGATCATTTATTTTCAGACCGACCGATTAGTTGATAACGTCTGGTAATCTTCAAAAACAACAACATTGTAGGCCTACACGTGGCAGACAAGCCACGTGCTTATAGAATGATTTTATTCATAAGTTATTTATATAATAGGTATGCCTAAACAGGTTGTTTAACAATTTCATGATACCAGATTGATGTTTAAGTTGTCTAAGTTGTATCGTTCGCTCCAGATTGTTTCGGATATTTTACTGACTTATATAATAGGGGATGCTCGATAAGGAAGTGGTTAGCTAACTTCGCGTGCTCTACCGTCAAGCCATTGGAGGCTGTGGTTCAAACCTCCGATAGAGTAGAAATTTGGTTCAAGATTTCTGCTCTCCTGTCCCCCTAGACAACTCAGCTATAATGAGTACACTGACCGTACACTGTCTGTGGGAAGAAGAGACGGCGAGGGAGAGGACTGGCCACCCGCCCTCACAGCGGCGTAACCAGGGCTTCAAAATAATTACGCAGCTTGTAACACTGAGGGGAGGGGTCCTGGGAGGGGGCTGTGCCCCTTCCCCAGGGTAAGAAAGTTTTTTCTTTAGAGGTTTGTAATGGTGGATTTTGGAGACCATCTTTTTGGTTAAAAGTAATAACATTTTACATAATTTCTATGGCAAATCATATAATTTCATATTGTGATTTAAAAAATTTTCTCAACTGCAAAGTCCCAGCAGCTAACGCAGACTAGAAACAGACAGACTCACCAAAGAACAAATTTTTTAATTAAATAAATCTCTCTAAAATCTCAGTTAACTAACACACATCGTGACATCGAAGTAAGCATGCATAGGGCTATAGGCAATAGGCCCTATGCATGTTTACTTCGATGTGTGTTAGATAACTGAATAAATATTATACGCTGTGTGTTAGTTAACTTCGATGTGTGTTAGTTAACTGAATATGTGCAACAAGATTAAAATAACAGTTAATAAATATGAAAAATCCAAAATGGACATCATGTAAGTACCCAAAAACTACAAGGTCATGTGTAGCCGAGTCTTGGGTTCATATGGAGCGATATTTATTATGTATAATATATTGTACTTAAATTACTTGTACTTGAGTACAATATATTATGTATAATATATTGTACTTAAATTAATTTTCTGACCCCAAACTACAAGGTCATGTGTAGCCGAGTCTTGGGTTCATATGGAGCGATATTTATTATGTATAATATATTGTACTTAAATTAATTTGATGAACTATGTACACCAAAGTGCGGTTAGCAGTTGCTTTTTAATAAAGGATATACTTACTTACTTACTTACTTACTTACTTACTTACTTACTTTACTGGGTTTTTTTTCCATTATAATTTCATTTCATTTTTTAAATTCCACAATGTAGGGGTTAACCTGGGGCTCTCTAAAATCTCATTGAATCTGAGCGACTCGCAATATCGATGGTTCCCGCTCAGAGGTAGGGGCCTACCGACTCGGACTCCAGATCCCACGATTCCCCCTTCCGGTCAGCAACAATGCCTGAACCGAGCTCTATGAGAACTGAAATAGGTCGTGTTAATGGGTGCCGATCCCGAATGGGGGACGATGGGGACAAGACCCCCACCTTTAACAGTGGGGGGACACACCATACAGATGTCTCCCCCACTCCCTAAATTTTGAAGAAACACCAAAAAAGGTCAACCAATTTTGGACCTCTTTTTTGACCAGATCAGCTCAAAGCTCTTTTTTCAACAGATAAGTTCAAAAGTGTCCCCTCTACCTGTCAAACAAGATCGTCGCCAGTACTGTTGTGTTACGTACCCGAACTGAAACTAAACGTTGATTGTCTGAGACGTTTGATGGAAGCCTTCTTCGAAGATGCATTACAAGTAGACCTAGAAGCCATGACTCGTCAGTAATGGGTTTCGAACAATGACTTGGTCTTGCTCTCGGTACGGAGAGAGTGAGTGAGTGAGTAAGAGAGAGAGAGAGAGAGAGAGAGAGAGAGAGAGAGAGAGAGAGAGAGAGAGAGAGACAGACAGACAGACAGACAGACAGACAGACAGACAGACAGAGACAGAGACAGACAGAGACAGACAGAGACAGAGACAGAGACAGACAGAGAGAGAGCTGCTGAGAGAGTGGGGAGGCAGTAGCGGGACGAAGGAGGCATATGGTGCCCAGGGCAGTTGCCTCGAGCGCAGGGCCTAATATGGAAGGGGGAAACGAGGAATTTTCTGACCCCAAACTCAAGGGCGTAAACTTGTCCAAAATATTGGGGGGCATGGGGTCTGGACCAGAGGAGCAAAAAACAAGTTTTTTCTAGATGAAAAGTTGCTTTTTTAAAACAAGTTTTTCAAGAAAAAAAGTTGTTTTTTGTTTTTTTTTGTTTTGTTTTTGTTTTTATGGTTCTTGTTGTTTTGGTTGTTTTTAAGATTTTCGGATTTCGAACCATAAAAATCATGAAAAAAGGCATGAACAAGAGCTCCAACTCAATTTAATTCAGTTGCGATTTCCGAAAATTAAAAATCATTAAATCAATGTTATTAAAGTAACTTCTACAAAAATGGGAAAGTTATTTAAAAAAATCAAATTTTGTGGTTTTCTTTTTTTAAACCAATTTCCGAAAAAAAACTTTTTTCACCTCTGGTCTGGACAGTCAGCAGAGGCTTCCGGTGTTAAGTTAATGCGTATGAAATGGGGCGTTTTGCTTACATGCAAATTTGTTTCATATTGAAGATATTGAAGATAAAAATAAATTTTTGTTTTCATTTCAGATGAATTTCTGATAGTATTTCAGTTCTGTGTCTCTGTTTTTCTGTTTCTGAAGAAATTTGTCTATATTGAAACATAATATTTTAATATTTTAAGAAATTCTCCTCTCGAATTTTGGGGGGCATTGCCCCGGCTCCGCAATTATTGGTGGGGCACGTGCCCCGGCTGACCCCCCAGAGTCTACGCCTATGTATATACATGTTTATATATATAATTATATACATATGTATGTATATACACACATATATATGGCTGTTAATGGTTTAAATCGCGCTAATGCATAATGTCTTTGCTGACAGACACTTCAGTGTCTGGAAATAGACATTATGCGTCGGCATATGACTGATTTCTAATGTTGACAAGGACCGAGGGAATGGTTCGGAAACAGATAGGAATAATGAGATGCCAGTAAATGTGTGATTATCTTGCCTTATCTTGCCTTGCCTAGCCTAACAATATGTCTACACACACACACACACACACACACACACACACACACACACACACACACACACACACACACACACACACACACACACACACACACACACACACACACACACACACACACACACACACACACACACACACACACACACACACACACACACACACACACACACACACACACACACACACACACACACACACACACACACACACACACACACACACACACACACACACACACACACACACACACACACACACACACACACACACACACACACACACACACACACACACACACACACACACACACACACACACACACACACACACACACACACACACACACACACACACACACACACACACACACACACACACACACACACACACACACACACACACACACACACACACACTTATTTCTGAAAAGTACTGGGGTGTATATGTTTGTAATACATACTTAGGGTGTATATATTTGTATATATACCTGGGGCTCTTCTTTTGGGAGAATGGAGAATCGAAGGAAGACTGGAAAAATAGTTATGGATTCTGAAAAGAATATTAGGCCAACCATTTAAGTTGTAAACCCACTGGTTTACTATGAAAAAGGTTTTTTCGCACAAAAAGTTTCGAAATGGACTAGAGAATATGCAGTAGAAACCCGACGAAATTGCGAAATGGGGAAATATTAAAATTTTTGAATTTATTATTGCGCAGATCGACCGGCAGTTGACGGGTTTGTTTACATAAAAAAAATGGCGGAAAATACGAATGTTCTGCTGGAAAACGCAGTGAAACTAATAATTCTGGTTAAATTTGGATTATACTTATTATTCGAACTGTGTATATTGATTGTTATACGAAAATTAAACTTAATGTAGATCTGTAGTGTGTGGTCATTACACTGTGCTTCCTTTATAGACACAGGTAAAATGCTATGAGCGTCGTACGTCCAAAACAACGGGTAAATTGCCTATGGTTAATGCTGCATTACACTTAAATATTATACAAGTAACATGGTTAAAATTGATTCAGTAGGACGACATTTTTGGACGCATTTACTCGTTGATATAGACACACGGGTGCATAGATGCATTTCACCCATGCCCCAATATGCTGTGTCATGCCTACATCATCATCATCATCAGGTACGCCTGGTCAACTGGGGATCAGAAACAATTGAAAGGGGTGTTAAAATTCTTTTCTTTCAGTTTTATTTCTGTTTCAGCTTACTTTGAAGCAAATGTAAATAATTTCAGATTTTTATTACAGGAATTAATTTATATTTTTTACAAAAGAAACACTGAAGTCTTGCATTGTGTGTCGGCAAGAATGGAAGGATGTGAAAAGAATTGGTTTGAAAGGACTGCAGTCTTTAATCCAAGCATCATACAAAAGAGGAGGTGGACTTTATGGAAAAATGAAGGGTGGTTGTTACCTGCATGAAAATTGTCGAAAAAGAATTAAGAAAACAGATGGTTAGTTCATATATGAAGCTCCAATTGTCACTTGTTCAAGAAGAAGTTTGTCGAAACTATTCAGCTTCCAAAGTCATTGTCTAATATGTGGACAAGGGATTGATTATGAGGAGATGAAACACTATCAAGATCAAGTATCGGCAGTTTCTAAATCTGAACTCGCTTATGGGGAGTGTCGTGCAGGAAACTGATGGAAGCTGGTAGTCTGCATGCCGACAATCTAGCTGTGGAGGTTAAAGGAAGAATAATGATGGCTTAAGCTGGCCATTTATCATCATAAATGTCTGAAGCTATTCACAAACAAATTAAACATAAGGTGCAGTGGATCCAGTGAGAACTATCAAAATTTAAGTCTGGACAACAAAACTGCTTTCGAAAGCCTTTGTAATAGACTGCAGGAAGGCTCAAATATGCTCGGAGAAAACTATTTGCATACAAAATAGAACCATTGTGAACATTCCATCAACTCAAGATGTACTTGTACAACATATTAAAATGCACCATTTATCAGGCTGGGTATTTTAGTCAGAGTGCCTGTATTACCAAATCCTAGACTACAAGTTGCTTATGTCAACTATGGTGTGTGATTTACATTCACAGGACACACGAGGAACCAGTTGCAATGTGGTGAGCTGGGTAGAAGTAGTACAGCTTCTCATCGATGCCACAACTAAAATGAGTTGATGTCACAGTTACACTTCACTACGCAGCCATAGCAGTCTGTCTAGTTCAGGAGCAGCAAGGAACAACTACCAGAAGACAAACTTTATTGTGCTGTGAGACTTTGCTGCGAAATTATTCCTTTATGGTTCAAGATTCAAGGGTTGTACTTGGAGAACAGACAAGCAACACTGCATCCAATAGCAGCATGTTGTTCTGGTGAAGGACTTCACTGTATGTCCTTATGCTTTATTATCAACTATGTAGGGCATGATACAATGACTGTCTGTCTTTCAAAAGCATTCAGCACATCCTAATCCTGTTGCCAGGAGTAAGGCATGCTTCATTGATGGTGCTGCATACCAGTATAAAACTAAAATCATGATGTACAACACAAAGAAGACTGGATTACATGGCACTGCATATCGCATGATACATGTATCTACAAGTTCTGTTGCTTCAACCAATGTTAAAGTACCGGTAAATGAAACATTTGAATCTTTAATCTTTGTTTACATAAAAAAATGGCGGAAAATACGAATGTTCTGCTGGAAAACGCAGTGAAACTAATAATTCTGGTTAAATTTGGATTATACTTATTATTCGAACTGTGTATATTGATTGTTATACGAAAATTAAACTTAATGTAGATCTGTAGTGTGTGGTCATTACACTGTGCTTCCTTTATAGACACAGGTAAAATGCTATGAGCGTCGTACGTCCAAAACAACGGGTAAATTGCCTATGGTTAATGCTGCATTACACTTAAATATTATACAAGTAACATGGTTAAAATTGATTCAGTAGGACGACATTTTTGGACGCATTTACTCGTTGATATAGACACACGGGTGCATAGATGCATTTCACCCATGCCCCAATATGCTGTGTCATGCCTACATCATCATCATCAGGTACGCCTGGTCAACTGGGGATCAGAAACAATTGAAAGGGGTGTTAAAATTCTTTTCTTTCAGTTTTATTTCTGTTTCAGCTTACTTTGAAGCAAATGTAAATAATTTCAGATTTTTATTACAGGAATTAATTTATATTTTTTACAAAAGAAACACTGAAGTCTTGCATTGTGTGTCGGCAAGAATGGAAGGATGTGAAAAGAATTGGTTTGAAAGGACTGCAGTCTTTAATCCAAGCATCATACAAAAGAGGAGGTGGACTTTATGGAAAAATGAAGGGTGGTTGTTACCTGCATGAAAATTGTCGAAAAAGAATTAAGAAAACAGATGGTTAGTTCATATATGAAGCTCCAATTGTCACTTGTTCAAGAAGAAGTTTGTCGAAACTATTCAGCTTCCAAAGTCATTGTCTAATATGTGGACAAGGGATTGATTATGAGGAGATGAAACACTATCAAGATCAAGTATCGGCAGTTTCTAAATCTGAACTCGCTTATGGGGAGTGTCGTGCAGGAAACTGATGGAAGCTGGTAGTCTGCATGCCGACAATCTAGCTGTGGAGGTTAAAGGAAGAATAATGATGGCTTAAGCTGGCCATTTATCATCATAAATGTCTGAAGCTATTCACAAACAAATTAAACATAAGGTGCAGTGGATCCAGTGAGAACTATCAAAATTTAAGTCTGGACAACAAAACTGCTTTCGAAAGCCTTTGTAATAGACTGCAGGAAGGCTCAAATATGCTCGGAGAAAACTATTTGCATACAAAATAGAACCATTGTGAACATTCCATCAACTCAAGATGTACTTGTACAACATATTAAAATGCACCATTTATCAGGCTGGGTATTTTAGTCAGAGTGCCTGTATTACCAAATCCTAGACTACAAGTTGCTTATGTCAACTATGGTGTGTGATTTACATTCACAGGACACACGAGGAACCAGTTGCAATGTGGTGAGCTGGGTAGAAGTAGTACAGCTTCTCATCGATGCCACAACTAAAATGAGTTGATGTCACAGTTACACTTCACTACGCAGCCATAGCAGTCTGTCTAGTTCAGGAGCAGCAAGGAACAACTACCAGAAGACAAACTTTATTGTGCTGTGAGACTTTGCTGCGAAATTATTCCTTTATGGTTCAAGATTCAAGGGTTGTACTTGGAGAACAGACAAGCAACACTGCATCCAATAGCAGCATGTTGTTCTGGTGAAGGACTTCACTGTATGTCCTTATGCTTTATTATCAACTATGTAGGGCATGATACAATGACTGTCTGTCTTTCAAAAGCATTCAGCACATCCTAATCCTGTTGCCAGGAGTAAGGCATGCTTCATTGATGGTGCTGCATACCAGTATAAAACTAAACTCATGATGTACAACACAAAGAAGACTGGATTACATGGCACTGCATATCGCATGATACATGTATCTACAAGTTCTGTTGCTTCAACCAATGTTAAAGTACCGGTAAATGAAACATTTGAATCTTTAATCTTTGTTTACATAAAAAAAATGGCGGAAAATACGAATGTTCTGCTGGAAAACGCAGTGAAACTAATAATTCTGGTTAAATTTGGATTATACTTATTATTCGAACTGTGTATATTGATTGTTATACGAAAATTAAACTTAATGTAGATCTGTAGTGTGTGGTCATTACACTGTGCTTCCTTTATAGACACAGGTAAAATGCTATGAGCGTCGTACGTCCAAAACAACGGGTAAATTGCCTATGGTTAATGCTGCATTACACTTAAATATTATACAAGTAACATGGTTAAAATTGATTCAGTAGGACGACATTTTTGGACGCATTTACTCGTTGATATAGACACACGGGTGCATAGATGCATTTCACCCATGCCCCAATATGCTGTGTCATGCCTACATCATCATCATCAGGTACGCCTGGTCAACTGGGGATCAGAAACAATTGAAAGGGGTGTTAAAATTCTTTTCTTTCAGTTTTATTTCTGTTTCAGCTTACTTTGAAGCAAATGTAAATAATTTCAGATTTTTATTACAGGAATTAATTTATATTTTTTACAAAAGAAACACTGAAGTCTTGCATTGTGTGTCGGCAAGAATGGAAGGATGTGAAAAGAATTGGTTTGAAAGGACTGCAGTCTTTAATCCAAGCATCATACAAAAGAGGAGGTGGACTTTATGGAAAAATGAAGGGTGGTTGTTACCTGCATGAAAATTGTCGAAAAAGAATTAAGAAAACAGATGGTTAGTTCATATATGAAGCTCCAATTGTCACTTGTTCAAGAAGAAGTTTGTCGAAACTATTCAGCTTCCAAAATCATTGTCTAATATGTGGACAAGGGATTGATTATGAGGAGATGAAACACTATCAAGATCAAGTATCGGCAGTTTCTAAATCTGAACTCGCTTATGGGGAGTGTCGTGCAGGAAACTGATGGAAGCTGGTAGTCTGCATGCCGACAATCTAGCTGTGGAGGTTAAAGGAAGAATAATGATGGCTTAAGCTGGCCATTTATCATCATAAATGTCTGAAGCTATTCACAAACAAATTAAACATAAGGTGCAGTGGATCCAGTGAGAACTATCAAAATTTAAGTCTGGACAACAAAACTGCTTTCGAAAGCCTTTGTAATAGACTGCAGGAAGGCTCAAATATGCTCGGAGAAAACTATTTGCATACAAAATAGAACCATTGTGAACATTCCATCAACTCAAGATGTACTTGTACAACATATTAAAATGCACCATTTATCAGGCTGGGTATTTTAGTCAGAGTGCCTGTATTACCAAATCCTAGACTACAAGTTGCTTATGTCAACTATGGTGTGTGATTTACATTCACAGGACACACGAGGAACCAGTTGCAATGTGGTGAGCTGGGTAGAAGTAGTACAGCTTCTCATCGATGCCACAACTAAAATGAGTTGATGTCACAGTTACACTTCACTACGCAGCCATAGCAGTCTGTCTAGTTCAGGAGCAGCAAGGAACAACTACCAGAAGACAAACTTTATTGTGCTGTGAGACTTTGCTGCGAAATTATTCCTTTATGGTTCAAGATTCAAGGGTTGTACTTGGAGAACAGACAAGCAACACTGCATCCAATAGCAGCATGTTGTTCTGGTGAAGGACTTCACTGTATGTCCTTATGCTTTATTATCAACTATGTAGGGCATGATACAATGACTGTCTGTCTTTCAAAAGCATTCAGCACATCCTAATCCTGTTGCCAGGAGTAAGGCATGCTTCATTGATGGTGCTGCATACCAGTATAAAACTAAAATCATGATGTACAACACAAAGAAGACTGGATTACATGGCACTGCATATCGCATGATACATGTATCTACAAGTTCTGTTGCTTCAACCAATGTTAAAGTACCGGTAAATGAAACATTTGAATCTTTAATCTTTGTTTACATAAAAAAAATGGCGGAAAATACGAATGTTCTGCTGGAAAACGCAGTGAAACTAATAATTCTGGTTAAATTTGGATTATACTTATTATTCGAACTGTGTATATTGATTGTTATACGAAAATTAAACTTAATGTAGATCTGTAGTGTGTGGTCATTACACTGTGCTTCCTTTATAGACACAGGTAAAATGCTATGAGCGTCGTACGTCCAAAACAACGGGTAAATTGCCTATGGTTAATGCTGCATTACACTTAAATATTATACAAGTAACATGGTTAAAATTGATTCAGTAGGACGACATTTTTGGACGCATTTACTCGTTGATATAGACACACGGGTGCATAGATGCATTTCACCCATGCCCCAATATGCTGTGTCATGCCTACATCATCATCATCAGGTACGCCTGGTCAACTGGGGATCAGAAACAATTGAAAGGGGTGTTAAAATTCTTTTCTTTCAGTTTTATTTCTGTTTCAGCTTACTTTGAAGCAAATGTAAATAATTTCAGATTTTTATTACAGGAATTAATTTATATTTTTTACAAAAGAAACACTGAAGTCTTGCATTGTGTGTCGGCAAGAATGGAAGGATGTGAAAAGAATTGGTTTGAAAGGACTGCAGTCTTTAATCCAAGCATCATACAAAAGAGGAGGTGGACTTTATGGAAAAATGAAGGGTGGTTGTTACCTGCATGAAAATTGTCGAAAAAGAATTAAGAAAACAGATGGTTAGTTCATATATGAAGCTCCAATTGTCACTTGTTCAAGAAGAAGTTTGTCGAAACTATTCAGCTTCCAAAGTCATTGTCTAATATGTGGACAAGGGATTGATTATGAGGAGATGAAACACTATCAAGATCAAGTATCGGCAGTTTCTAAATCTGAACTCGCTTATGGGGAGTGTCGTGCAGGAAACTGATGGAAGCTGGTAGTCTGCATGCCGACAATCTAGCTGTGGAGGTTAAATGAAGAATAATGATGGCTTAAGCTGGCCATTTATCATCATAAATGTCTGAAGCTATTCACAAACAAATTAAACATAAGGTGCAGTGGATCCAGTGAGAACTATCAAAATTTAAGTCTGGACAACAAAACTGCTTTCGAAAGCCTTTGTAATAGACTGCAGGAAGGCTCAAATATGCTCGGAGAAAACTATTTGCATACAAAATAGAACCATTGTGAACATTCCATCAACTCAAGATGTACTTGTACAACATATTAAAATGCACCATTTATCAGGCTGGGTATTTTAGTCAGAGTGCCTGTATTACCAAATCCTAGACTACAAGTTGCTTATGTCAACTATGGTGTGTGATTTACATTCACAGGACACACGAGGAACCAGTTGCAATGTGGTGAGCTGGGTAGAAGTAGTACAGCTTCTCATCGATGCCACAACTAAAATGAGTTGATGTCACAGTTACACTTCACTACGCAGCCATAGCAGTCTGTCTAGTTCAGGAGCAGCAAGGAACAACTACCAGAAGACAAACTTTATTGTGCTGTGAGACTTTGCTGCGAAATTATTCCTTTATGGTTCAAGATTCAAGGGTTGTACTTGGAGAACAGACAAGCAACACTGCATCCAATAGCAGCATGTTGTTCTGGTGAAGGACTTCACTGTATGTCCTTATGCTTTATTATCAACTATGTAGGGCATGATACAATGACTGTCTGTCTTTCAAAAGCATTCAGCACATCCTAATCCTGTTGCCAGGAGTAAGGCATGCTTCATTGATGGTGCTGCATACCAGTATAAAACTAAAATCATGATGTACAACACAAAGAAGACTGGATTACATGGCACTGCATATCGCATGATACATGTATCTACAAGTTCTGTTGCTTCAACCAATGTTAAAGTACCGGTAAATGAAACATTTGAATCTTTAATGCTGGAAAATTTACAGAACGGATTATACATCGCAGCTGGATACGACTATTCGTCTACGACACTTCGTCTACAGATATTTCGTCTACAACTGATCCAGCTTCTAGTTTGAGGTATATTTTCATCGTTAATCCAGCTTTCAGTCTTTTTTATATTTTCATCGCTGAAAGCTGGATCAGCGATGAAAATATACCTCAAACTAGAAGCTGGATAAGTTGTAGACGAAATGTCGTAGACGAAATGTCGTAGACGAAAAGTCTGTAGATGAAAAGTCTGTAGACGAGTTGTCGCGGAACCAACCAAGACTGGTACTTAGGCTGCATTCTATCGAAAATGATGATGCTTTGGCAAATTTCATCAGGTGAAAGGTCCTGTAAAGTCATATTCATGGCCAAGACGCTGGGATGGATGCTGGATTCCAGTTAACCATCTCGTTTTACCATTGAGGACTTTTGTCAGTAGTACTGGGAGTCAGTATAAACTTGACGAGACAATTAACGGGCAGACTGAAACTCTTCAGAGAGAAACATTATTTATAATTGACATTACTTTACCACAGTGGTAGAAATAACTGTCAGCATACTGACATTAAATTGCCAGTGATGCAAAATATAAATCAAATACTTTGTAAAAAATTAGTATGCTAGCATGTATTTCTTTAACTGAGTATTCTGCGCTTACATTTTAGTAAAATTAATTGTATAGCGTAAAATTGTAAATTAAAGGAATTGATTATAAATCAGACAACAGTTTAGTAATGGAGACTGCAATAGATTAATGGATGTTAGTATAAAGTATTCACTATTCATGTAAAAACAGTTTCAGTGGCTAAAATAGTTAATAAAATTTGTT
Source organism: Allolobophora icterica (assembly GCA_963556255.1). Classification (NCBI taxonomy): domain Eukaryota; kingdom Metazoa; phylum Annelida; class Clitellata; order Crassiclitellata; family Lumbricidae; genus Allolobophora; species Allolobophora icterica. The sequence goes on from OY744616.1 coordinate 11,406,823, forward strand.
TTTATAGAGCATTTGACAGAAAGTTTGTCATTTTTATCAGGTACTGTGAATTTATGTGCTTGAGGTCATTACATACATTGTGAGGGATGTTGCGATCAGCTGGAAAATAATATTGCAGAACATGGCCAGGGCCTGTTATAGCTGCCTTGAGGTGGAACTCAAGCACATTACTGCCTGGGCTCACAGCTGTAACCTAGATCTTAATATGAGCAAGTCCAGTGAAATAATATTCACACTCCCTCGAGGAACTATTGGTACGCCCCAACCTCCCATTCTAAATTGTATCGCTAGGGTGCATAGGCCTACTCTTAATATTCTAGGTGTCGTGCTTAATGTGAAATTTGGGTTCTCTAGCCACATCAAACACCAAGACAGTCCTACGCTCTTCAGGTTTTGAAGTCGCATGGGCTTTCGGGGAACTTTTATTTGATGTACGTGCCACTACAGTTAAGAGGATGCTTTGGCCTTTGTGGTGGGGTTTTGCAAGTGGGCAGGTGCGGGCCCTGGAGGGAATAATCCAGAGGTTTTGTGCTAAGGGTACTTAACTTCATGGCAAACATGTACAATCGGGATGCCTAACCCTAACCCTGAATTTTAAAATCCAGCTTCCACACGCAGATATAGCTTTTTAGTCGCACAAATATGGCCTACCTAGGCTACACTGACCCTAAGCCCTAACCGATCCTCATGACGCTTACCCTGACCCTAATCGACCCTGACGATGCAAAGACACCCATAGGCACCCCGATTGCACATGTTTGCCTAAATAACGACGCTGGCTACCTTCGACTTCGTAATCTCCAAACTACTAAAGCGCCACTCAAAGGCCATGCGCAAGGCACCCCAGCCAGCACACACACATTGGGTCAATGTTGGCCCGATGTTAGTACACCCGACATCGGCTAACGGTTTTTTTGAAACCAGGCCCAATGTTCGACCAATAACATTGGCCCAACGTCGTGGTTACCATCGGCGAATGGTCGTACATCCGATGTCGGCCCAATGTGTTTTTGAAATTCGGTCCAACGTTCGCCCAATAACATCGGCCCAACGTAGCTTGACCCTCCAATTTAAAACCGATTGCCAACGTCGACCCGCTGTTTTACCGACTTATATACGACATTGGGTCGATGATGGCCCGACGTCGTGGTTACCATTGGCGAATGGTCGTACATATATACGATATCGGCCCAATGTTCTTTTGAAATCCGGTCCAACGTTCGCCCAATAACATCGGCCCAACGTAGCTTGACCCTCCAATTTAAAACCGATTGCCAACGTCGACCCGCTGTTTAACCAACTTATATACGACATTGGGTCGATGATGGCCCGACGTCGTGGTTACCATTGGCGAATGGTCGTACATACGATATCGGCCCAATGTTCTTTTGAAATCCGGTCCAACGTTCGCCCAATAACATCGGCCCAACGTAGCTTGACCCTCCAATTTAAAACCGATTGCCAACGTCGACCCGCTGTTTTACCAACTTATATACGACATTGGGTCAATGATGGCCCGACGTCGTGGTTACCATTGGCGAATGGTCGTACATACGATATCGGCCCAATGTTCTTTTGAAATCCGGTCCAACGTTCGCCCAATAACATCGGCCCAACGTAGCTTGACCATCCAATTTAAAACCGATTGCCAACGTCGACTCGCTGTTTTACCAACTTATATACGACATTGGGTCAATGATGGCCCGACGTCGTGGTTACCATTGGCGAATGGTCGTACATACGATATCGGCCCAATGTTCTTTTGAAATCCGGTCCAACGTTCGCCCAATAACATTGGCCCAACGTAGCTTGACCCTCCAATTTAAAACCGATTGCCAACGTCGACCCGCTGTTTTACCGACTTATATACGACATGGGGTTAATGTTGGCCCGACGTCGTGGTTACCATTGGTGAATGGTCGTACATACGATATTGGCCCAATGTTCTTTTGAAATCCGGTCCAACGTTCGCCCAATAACATCGGCCCAATGTAGCTTTACCCTTCAATTTACCACCGATTGCCAACGCCGAACCACTCGTTTACCAACTTCTATACATTGGGTCAATGTTGGCCCTTAGCAGTGGTTACCATCGGCGAATGGTTGTGCAGCCTTTACCGACTACTTTCCAAGTTCTCTGCCCCGGTCAGGTTCAAACGTCCAGTGGCGCCACTCCTCTCGATGCTGGTCTTCCTACAGTTTACTGTATCCACTCACTATCATCCAGTCCAGCAGCATCCATCTATAGGACATCCTCTCATTCTCATTTCCCTTCATTTCCAGCAACTTATTGGCAAAACTGACTTTCCGTTACAGACTAAGAGTACATTTAGTTGATATTCACATTTATCACAGTACAAAACAATACTTATAAATCGTTATTAAAAACTATACATATTCTGAAGAGAAGACTGTGCAATCCTTGAATTTTATCTTTAATCACTTCAGTCAATCAGTAAGAACAAATCGTTTAGTTGTAACTTGAACACAATCAAATAGCTTCAAAAAGTAGGCTACATTCATCACAGAACTGAATCATAAACACAATCAATATCCTGTAAAATGACCTTATGTTACAAATTAATAGTACACTTAGTTGATATTCACATTTATCACAGTACATAACAATACTTATTAATTGTTATTAAAAACTGTACATATTCTGAAGAGAAGACTGTGCAATCCTTGAATTTTATCATTAATCACTTCAGTCAATCAGTAAGAACAAATCGTTTAGTTGTAACTTGAACACAATCAAGTAGCTTCAAAAAGTAGGCTACATTCATCACAGAACTGAATCATAAACACAATCAATATCCTGTAAAATGACCTTATGTTACAGATTAATAGTACACTTAGTCGATAATCACATTTATCACAGTACATAACGATACTTATTTATTGTTATTAAAACTGTACATATTCTGAAGAGAAGACTGTGCAATTCTTGAATTTTATCATTAATCACTTCAGTCAATCAGTAAGAACAAATCGTTTAGTTGTAACTTGAACACAATCAAATAGCTTCAAAAAGTAGGCTACGTTCTTCACAGAACTGAATCATAAACACAATCAATATCCCGTAAAATGACCTTACGTTACAGATTAATAGTACACTTAGTTGATATTCACATTTATCACAGTACATAACGATACTTATTAATTGTTATTAAAAACTGTACATATTCTGAAGAGAAGACTGTGCAGTCCTTGAAATTTAACGTTAATCACTGCAGTCAATCAGTAAGAACAAACTGTCTAGTTGTACAAGATCAAATAGACAGCTTCAAATGTTGGCTACATTCGTCACAGAACTTGTTATAAGACACTAATAAAATTCACAGACAGATTCATAACGTGCAGTCAGGCCCTTAGCCAGAAATAAAGAGTAGGGTGTCCAAAAGCATTTGAAGTCCCCCGATGCCTCGACCTTACGAGTCCGACTGCAAAAGTCTCCAATGTCCCTACAGTGAATGCCTTTTGGGTTTTGATCACAATTTAACAGTTTTGTTTACATACAATGATACAAACAACAATCTATTAACTTCAGATTGTAACTTTTAATTCCCTTATTTGATTATTGTAGCCTTGGGAAACAGACATTGATCATGTGTCCCTTTACTTGTTATCAATCCAAGCCCCTATAATTATTCATAAGGTCAAGGTATTTATATAGTCAAATTACCCTGAAACATCCTCATCTAATCGGCACTTAATTACAAGTGTATTGTATTTATATAGTCAAATCAGTTACCAATTACCATGAAACAACCTCATCTAATTGGCGCTTAATTACATGAGTATCTTGTGTGGGAAAAGGAACATCGTTACACAGATGAAGGGGAATGGATTATATACATTATATCACATTTAGGACATGGCGTCCATGCACAATTTATGCCAATCCAAAATGATTTTCAGGCGTCCAAAGGACGGCTGGCTGGCTGGCTAAGGGCCTGCGTGCAGTCACAATAAATTAAAAATTCATTCGTAAATTTCATTCGTAAATTTATATAGCGCCACTTCAAGGGAACTACTCAGAGGCGCAAATAGTTGCAATGTCTGACTTAATCATAACAAGTTTGAAATTATCACCATGTAACACTTGGCAGAATATATACATGACTTTTTGCAAAGCACAGAAAATTAAATATGTAGCATTGGCTCAATATTTCATGCTTTATCGATGTACAGCACAAAAGGTGTAATATGAATTGTCTAAAACTAACAATCTACGATGAGACCAACACAGAACTACCTTGAGCCACTATTGGCTCTGTCGAATACTTCAGGCTGATGGTCTGACTTGCATTAACAGCTCCATTTTCTTCGGCCTCAGCTGCACTACGGCGCTATATAAATAGTCTTATTGTAATTATTAATGCCATACAGATACATTAACTAATAAGATTTCTATGAAATGCAAAGTAGGTCTTCACAATGGCTCTTCCTCGGCAGTAAACTAATCTTTCGCCACATCAGATTCATCCTATGCCAGTCTCCACTTCGACCTATGCGTAGCATAACCAAAGTTCAACTGTCATTTCAGCTCCAGCACTGTGACATTTGACAGCAGTCTGTTTCAGCACACAGGTCCTGAAACAAATTGTCAGCAACATATTAACTAAGGAATCTGTAATATACTATGCAGAATGTGAAGGGCTGAATATGGAGTGACAGAAGAGTCACGAGCAACAAAGGGCACGATCGATTTGAAACAAAAAACGCTGTGTAAAAACGCTTGGTGCTTTTGTTATATTTGCCTATTTCGCACCGTGAGAAATATGCAAATATCATAAATTGCGCCCCAATTAAATAATTACATTTTAATTATTTTCTCCGATTTATTTTTATAAAACTTTTATTTCTCCAGGCTAGCATACAGAATTGAACTAGAGATAATTAATCTAAAAACATTGATCAATCTGTTACGACTGCTAAAATATGGGTAAATCCGTAGTTTACATTGCTATATTGATAGTGGTTGGAAATCCGAGGTTTACGTTGCTAAATTATTTCTGTAAAGTACATCCATAATTGACGTTGCTAAATTATTTTCGCATGTACATTAAACGTATTTAAAGTTCTACCTCAATATAGATACATACAACATACATACATACATACAAGCATGCATACATACATGCATACATACATGCATACAGACTACAGAAGACCTGTAATAATTTAGCAACGTAAACTACGGGACTGAAAAGACAGCATTAATTTAGCAACATCATGATAGAGCAGAGCTGGGCAAACTACGGCCCGCAGGCCGGATCCGGCCCGCCAACACTTTTTATCCGGCCCCCACAATTCTTCAGAAAATTTAAAAAATTCAGGCCGCAAAGTTTTCTTTGTTTTACTCAAAGTGACTCTGTTCTCTTGCTTGCTATTCCGGTCTCGTCTTTAATAATAACTCTATGCATTAACTCTGCCGATCTGTCCCACTTCCCTGCAGATACTTTGCACATGATCTGTTTACGCAGAAGTGAAATTCGTTCAAGTAAAGCTAATGTTGCTTTTAAAGCAGATAAAAGAACAAAACTACGAGCAAGTTCCTACCCTCCACTTGCAAACTGTCACAGTAGAGTCTGCGGAAGAATATAGCTTTCAGACTTCAAGCTTGACAGACAAATTTTCCAGACGATTTGCGGATTTTAAATCAATTGAGACTGAATTTGCTTTGCTTACTGTACCGTTCACATCTCACATTGACAATTAGCTCCTATAGACTTTAGCTGGAGTTAACTGATCCAGCGTGACATCCCAGCCAGCATGCCCAATTCTGCCCCGTGTGGGCCCCATATGGGCAACTTAGTGGGGCCCATCTAGACAGCCCAGATGGACTCGATGTCAATCTGGCCACGGGCTCCATGTCAGGCCCAAGTAGGCAGCTCATCAACTAGCCTTCATGGGCCGAAGGTGGGCCCCATCTGGTGATTGAAAAGACCAAAGAGACACTAATAACTATCACAATACAACAGGCTATCGTCTACCTAAAAGAGAATTAGATGTGCTTCACAAGCATTTGGAATAATGAACAGGATATGGAGAAGCAGAGAATTAACAATGTCAACAAAAACAAGAAAAAATATAAGAGGCGATGATACAACTGATTTTCCTATACGGATCAGAATGTTGGGCAATGCTAAAACAAGAAGAGAGAAGAATTCTAACAGCAGAAATGAGTCCTGCAGACCAAAGGGATTTCAAGACTACAGAAGATAAGAAACAATGACATAAGACAATCATTAGGTATCCAAACAACTCTACTATGCAAAGTCGTTCAATGAAGACTCCGATGGTTTGGACATGTAGAGAGAATGCCAGTTGACAAAACCCACACTACATGCAAGATTCGAAGGAAAACGAAACAAGACTAAGCTGGGTAGATAATATAAATGAGGACATAACATCGCTTGGACTAACATTAAGGGGGCAATGGACTTGGCTAATGATCGAGGACACTGGAGATCATTTATTCGTACCCAGTGCCGCCACATGGCTGGCATCAAGAAGAACTGACGAGGAAGTCTTAACCTGAGAACCAAATGACATATGCAACTGAGCAGAATGAACAGATACAGGGAAAAACGTTCAAAAATCTTGGTCCAACAACAGAAATACCTAGTAAATCCTGTGGTGCAGAATTGGATGAAAGAATTTTTACGAGGCAGAGTTACTTACAATTTTAAGCCTTATTGTAACTGTAAACAAAATTTTATAAAACAGCAGTCAAAAAGGTCCTGATCAAGTGAGGTGTAACATGTAAAGGTGATGAACTAGATTACACATACATACAAACTTTAAGCAAGTAAAATTAAGCAAGAAAGAATTGTAACATGCCTTTGTTGAGCTACTGGGTCATTCCATCTCAATTCAACAAATGGCTCCAGGTCGACCATCTCGGATTTCAATGAAATTTTCACAGATTGTTTTTTATGGTATTAGATGAAGTTATGCAAAATTTTAGATCAATTTGATAAGTAGTTTTGAAGATATTGAGCTTCAAAGAGGTATGGGGTGACCTCGTTTTTGCCGTTTTCGAACTCGCGTCGAAATTTGTAGTGACTTTCAGAAGCTCATAACTCCATTAATATCAAAGATAATTGTATGAAATTTTCAGGATATTTAGACATCTATGCTTAGATGAAATGCTGAAGAAAAGAATGATGAGTGTTGAAAACTGTTGTATTATGACCCATCTGAAAATGGTAAAAAAAACTTGTGCATGTCTGATGATCATACTTTGCAGCCCCGATGTGCCCAAACTGAAGTTGTATTCAAGAATGTTTTAACAACTCTTAGTGCTAATGTACTTTCTCTACAAAAATATGCAGAAATGTTGTATTTCTGATGCATATGTGCTACCATATGGCCCTCCAAAAATGGAAAATTGCATTCCAAAGACCATTTTCAAAGCCAAAGATCATCATGTGGGACAGGTCATGGAGCAATGCAAGTTGCATCATTGGAAAGAGCAGCTCAGACACTGTAAGTGCACCAAAAATGGTGATGGTGTTCCTTCTTGTTCATTTTATACTTTTATTTCATTCGTGGCAGTGTTTCCTGCATTCGCGAGTTTATAATGGAGTCAATTTCATAGCATTATATTGTGAAAAAGCTCTGTAATGAGTCAGTTTACTCAGATTTCAATCTCTTCATCTTCCTCAGTTCTTGGAGTTATTTGGTAGATATCTACCAGAGTGAGTCATTATCATATGAAAGAAAGATATCTAATTATATACATATTCAAATAATAAAAATTCTAAATTTCTTTAATTTTTCTAGATATAATCTGTGTGTGTATATATATATATATGTATATATATATAATGTGTTTTTGGAGGCTTGTAAATAGGCTTTGTAGAAGTTAAATATTCAGCTATATCAATTAATTAATTTTTTCTATAGTGTCATCGTTGCTATCAGTGTTATTGTTGTAGAAGCATTTTTATAGAAAGTTATATGAATAGTATTTGTACTAGATTTATGCATGAAAAAATTAATTATGAAAGTCGCTGTGGTAGAGTTGCTGGGAAGGAGAAGTAGCAAGGGCAAGCCTTTAAGCTAGTACAAGAGGATTTCTGCTTACATCGGATGATTTATATCGGTGATGCCAACAACACATTTCTGGTAGAAATTCATACGGGTTGCTAGGGAAGAAGTTGAAGAGCACAACAAAGAACTGGAAAGTTGGTTTCTAATTGCTCCCAAGATTCCTGGGACTCGTGAAAATCACTCGATCATTCCAGGACCGTGTGGTTTGGAAGTCAGCCAGGTGTTTGGAAAAGACTCACTTCATGTGTAGTGAATTATCAGTTGCAAGTTCCGATAACAATTTATTTCAACCTTGTGAGTATGCTGCATGCCTGTATGAAGGTCTTTGGTTCCATTCGTTCTGTGTGAGATGAACACAATGGTTTGGAAGTTATCTTCGTGCACCCACATACATGGTCCTACTTCTGCATTCAAATAGCCACAGAGAGAAGATGTTTGTTGGGTGGCAAACGAACATATTTTGTGTAAAATTCAAGTGCCAGTGACAAAACAAGATCATATGACATCGATTGAAGATTGAACATGTATAAATAAAGAGTACACAAGATTGTAAAAGAACTAAGATGATTAAATGTGATCAATTGGTGCAAATTTATGATTCCATCAGTGATGTTTATATTAGAGCAAAAATATGTTACACACCATTTTTTATTATTTTGATATATGTATTTCTTTCATATGATAATGATATTTACCAAATAACTCCAAGAACTGAGGAAGATGAAGAGATTAAAATCTGAGTTTCACAATATAATGCTATGAAATTGACTCCATTATAAACTCGCGAATGCAGGAAACACTGCCACGAATGAAATAAAAGTATAAAATGAACAAGAAGGAACACCATCACCATTTTTGGTGCACTTACAGTGTCTGAGCTGCTCTTTCCAATGATGCAACTTGCATTGCTCCATGACCTGTCCCACATGATGATCTTTGGCTTTGAAAATGGTCTTCGGAATGCAATTTTCCATTTTTGGAGGGCCATATGGTAGCACATATGCATCAGAAATACAAAATTTCTGCATATTTTTGTAGAGAAAGTACATTAGCATTATGAGTTGTTAAAACATTCTTGAATACAACTTCAGTTTGGGCACATCGGGGCTGCAAAGTATGATCATCAGACATGCACAAGTTTTTTTTACCATTTTCAGATGGGTCATAATACAACAGTTTTCAACACTCATCATTCTTTTCTTCAGCATTTCATCTAAGCAAAGATGTCTAAATATCCTGAAAATTTCATACAATTATCTTTGATATTAATGGAGTTATGAGCTTCTGAAAGTCACTACAAATTTAGACGCGAGTTCGAAAACGAGGTCACCCCATACCTCTTTGAAGCTCAATATCTTCAAAACTACTTATCAAATTGATCTAAAATTTTGCATAACTTCATCTAATACCATAATAAACAATCTGTGAAATTTTCATTGAAATCCGAGATGGTCGACCTGGAAAGTTCTGAAAAATTTGTTGAATTGAGACGGAATGACCCTACTTCTCAAAGTTGGTGCTGTGGTCAACATGCCGTCTACTGCAGACAGCTCATCATGGACCTGTTTGAAACATAAAACACTAGAACACAAAATCTAAACACTCCAGTACATTTCACCAAGTACCACTCAATTTCCTAAAGCTTGCCGTTTTCTTCTGGTTTATCCACCACATGCTTTGAGGGCTTGGCCCCTCCATACTTGAGGGAGCTCTGCTGTCCCACCTCATGTTCGCAGCGCCATTGCTCTCTCCGCTCAGCTGAGCTTATTGTTCCATGCGTGCGGACAGCGTACGGCAGCGCCGTGCCTTCTCTATGGCTAGCCCATTACCTGAAATGGGCTCCCTACTACACTCTGCCAAATACTGACTACTCATTTCACCTCATTTCTTACTGTCCTCAAAACTGCGTTGTTCGACCACGGTTGGGCTGGGAATGCTCCTGAGTAGGCGTCTTGAAGGGGCGCTATATAAAACTGCTTTAATAATAATAATTGTAATTATAATTTGATATGGTCGATCATGAGATTCTTCTTCGCCGTCTTCAAATCTCATGTGGTTTATCTGGTCCCCCTCTATGCTGGTTCCAATCCTATCTTACTGACCGAACGCAAAGGGTGATCCTGAGTACCTCAAGAACGCCCTGGGTTGGGATTAACTATGGTGTTCCCCAGGGTTCTGTTCTTGGTCCTAGCCTTTACATTCTTTTTACCTCTGGCATTCACTCTCTCTCTTTTCTAAGCATCTTGCATCTGGCCATCTCTATGCTGAAGCTGGATGTGCGAAGAAAATAGACCTCAAACTAGAAGCTGTATCAGCAATGAAAATGTGTCATATTAAAACTTAAAATAGAAGCTGGATGTGCGATGAAAATGAGCTAAAACTGGAAGCTGGATGATGAACGATTAACACGTGTAATATTAAAACTAAACTAGAAACATAGTTCAAATGAGAAACTGGATGAAATAATTATTTACGCCATTCATTTTTTTGAAATCCTGAAAATAATTAATTAACGTTTACCGCCCGTGATATGAAGTTCTGGTCGTTGATCCCTGTAATACAGTCCCTTGAATTTGGGTCCTGAAGTCAATAACATTCGATACCCCGATAGCGCAAGTTTGCCCACAGTTTAAAGAAAACTGTTAATACATCCTTGCGAAATTGGACTTCTTTATCTCCTAACTGTTGTCGGATTGGGGTCAACCCGAATCCCCGAAACCCGAATCCCCGAAAACGCTGAAAATACACAAAAGCCCGATTTCCTGAAAACAGTTTACTAGAAAGCGGCCGAACTCCGGAAAACTATTCAAAGTTAAATTGAAAACTCTTATACGTGACATAGATCTAACGTGGCCTTGCATTCATCCGACTTCTACTTTCAGTTACATTTTAATCACTAATCGATTTCGGGGATCCGGTCGAAATTCGTTTCGGGGATTCGGGTTTCGGGGATTCGGGCCGGACCCGTCGGATTAACTGCGCTTCACATCGTCCCCCAGGCTCCACTTTTGACTCGGTGGCGTGGTCGGCGATCACGCTGGTAAAACTAGCGGCATCAGCACGAAAACACGGAAAACACGAACTTGTATTTCCACAAATGTATACTTAAAGCAAAAATAAAATTTTAAAAATAAGTCACTAATGTATATCTAACTAAAATGAATTAAAGCACATCTGAAATTTCCCCCAAAATCGTTTTAACTGGTCGTTTAATAGCAAAAAAGGCTAGTCGGAAAATATATACACGTCGGCACGAGTTGCGGAAAATGAAAAAACAGAGGCCTACACAAGTATTGTCATTGTCACACTAGCATAACTCTCTGCCTCTATCTACCTCTGTCTGTCTGCCTCTCTGTCTGTCTGGCTGTCCGTCTCTATGTCCATGGCTCCCTCAATCACAAGCAAAGAAGCCAAGTCGGAAAATATATACATGTCGGGACGAGTTGCGGAAAATGAAAAACAGAGGCCTATTAGTATTGTCATTGTCACACTAGCATAACTCTCTGCCTCTATCTACCTCTGTCTGTCTGCCTCTCTGTCTGTCTGGCTGTCCGTCTCTATGTCCATGGCTCCCTCAATCACAAGCAAAGAAGCCAAGTCGGAAAATATATACATGTCGTGACGAGTTGCGGAAAATGAAAAAAACAGAGGCCTATTAGTATTGTCATTGTCACACTAGCATAACTCTCTGCCTCTATCTACCTCTGTCTATATGTCTGTCTGCCTCTCTGTCTGTCTGGCTGTCCGTCTCTATGTCCATGGCTCCCTCAATCACAAGCAAAGAAGCCAAGTCGGAAAATATATACATGTCGTGACGAGTTGCGGAAAATGAAAAAACAGAGGCCTATTAGTATTGTCATTGTCACACTAGCATAACTCTCTGCCTCTATCTACCTCTGTCTGTCTGCCTCTCTGTCTGTCTGGCTGTCCGTCTCTATGTCCATGGCTCCCTCAATCACAAGCAAAGAAGCCAAGTCGGAAAATATATACATGTCGGGACGAGTGGCGGAAAATGAAAAAACAGAGGCCTACACAAGTATTCTCATTGTCACACTAGCATAACTCTCTGCCTCTATCTACCTCTGTCTGTCTGCCTCTCTGTCTGTCTGGCTGTCCGTCTCTATGTCCATGGCTCCCTCAATCACAAGCAAAGAAGCCAAGTCGGAAAATATATACATGTCGGGATTGAGGAAGCCATGGACATTGAGACGGACAGCCAGACAGACAGAGAGGCAGACAGACAGAGGTAGAAAGAGGCAGAGAGTTATGCTAGTGTGACAATGAGAATACTTGTGTAAGCCTCTGTTTTTTCATTTTCCGCAACTCGTCACGACATGTATATATTTTCCGACTTGGCTTCTTTGCTTGTGATTGAGGGAGCCATGGACATAGAGACGGACAGCCAGACAGACAGAGAGGCAGACAGACAGAGGTAGATAGAGGCAGAGAGTTATGCTAGTGTGACAATAACAATACTTGTTTAGGCCTCTGTTTTTTCATTTTCCGCAACTCGTCACGACATGTATATATTTTCCGACTTGGCTTCTTTGCTTGTGATTGAGTGAGCCATGGACATAGAGACGGACAGCCAGACAGACAGAGAGGCAGACAGACAGAGGTAGATAGAGGCAGAGAGTTATGCTAGTGTGACAATGAGAATACTTGTGTAGGCCTCTGTTTTTTCATTTTCCGCAACTCGTCCCGACATGTATATATTTTCCGACTTGGCTTCTTTGCTTGTGATTGAGGGAGCCATGGACATAGAGACGGACAGCCAGACAGACAGAGAGGCAGACAGACAGAGGTAGATAGAGGCAGAGAGTTATGCTAGTGTGACAATGAGAATACTTGTGTAGGCCTCTGTTTTTTCATTTTCCGCAACTCGTCCCGACATGTATATATTTTCCGACTTGGCTTCTTTGCTTGTGATTGAGGGAGCCATGGACATAGAGACGGACAGCCAGACAGACAGAGAGGCAGACAGACAGAGGTAGATAGAGGCAGAGAGTTATGCTAGTGTGACAATGACAATACTAATAGGCCTCTGTTTTTTTCATTTTCCGCAACTCGTCACGACATGTATATATTTTCCGACTTGGCTTCTTTGCTTGTGATTGAGGGAGCCCTGGACATGTAGACGGACAGCCAGACTGACAGAGATGCAGACATATATAGATATATTGTATATATTGTATATATATATATATTGTATGCAGTTTGATTGATCAATTAATTGATTGATTGATCAATCGTGCGATAGAATGAGCGAGAGAAAGACAGAGAGACAGAGAGACAGACAGACAGACAGACAGATAGACAGACAGACAGAGGCAGAGAAATAGACGCACAGAGATATGGACAGGAGAGACCCACAGGGGCAGGTCTTGTGCCTTGGCTCACTTATGTCAACATAATAGGGCATATAAAATAATCCGGATACGGAAACGGAAAATTAAATGTTTACGGAAACGGAATGTTTTCGTGCCGTTGGTTTTACCGAGGTTCGGCGATCGCCGTTATGCCGAAAATGTTAGGCCCGCTACTATTACCTCGCTTACGTTCATCATTGCTCATTTTGTGATAATCTTAATTTTAATAACTTCTCAACAGTAAACAATATGCTGTTTACCTGCTTAAGTCTATAACTTGAAGAAACAATGACTCGGGATTGATCGTATTGACCGCCAATGTCCGCCATTAAAAATTTCAAATACCATGAACTACAAATCCAATCACTAGAAGACCTTGGAATGAGACTAGGCAGTTCATGACGTCATTGATATGGGACTTGAAACTACTAAACGAACATTATATAGCGCATTATTTTTAGCATTTAATTACAATATAAACCTAGTATAGTGTTTAATGCTCAGTGCTCACATAATTTGACACGAAATACAAGCATTTACAATGCAAAAGTCAAAATGGTCAAAAATCCACAGATTTGGCCAAAAAATACCCACATCCCAGACGAAGGCCGAAATATCCAGATCTAGTGAGAAATCCGCAGCTGCAGCTACGCTGGCAACAACGCTAAAGACGACCACTAGTCAAGTAGGAATACAATACAATACAACTGTAACTTGATAATGCCCTCCTTACAGAGTTCAGAAGTGCACATTGAAGCCAGGCAAACATTAAGAGCCATAGGCAGACTGGAAGAGTTAAGTTTTGAGTTTAGATCGAAAGACAGTCTCGCTAAGGGAGTTGCGTAGTAAGGTAGGCCTAGCATGCTATGCACAGATAGATAGATTGCATGATGAATGGATGGATTGATGATAGAAGGATAGAGAAATGGATCAATGGATGGGCAGGATATCTGATGGTTAGATAGATAGATGGATGGATGGATGGACGGACGGACGGACGGACCGACACACATACAGACATACAGACAGACAGACAGACAGACAGACAGACATCAGATATATAGATTGAATGATGGACGATGGATGGATGGATGTGTTATAGACAGATAAGTAGCTGGCGATATATATATATATATATATATATATATATATATATATATATTACAGACAGACAGGCAGACAGACAGAAAGACAGATAGACAGATAGATAGATTGGTTGATTAAATGATGGATGGATGGATTGGATATCCGATAGATAGATGGATGGATGGATGGATGGATGGATGGATGGATGGATGGATGGATGGA
>OY744616.1:11431563-11499063 GCA_963556255.1 Allolobophora icterica
ACAGCTTCTAGTTTGAGGTCTATTTTCTTCGCACATCCAGCTTCAGCATAGAGATGGCCAGATGCAAGATGCTTAGAAAAGAGAGAGAGTGAATGCCAGAGGTAAAAAGAATGTAAAGGCTAGGACCAAGAACAGAACCCTGGGGAACACCATAGTTAATCCCAACCCAGGGCGTTCTTGAGGTACTCAGGATCACCCTTTGCGTTCGGTCAGTAAGGTAGGATTGGAACCAGCATAGAGGGGGACCAGATAAACCACATGAGATTTGAAGACGGCGAAGAAGATCTCATGATCGACCATGTCAAATTATAATTACAATTATTATTATTAAAGCAGTTTTATATAGCGCCCCTTCAAGACGCCTACTCAGGAGCATTCCCAGCCCAACCATGGTCGAACAACGCAGTTTTGAGGACAGTAAGAAATGAGGTGAAATGAGTAGTCAGTATTTGGCAGAGTGTTGTAGGGAGCCCATTTCAGGTAATGGGCTAGCCATAGAGAAGGCACGGCGCTGCCGTACGCTGTCCACACGCATGGAACAATACGTTCAGCTGAGCGGAGAGAGCAATGGCGCTGCGAACATGAGGTGGGACAGCAGAGCTCCCTCAAGTATGGAGGGGCCAAGCCCTCAAAGCATGTGGTGGATAAACCAGAAGAAACGGCAAGCTTTAGGAAATTGAGTGGTACTTGGTGAAATGTACTGGAGTGTTTAGATTTTGTGTTCTAGTGTTTTATGTTTCAAACAGGTCCATGATGAGCTGTCTGCAGCAGACGGCATGTTGACCACAGCACCAACTTTGAGAAGTAGCTCAACAAAGGCATGTTACAATTCTTTCTTGCTTAATTTTACTTGCTTAAAGTTTGTATGTATGTGTAATCTAGTTCATCACCTTTACATGTCACACCTCACTTGATCAGGACCTTTTTGACTGCTGTTTTATAAAATTTTGTTTACAGTTACAATAAGGCTTAAAATTGTAAGTAACTCTGCCTCGTAAAAATTCTTTCATCCAATTCTGCACCACAGGATTTGTTGTAAGTCGGGACTCATAGTTTACTAGGTATTTCTGTTGGACCAAGATTTTTGAACGTTTTTCCCTGTATCTGTTCATTCTGCTCAGTTGCATATGTCATTTGGTTCTCAGGTTAAGACTTCCTCGTCAGTTCTTCTTGATGCCAGCCATGTGGCGGCACTGGGTACGAATAAATGATCTCCAGTGTCCTCGATCATTAGCCAAGTCCATTGCCCCCTTAATGCTAGTCCAAGCGATGTTATGTCCTCATTTATATTATCTACCCAGCTTAGTCTTGTTTCGTTTTCTTTCGAATCTTGCATGTAGTGTGGGTTTTGTCAACTGGCATTCTCTCTACATGTCCAAACCATCGGAGTCTTAATTGAACGACTTTGCATAGTAGAGTTGTTTGGATACCTAATGATTGTCTTATGTCATTGTTTCTTATCTTCTGTAGTCTTGAAATCCCTTTGGTCTGCAGGACTCATTTCTGCTGTTAGAATTCTTCTCTCTTCTTGTTTTAGCATTGCCCAACATTCTGATCCGTATAGGAAAATCAGTTGTATCATCGTCTCTTATATTTTTTCTTGTTTTTTGTTGTTGTTAATTCTCTGCTTCTCCATATCCTGTTCATTATTCCAAATGCTTGTGAAGCACATCTAATTCTCTTTTAAGTAGACGATAGCCTCTTGTATTGTGATAGTTATTAGTGTCTCTTTGGTCTTTTCAATCACCAGATGGGGCCCACCTTCAGCCCATGAAGGCTAGTTGATGAGCTGCCCACTTGGGCCTGACATGGAGCCAGTGGCCAGATTGACATCGAGCCCATCTGGGCTGTCTAGATGGGCCCCACTAAGTTGCCCATATGGGGCCCACACGGGGCAGAATTGGGCATGCTGGCTGGGATGTCACGCTGTGGATCAGTTAACTCCAGCTAAAGTCTATAGGAGCTAATTGTCAATGTGAGATGTGAACGGTACAGTAAGCAAAGCAAATTCAGTCTCAATTGATTTAAAATCCGCAAATCGTCTGGAAAATTTGTCTGTCAAGCTTGAAGTCTGAAAGCTATATTCTTCCGCAGACTCTACTGTGACAGTTTGCAAGTGGAGGGTAGGAAATTGCTTGTAGTTTTGTTCTTTTATCTGCTTTGAAAGCAACATTAGCTTTACTTGAACGAATTTCACCTCTGCGTAAACAGATCATGCAGGGAAGTATCTGCAGGGAAGTGGGGCAGATCGGCAGAGTTAATGCATAGAGTTATTATTAAAGACGAGACCGGAATAGCAAGCAAGAGAACAGAGTCACTTGAGTAAAACAAAGAAAACTTTTCGTGGCCTGAATTTTTTTAATTTTTTGAAGAATTGTGGGGGCCGGATAAAAAGTGTTGGCGGGCCGGATCCGGCCTGCGGGCCGTAGTTTGCCCAGCTCTGCTCTATCATGATGTTGCTAAATTAATGCTGTCTTTTCAGTCCCGTAGTTTACGTTGCTAAATTATTACAGGTCTTCTGTAGTCTGTATGCATGTATGTATGCATGTATGTATGCATGTATGTATGCATGTATGTATGTATGCATGCATGCATTTATGTATGTATGTTGTATGTATCTATATTGAGGTAGAACTTTAAATACGTTTAATGTACATGCGAAAATAATTTAGCAACGTCAATTATGGATGTACTTTACAGAAATAATTTAGCAACGTAAACTTTGGATTTCCAACCACTATCAATATAGCAATGTAAACTACGGATATACCCATATTTTAGCAGTCGTAACAGATTGATCAATGTTTTTAGATTAATTATCTCTAGTTCAATTCTTTATGCTAGCCTGGAGAAATAAAAAAGTTTTATAAAAATAAATCGGAGAAAATAATTAAAATGTAATTATTTAATTGGGGCGCAATTTATGATATTTGCATATTTCTCACGGTGCGAAATAGGCAAATATCACAAAAGCACCAAACGTTTTTGCACAGCGTTTTTTGTTTCAAATCGAAGGGGTTCAAGGGGCCCACCATTGAAGCTCTGCACAAGGGCCCCCAAAACCTTTCTACGCCACTGATGGTGTTCTTATTAATAGTAGTATTGATAGCAGGGTGGTGGTGGTAGCAGTGATAGGTAATAAGTTACAATTATGTTACAATGATACAATGCACCACTGATGATCTTTTTTCTTAAAGTGGTGCTTTATGAGTGTCGGATTACAAATACACAAGAGCGTGCCCTTTGTTGCTCGTGACTCTTCTGTCACTCCATATTCAGCCCTTCACATTCTGCATAGTATATTACAGATTACTTAGTTAATATGTTGCTGACAATTTGTTTCAGGACCTGTGTGCTGAAACAGACTTCTGTCAAATGTCACAGTGCTGGAGCTGAAATGACAGTTGAACTTTGGTTATGCTACGCATAGGTCGAAGTGGAGACTGGCATAGGATGAATATGATGTGGCGAAAGATTAGTTTACTGCCGAGGAAGAGCCATTGTGAAGACCTACTTTGCATTTCATAGAAATCTTAATAGTTAACGTATCTGTATGGCATTAATAATTATAATAAGACTTTATATAGCGCCGTAGTGCAGCTGAGGCCGAAGAAAGCTGTTAATGCAAGTCAGACCATCAGCCTGAAGTATTCAACAGAGCCAATAGTGGCTCAAGGTAGTTCTGTGTTGGTCTCATCGTAGATTGTTAGTTATAGACAATTAATATTACACCTTTTGTGCTGTACATCAATAAAGCATGAAATATTGATGAGCCAATGCTACATATTTAATTTTCTGTGCTTTGCCAAAAGTCATGTATATATTCTGACAAGTGTTACATGGTGATAATTTCAATACTTGTTATGATTAAGTCAGACATTTCAACTATTTTTAATTTATTGTGACTGCATGCAGGCCCTTAGCCAGCCAGCCGTCCTTTGGACGCCTGAAAATCATTTTGGATGGGCATAAATTGTGCATGGACGCCATGTCCTAAATGTGATATAATGTATATAATCCATTCCCCTTCATCTGTGTAACGATGTTCCTTTTCCCACACAAGATACTCATGTAATTAAGCGCCAATTAGATGAGCTTGTTTCATGGTAATTGGTAACTGATTTGACTATATAAATACAATACACATGTAATTAAGTACCGATTAGATGAGGATGTTTCAGGGTAATTTGACCAGTCTTGTTGTCAAGACCTTAAACCTCAAGACCAAGACCTTGAACCTCAAGACCAAGACCTTGAACCTCAAGACCTTGAACCTCGAGACCAAGACCAAGACCTTGAACCTCAAGACCAAGACCGAGACCAAGACCCAAAAAATCACAGTCGTATCCAGACTTCTATTCCTTACTAAAAATTGTCAAGTCGAAATACTCGTTATTTTAATGAAAACATGAGTTTTTTCTTTTATTCAAGCAAAAC
The DNA here is from genome assembly GCA_963556255.1 of Allolobophora icterica. Classification (NCBI taxonomy): domain Eukaryota; kingdom Metazoa; phylum Annelida; class Clitellata; order Crassiclitellata; family Lumbricidae; genus Allolobophora; species Allolobophora icterica. Next base: position 11,436,001 of record OY744616.1, read on the forward strand.
AACTCTAAATGGAGACTGCAGAGAATTCCGAATTCGTATTTACAAAAGTCCTTCATGCGAAATGTTATTCCAAATGCCTGTTGAATTTTATAAAAACCAATTTGCTCAGAATTTTCTGACCAAGCCTCATGAAAATTCTGCCATGTGAAAAAAACACGGTCTACAAGTGCTAAAATCGCTAGCACACAAAGCAGCTTTTCAAGAACCGGATGTACATGTACAAATTAATCGTGAGTCTGTTTTGAAATCATTCCATGGTAAATAACCGGAAGTCAAAATAATTGTCCAAAACAACAGTGAAGCCTCATTCACACTGTGTAAATACTAAAGCAATAACTGTATGAATAATTATTGGATAAATTTTTAAAGTCTTGCCGTTTGTTAAAATTAACGACTGTTCATATTGACAAAAGTCTTGGTCTTGCAAAACCAAGACCAAGACTTTGAACCTCAAGACCAAGACCTTGAACCTCAAGACCAAGACCTTTGGTCTCAAGACCAAGACCAAGACTTTTAAAAACGAACTCGAGTGCACTCGAGACCAAGACCTTGGTCTCGAGGACAACAAGACTGAATTTGACTATATAAATACCTTGACCTTATGAATAATTATAGGGGCTTGGATTGATAACAAGTAAAGGGACACATGATCAATGTCTGTTTCCCAAGGCTACAATAATCAAATAAGGGAATTAAAAGTTACAATCTGAAGTTAATAGATTGTTGTTTGTATCATTGTATGTAAACAAAACTGTTAAATTGTGATCAAAACCCAAAAGGCATTCACTGTAGGGACATTGCAGACTTTTGCAGTCGGACTCGTAAGGTCGAGGCATCGGGGGACTTCGAATGCTTTTGGACACCCTACTCTTTATTTCTGGCTAAGGGCCTGACTGCACGTTATGAATCTGTCTGTGAATTTTATTAGTGTCTTATAACAAGTTCTGTGACGAATGTAGCCAACATTTGAAGCTGTCTATTTGATCTTGTACAACTAGACAGTTTGTTCTTACTGATTCACTGAAGTGATTAATGATAAAATTCAAGAATTGCACAGTTCTCTTCAGAATATGTACAGTTTTTAATAACGATTTATAAGTATCGTTTTGTACTGTGATAAATGTGAATATCGACTAAGTGTACTATTAATCTGTAACATAAGGTCATTTTACAGGATATTGATTATGTTTATGATTCAGTTCTGTGAAGAATGTAGCCTACTTTTGAAGCTGTCTATTTGATTGTGTACAAGTTACAACTAAACGATTTGTTCTTACTGATTCACTGAAGTGATTAATAATAAAATTCAAGGATTGCACAGTCTTCTCTTCAGAATATGTATAGTTTTTAATAGCGATTTATAAGTATCGTTTTGTACTGTGATAAATGTGATTATCGACTAAGTGTACTATTAATCTGTAACATAAGGTCATTTTACAGGATATTGATTATGTTTATGATTCAGTTCTGTGAAGAATGTAGCCTACTTTTTGAAGCTATTTGATTGTGTACAAGTTACAACTAAACGATTTGTTCTTACTGATTCACTGAAGTGATTAATGATGAAATTCAAGGATTGCACAGTCTTCAGAATATGTACAGTTTTAATAACAATTAATAAGCATCGTTATGTACTGTGATAAATGTGAATATCAACTAAGTGTACTATTAATCTGTAACATAAGGTCATTTTACAGGATATTGATTGTGTTTATGATTCAGTTCTGTGAAGAACGTAACCCACTTTTTGAAGCTGTCTATTTGATTGTGTACAAGTTACAACTAAACGATTTGTTCTTACTGATTCACTGAAGTGATTAATGATAAATTCAAGGATTGCACAGTCTTCTCTTCAGAATACTGTATGTATAGTTTTTAATAACGATTTATAAGTATCGTTTTGTACTGTGATAAATGTGAATATCAACTAAGTGTACTATTAATCTGTAATGTAAGGTCAGCTTTACGGGATATTGATTGTGTTTATGATTCAGTTCTGTGAAGAATGTAGCTTACTTTTGAAGCTATTTGATTGTGTACAAGTTACAACTAAACGATTTGTTCTTGCTGATTGACTGAAGTGATTAAAGATAAAATTCAAGGATTGCACAGTCTTCTCTTCAGAATATTATGTTTAGTTTTTAATAGCGATTTATAAGTATTTTTATGTACTGTGATAAATGTGAATATCAACTAAGTGTACTCTTAGTCTGTAACAGAAAGTCAGTTTTGCCAATCAGCTGGTGGAAATGGAGGGAAATGAGAATGAGAGGATGTCCTATAGATGGATGCTGTTGGACTGGATGATATTGAGTGGATACAGTAAACTGTAGGAAGACCAGCATCGGGAGGAGTGGCGCCACTGGACGTTTGAACCTGACCGGGGCAGAGAACTTGGAAAGCAGTCGGTAAAGGCTGCACAACCATTCGCCGATGGTAACCACTGCTAAGGGCCAACATTGACCCAATGTATAGAAGTTGGTAAACGAGTGGTTCGGCGTTGGCAATCGGTGGTAAATTGAAGGGTAAAGCTACATTGGGCCGTTGTTATTGGGCGAACGTTGGACCGGATTTCAAAAGAACATTGGGCCAATATCGTATGTACGACCATTCACCAATGGTAACCACGACGTCGGGCCAACAGTAACCCAATGTCGTATATAAGTCGGTAAAACAGCGGGTCGACGTTGGCAATCGGTTTAAAATTGGATGGTCAAGCTACGTTGGGCCGATGTTATTGGGCGAACGTTGGACCGGATTTCAAAAGAACATTGGGCCGATATCGTATGTACGACCATTCGCCAATGGTAACCACGACGTCGGGCCATCATTGACCCAATGTCGTATATAAGGTGGTAAAACAGCGGGTTGACGTTGGCAATCGGTTTTAAATTGGAGGGTCAAGCTACGTTGGGCCGATGTTATTGGGCGAACGTTGGACCGGATTTCAAAAGAACATTGGGCCGATATCGTATGTACGACCATTCGCCAATGGTAACCACGACGTCGGGCCAACATTGACCCCTTGTTGTATATAAGTCGGTAAAACAGCGGGTCGACGTTGGCAATCGGTTTTAAATTGGAGGGTCAAGCTACGTTGGGCCGATGTTATTGGGCGAACGTTGGACCGGATTTCAAAAGAACATTGGGCCGATATCGTATGTACGACCATTCGCCAATGGTAACCACGACGTCGGGCCAACATTGACCCCTTGTTGTATATAAGTCGGTAAAACAGCGGGTCGACGTTGGCAATCGGTTTTAAATTGGAGGGTCAAGCTACGTTGGGCCGATGTTATTGGGCGAACGTTGGACCGAATTTCAAAAACACATTGGGCCGACATCGGATGTACGACCATTCGCCGATGGTAATCACGACGTTGGGCCAATGTTATTGGTCGAACATTGGGCCTGGTTTCAAAAAAACCGTTAGCCGATGTCGGGTGTACTAACATCGGGCCAACATTGACCCAATGTGTGTGTGCTGGCTGGGATATGCCGAATTCTCTGCTCCTGGCATCCTTAAATAGACACAAAATTGAATTTAGTGAAAATACCTATTCTACCGATACAAAAAGTATACGTTGAATACACGTTGTAAACCTTACAATGTGCCAATATTGCATTCGACATAGGGACAACATAGGACCAACGTTAGTGATTTTTTGACATTGGGTCAACGTTAGCCCAATGTTGGTATTCTGTATGTTGGCGCAACATTGGTCCGACGTATGTGACATGCATCAGAAATATCGGAAAGTTTCTCATATATAAATGTCAATATAATGTAGAATTCTTTGTCCATGGCACGCTTCAACAGACAAAATCGGTATTGAGTTAAAATACACATTCTGTGAGTATGAATAGATCCGACGTTGGCCCAGCATTGGTCCGACGTATGTAAGAAACTTGATAAATATCGGAAATTATATTATATCTAAGTGTTCACATGTGCAGAATTCTTTGTTCCTGGCACTCTTTAATAGGTGAAAACGGAATTAAGTTAAAATACATGTTCTATGGCTATGAAAAAGTATACGTGGAATACACGTCGTACACCCTACATTACGCCAATATTGCATTCGACATAGGGACAACATAGGGCCAACGTTAGTGATTTTTTGACATTGGGCCAACGTTGGCCCTATGTTGGTATTCTGTATGACGTGTGACGTTGGTTGAGCATTGGTCCGACGTATGTGACATGCGTCAGAAATATTGAAAATTTTATGATATATAAATGTTTACATATGCCGAATTCTCTGCTCCTGGCATCCTTAAATAGACACAAAATTGAATTTAGTGAAAATACCTATTCTACCGATACAAAAAGTATACGTTGGATACACGTTGTAAACCTTACAATGTGCCAATATTGCATTCGACATAGGGACAACATAGGGCCAACGTTAGTGATTTTTTGACATTGGGTCAACGTTAGCCCAATGTTGGTATTCTGTATGTTGGCGCAACATTGGTCCGACGTATGTGACATGCATCAGAAATATCGGAAAGTTTCTCATATATAAATGTCAATATATGTAGAATTCTTTGTCTATGGCACGCTTCAACAGACAAAATCGGTATTGAGTTAAAATACACATTCTGTGAGTATGAATAGATCCGACGTTGGCCCAGCATTGGTCCGACGTATGTAAGAAACTTGATAAATATCGGAAATTATATTATATCTAAGTGTTCACATGTGCAGAATTCTTTGTTCCTGGCACTCTTTAATAGGTGAAAACGGAATTAAGTTAAAATACATGTTCTATGGCTATGAAAAAGTATACGTGGAATACACGTCGTACACCCTACATTACGCCAATATTGCATTCGACATAGGGACAACATAGGGCCAACGTTAGTGATTTTTTTACATTGGGCCAACGTTGGCCCTATGTTGGTATTCTGTATGACGTGTGACGTTGGTTGAGCATTGGTCCGACGTATGTGACATGCGTCAGAAATATTGAAAATTTTATGATATATAAATGTTTACATATGCCGAATTCTCTGCTCCTGGCATCCTTAAATAGACACAAAATTGAATTTAGTGAAAATACCTATTCTACCGATACAAAAAGTATACGTTGAATACACGTTGTAAACCTTACAATGTGCCAATATTGCATTCGACATAGGGACAACATAGGACCAACGTTAGTGATTTTTTGACATTGGGTCAACGTTAGCCCAATGTTGGTATTCTGTATGTTGGCGCAACATTGGTCCGACGTATGTGACATGCATCAGAAATATCGGAAAGTTTCTCATATATAAATGTCAATATAATGTAGAATTCTTTGTCCATGGCACGCTTCAACAGACAAAATCGGTATTGAGTTAAAATACACATTCTGTGAGTATGAATAGATCCGACGTTGGCCCAGCATTGGTCCGACGTATGTAAGAAACTTGATAAATATCGGAAATTATATTATATCTAAGTGTTCACATGTGCAGAATTCTTTGTTCCTGGCACTCTTTAATAGGTGAAAACGGAATTAAGTTAAAATACATGTTCTATGGCTATGAAAAAGTATACGTGGAATACACGTCGTATACCCTACATTACGCCAATATTGCATTCGACGTAGGGACAACATAGGGCCAACGTCAGTGGCTTTTGTGACATTGGGCAAACATTGGCCCGATGTCGGTGTGCTGGCTGGGACGTGAAATCGCTACGTCAAATCCAATGTTACTCCCCTCTTCTATCCTCCTTATGTCTCAATTGATTCGTAGTAAACGCTATATATTTGGTTAGACTTATTGTTCGATTGTAATAATTATGTTTACCATTACAGCGCTGTGCGTTTGCTAGTGCTTCTTAACAGAGAATATACTTACTTACTTCATCAGCCTGTCTTGATCAACAAGCTTCGAAACGGTGTTGATAAGCATCATAATCTAACACGATTTTAACATATTTCCCCAAGTTCGAATTTATTAGGGTTTTCACTGTAGGTTAGGAAGGTGTTTCCGTACAATATTCTACAAAAAAAGGTTTTTCATAGTAAACAGTTGGGTTGATGTTCATTTTCAACGATTTTTGAGTGGCCTATATTGGAAGGTGCTTGTAAAATTGTAAAAGTCTGAAGGGTGGCTGGAAAACATGTAGAGGAATTCTGGTGACGTCGGAAAGATGTGTGGGATAGGTGTGGATGGGGCTGGAGTGTTTAGGGAATTTTGAGGTAATGGAGAAGTGATGGAGTGGTGGTGGCAGATGGAAGAGTTATCAAGCAGGACTGGTCTTCGAAAAGGCCTTGAACCGAGTTATCTGTGGCAGTAGTGTGGCTGTTATTTTGATAAAAGACTCATATGGACCAAAGTTTAAGCCTGGGACTGCTAAATAGAGAAATAACCCAACGCCTATGCTGTACACTCCTGGCATAGGCCTATGCACTCCTAAGAGCGAGTGTAGACAGCTGGATTTCTTCTATAAACTAAACTTCAGTTATCAGCGAGTGATGGCTGTTCATTGTTGTGTGATCTGTGGTGAAAATAACAAGTGGTTCATTCGCTTTCCTTGTTTCCTTTGTCAGGTGGTTACACTATGGTACATTGATTTTTTGTAAAACCTTTACAAAAAAACTTTGAAACCCTGGGTGAACACCTTCTTGTATTGTATTGTATTGTATTGTATTTACGAATTTATAAAGCGCCTCTTGCAGTACAACGTAATCAGAGGCGCTCATATCATACTGTATGGCTGTCTGTATTTTTGTCTGTCTGTCTGTCTGTCTGTCTGTCTGTCTGTCTGTCTGTCTGTCTGTCTGTCTGTCTGTCTGTCTGTCTGTCTGTCTGTCTTCTGTCTGTCTGTCCATCTGTCTGGTGTCAAAACTAATGTGGAAGTGAAATAAATAATGTCCATATAATTAAAGTATGGCATGAGCCTAAGTTGCTCATGCCATACTTTAATTATATGGACTTTATTTCATTCCCCCCCTCAACAGTTGCTGGAAAACATAATTTGCTGGTTTCGATTATATCTGTCTGAACGAACCCACATGATTATATCGGGTGACTAAACAAAATCGATCCACATTAAGCTGGGCGTTCCTCAAGGTTCTGTACTTGGTCCTCTACTCTTTATTCTCTACACGGCTGACATTCCTTCTCTTTTTCCACTCGGGAGCTGCTGGTCATCTCTGCGGATTACGTGCAAGCATTTGTCCATGGGTCTCCTTAATCCGAATTGCACTTAGTTGAGCGTATTGAGTCTTTGTGGAAGTCTCTACATTCCTGGATGTGCTCAAATCGTCTCTCTCTCTTAATGGCTGCAAAACCCAGTTAATTTGGTTTGGCTCCCCTCAACAGTTGCTGAAGATTGATTTTGCTCTCCTATCGGAAATCTTTCCACACTACTCCTTTTCATCAAGTGTACGTGACCTGGGTGTTAACTTGATAGCTCTCTCTCCTTCAAAGATCACATCTCTAACTTCACACGTGTTTCTTACTCCCACTTAGACGTGTTATGGCTGTTCGACGATCTATCTCATCCTCTGTTTTCACAACGCTGGTACATGCTTTCATTTGCTCCAGAATTGACTACTGCAATTCGCTTCTAATCGGTCTTCCCAAGGCTCGAGAGACGAATCGACAGTTAAAAGAATGAACGCATGATTGAACGAATGTAGTGAAGGGATAAATAGGTAGATAGATGAATGACTGGATGGATGGAGGAATAAGTGGATAAACAAATGAATAACTGCTTTTCGTTTCTGTTTGTTGTACACCAAGAATGAAAACCATTGCAAAATTTAATGCACAATCTTTATTTGATGAATATCACTCATTCTGTTTCCGTCAGCCTCTATTAACGTCTCGACAAAGTAGACTTCAGTCAGCATTTTCATAACGATAAGAACTTCTATGTCAGCGTCTGTTCATTGATGATATGATTCCACACTGACTCTTCCCGTCTGTCAGGGTTTAAAGTGGAGTGGGAACGGTGTTCCCACTGCTCTCGAAATTCTTTGCTTGCGTTCCCACTGCTCACGCTTGCGTTCCAATGAAGCTCCTCTTTAGAGTATTAGAGTTCCCACTGCTCACCGAAACCACTTTCACCACTGCCGTCTGTCCAACTCTTCCATGCGCCTCCTTCTAATCCCTCGCCAAGACCTTGAACCTCAACCAACGACCAATAAACACCAAAACAAAACCCACGACCAAATAAACAGCACATGACACCAAAATAAAAAACAAACACACGACAAATAAAAACAAACTAACAGTACAAAGCATTTAGATTTTGCATTGTATTTAGTTAACGACAAAAGAAACAACAAAGCAAAGTCCAAAGGACAAAGTAAACAACAAAATAAAGAACAAAACAAACGCGAAAGTAAACAACAAACGACAAAGTAAACAAAATAAACAACAAAATAAACAAGACAAAAACACAAAAACTACACACAGGGCTTACGGGATTCTAATCCGCGCCAGGGGCCCCCCTGCCTTCACGAGCTTACGGGAGATTAAGCCGCGCCAGAGGCTCGGCAGGGGTGTAGGTTTGATTATTTTGTCTTGATTATTTTGTTGTCTATTTTGTTACTTTGTCGTTTGTTGTTTGCTTTCGTGTCTGTTTTGTTGTTTACTTTGTTGTTTAGTTTGTCGTTTGTTGTTTGCTTTGTAGCTTGTTTTGTCGCTAAACTAAACACAAATACAAAATCTAAATACTTATAAAAAAAATATACAAATACACTACAAAAAAATAAAGACAAATAAAAAAATAAATACAAACACAAAACGACCACCACACCCTAAACACACCACACCCTAAATACAATCCGACAATACGGAGCCACTCAGCAGCCATCCCAATGCCCATCCTCTTCAAAACGACCACCAAACCCTACACACACCACACCCTAGAGCCACTCAGCAGCCATCCCAATGCCCATTCTCTTCAAAACGACCACCAAACCCTACACACACCACACCCTAGAGCCACTCAGCAGCCATCCCAATGCCCATCCTCTTCAAAACGACCACCAAACCCTACACACACCACACCCTAAACAGAATCCGACAATACGACACTGAGCAGCCATCCCAATGCCCATCCTCCTCAAGCAGGAAACTTCCTGCCAGAATATCCAAAGGCACCTATTGAAACACAGTAAAATAATGAAGGTTATTATTACACGTTATGACAAAATAGTAACATGAAATGAAAGAAACAGTGAACATGGAATTGGAGGAGCTGTGCAGCAGGCAAACACAATTCCTGTGTAGAGATTTTCGATCATTATTATTCTACACTTAGCTACGTCATACACGGCCTGCTTCTGTCAATCTTCATCCACATATAATAATAATAATAATAATAATAATAATAATAATAATAATAATAATAATAATAATAATAATAATAATAATAATAATAATAATAATAATAATAAACATGGAGGACGGCGACCTCCAAGCTTACATGTAATTACACTCCTGCTTTATAGTTTCTTAGAGCCTGAGGGATTTTCGTACCTCGGGCGTTAAAAAACAAAATAAAAAATAAAATAATAATAATATAATATTCTTTATTATTTAAAATTGACAGATGCAGTAAGATTACATGGAAACATGAAAGTACAATCAAGATCTTAATTAAACACGGTTTGGCAGCCATGCAAGGCGCCGCCCTAGAGGGGGGTTACGGGAATCGATCAGCGAACCTAATGCTCTCCTGGCCATGAGTGCTACCATTACTCTATCCCCCCTCCCCAAGTATCTCATTCCAGTGGTTTGATTTTGAGGTGCAGACACAATCCCTGGTCAGATAAAAATAAATCCATCTGTTTTTTAAGTTCAGTATATTCAGTATGTATTGAAAGACCTCAGGAAATTTTACTCAACTGGTACTGCGACACGTGTCTTGTACACAACGTGAATATCAGCTTTCACAACATAAAATTATGAGGTAGAATGATATAATTCACAATTTGTATAGACAAGTTCAGAGTAGATTAGTTTGTACAAGATAATATATTCATCTTAATGATCTTTAATCAAAATTTTAGATAAACATTAAGAAGTAAATGACAATTAAAATACATATCAAATGTACATCAATAACTCCCCATAATTTGCATTATCAAAGTTATATTATAACAAGGTCAGGCAAAGAGTCTAAATTTAATCAGCTATAGATCAAGTCTTGGATTCCATCCCTACACCAGAGCACTGTTTACACAACACATCTGCAGAATTTTAATTGTATTTGAAAGTTTATACAGTGCCACTAAAAGAGCAAAACTAATCGCTGCTAGCTTATATGATGTAAAATGTCATTCAGAACTGGAATTACAATAGTTAGCAAAAATCAGAAACCTACCATCTTTGGCATGGCGCTCCTTGCTCTTTCTCATCCTTCTTGTCTTCCAACTGATCTCTCTGCCTCTGGAGGTCTGAGTTCGCCGCCTGCAGTCCTGCCAATCGTGAGCTGAAATCGCTGATTTGCAGTCGGCATGTTTGGAACACACAATGAATGACGGTGGAGGTGTTATCGATGAAGGACGACGAATGTGACCTTCCATGGCTTGCCGATCTAGATGCAGAACGGTCGCGACGTGTAGACTTCGCAGTGGAGCGTCTGGTTTTGAGTGTACTCGTATGTGTACTCGTATGTCCTTCCTTGACAGTAAAAACCTCCATCCGGTTGCAGTGGTCAACCACTTCCTGTGTGTTTCTTCTCAGGCCTTCGAGCATCGACTCGGTGTGCTCGAGCCGGCATTTAACGGACTATCCACGTTGAGGATCAAGTCAGGCTTTGACGGGCGACACAGCTTGTAGCCTTGTGAATCAAGACTCTTGTGAGCAGTTGCCAACTTGAAAAGTTCTGACAGAAGGAATCACGCATTTCTGATTGTTCGGCAGACTGACAATCAGTCGCTGGGTAGTCTAAGATAAAACACAACATTACGATTTTGGTCTGAAAAAGAAAGTTCTCTGTGACGGACAACAGACGCACAGCTGAATTCCAAATTCATATTCTTCTTCCTTAGGCAGACACTTCAACAATGAAGTAGAATCCTACTGTTTGGATCGTTGGGTCATCTACCAGACATAGCCTCCCTTAAGATGTTCTTATGGTTAGGGATACATGTACTACTCTTTATCAACGCTTAAAACTCTTTTGCCTGTGGGGATGGCCTGGAAGTGAATGCATATGAGGAGACACTTGAAGAAGTGCTACATGAATGCCCTGAATGAATTAAAGATTTCCATATAGAGGAGAATTTTAACTGTAGTCTTGTGGACTACCTAGGAGCAACGTAAGTTAAACTTTTCACAGACTAAAATTAAAATATACCGATATATTAAACACTTGCTGGTTGCATAAAAGCTGTTGCCTGATACAGATTTAATTCATGTTTTTAATTTATAAACTCATCTTGAACTTGGTAAAGAAGAATTCAGACTTCATAAAGTGGAAACCACATCTACTGAAATGAAACGGCTGTTTTCTTACCTCAAATGACTGCTGGGTCGACGACTTGAGTTTGTCCTTCTCTGACTTTTTTTAACGAGTTCACTTGGCTGGGTCCAAGTGACGAGCGTCTTTCTCGGACTTCTTTCTTTAACCAGTTCAATTGGCTGGGTCCAAGTGACGAGCGTCTTTCTCTGACTTATTTTTATAACCAGTTCAATTGGCTGGCTCCAAGTGACAAGCGTCTTTCTCGGACTTATTTTTATAACCAGTTCAATTGGCTGGCTCCAAGTGACCAGCGTCTTTCTCGGACTTATTTTTTAAACCAGTTCAATTGGCTGGCTCCAAGTGACGAGCGTCTTTCTCGGATTTATTTTTATAACCAGTTCAATTGGCTGGCTCCAAGTGACGAGTGTCTTTCTCGGACTTATTTTTTAAACCAGTTCAATTGGCTGGCTCCGAGCGACGAGGGTCTTTCTTGGACTTTTTTTAACCATGCGACGAGTGTCTTTCTCCTCATTCCCACGGTCAGATTAATTCTGCTCCATCAGAGGTGGTATTTGTTTAGTATGATGACTCGAAGAACCACTGGTGGTATGTCCTCTGCCGCCGCGACGTCGACCGCTACCTCCAACTGAACCTTGTGATCGACTTCCAGAGTAAGACTATTCCTCCTGTCTCCCAAACCTTCGTTGGTAGCAAAATAAAATGCAGCCTTTCAGTCGAAGAAGTTACACAGTTTGTGTTACCATGTGAAATATAAAGAACTTCACAAAAAAGACCCAGAACAGTTTCGTATTTTCCATAAAAAATAGCCAATGACAATCATAAAACTTGGGCTGCATATAATAATAAACAGATGAAATACACTGCACATAATGGCTGAAAAATCTTGGCAAATGTGGCTCAAACAAATTTCACTGTAATTAATAATGAAACACCATACCTTCTCCTGTTTGGTCTTCGGCGCCCTCCTTCACGTCCAGTTGCTTGCTGTTCCTGGCCATCTTCTTCAGCAGTTGCTTCAGATTTCTCAGCAGAATACCTGTAGTTCTCATCTTCAGCGCGACGGTGATTACCTATTACAAATGAAAACAAGTCTGTATAAAAGAGTCCAAGAATTGTTTTACAGCTATTTCACTATTTCCTCTGGGTCTATACAAATCTATAAGTTTGTTCTGTACCAATAAGTATGTTTTCAGAACATACTTGTCCTATTTCCAAATTTGAAAGTGACTAAAATCGACTTTCCAAACATATGTTTAAAAGAAGGCATACTGACTGCAACCTACTTGTCATGTCATAACAAGCCATGGTTCTGTTAAAATTGACAAATGCACAACTCTGTGTTTTGCTGTTTTGGCCATGTCAGCACAAATTCAGACAAAATTCGCAAACTATCGCAAAAAATTTGTGATCGTCAGATTCTCTCTCTCTCTCTCTCTCTCTCTCTCTCTCTCTCTCTCTCTCTCTCTCTCTCTCTCTTTCAGAGTCTCTCTCTCTCTCTCTCTCTCTCTCTCTCTCTCTCTCTCTCTCTCTCTCTCTCTCTCTCTCTCTCTCTCTCTCTCTCTCTCTCTCTCTCTCTCTCTCTCTCTCTCTATATATATATATATATATATATATATAAATAAATATATATGTATATATATACAAAAAATTATATATATATATATATACACTGATGGGCACTAAACTATTTTTTTAGCTAAACTAAAACTATTTTCCAACTAAGAAAAATAGTTTAACTAAAGTTGGCAACTAATTTTGGAAATTAGTTAACTAAACTAAAAAAGTAGTTAAACTTTTTCCAACTTTTTTCCAACTTTTTACGACAAACATTTTCACAATAAAAGACGTTAAGTGAACTGTAATAATGTAAAGCGTCAATGACAATTTCATCTTCAAACTATGCAATGTGTACTGTTCTGGCATACAGTTACAAGTGTACTGTAAGTATATATATATATTTATTCTTTAATTAAGCGCCTGCAAACGCACTGCGCTGTACATGTACATGTTATGCGATAAATCTTAACTAGTTAACTACTAACAGAACAGACAGCCTGCAATACACGGCGCAAATTGCAGCCTACAAAGCATGTCCGCCTATGTGACTCGATCCTTGTACCTCTCGCACTCTACGCCAGATGTTTTCCAATGCGCTATCATAACAAGTAGTGTATGAATTTGAAAACACAGGCTGTTAAGGCTAAAACCATGCAGTGTTAAAATGTTATTTTACTGACAGTGTTCAATGTTCACTGTGGAAAAATAGTTGCATACTGCTGATTTATTTTAGTTAAACTTTTTAGTTAGCAACTAAATTTTTTAGTTAAACTATGGTTTTAACTAAAATATTTTTTTTAGTTAAACTTCTTCCTTAACTAAAATATTTTAGTTAAACTTCTTCCTTAACTAAAATTTCTTAGTTAAACTAAAAGTTAGCAACTTTTTAGTTAACTATTGCCCATCACTGTATATACACACACGCGCGCGCGCACGCACGCACGCACGCACACACGTGCCATAAGCCTATCTATAATAGACATATCGAAAAATTCGCGCATAATAGGCCTACAAGTTTTCAAGTCCATTCACTTATCAAATGCAGCAAATTGTCTTCTAATAATCTAATTAGCTGGACAAATTTACATAAACAAATTTACTCAAACATTAATAATTATTTTTTATTTAGGGACGAGCATGATTATAATTACGGACTTATAACAAGCTTTAGGTCTAACTAAACAAAATTTACTCGACAACGAAGCCATTGTCTGTCACCCTTCACTCAAACGATGGGCTCGTTTCTTCCACGTGATATAAATCAAATAACATGAACATATTTCGATAAGAAACAATTATAATATGATCATAATTATAAACAAACTATTATTTTACCTTGTCGAAATTCTGTTTTTAAATTTAAGTCATTAATTTTCAGCGAAAGAGGCTCGATTTGAGCAGAAACCTTCTTTCTGTTACCAAAAGCTTAGAACCTCTGCCGGTTACTGTGGTAACAGATTTGACGTCATCACATAAAATTATGTTTGTTTCTGTCGTTAGCCAATCATGTTATTTGATTTATATCACGTGCAACATACACCCAATCATGTTCTAGACTGTGTTCGATCGACTGGTTGACTGCTTTGCCGCTCATTTGTGCATGATGCTATCTATAATTCGGTAAGTATGTACGCAAAAGAGTAAATGTTACTTATAGGGTTGCTGAATATAATTTATTTATTTTATTCCGTTATATAAGAGCTGCGAACGAGTTGATGTACTGTCGAGGTCGTTGACTGTTTCATAAATAACAACGATTCTATATTTAGAGGATTGGTTACTCATGAAAAAAAGTTGTACTTCCGGCAGCGGGGAGATCGTGGCGACATCTGTCGTCGCGGGTGTACGGGTCTCTCGAGAGGTAAGCAAGTCTACAGACGCGATGTGGTGTTCAGTTATTCATTGCACGAATTCTAGGAAGAAGAATCCTGGATTATCTTTCTTTCGGTTTCGAAAGAACCAAGAAAGGTAAATGATAATAAGTGTATAGATATTGGTTTTAATTACTGTAATTTAAGTAGTCTAAATTGTGGAAACATGCGTTAAGCATAGCGAAGCTATAGACCCATGTTTAGGCCTACCTGCAGTCAATGGCATCTGACATCAATTAGAAAAAAACCTGCGTTGTGTTTGCTTAACTTTCCCAGTAACAAGTTAAAGTAAATGATAAGTAATTTATAAGTAAAAGTTTTAATAAATTTCAAGTAATGTAAACCTTAGAAATATGCACTTTTTGCGTCGTATGATAAGGCCTATATCCAGTGCCGTTTTAAGGCCTAGGCACGCGAGGCACGGGCCTAGGGCCCCGCGCAAAAGGGGGACCCCGCGGCGACCCAGAAACAAAATAACAATATTATAAGTTATGTTCTAACAAGTAAGAATTCTTCAAAGCAAAGTAAGAACAATAACACTTCTTAAACAAAAGTCTGCTGCGTTCTGCATTTTTAGTTAAATATACTTATTGCCAGTAAGCGCAGAGCGCTATTGAAGTTAGACTGAAATAAATCAATAATTTTAACGCATAGCCATGGGCGTCCGGAGTGGGACAACGGGGTTATTTGCCTTCCTGGATTTTGAAAATTGTCTCGTTTTATGTGTTCATGAATAGTTAAGCAAAAGCGTCATTTTGGACACCCTAGAAAAATGTTGTCTCCTCTAGAAAAAATTTTGTCAATAATCTATGCCATGATAAAGAATGACAATCTGGAATCAACGTTTCCAAACGTTTAAATTGCAATAAAAATGTTTCTGTCAATGATGGTGACAAACTGTACGGGTGAACGTTCTTTCTCATAGCTTAAATTAATCGAGAACGAGCTTCGTAGCCGTATGATGCAAGACCGATTGAACTGCCTGTCTGTTAAGAGCATATAGAATCAAATGTGTTGGAGTCTTTGAGTTTCGATGATAGGCCTATTATAAAAGACTTTGCTCAGAGCAAAACACGAAAGCGATGTTTGTAAGGAAATGTTGTGACAAAGTCACAAAGTCACATTCCATGTAGGCCTATAGCAAACACTCATTACAATCTCAATTTTAGTTAGTATAACAAATTAACAAAGGAAACTGTAACGTATGTTAAACTAGAGTCTTTTTACACTTGTAGTACAAAGCTTGCTGTTTTAACTGTGTTGGCATGAGTTTAGTAATAGTAGCCTATATATTGATAAATTTTACAAAATGACACATATGTACATGCAATGTATTAATGCAATACTCTAGATCTGAGACAGAGATTGAGGCGGAAATCGGGTTACGTTTAAGGTTAGTAGCATAGGCGCCGACTCCTTGGGAGCCATAAAGTTCAGTGGGTGCCTGGCACCCAGAAGAAGCAGGACCGGAGTTCGGACCTATAAAGTCTAATTTTTTACAACTAAGTAATCTCACAACTTGAGAAGTACAATTACAACACAAATACCCAACATTGCATGATCTTAGAGTCACAGCCCGTACATACATAAATTATTTATTTATTTATTTATTATTTAACAAAATAATAACACTGGAACGTCGTCACCGATTTCCAAAACTTTTTGTAACCTCGTAACCTTTGACAAGAAAACAATTTCCTTCTACAAAAATCCGCTAAAACTCACCTACCTAAGGAGAGTGGGAAAGAGGAAGTGAGTGGGGAACCCAGGCTCCCAGAGGCAAAAGCAAAAGTCGGCGCCTATGTTAGTTAGGGTTTGTGCGGATTCTGCCTAGGGCCCCCAAACTCCTTAAAACGGCTCTGCCTATATCTGACATCTTCAAACCACAAAGCAATCGTACAATCAATGTAGTGAAACATTTTGTGGATAACATATTATTGGGTTTATTTTTACTCTGGTAATGAAATATTTTGCGTTACTTGTCTGTAAGAAAGTTTACTTTGCGATACGTGTTTGGCAGATGCAGGCGGTGGGTGCAGTTAGGCCTATGTCGACCAAGGGCGTAAACTTGTCCAAAATATTGGGGGGGGGAGGCATGGGGTCTGGACCAGAGGAGCAAAAAACAAGTTTTTTCTAGATGAAAAGTTGCTTTTTTAAAACAAGTTTTTCAAGATAAAAAGTTGTTTTTTTGTTTTTTTTGTTTTTTTGTTTTTATGGTTCTTGTTGTTTTGGTTGTTTTTAAGATTTTCGGATTTCGAACCATAAAAATCATGAAAAAAGGCATGAACAAGAGCTCCAACTCAATTTAATTCAGTTGCGATTTCCGAAAATTAAAAATCATTAAATCAATGTTATTAAAGTAACTTCTACAAAAATGGGAAAGTTATTTTAAAAAATCAAATTTTGTGGTTTTCTTTTTTTAAACCAATTTCCGAAAAAAAACTTTTTTCACCTCTGGTCTGGACAGTCAGCAGAGGCTTCCGGTGTTAAGTTAATGCGTATGAAATGGGGCGTTTTGCTTACATGCAAATTTGTTTCATATTGAAGATATTGAAGATAAAAATAAATTTTGTTTTCATTTCAGATGAATTTCTGATAGTATTTCAGTTCTGTGTCTCTTTTTTTCTGTTTCTGAAGAAATTTGTCTATATTGAAACATAATATTTTAATATTTTAAGAAATTCTCCTCTCGAATTTTGGGGGGGCATTGCCCCGGCTCCGCAATTATTGGTGGAGCACGTGCCCCGGCTGACCCCCCAGAGTCTACGCCTATGCCCAAACTACAAGGTCATGTGTAGCCGAGTCTTGGGTTCATATGGAGCGATGGCCATATAGGCCTGTCAACCCTGGATGACGTTACTCATCTTTAATACATTATACATAGCGAGCTACCCAGCCACGTTACAGACGCATCAGTTTTTTTAGAATTGGTGGGCCTTATATATATATATATATTATATATATATATATATCATATAATATATATATAACTTACTTTATTTCGCTCAAAGCAGAAAAACGAACATTACAAAATATCGCAAAACGAAAAGCAATAGTGCGAAAACACAAAAAACCTATGGCGCTTTCAATTTACAATGTCCCAAAAACAAAAACAAAAAACCGTTAAAATCTTTACGCAGTTGCGTAATTGCGTAATGCTAGTTACGCGCCTGCGCCCTCATATGACAAGGCTAAGAAAATAAAGTGGCTAAGACCTGGTTTTTTCATTAAACGAATAATTATATATAGATTCATCCACCTATAGTAGGCCAATAGGCGATACTGGGCTGCCATGCTGCGTCTTACTGGACCCATTCCGCAGTCTCCAGAGCAGGGATGAGAGACACGATCGATAGTCAATTAGTCAAATGGATAGAGCCAGAGGCGTAACTTTGGTCTAAAACGTGTGGGTACCAATTTCTTACATACACGAAGCAAGGCTGAATCTGCGATCTCTGGGAAGGCACAATAACAAAATATTGTTTGGCATTGTTCAAAAAGTGTGGTGTACTGTACCCCCTAGCAGGCACGTAACTAGGATTTTTCGTTTGGGGGGCTTAAACCTTGAACATGGCAACATTTATACAGTGTTCATACGAATTTTAGCCGTAAGCATACAACGGCTTGACTTGTTTGGGGGGGCTTCAACTTCGTTTGGGGGGGCTTAAGCCCCCCCAAGCCCAACGCTAGTTACGTCCCTGCCCCCTAGTCCAAAAGGTGGGGGTACGGGTACCCCTCGTACCTCCCACAAATTACGCCTATGGATAGAACGCTCGGCCTGGAACGCGGAGAGCATAGGCCTACACGAGGTTCGAGTCTCCAGCCAGGCGGTCATTGTGTATAAGGACCTTGAGATAATATAGTCATTCAAACCATAGGCGTAGACTCTGGGGGGGGGGTAGCCGGGAATATGTCCCCCCAATAATTGAGATGAACTATACACCCAATGCAACAAGTGTAGAATGAATAACCAAACCCCTCACCCTCCCCCACAATATTTTGGACAAGTTTACGCCAGTGATTCAAACACAATTGCTCAGTGCCACCGATAGTCTGTCAAATGGTCCTGTGTGCACGTCTGAACTTTGGAAGGACTATAGGCTTTATAGGCACTATATCAAATGCAGTTGTATTATGTTACTTTCCCATATCAAGCACATTCTGCTCCCATAACTATTTACACGATATTATTATGAGTGCAACTGCTATATTAGTTTTCTCTATTCTTTCTTAACGAAGACTTGAATTGGATTGGGAAGGACCCAGAATTAGAGACATTATTTATGCAAGTTAGAAAGGATTATTTGCAAAGCCCAACCCCGGATCTACCCTTGGGAGCGTAAACCCGTAAACCCACCCGTTGCAAGGGCCTCGTCCATCCGTTGGCCTCAACCATCCGTTGGCCTCACCCATCCGTTGGCCTCAACCATCCGTTGGCCTCAACCCAGTCTTGTTGTCCTCGAGACCAAGGTCTTGGTCTCGAGTGCACTCGAGTTCGTTTTTAAAAGTCTTGGTCTTGGTCTTGAGGTTCAAGGTCTTGGTCTTGGTCTTGAGGTTCAAGGTCTTGGTCTTGGTCTTGAGGTTCAAAGTCTTGGTCTTGGTCTCGCAAGACCAAGACCAAGACCGGCTGTTAATATGAACAGTCATTTAACAGAACTCAAGAATTCTGTATCAAGCCTGCTTGCATCATACGACCAATATCTATGGATGGATACAAGTCATGTTGGTCAGGAAACCCCATTGGCAGCATCAACAGTTATTCTGTGTCAGACGGTATGATAAACCATGGGAAGATTTCAAAAGGACTCACTATCTGTACATTTACATCCAGTGCTTGAAAAGCTACTCTGTGTGTGTCAGCGACTTCAGCACCTATAGAACGTATTTTTTTCACATAGCGGAATTTTTATGAGGCTTACCAGGCACGTCTTGGTCATAAAATTCTGAGCGAATAGATTTTTATAAAATACAAAAGGCTGTAGCATAAGAGTTTGCATGAAGGACTTTTGAATACAAATTCGGATTTCTCTGCAGTTTGCATTTAAAGTTAATTTGCTTGAATAAAATAAAAGACTCATGTTTTCATTAAAATAGCGAATATTCCGACTTTACAATTTTTAGAAGTCTTGACCTGATTTCGATTTTTTGGGTCTTGGTCTTGGTCTTGAGGTTCAAGGTCTTGGTCTTGGTCTTGGTCTCGAGGTTCAAGGTCTTGGTCTTGGTCTTGGTCTCGAGGTGCAAGGTCTTGGTCTTGGTCTTGAGGTTCAAGGTCATGGTCTTGGTCTTGAGGTTTAAGGTCTTGACAACAAGACTGCGGCTCAACCCCTCAACCATCCGTTGGCCTCAACACTTTGACTAGAACAAAGCCTGGATTTACGGGTTTTCCCTAGTTTAAGGTCATTTCATATATATATATATATATATATATATATATATATATATATATATATATATATATATATATATATATATATATATATATATATATATATATATATATATAGGAAAATTTCACTGTAGAGCCGATCTGGTTAGGCCTCTGCAGGCTCTGCTTGGATCCCTACGTCCCAATTCCTCCAACAACGGCACTGGTGTGGATTCTAGGTCTACAAACTGCTGAGCTATAGCGATTGCGTTAAGGGTCTAATGTGACAGGCAATACAGAGCTTTCATAAGTAAGCTGGGTTTAGGCAAAGCCTTTGCACTGGCGGCGATCTTGTTTGACAGGTGTGGGCAGGAGGGTATATTTGGTCTAAAAAGTGGGGGGATACCAATTTCTTACATACACATACACATACATACACGGCTTATAAACAAGGCTGAGACCGCGATCTCTGGGAAGGCACAATAATAAAATATTCATTGGCATTGTTCAAAAAGTGGGGGGTACGGTACCCCCAGTCCAAAAAGTGGGAGGTACGGGTACCCCTCGTACCCCCACAAATTACGCCTATGGGTGTGGGGAGGGGGTGATACGGGACACTTCTGAACTGACCTGGTCAAAATAGAGGTGAAAATGTCTTCACCCTTTTTGGTGTTTCTTCAGAATTTGGAGGGAGACAACTCTATACTTGGTCCCCCACTGTCAAAGGTGGGTCTTAATAATTGTCCCCCTCGACCCCTGGGATCGCCGCCAATAGGCAAAGGTCTTTAAAAATCTGCCATTACATATCGGCCCAGAGGGGGTTTATATATTGTCTGATGATTCTGCAGACGTGGCATTTACTGTGATTTACAGCCAAGGTCTGGCTTCGGTAACCCTGAACTCGATTTAAGGCGGCGTTTTGAGACAATAGCCGGCAAGGGACTTTAGGTCAGCTTAGGCTGAAATACAATGGCACACTGGCAGGCTGAGAGACACGTGCGTGAATATACACGGAAAGACAGATGTACAGACATACAGACAAACGATACTGTTAGATACAAAGCAATGTCTGCATAATTGCAGATATATAAGGCTCGCAGCAGTTGTCTGCTATCAGCCCACTAGCTGTGATCTGCGCCTACTGTCGACAATTACCCCTTTTGTCTCTTTATTTGAAAGTCCACAATAACATTACGGTTTCAAGCCACGTTAGCCCTGCCCCGTTACAACCAGACACTCGATACCAATCATCTTTAGCCTCTGCTCTAGGGCGGATGCATTTCACGAACGCGTCCTGCAGGAAATGAGATAATAGTACCCCAGAGTCGAAAGATCGTCGACTGACTAATTGAAAGGCTCCTTTCACTCGCATGTACAACACTTGCAACAGTCGCCATCAAGAGAACAACGCGTTGTCCGCGTTGCAACTCTGACTTTTCTGTTTCCTCGCCAAAGCCCGGAACTCCAACAACATAGCTTTAAAGTAGCATGTATCTGCGCTGCTGAAAACCGAGACGAGCGATCACTAGGTAGAACTGCTATTCAGGATGGAGCCTATGACGTCATCGATGAAGTTTCGAATCGCGTTTGCGATCATCGGAATTTTCGTCGGATTGTCGATAGGTGTCTGTTTTGGCTTCGTCTATGGGAACATCGACACAGCTGTTTGGGGACTCATGTCAGGTGGGCAATCAGTCAATCAATTAATAAATCAATCGATTGATCAGTCGGTGAATCAATCAAGCATCACTGTCAGATCAATTTATCAATTCGAAGCTGTACAATTGCCAAACTCCTGTGTTACGCTTCACCTACGAAAGTATATTATATATCTGCGTTTAATACTTATCTGTAGGCTATCTAACAATCATGTAGGCCCTAAATGTAAATCTCCGAAATTTCTCAGCGCCACACAAAAGCCACGCAAGGGAGCCCAGCTTATACAGCGGCGCTATACCAAATCACGTCCGCAATTACAGCCTTGTCCGTTCCTGTGCCAGCTTAGAGTCCTGAGAGATCAAGCCGAGGAAGTCATATGTGACAGTATGATCAGAAGGCGTACAGATCCATCCATCCATCCATCCATCCATCCATCCATCCATCCATCCATCCATCCATCCATCCATCCAATCCAAACAACCATCCATCCAATCATCTATTCGTCCATCCATCCAACCAACCATCCATCCCAACATCCATCCATCCTACCGACCAGCCATCCAACCATCCATCCAAACAACCATCCATCAATTCATCCAACCATCCATTCATCTGTAGGTCGTAATTAAGTGCGCATGGCGCCATACAAATGTATGACTAAATGAAACATATGGCTTGTTTCGTTGTTATAGGGTTGTTTGCCGGTGTGACGTTGTTCATGCACACAAAGCAAGCGAAGGATCAGTGGAACACACAGTCTACCGTCCTTCGATGTCTCATGTACCTCGGATGTCTGGGTCAACTGGCGTCAGTCGTCGCTGCTCTCGTCTATCTCGTCATTGCCATCGTCGAAAAACAGGGTCAGTTCAGATACATGCACATAGGCCTATCAGCTGTCATGACTCATGACCTAACACAGGTTTACAGATATCTCATGCTGGTTCCTCGATCCTCTTTCAACTTCCATAATTTTATACTTCTCCGGTCTCCCGTCGCTTCAATTCTAAACACCATAATCTTGACCTGGAAACAATTTTGACCCAACCTGCATGCCAGTCTACCTCGTTTATGGATGTACAATCAGTGCTCGAAGTGGGACGGTATGAAACGGTATGCCATACCGGCACCTCTCCTGGCCAGCTGCAAGCATATCCGTATCAGGGAGGGCAAGGGAGGGGGAATGGTTCTTATATCCATACCGGCACCTATTGTTTCCCACTTCGAGCCCTGTGTACAATCACTGTGCTCTCTTCCGGAATCAGTGACTAGGCCTACAAAGCATCTTCTTTGTACAACTATTTCTACAATCAAGTCAACTCTGGTCTCGCAGCACTGCAAGCTGTGGAGATAAGCAGATGCAGCGCTAACGCACCTCAACTCAAGCTCATCGTGCCTTCTCTGGTATTCGACCATCTTCGTGGAACAGTCTTCCATAGCATTTACGCTCTGTTGCATTCGGCCCTGTGCAGCAAACATTCTCAAACTGTCTTAAAATGCATTTGTTCAGATCAGTTAAATAGCCACACATCCAGCGCTTTTGTGAGGTACATAAAAGGAGCTATATTAAGTAGCTAGATACACACATACATACATTAAAATG
Organism: Allolobophora icterica; assembly: GCA_963556255.1. Lineage (NCBI taxonomy): Eukaryota > Metazoa > Annelida > Clitellata > Crassiclitellata > Lumbricidae > Allolobophora > Allolobophora icterica. Next base: position 11,459,496 of record OY744616.1, read on the forward strand.
ACTGTAGTGTCGTCACTCCCTAATAACCGCTTTGTGTGTTGTTTCTGTTCAGCCCTGACTCCTTACGGAAGAGGCTACTACCTGAGCTGTGTCTGGACTCTCATGACCTGGAAATGGGCTTTTATCCTGTTCTACTGCGCACGCAGCTATAGACGGCTCTACGAAGAACGCCATCGGACAAATCCCGACGTTGGTTATCAGAAGATCTGAAGAACTAAACAGCAAGGGGCCTTCCATTTAGTATGCACGCATAGAGGGGGATAATCCAAATGCATATGCTTGCGTATGGGTTCTACTGATAATGTACGCACGCATACGGAACGGCGGGGTGGGGGGGGGCGGTAAACCTATAATTTGTCTATATTGGCCCTCAAATTGACCCCTTCCTTCCACTGGCGTAAACTTGTCCAAAATATTGGGGGGGGGAGATTTGGTTATTCCTTCTACACTTGTTGCATTGGGTGTACAGTCCATCTCAATTATTGGGGGGGACGTGCCCCGGCTGCCCCCAGAGTCTACGCCTATGCCTCCCTCCCCTCATTGCGGACGTCCTTTATGGATGACCCCTTACCCTGCTGTCCCATGGATTCGGGGGAGGGGGGCAGAAGGTGCGTCAAGTACGCAGGTGGGGTTGTAAAAAAACTACACGTGCGTACAGGAGGCAAGTCAATTTTTCTGGATTTCTGCGTACATACTAAATGGATCCCTCCCCCAACCCATAGCAGCAACTGTCTTTTGAAATAAATCCTACGAAAAATGAGAAATCTGCACTAAAAACTTTACAAAATGAATGCATGACTTGCTCACTGCATCAATGATAGGAAGAGTTGACTTCTTCACTGTGGTTTCAAGTGACAAAAAGTATGAAATTTTCAGCAGATCTCACTCTGTCATTATTACATTGTATATGAATTTCATGTAAAAGATTAAACTCAGTTATACATGTAATACTTATCATTTTTATCATCTAATTATCCTGATTATATTTAACATGCTTGTGATGTATCGTCTTTGCCAAAATAGCAAACAACTTCCATAGCATCATTTGATTATACTATTACTAACAGCAGTAAACACGTGATATAAGAGATATCTGCACAGACTGGTTTCAGGTTTCAGCGATTTTAAGATAACTTTCATAAAATTTTCATAATATAATTTTTTCACTTGAAACCAGTCTGTAAATTCATTGATCAAAAGCTAGGACATTTACAGCGAAACCTGAACACCTTATAGAGAACATCTACTCTGAAGACATAAGATGTTTTGCAAAGGATTGTTTTTAATTTGTTTCAACTAGACCCATACTTAATCATTGATCAACAGGGTTAGCAGTCCCTTATCCTGTTCTTTTACTCTATCTACAATAGGTACCATCAATCTACACCTCTATTTTATCAATATTTTTCTCTAAAAATTATTTCACTTTCGGTAAAGCCAATCCGACGAGATTTGCTGATTCCTCGATTGATCTTTCACCTCTGGAGTATATTGCATTGACCTCCTGGAAAAGACCACAGACAGCATACATTCAATAACATACATTTTTGACTGGGTCTTTCACTCTGCCACTCGGCTCTTTGCCCATATCCCAAAACATGCACCAGTTTCAGCTCATATGTGTGATGTCCTGTATTGGCTTCCTGCCTCGCAGCACATCTTCCATAAGATTGCTTCTCTTGTCTGGCGGTCTCTTTCTGGTGAATATCTGAATATTTGCTGTCCGCTTTCTGGCGTAATGTCCTGTTGAGTTTTGCGTTCTGCAGCTGGGGGTGAGCCGTTGGTCCCTCGGTCTCACTCCTCAGTTAAACAGCGTCGTGCCTTCTCAGTGGCTGGTCCCTCTACGTGGAATGGGCTCCCACCTTATTTGCACTTATTTCCCTGAGGCAATTCACGTGCTTTTTACCGCCTCTTTAAGTCTTCTCTGTTTAACCGTGGCTGGACTGGGGGCAACTCTGAGTAAGCTTCCTGAAGAGGCACTATATAAATCATAAAAATGAATGAATTAATTAATTTGAACGCTCAAAAGCGTTGAGAAAAAGAGAAAAACTCGAAGGGTTACCATAACCCTGTTCGGATCTAGATATGGTGCTAAATTCTTGTGGGACACCACTGAAAGAGACAGGCCTAAGATGGCGTTCTGCGTAAATAACTAGCCGTGATCATTGGCTAAAGCATTCCAAATGGATGACATCAGCAAGGCTCCCACATACCATTGTGATACGGATTCCAAGGTCCTGAACACCTAGCCGGCATGATGCAGGACTTTCCGTATCTTCCCAGGCCTGTGCTGGCACAAAATTCTTGTTCAAAGTCATAGCTCATGTGTGCACACAAACAATTTGCCCTGGGTCTGTTCAAGTTGCATAAAAGGTTCTCCTCATTCAATCATTCACTGAATTCTAGGGCATAACCAGGTAGACATTTCCCACCAAGTACCGAATCCAAGTATTCAGATGTACTATTTGCCGGATCCGGATATGAACCGAGTACCATGATCAAACTAAGAATGGTTTTTAAACCCTAGTGCTACATGGTTTCTAAACTCTAGTGCTAATGGTTTAAAACCCTAGTGCTAAATGATTTTAAACTCTACTGCTGAATGGTTTTAAACCCCAGTGCTAAATGGCTTTTAAATGATAGTGCTAAATGGTTTTTAAAGCCTAGTGCTAAATGGTTTTTAAACTCTAGTGCCAAATATGGTTTTCAAACCCTAGAGTTAAATGGTTGTTAAACCCTAGTGCTAAACTGAAAATAATCTTACCTTACTGTAAACATTTGCACAGTTTAACAACTTCTACTCTAAATATATTTCAAAAGCACAAACTTACTTCTCTTTTCCTTGTGTTTTCAAGGAGACATCCATAAGTCTGGGCTAGGTGTTTCATCTCGTTCTGGTCCTTGCAATATTTGGCCCCCGTCAGCTGATAGTGTCGATACTGTTCCATAACATATATGTACATCGGAGAAGACCTTACCGAACCCTGAAAGTAAACAGACATTCAAAATCAGCATAACATTAGCAATCGTAAATAGACATGGAAAATTTAACCCTAAAAACCCCTCACATTTGTTCATTTATTGTATTGTATTGTATTTATGCTCTGCATTAGAACTATGAAATGTAATAAAATCAGTAGCTCTTGCCGGTTTCGAGAAGGCCGGTTTTAAATGTAATGTAGTGTAAATTTCTTAAATATCTCGGCAAAAATAAAAGCTATACCATGAAGATCTGCTTATCCACTAGACTTTAATGCAGTCAAATCCATATTATAGGGCTACAGGTCAGAAATGTCAAGCCAAGACAGTGAAGAAACACTTGCATGGGAACATTGGTATTTGAAGAAGGGTGAAGGACAAGAAATGTGATGAGAGTTTCAATAATTCAGTTTTAGGCTGGAGTAAAATTCCCTGGAAAAGGTCACAAGCAATTCAATTTTTTTGACACGCCTCTCTACCTCCTATGGTCTCTCTGGAAATTTTCTTGACTGGCTTACCTCATACCTTCAGGACCGCTCTTGCATTGTGGCTTGTGGGTCTGCTAGGTCACCCTGGGTTCCTGCTCCATTTGGCCTGCCCCAGGGCTCTGTTTTGGGTCCCCTATTGTACATACTCTATACTGCTGACCTTGGTCCCCTCTTGGCGGCCAGTGCAGTCTTAAGTCAGTCCTACGCGGATGACCTCCAAGCGTATGTCCACTGCTCACCATTGGCTGCTGCTGCTGCAGTTCGAGAGATCGCCCGAGTCGTGGGGAATTTGGAGGCCTGGATGTCCTCAAACCGTCTACGGTTAAACCCGGCAAAGACCCAATATATCTGGTTTGGTACGCGCCAACAGCTTGCAAAAATTAACATTGAGGGTCTGGCACTTGAATTCCCCTGGGTTTCCTTTGCCTCCTCAGTACGGGATCTTGGTGTAATTCTGGATCAAGAGCTCACATTCATGCGACATATTAATTTGCTTTGTCGGGACTCTTATTATCAACTTCGTCAGTTAAGGGTAGTCTCCCGCACTCTGACGCAGGCAGCTGCTTCTACCCTTGTCCATGCGTTTGTGGTTTCCCGTCTGGACTACTGTAGCGCCCTTTATCCTGGCCTCCCAGCTGCCCGCCTTGGGTGTTTGGACCGGGTTTTGCGTGCAGCCGCACGTCTTATTGGTCGCATCCCCAGATTTGGCCAGGTTTCTCTTTATATGCGGGATGTTCTGCACTGGCTCCCTTTCCCGCTGCGGATCGCCTATAGGGTCTCTGCACTGGTTAGGCGTTGTCTAGAGGGACTTGCTCCCCCATACCTGAGGGAGTTGTGTCGCTCTACCTCGGGGGTCTTGCGGAGATCTGCTCTTCGCTCGGCTGACCAGGCCGAGCTATTGGTCCCCCGTACGCGGACAGCCATTATGCAGCGACGTTCTTTTTCGGTCGCTGGACCTGCAACCTGGAATGGCCTTCCTGTTGCACTTCGCCTGGTCCCTATGACTCACTCTACCTTGTTTCTTGCAAACTTAAAAACTACTCTCTTTAGCCGTGGTTGGACTAGGAGCGCTCCTGAGTAGATAACCTTGAAGGGGCGCTATATAAAAGCTCATTAATAATAATAATAATAATTCAAATACACTCACTCGTTTGTTCGAATGTGCAATGTCGTGCGTTCGTAGTACAGCCAGCTTAAAAGGCCTGATCAAAATTTAACCTAGGTGGTGCATGTTCATTTTTAAACAGTATGAACACGCTCAAATGTGCAAGGCTCAATAAAAGTTGATCAATCCGGTACTCCGGGTCTTAGGAACACCGGAACATGGCATAAATATTTTTGATTAAAAGCATGATTTTTATACCTTTCCATGTATTCGGCGAAGCTCTCGAATAATTTGCCGCAAAGTGGTTGCCATTTTCTTCTATAGACTACGCGAAAAGAAAAGTTGCTTTTCAAGGTTAGGACTAAAAATCCACATCCGAACAACCTTCCCGCAACCAAGAGCCTTTAGAGGTGTGCCCCACATACGAACATTCCTATTGGTTTCTATAAATAGAACTTACTTAATAATGTAAATAAGTCAATTAACAGAAAACGCACGCTGATTGGTCCAACTTCTTTCGCATATCGTAAACAAAACGTCATAGAACTTATTTTATAAAGATGACGTAATTTAACGGGTAGCCTGGTCATTCGGTATGTAGCGCGTTGTTGTTTGGTATAAAATGTAACTGGAAGTGGAAAGGAGTGGCGCAAGAGGACGGGAAGCTGGATCTTTGAAAGGTGTTGGTCGCTAGGGTTACGTAATATATTCTGGTTTTGTGTGGTGCTGAGAAATTTCAGAATTTACATTTACATTTGCACTCTAGTGTGTTTAATTGTTTCCTTGCAATAAAAATGTTCCACTTCTATGTTGAGGCTGTTACAACTTAACGAATCTGGTTCACGGTTTCGAGTACTAGTCCGCTGTGGAAAAAATACGTGCGCTATAAAAATGTATTCGCTGAAATAAGGCCTAATGCATGCGTTAACAATTAGATAGGCAGCATTAGTCTATGTTTTACTAAGAAGTTTCTGAAGCGATTATGTAAACAAGCGAGTTACCATTGAAGTACAGTACAGTGCGGCAATTATAGTGCGCCACTTTCGCCTATTTTAGGGGCTAGATATATTGCATCGTCACTTGTACTACCTGACCGAGGTTTTCCGATCAACAACAGAGGGTGAAGAGATTACCCCCCCCCCCGCCATCCCATACTTTCACGATGTATCATGGAAGCTTGGCAATTGTAATCTCCAAACTTTGAAACTTCTAAAGCGCCACTCGAAAGCCAAGTGCAGGGCACTAGCCTTTTCACGAGCGCTGGACAATTGTATGTGTCCAAGGTCGCTATGCAGTGGCTTGAAGTAGATTCGAACCTGCGACCAGCCGGTTACAAGGCACAGACCATACCGCTACACCAATACGTCCCACTGCGACACGAGTTCTTGTATTTTATATCTCTATTTCGCCAGTTATTATTATTATTACTATTATTATTAGGCATTTATTAAGCGCCACTATCTAATAACCAAGCGTCAGTTGATGGTGCTGATCAATTATTGTCAGTGAAGGACTTGCTTTAGGTCCCTACACAGTAACCGTCTCAGAGGAGGCTCGAACCCATACTCTCCGCGTTACAAGGCAAGAGCTCCAAGAAATCGGCTACCATGTCCCACAGTTCACCAGTGGGTGAAAACCACCCTGTTTAATCGTGGTCTTGTATTGTCTGGTCTGGAACACCTTTGGTGAGTTTCTGAAAAGGTGCTATATAAATTTACACTTCAAAATTAGAAATTACTATGACCAGCAGGGCATTGTATGGTTGGTAGGCCCTAAGCCAATCCGAACAAAAGAGTTTTTACATGCTTTACTGTATTGAATACTTTTAAATTGCAGGATGCTGAAGTTCAGAGATTGATGAACGCTCGCTTGTGGTCATATGAGTCTCAGACGATCGCAGTCGACTGCAGTCAAGATCTGCACGTCGTGAACTACACCTGTTTCGATCGGCTTATAAGTACATCACCAGATTCATCATGGCTGCAAACAACAAAAAGACCGTTTATGTCAAGTCAAAGATCGGGTCCATGGACAACTATGACCACAAAGCAGGAGGAGGAACAACTAAGGTCCAGATGCTTTTTAATTTGTAGATCAAAACCTAGCTTCAACTAAGTTTTGAATCCCTATCTAAGTCAGAGTTAATCTGTAAGTAAGTAAGTAAGTATATTCTTTATTAAACCGGTTGCTGAAGAGCTGTGCCCTGGTGCAGAAAACGTCAGAAACGTATACAGAATCAGTAAGAATATGGCATTCTTCCTATTAAAGTTTTTCTCATATTATTGTCTAGATGGTTCAGGACCCTGTCACGAGAACGTGGTCAGAGAGAATAAGAGAATAAGAAAAGAGTTTTCATAGTAATTAACACAAATCAGAGTTAATCCATGTTTCCATAATTATTATACAAACCAGAGTTAATCTGTGTTTCCATAGTTATTACTACTAATTTATTTTCATGCTCATTTCAATAGACTTTGTAAATAAATCCCATAATCTCTAAACAAATTTACAATATTGCCACAAGTCCCTCTGGCAGATGATTTAAAATTTTTTAAATGCTCACGTTCATTACAAATATGTGTATTAAAACTTGGTTTCAGGTTTATGATAAGAAAACAAGCTATGATGAAGTAAAGTCCCGTGCTGGAGCGAATGACAACATAGGCCACAAAGCAGGAGGTGGTACAACAAAGGTAAATGTTCACTGCTAATTATTGACTGTGCAAGAAATATTAATAATATAAACAAACAGAAATGTCATGAAGTGAACTTTTTGTTACGCTTCTCTCATTGACCACTTCCAACTAATGAATATTAATGACCAATGTCGAGATTCCAATGGATGTTCGTTTCACATGATTCAACGTAAATTTAAATATACCGTAAGGCTGCTCTTTTAAAATTAAAACGGGATGAAACTAATTTACTTAGGTGGTGAACAGGCTGAAACAAACAAGCTTAATGGGTTTAAATGGGCCAATTGACTTAGAATTTTAATCACCCAGTTCACCTTTTTTAAATGGGTTTAAACATCTAGTATATTATAAGTTAGTAAAAAGCCTTTCTTCTGCCTGTAACAAGGTACATATTCACTGCTCTCAGATGTTAACTAAACATATTCAGTATTAATGTTAAAATGTGCTAGAATATAAGTTTGTAAGTACTTTGACTACTAAGACTTTCTTGTAGATGTGTTAAAAAGTATGAATTTTAGTGCCTCGATCAAACTTGACCAAATTAACCTTGACTCGATGAGAGCATCACTTAACCTGCAAAATACTTCCTGTATCTGTGGCACCTAAGCCGAATAATTACAGTATGTTGATGATTGTGCTAATTAAGTTGCAGAGTAAGGTGAGTTTTACACTTGCGTTCTACGAGGCCATCAGATGTTGCAGAATACCCTGACTCTCTTGACCGGAGTCGTTCACACAATGCTGACTTTGATTCTGTTGTAGGTTTTTGATCAGACGACAACTTATGAGAACGTCAAGTCACGAGCTGGGGCTAATGACAACATCGGTCACAAGGCTGGAGGCGGAACAGCAAAGGTCCAGCACAATCACTGTCATCATCGTCATCGCCATTTTTGTTGTCATCAATATTATCTTCTTGCAACTTTTGAAGCACTTCTGTTCCTCGAACAGCTGAGAAAAAAATCGAAATGACTTTGAAAGATGACTTTTATTGTCCGACCAATTACTGTAGTTAATGTATTTATGTCCTAACAATTACTGACAGTTACTGTGTAGAGACTTTGAGCAAGTCCATCACTTAAAATTGTGCAGCACATCAACTGATGCTTGGTCATTAGACAGCGGTGCTTAATAAATGCATAGTAATAATAATCAATGCCTTTGGTGATCTCTACCAATTTTTGACAGTATTATTACAGACAAATAATATATAGAATACTCGGCAGAATACAGTGAAAAATTCCGATTATTTACAGGTATTTGATCAGAAGACTACATATGAAGGAGTGAAATCTAAGGCTGGAGCTAATGATAACATCGGTCACAAGGCAGGAGGGGGCACCGACAAGGTAAAACCATTTATTCAAAATTGGTAATTGCAAATTTATACAGTGCCACTTCTTTATGTAGTGCACTCTGTAACCTCATGATAGGACAATTCGTACCGGTAATATAATATGAAATTCTGATTTAATTGGATGCTAATCCGAAGTTTATTTGAGTGTAAGAGCAAGACCTTGTTATAACATGTGACATTGTTTTGACGCAGTACTTCCAGAGGAGTGCTATTGTATGTAATCAGTTGTATTTATTTTCCACTGTAGTTTCAGAGCTTTTCGTTATGGTTTATTTTCAGACAGTGGCAGTAATGTTAACTTAAGGTTTTGGATAATCACGATTTTAGCAGATGTGCACATGGTGTGTGTGTGTGTGTGTGTGTGTGTGTGTGTGTGTGTGTGTGTGTGTGTGTGTGTGTGTGTGTGTGTGTGTGTGTGTGTGTGTGTGTGTGTGTGTGTGTGTGTGTGTGTGTTACAAATTTAATAAATAAATAAATTTTAAAAGAAATATGTGAACTGGTTTCCGTATCTGCTGTGTCCTCGTTCTTTTGATTAGCTACTGTAAAGTAACTCTGTCACCTTTAGCCCACTCCAGAGTTCAAAGATCTTTTCCCTGAAACATGAACTCTGCGACAATGTGAAACGTTTTCGCAATAGATCAATTTGCGGGACAGTATATATTTATCTAAGCATTTATATAGCACCTTTTTAGGACTAGTCAAAGGTACTGTGAACTGAGTTTTGTGTACAGTCTTGCAGTGCGAGATATTGGCGTATATATTTAGTGCGCTTACTTTAGTTTCACGTGTATATGTATGTATGATAGATGTATAACGTTTAGTCTTAGTGACACGCGCGGCCGGCCGATATCGGCAGCGGCGCGCTATATGTATATTATTAGAGTTCGTTTATGCGCACAGAAGACAGGTGTGTCAAGAGGCGCGAAGAATTATGCTGACTAGAGAAGTTTGAATTCGAGTGTGTTCGCTGTAGTAGTGTGGCTGACTAGTTGAGTTGTAATCGAATTGAGTTCTGTCTGTTTGTTTCTTATTAAACTGAAAAGATATTAAACTGTGTTGCTGATTAATTCAGGTTATACTTATACGTAGAATTAGTGTTCAAAAGGTGAACGTTAAATAGGCGTTAAGTACGAAGAGAACAAGGATTTAATCAGAAGGATTGTCAACGGAAGGATTGGGTTGACAGGTACAGTTTATTATGAATTCCACTTTATGGATGAAATTGAATCATAATCTACAGAATTCTAAAGCATCACTCGAAAGCCAAGAAGACCAGCTTATTCACGAGTACTGAATGCAGAACCTTGTGATCTCTACCAATTATTTGACAGTATTATTACAGACAAATAATATATAGAATACTCGGCAGAATACAGTGAAAATTTCTGATTATATACAGGTATTTGATCAGAAGACTACATATGAAGGAGTGAAATCTAAGGCTGGAGCTAATGATAACATCGGTCACAAGGCAGGAGGGGGCACCGACAAGGTAAAACCATTTACCGTATATACTCGCGTACAAGTCGAGTTTTTTTGGACAATTTTGAAAGTCCAAAGTTAGGGGGTCGACTTATACGAGGGACAAGCCAAGATCGCAAGATTTATCCATCCGAGATCGCATGAACATGCAACCGAGGTCAACAACATACCCCGTCCGATACCGCATGACGCAACAATGAGCGATCGCATGACCGTGAAGGAAATAATAAATATAATGTTATAAACAAATGATACTATAAAAAATCAATTTTTAGCACAATACTGGCAAAATATCTGGTAGAATAAAATAATATTCTGTTCAGTTTAAATCATGCCCGCTAATAAACGTCAACACCAGTTCTTATTTGTTGTTCTTTTTGGCTGAGTACGTGTTCCGTTCTATGCTTTTGATTTTATAGCGCATTTCTATTACGACCGTAAATTCGTGTTCTGCAATACTGAGAAAATGCCAAAATTGACCTGCGTGGGAATTGCACTGTAAACGTTAAAAGATAAAGTACCATTCAGGTCAAAACTATTGGCCATAATTAAAGCATTTCACTGTGATCATTAGCTGTCTATCAGATGGGACGCAACTGACGCCAATGTTTATTTATAGGCAATAGTGAATGACGGCCCAAAATGAGGATTATAAGAGACTTTATTGTTCAAAGTTTGAATAAAGGATTGGTTGCAATGCATGTGTGTAACGCGAGGTCAGGCACGGCCTTCTAAATAGGAGCTCCTATCTAGAAGGCCGTGGGTCAGGTCACTAGAAAAGAGGAATGCTAGTAGCCTATTAGGACATGTTCCGCGCGTATCTGACCGATCCAGTTGAATCAAATGATGATGGTGACAGGCTTAACAATGATGGCCAAACCTGCTTGACCTTGCGAATGGGAGAAGTTCTTCCCAAACGATTTGCCAAGAGATATGGTACAGCAATTATTTTTAAGATGCGGCATTGTACAATTATATTACCGCCATGGACGGTTTGCAAAACGACGTCATTTAAGCAGGGACTCAGAGATCGATGACGATGACGGCGAAACTGATATTTACGGGATGACATGAAATTTACAGGAGACGTTTTAAAGTTCGAAACCGCAATTTAGTTTGTTAAGGCAGGTTAATTTAGGCAGTTTAGGTTGTTAAAACTTGTGATAGCGCTATAATATTTTGCATTATCCATTTTCCGGTTTCTTGTCTTGATTAACGTAACTTCCACAAAACGGAAACTATAAGTCCGCAATAATTTGAAAAACGTCAGGAAGAGGCGAAAATTAACTTTTAAAACTAGCTGACTCGTAATTTAAAGGGTATTTTGATAAGAAAATGTGTAATTATTGGTAGATAATTTGTTGGGTAACATTCTATTTTGGTCGACGCACGTGTTCGCTGTGCACGTGTTTCATCCTAGGGTTTAATTCGTGGTTTACTTGATGTTGGAAAGGGCTATAAAATGTCCAGATTTACCGGGTAAACGTAAAAATACGCATCGACTTATACGCGGGTCTTAGACTTTTCCCCTATCCAAGGTTAAATTTTTAGGGGTCGACTTATACGCGACATCGACTTGTACGCGAGTATATACGGTATTCAAAATTGGTAATTGCAAATTTATATAGTGCCACTTCTTTCTGTAACCTCATGATAGGACAATTCGTAATATAATATGAAATTCTGATTTAATTGGATGCTAATCCGAAGTTTATTTGAGTGTAAGAGCTAGACCTTGTTATAACATGTAACATTGTTTTGACGAAGTACTTCCAGAGGAGTGCTATTGTATGTAATCAGTTGTATGTATTTTCCACTGTAGTTTCAGAGCTTTTCGTTATGGTTTATTTTCAGACAGTGGCAGTAATGTTAACTTAAGGTTTTGGATAATCACGATTTTAGCAAATGTGCACATGGTGTGACTGTGTGTGTGTGTGTGTTACAAATTTAATAAATAAATAAATTTTAAAAGAAATATATGAACTGGTTTCCATATCTGCTGTGTCCTCGTTCTTTTGATTAGCTACTGTAAAATAACTCTGTCACCTTTAGCCCACTCCAGAGTTCAAAGATCTTTTCCCTGAAACATGAACTCTGCGACAATGTGAAACGTTTTCGCAATGGATCAATTTGCGGGACAGTATATATTTATCTAAGCATTTATATAGCACCTTTTTAGGACTAGTCAAAGGTACAGTTTATTATGAATTCCACTTTATGGATGAAATTGAATCATAATCTACAGAATTCTAAAGCATCACTCGAAAGCCAAGAAGACGAGCTTATTCACGAGTACTGAATGCAGAACCTTACTCTAGAAATTAAATACATTGCAGTTTGAAACACTGTATTTTATATTTGCTGATTCGCTTCTGTTTTCAATCTGTTTCTTCGTAACAGGTTTTTGATCAGAAGGTTGATTACAAGTAGAAATCTCTTCCAAGAAATGGCTGGTTTTGTGATGGCTGGCCAAACGAAACCAGGAAATGAGACAAGGTGATTTTGAACTTTTGCTGACTTTGGTATCACAAAATTATATTTTTGTGAGACCTCCATCAAGTTTATATTACGATGTCTCAGTTATTTATATTTATATTTGGAAAAAGGTGTTTTTTCTAAATTGATATAAAATACAAATCCATGCATAAATACCTGAGCCTTTGCAAGAGAAAAGTAAATTATATGTACATTGTATACATACATACCCACAAGCATAGCACACACACACACACACACACACACGCACACACTAACACTGACATACACGTGGCCAAAATGTCCATGGATGAAGACATGTATGTACATTGTGTGCAATATTTATGTGGATTACATCTGTGTCCTACAGCCAGATACTTCCTGTGCAGTACAGCTTTAGACCTATGATAAAATCTATGGTGTATGAGCACGGGCCACGGCTTGTGTGTTTTAGTGTGTGATTGTGCTGGTACGTAAGTTTGCATGCATGCATGTATGTATGTATGCATGTATGTGTGCATATTATTATTTATCAAATTTGTAAGGTGTGCACGGTCACGCTGAAATGTGAATCTGAGGTACTTGTATGTATTAAGTATCTATATATGTATGTGTATGTATATATGTATCTATGCATGTATGTGTGTATGTGTCTATGTATGTATGTATGTATTTATGCATGTAGTAATGTATCTGGACTTTTGTAAGTGCAGTAATTTAAAAAAATCCTCAAAGGTGCTGTGAACATGACTGGACGTGCAGAGGGTCTATGCAGCTGCATCATAATGACATGGAAAAGTAATGTAATGAAGTTGAAAGGAACAGTACATGCTACTCTAACTGTAATCACTGATCTGTTAATGTTTATTCTAGTGTTTTGGCCACATTAGTGTCTGATGCTATAAGCCATTATTTTGTAGTATGTAGAACAGAACATCCATATATTATATATTATGTTTTGTTTAATTTTAGGCCACGTTGCATTTTAGACATCACCTAAAGATGGCAACAGAGACAGAACAGTCATCGGGATAGTAGTTCTGACTAATGCACAAAATCTGCCAAACGATATTTGTGCCTAAGAATTTATATGAATAACTTACAAATAAAAAAGAATAATGTGAAAAAATTGATAAATAAAGAATAATTTGAAAATGTTCCATCTCTTGTGTTTGAATGTCATGAAACATTTTATAGCAACTGATATTATGTGCATGTGAATATGCATGTGTGTGTGTGTGTAGTTCTATGTGTATGTGTGTCTATGTATGTGTGTACATATGTGTGTAACCCAGTGTGTGTATGTGTGTCTATGTATGCGTGTCCATGTAGGTGTGTATGTATGTATGTGTGTGTATTTGTGTCTGTATGTGTGTAGGTATGTCTGTGTATATGTGTATGTATGTATGTGTATGTGTACATGTATGTGAGTTTGTTCTTTCTTTTAAATCATGACTAGTAAATGGTATATATGCGAACCTTAATTTCTGGGTGAGCTCTTTTATAGTACGATATAAAATTATATGTTTACGATATGTTATTACACGTAAAAGTTTCTGATGTTACTAGACGCTGACAGACATGGCCACAGTTCATGACTATACGTAGACTTCAACGTCTGACTAATAAGCACGATAACTACTTAATTACGTCAACTGTCTGGTCATATACAACCTCGCAACGATTGTCTGGCTCTCGCTACAGGACACGTAGATCTATAATTGGAGTGTTTTAATTGTCGATAGAGACAATGTGTCTGGTCCTGTGTTTGCATATCTCCCAAGAGGTTGGGGGTCGTGGTCTGGACCTTAGACAGACCATTGTAAATCAGATAAAGCTCCATAATGAATGCGACAATTGTGTTTAAATTAATATTTTCATAACCCTTGATTATCAATTGCTCTGTATAATCTGTTGCTATACAGCAGAAGTAATTATGGTGCAAGGTTATCTTCTAGGCCACTGCAGTACAACTAGGCCTAATTCTTAAATAGGAATAGTGTGAATGTATCTAAATGTAGCTACCTGCTACTAGATTTGGACAATCTCTGACTAGGCTTAGTACGTGAATACAGCTTGTGCCATGCGTTACATTCAAGTAGCACTTAGAAATGTTCGAGATTACTATTAAGATTGCTACAAAATAATTATAGCAGGTTTAAATTTTAAAGCAGTTTTGTGATTGGAAAACGAAATGAGTTAATGTTAGGCTATGTCTGCAAGCGATTTACAATATGGCATTGTAAAATGTTCTTCCCTTGCGTCCGAATTGTCTAAAATTACACACGCGATATACAATACAGCACTGTAACAGTGACTGCTTGCACTGAAATAGGTCTACCTGAAGTCCTGAATTGATGGAGTTAATGGATTGATTGTATTGCCAATCACAAGTAAGATCTTTCGTGCGAATAAGATTTCGTGAGGCGTTCTAATAAACTAAAAACTACATTATCAACGGATGTAATAACGAAATATTATGAGTAACTTGAGTAAGTACTAGGTATATCGCTTGCCAGTGCTTACTTACTCTGCTAGTGGTGGGTATCTATAACATACAATCTTTGCATTTCGATACGCATGCGCGTGAATGTGGTAATGTGGTTGGTTGTTTTTGTTGTGATTTTTATTAATCTTTAATTATTTTCATTCTTCGCTAAATGTTTGTTGGTCACCACTTCTGTTTCGCTGTGTTTAAACATTGCCAAAGTTACTGTATGGGGTGTAGTTCTTTAAGGTTGATTTATTTTTATTTGTCTGCTACGTATCATTTTAGAGACGGGTGGCATATATCGGAGTTCGGTACCTACGCTAGTCTGTGATCTGTGAATCAAAAAGAAACCTAAAGGCTTCTAATAATTAAAGTGCGTAACAAGCAACGCTGCAATTAGACTACTAATGCTGAATATCGCAATTGAGTGATTGATCCAGTTACGCATAAACAGAGTTCAGGATTACTCACAGTACAGACTGTACGGTTATGAAAGTGATGGCGTTTTGATTTTACAATCACTACCAACAATGAACGGCTTTCATGGTATTTTTCCTGAGATTTTATACAATAATCGACGTCAATTGTTGTTATTCAAGTTTTCTAAGAACAAGCTAACGAAACGGCACCTATGCAATTATACCATTTTAAAGCAAACCTAGTTACAATGAAGTAAGCATATTTACGAATTTTGTTTGGTGTAATTGACTGTGATGGGATTGTTTTGGTATAGTTTATTATTGTTTTATTTTGAATACTCTGACAGTTTATCATGCTTTATTAGTACACATCAATTCTTGTTTGTAGCCTTTAAGATAAATTCACACAGGGAACTTCTCTGAGAGAAGGTCGCTAAAGGAGGAAACTAACCAAACAGTCGATGGCGTTGATCATGAGTGACTAGAATGATGACATCACAGACACCGACTTCAGCTGATGCGTGCCTGAGCATCGTGCACAGTCTCATGTGCCATCGCCAGGGTGGAGAGAGCGAATCCTTCTCAAAGCGTGCCATTGAGAGCCTAGTTAAGAAACTGAAAGAAAAGCGCGATGAACTTGACAGTCTTATTACTGCGGTTACCACAAGCGGTGCACATCCGACAAAGTGCGTGACAATACCGAGAACGCTTGACGGGCGGCTACAGGTAAGCCGGTTGTTTCGACGTCTGCTTTCGTCAGAAGTTAAACTATAGGGGCGATGATTTATGTTTGTGTTTGGCTGGGCCATGTCATTGTGCCTAAAGAGATGGGCGTGTTGGTTTAAAGCCATCAGTTGCTGTACTTGATTGTCTGTGGAGATCTTCTGGTCCCTTGCTTCCATACATTGAGAATCGCATGTGAACTGTAAAAAGTATCAATAGTTTTGTTGTGAAAGGAATTGTAAAGAAGTCTGATAGTTTATTTAACAAGGACACTGGTCTATTGTTATGACAAAACACTGTTGAATTGTAAATTATCAGTGTTTGTGCAAAGACCCCAATGAATTGTAATAAGTACCAAAATTTGTGCAAATACAGTGAATTGTAAAAGTATAAATATTTTTGAATTAGAAACAGTAAAAAATATTTGTGTGCAGATACCAATGAACTGTAAAAGGTACAAGTATTTGTTCAAAAAACTATTGACTATTATCAGGCACCATTAGGTTTGCGAAGACAATACTGACTTATAGACGTTGCTTTGACAGGTCGCTGGTCGTAAAGGATTTCCTCATGTTGTCTACGCACGTATCTGGCGCTGGCCGGATCTACATAAGAACGAACTGAAGCATTCAAAGTTCTGTCAGTTCGCTTTTGATCTGAAGCAGGACAGCGTTTGTGTCAACCCATATCACTACGAGAGAGTCGTTTGCCCAGGGATTGGTAGGTTTTCAATCAGTTTTCTTTTGTGTTCCATTTTGGGGATTGTTTCTTGTGCGCAATAGTTTAATGTTTAACATGGTGGACTGCCAGCCCTTAGGTCAGGGGTTCAAGTTCATGCCAGAACAGAAAGATGCTTCAAGGTTTTTGTGCCACTCGTACGAAAGTCCTTGTTTGACAAATGTCCATGTTTCTCTTGAATAACTGGTCTTCTCGATCCGTTTCTTGAGGGAACCCTTCATTGGGATTGTCGCTGGGACAGTTGCAGGATCTCATGGTAATCATCTGCTCACTGTTCCAGAGGACACTGCATACCTGAACTGCTGCATGTAGTGACATTTGTCCTATCCTTCTGGAACTAACTGAACCAACCCTGGAACCAACCCTGATAAAATGGAAAAGGATATATTTTAAATATTACTAGTTAATTGTTCCTGCACAGCGTGACTTAGTTATTTACATGCATCAGAAGCATATGACTGGCCTACCAGTAACAGATCACTGCAAAGTGCAGTAATTCTAATTACTGTTTGTGTGTGTTTGCTTGTGTGTGTTTGCTTGTGTGTGTGTATGCGTAAGAAGATTAAAGATTGTAATTCTAATTGGAAATTTATACAACATCACTTCAAGAAAATACTAGTCAGAGATGCTCTCTGTATGAGCCTATACGACATAAACTCTGTGACTTTGAAGTGCTTAACTAAATGCTAGTTGATTTTTCTGGTAATTGAGAATTAGGATGTATCTAATTGTCTTTGTTATCATGTATGATAACGTAGTATCTGCGTCTGACTGAAGTGCGTCTGAGTAGTTTATGTTTGTCTACTTCGGTTACAATAAAGTCGTTGTTTTCGTCGTCTTTTTTCATTCTAGATCTGAGTGGCCTTTCTCTCCAGCAATCGCGTAAGTGACCTTTGACTTCTTTGTGTTTGAATATATGCGCATTTTAATCGTGTATACATAGTGTGTATTTATGCATATGTATCATGTATGTATTATGTGTTGTCTGTGTATCACTGAAGGAATAGATCTAATTATAATCGACATGTTCACCATTACACTACAAAGAAGGTTCTAAATCGATGACCAAATGATTGCCTGGTTTCGACACCAGATGTCAGATGACCTTAGGTCACATTGTGTAACAAAGTCAAAAGAAAGGTAACCAGTCTGGAGGCCATTTTAAGCCAATGTGTAAACGGCTATTCCTTTACATTACAGTATGGTAAATGTGTTCCTCTTTTTTAGCATCACCGTCTCAGCCGGCATCTGAGGATTTTTGTCAGAGAGACCAGATTGACGGGAGTGGCAGACAGGACCAGGCAGTCTCTGATTCCGGGTTCTATCGGTCGTCTCTGAATCTAACAGGTCCTTCTAACGTTCCATTTCTACTGTGCTCTAGAAAGTACTGTGTATGAAGTGCAGACACTTGTGTGTCTCTTATTCTCGGTTTAGCCGATGGACACATTGCTGCGTTAACAATTGCATTACTTGCTCCTTTGCTTCCCTACTTACTTTCTTACCTTGTTTAATTAATTTCTTACTTACCTGCTTACTTACATATATACATGACTAGAATGATCACAGACTATGTCTGGTGTCAAGGCACATGAATAGTGTCCTGTATTGAGAAAGTTTCCTGTGATTAAATGCTTGACTATGGGCCACAGTAACTGATATTTAGTACTAGATAGTTGATGCCTATGAGTTTTTTTTAGCTATGTTTGGTGTATGCTCTTACTAGACATCACATTTAAGAATGTTTTCAAGCATTTCTTGTTATTACTAGACACTTACCAGAACATCTACGAACAAAGGTTTCTCAGTTGTGGGTCCCTCCACTTGGAATGGGCTCCCGGTGGAACTGCGATTACTACCTCTGAATAATTTGCCTGCATTTCATAAATCGCTCAAGTCTTTCTTTTTTAGCCGTGGCTGAGCTGGGAGCGCACCTGAGTAGGTATCTTGAAGGAGCGCTATATAAATTTTCAGAATGAATGAATGAATGAAAAGTAATGACATCATTTCAGTTCTACTGAAGATTTCGTTCTGATCTACTGAGGATCTTTATTCTGTTCTACAGAATATCTTCATTCTGTTCTACTGAAGATCTTCATTCTATTCTACTGAAGATCTTCATTCTGTTCTACTGAAGATCTTCATTCTGTTTTTGCTTTCTGTTCAGATGGGGCTCATAGTTCAAGAAATTCGCAGGGCTCATCTTCAGCAGTTCACTCACAACCAGCTGCTTCTATACCAATGTCGAACTACGGGCAGATGAGTCAGTCGATGATTGTTGCCCAGCGCCCACCTCAACAGCAGCAGCACGCTCTGTCTCCATCAAACATACCAATGTCACCTGTCAATCAACGAGCAATGACCATGGAACAGTACTCAGCACGGGCATCAGGTTCCTATTCGTCATATCAGATCCCTTGCAGCACTTTTGATGGACACACATACATATATACACACACAGACATACACTTACATACATGCATACATACACACATACATACGTACATTAGGGTGTGTCTATAATTTGAAGTTTCAAAATTAATATCGGCCAGGTTGTTTTTGTGTTCCACCTTGAGAAACATTAACATTTGCCAAATTAGATGAAAATCAAAAGAGATTTAGAACTGGCGCAAAGCCCGGGAAAAATTACCACTTAGAAAACAATGTCATACATTGTAATTCTCGAAGATCCAAACAATTTCAACACTTAAACATAAAAAATAAGGCAAAAGCAAACCAAGAACCTTCAGTTATTTGTCATTACTTAGTCCCTTTAGTGCCTTTGGGAATCTATTTCGATGGTATTCAACCATTTGAAGAACAAATTGTTTCTCTTCCTCATTTCGAACCAGGGCTTCATTTGAAGGACTGCATTAGAGCCACTCCTCTCTCCGCTAAATCGTTCGTCACTCTTAGGGCGGATATGATGTCTTTCGCCTCATTGAACGAATGCTCTGACTCCCATTGTTGTGGATCTCGATCAAGAAAAGCGTAATCGAATTTGAGGAGCTGGAAAAGTTTGATGGTAGAAGTGGTAAAAAAATCGGATAGCGCTTTTGTAGATGGATCATGTATGGGAGGAAGCCTCTTTGGAGGTTCGTCGGATCCCTGATTGTTGCGCATGTTATAGACCATGCGCTGTTTTTCGTCGAAGGTGACTACATCGTCAAAAAGGCTGAGGCCAACCAAGGTCTCCGACAAATACCAAAGGTGTCGGGAAAATGCTGTTAGGGCGACCTGTGAGACTTCCTTGTCTGGGTAAGTATGGATTGCCTTCAAGAATTGAAGATCGTTCCTTGGGGCTTCATTGGGTGATGTACAGGTGAACCAGTACTCCACGTAGGTTGTGGTCACAAAAGTGAACCTCGAAGTAGATGATTCCACATCTTTTGAGAGTAATATTGTCGAGATGCCCTCTGGTGTTGTTGAATGGGAAACGGCTCTCTGAAAAGCCACATCTTGATTGCATAAACCGCACGTGCCATCCAACGCGCGCGGTGAAATGCCTCTGGGTACCTGAACTTTATTCCTTTCGGTGGAATTCCTCCTAGGAAAATGGCTGTTAGTTCTACTTAGCTCTTCGTAGTCGTCTCTGTGGTATTCAGCATTCAGTTGCTGCAGTGCGAAGGTGATGACATTCTCTCGAATTTCTTTGACTCTTTGTGCTGCGTCTTTATCCTCCATTGCTGTGCGATACTTGGTCTGATCGATTTGCGGCCAGAAGTCACGGAAATGACTGAAGAATTCCAATTTTGGAGACCTTACAGAATCATTCAGTGAAAATATCTTTTCCAGAACAATTTCAGAAACATGATGTCGACAGGCAAGGTTCAAGAGGTCTTTTCCTAATTCCCTTTTCCAGCTTGATGCATACGCCGCCCTTGCAAACCGTGTTACTCGCCGTTGTGTCGAAACACATGGCCACGATTCTGTCTTCCAATCCCCAACTTCTGATCTCGGCCAAACACGCATCTGCCATGAAGGTAGCAGTCCCTTATTGGAGCTTGGGGATGGCCAATAGTTTGGTCACATCCTTACCAGATACCATTATTGGAAGATGATCAACGCACACTCGTCCAGTTTCTGTAAAATCTGGCATGATCTTGCCGTCCCAGTGGATAGTAAGGGGAACCTTCGGATCGAAAGATTCACGAATCTCAGCTGCTAGGGCTGCACGGTTATCCTTCCTTGCTCGATGGATAGCAGAAGGACTGACGATCAGCTCACCAGCTGGTGCTGCATATAGATTGGATGCAGCGAGAGCAGAGAAAATGTGAGAGGCATTCCTGCTGCTGGTTTTGGTACGATCTAGAGCTGCTGCAATGCAACATCACGGGTAACTACAGAGATTGTTCCCTTTCGCCGCTTTGGTGGTCCAGCTAACGTTGAAGGTTCTGGTTCTCTTTCTGAGCTATTTGATGACGCCTCTTCCTCAGATGATGTTGCCAACAGAGAAACCTCCGTCGCTACCGCCATGCTTGCACGATATCGTCATGGGCGAGGGAATTATTGTTGTAGACAGATTTGCTCCGATCGGAAACCACGACATTATCTGATTGGCACAAACTCCTTCGGGGCTCAAACACATACTCTTACCAAGGGAGACAGCCACTCGCGTTAAATACCATGCTATTGATGTAGCACCAGGTGTCTCCTCTAGAAAACCACAATAGCTTAATTAATTACTATAATTATGTTGAAGATCGAGAACACGAAGAACAGACACCGTAACGTCTAAAATTTTGGCCAAACCGAGACAGGTCACCGGGTTCCTAATTTCGGTCGCCTTGCGCCAGTCCTAAATGTTCAGCTATCGCGATATAATTTCGGATATGGTGTTTATACGCTAATTGGCATGATAATTTGACCTGGCCGTTAAAAGATCTTTGAGTTAAAAAAACCATGTGCATCATAAAAACACCCTAACGTACATACCTACTTACATCATACATACATATGCAGTACTTACTTATGTTTGTATCTGTATCTCATTTCTTTACGTCGCAAACAAACACAAGTTGTTCCTTATCACTTAGGAAAGATGTAAATAATTTGGCTTTGCAACACTTTTATAGACATTCCATACACATGTCAATTGGAATGCTTTACCTGTATTTCGCAGCAGGTGGCAGCACAATGTGGGCTGGCAGCAATACAGCAACTTACACTGGACAGATGGGGAACAACAACTTCTGTGAGTAGCTGCCATTATCATAGAATAGACTGACTGTGAAGGATGTGGCCAGGACTAAAATGACACTAAGGAAAACTGTGTATCAGTATATTCACATAAAACATTTCAAGAACTTTTCTAAGATATGAGTGCTGTTAGGCACATGTTATGAGGATCTGAGAATGTTTCAGGCATAACCTCTAATTTTTTATTTTATTTTGAGAAATATGGTCCATGTGAATTAGGGGTCAGCCGGAAATCTCCTCGAACATTTGCCTCGGCCGAATATCTCGATTTTGGGCACTATTCGCCTCGGCAAATACTGTACACACAAATAGTTGCTTGTCTACCTCACATGCCGGAATTTGTAGGTTCATAATACCAGCTTTGAGCTGGTATTATGAACCTACATCTAGTATATTCATTTTGAAAAGAAAAGTACAAAAACACCAACGTCCACAATGGAAGTCAAGTCCATTTCACTGATTATTTATTTCTGAAATTCAAAATGTATTAGTCAGGTATTACAAGTACAGACATTTATTTCGATAATTTTTCATTACATGAAAATGTGAAGCTTTGCATATGGAACAAATGGTACTGGGTTCGTACCCATAACCAGCAAATAGTACATCCAAATACTCGGATTCGGTGGAAAACGTCTATCCGGCTGACCCCTAATGTTAATTGAAAGTGTTGATATACAGCAATGGAAAGAGACACAATTGACCAGAGTTGGCTTATGACTTTCCAAGATATCAAAAAGTTTGCAAAAAATTTAAATTTGTGTGTGTGTTAGCTGCCGTCTAAACGATGTGGCTGATTTTATTGTGGATGCCATTTGCAAATGTGTACTAAATGTGTCCTTCCCTAAAAGGGAAGGATGAGGAAGGAGAGGAGGATCAAGAAAGAGGAGAGGAGGAAGGTGAAGACCAGGAAGAATCAGAAGAAGAAGAAAATTACATACATACATACATACATACATACATACATACATACATACATACATACATACATACATACATACATACATACATACATACATACATACATACATACATACATACATACATACATACATACATACATACATATACACACACATACATACATAGATACTTACACACATGCACACATACATACATACATACATACATACATACATGTGTACTAACCTCATTTCTTTTCATCTATTACATATTTTCCTGCTTTGATTATTAATAAACTTCTCTTTGTCTCTCAGGGAATAATCCTTCAGTGCAGCATGAAGTGAATCTGCCTCCTGTTTCAAACTTGCCTCGTAAGTTAATCGAGTTTTTGTCAATTTATTTGGGTTTCAATATTTTAAGCAGTGAAGCAGATATGACATGTATTTAAAGCTTCTCGCCTGTAACTATTCTTATCACTGTACTTAGAAGAAAACTTTAATCACGCAACAAGTTTGAGTGGTCTTGAGTTCGTCCCAAATGGTTTTGTAATTATGGTCATGGATTTATATAGCACCTCTACAAGAGGTATTTTATTCAGAGACGCTCTTGACCTAGCGACAGCAAAGCAGGATCGAACGAAATGGTCTTCTAATGCTTATGGAACAGAGGTAAAGGAAGACCAAGAAGCTGATGTCGTAAGATGCCAGCTTACCTAGTGAATCATGGTAATTAGAAATTGGGTGTTCAAGTGATGGCAGACTAAATTTCTGTTGCATCACTATATATTTTATTAGAAATGGGGGTTATCCAAATGGTGGTGCACCATCGCGTAAATATTTTGAGCAAAGCGAATTTGTATGCAGCATTGTATATTATTCTGGAAACTTATATTCTCAGCTCCCGAATACTGGTGTACAATCACGTACTTTGAGCTCGACCAGCAGGTGGGTGAGACGTTCAAAGTGCCCGGCAGTTGTCAGACGGTGACTGTGGATGGATACACGGATCCTTCGAGCGTCAACCGGTTCTGTCTTGGAAAGCTGTCTAACGTTCATCGCACGGAAATGAGCGAAAGAGCACGGTGAGTCCATTGCACTTGACAACTACCCGAAGCACCTGGGTACTGTCGATCTTAGATCTACCACATAAAACCATGATCTGCTGGTAGATCTATAAAATTGGCATACAAGGGAGGATCATTGGTACAGCAGAACTTTGTAAGATCGTTAAAGGTGCTGGATAGATATAAACAGAAAGTTGCTTGATACATGTATTGGCTACTGTGTGCTTGGTAAATGCATAACAGGAGACTTCAGTATTCTTTTAACAGTGTGTAGAACAACGGAGAATGGAACGACACTTTCACTAATGCTGAAGTCGATCTGCTTCTAAGTAGCTGTCGTGAACAGGCACTAAATAAATCGACCGATTAAATGGTATTGTTATAGCACCTGATGGATTATGTGACTCTGCAGTATCGTTGTCGGTAACAGCACTTGCTCAGTTTTACACTCCAATCTATATGATGCTTTGCAGTTTGTGACTGCTCTCCACCTGACTTGATGGAGTCTGCTATTTGCAACACAGGTTGTACATAGGAAAAGGAGTCCAGCTGAACCTGTGCGGCGAAGGCGACGTCTGGATTCGATGCCTCAGCAATCACAGCGTCTTTGTCAAGAGCTACTATCTGGATCGAGAGGCAGGTCGCTCTCCTGGAGACGCGGTCCACAAAATCTATCCAAACGCATACATCAAGGTAAGGAAATGGAACTGTAGAAGAGTTCCAGATGAAATCTCTCTGGAATTAGTTTAGCCACTCCCTTGTCAGATTGAATATGTATTAAGACACTTTATAGAGCACATGTGAGTACCTTACAAAGACTCTGCCTACACGACCAACTGATCTAAATACGTGCAATTTTTGACAGTCAGAAACTGTTTGGTAATAGAGTAATTTTTAAGTAGAGTAATAGAGTTAGCATGTGCAGCAGAAGGAAAGTTGAAGGCGTTTGAACACATGATGGGCTCGAGGTGATGCTTGGAAGTGCGGCACTTGCCAATCTTCATGAGCAGCCAAGCACAACGTTCTCCAACCCGGTTGGGTCAGTGTGTAGGTTTGATCCCTTCCTATTGCACAGTCTATTGAGCATGCCCGTCACGATTGCTTTATGCCTTCGATTGATGCCTTTCATTTATTTCCGGAAAATAAAATGGCTTAATTAAATGCTTTAACCTAGAAATGTTGTTACTGAGAAGTAGGCAGCACTGCATTTTCGTATTGTAGGTCAACAAGTGCGTTTTGACTAATTACCTAATTATCATTTGTATTACTATGTCTAACACACAACAATTTCCAGTTTCAGATGTCCAGTGGTATGATAAATGTAGGCACAGGTATTAAATGCATGAAGTATGCAGATAAAGTGTAAAGTCTGTAGATAAACTATGTAGATAAAGTATAAAATATGTAGATAAAGTATTAAGTATGTATATAAAGTATGTATATAAAGTATGTTGATAAAGTATGAAGATAAAGTATGAAGATAGAGTATAAAGTATGTAGATGAAGTATAAAGTGTGAAGAGTCATATACTATACACTATTTAACACTTTAATGACTAGCTGCATTGGTTTTCCAGTCACTTTTTGTACACTCTTGTCATTAAAGTGTTAACTAAGTAATGTTAGTATTAATAACAATGGGGTTACTGATATTAGTAAGTTGTTAAAAGTAATTGCTTGCACCTGTGTTTGGCAGGTGTTTGATCTGAGGCAGTGTCATCTTCAGATTCAGCAGCAGGCAGCAACATCACTTGCTGCAATTGCAGCACAGGCAGCAGCTGTATCAGGGAATGTTCCTGGACCAGCCAGTGTCGGAGGAATTGCACCGGCCATCAGTAAGAACATCCCCATGTAGAATCATTTCATCATTGTTATGCTCTGTGCCTTGTAGCCGGAGGGTCACAGGTTCGAATCTACCCCAAGCCACTGCGTAGTTACCTTGGACAAAGTTGCTAGGCCACAATTGTCTGTGAGGAAGGTAACAGAACCCACCTCAGTCATCTCGTCCCTTGGTGGCATAAAGACATCATCACCATTGCATATATATATATATATATATATATATATATGTATATACATATATATATATATACAGATATATACATGTATATTGTATAAAGCATAATGAAGCCTCTTAGCAAAGGTTATATGCTTAATATTTACTACATACATACACAAATGAATACTCTATTTACAAATATGCCTAGGTATGAATGTACATAAGTATGAATTTTATGTATATACATATGCGGATGTGCCTCACTTAAAGAGACGACAAATAAATATGTAATTACAGTTACTGACTCAGTTGTTTGGCAATTTCCCTATACCTAGCCTAGTCCTTTTTTAGTTTCCTTTTCTTTGTGTATCATGCCTCTAACTGCATAACATGTTTGTAAACCATAGTGCATATGCAGATGGTTCATTAAAGAATATACTTACTTATTTACTTACTTAGTTACAACGTTTTATGATATACTTACAATAATTATATGATTTATTTGTTTTATATTGTGTTATTATTATTAATATATTGACTATATGAATGATCGTTAGTAATGGGGTGATGACCATTTGTTCACTGGGGTGTGACATTGTTTCTGCATCAGGTCTATCTGCTGCTGCTGGAATCGGGGTCGATGACCTGCGACGCCTGTGCGTCCTCCAGCTCAGCTTCGTCAAGGGCTGGGGACCCGACTACCCGCGGCCGACAATCAAAGAGACTCCTTGCTGGATCGAGATCCAGCTGCACAGGCCGCTCCAGCTGCTCGACGAAGTCCTCCAGGCGATGCCCCTCAGCGAACCGCGTGGCCGGGCCAGTTTCATGCTCCACTGACCTTGTCCCGCTGTCGCCACTACCTAACTGCGGCACCCCTCGCCTTCTGCAAGCCTATGACACCATTCGGTTGTCTGTGCTCCTACAAGCGCTGCGATGATGCATTTTATGAGTGCTGGCTTGGTGCATTGACTAGCACTGATCTGTAAAGTGTTGGCAAATTAAGAAGTCTGTCGCTAGAGGTGTCTGTCTGTCTGTCTGTCTTGTCTGTCTGTCTGTCTTGTCTGTCTGTCTGTCTGTCTGTCTTGTCTGTCTGTCTGTCTGTCTGTCTGCTTGTCTGTCTTGTCTGTCTGTCTGTCTGTCTGTCTTGTCTGTCTGTCTGTCTGTCTTGTCTGTCTGTCTGTCTGTCTGTCTGTCTTGTCTGTCTGTCTGTCTGTCTGTCTATCTGTCTGTCTGTCTGTCTGTCTGTCTGTCTGTGGGGAAGTGCACAGTTCATGGCAGATTGTCGTTCAATCTCACACAGGTTTGATCATCTGCATGTTGGAGATTTTAAAGGATATTGTTTGCAGCTGGAGTTACGTGCAAGGCTGTACAAAATTTCTATGCAGAATCTGTGTGATCCATGACTTTCATTTATCAAGAGTCCTTTCGTTGGAAACATCTTACACTTCTTATACTCGCAGCGTAGAAACGTTTTGATGAATTATACGTCTAGAGGTGTCCATTGGTGTTACTCTGACCCAGTCTTGTTCCTCTTTCTTGAGGGTTACTCGGCGTAGTTTATGTTTCTGATTTTCATCCCGCTATGCCTGCTGTTCGAACCTTCCTCTTGGCATGTGCAGTATTCGGCTGTAGGGCCCTGTGTCCTCACCACTTTTATCTTTGTTCCTAGCTGGAATTCAGTAGATCTGTCGCCTGGATGGCTGCATGTACTGTTCACTTCAAATTGTTACCTCAGTGCCAACTGGACTCAAAAGTATACTACCATACACAAAGGTAAATCACAAAAACTGCATTAGGGAGACCAGCTTTATCACCTGCGCATTGTCTGCCTTTAAAAATCTACGCTGTCCTTGCACCTCTAAGCTTCCCCTCACTGAGAGAAAAGTGTTATGTAACTGAGCGACATGAGAATGATGGGGCATGCACTGTTGGCAGTGAGTAACCCAGCTGCAATATACAACTTGCCCCCATCGATGAATTATGGTTAGGAGAAATTCTATGAACACAAGAGTGTGTTCGCAGTTCTGTCCGATGTCGAGTGTCGCAGATTATTCGACGCTGTTTCCGCAGATATTCTATGCAAGTTTCTGTTAATCGCCAACCAAAGACTATGAACTCTTGTACTCGTTTGCGTTGAAGGCTTGCGCAGAAATGTCGGACATAGTTTTGTTGTTTGTAGTAATTATTTCGATTTTGTTCCCAGAAAATTTTGTATATTTTACATGAATTTCTAGTGATTTTGTTGAATAGCGTCGTTTGTGACTGAGAAAAATGCAAAGATGAACGTACATGACAACACTGGCAGCTGTTAAGCTCTTTAAGTTCCCAACGGTGCCGTCTTAAATCGTGAAACAAATTGAAATCTTGTGCGCTCGTGTTGTCTTGTTTCTGAGTCTTTGAAGAAATCAATGTTACGAGACATTTATATAGCGCCTGTGTAAGTGCCTCTTGATGGCACTTAGCTCCAGCCGAGCGGAGTGGTTGTAAACACGTGTTAGGGTAGGCGATTGTCGAGCTGCTGTCGTGAAAGATTAATGAATCCCGAGATATATTAATGGAACAGCTTCCTCCTCTGTCTGTGTTTTTGTCTCTGTGTGTGTCGTTGTTTGTCCAGTTCTGTCAGCCTGAATTGCTGACTGAGTGTCTGCCGGTCTGTTTGATTGCTTTTCCCTGGACGACTCACTGTTTTGTTGCTTTCATTACTCTACATGTGTTTCTCTTGATCTGTGTGTTTGTACGTGCGTCTGCCCTTTACTCTGTGTCTTTCAATCTCATTAATTTCTGCTTTTCTATCAATCCGTGCCTGTCTCTGTGTGTGTTTGTGTCTGTGTAGGTGTCTGTCTGTCTGTCTGTCTTTGCCTTCCGTCTGTCTGTCTTTGCCTTTTTGTGAATTGGACTGTCTATATGTATGTCTGTCTGTCTGTTTGCCTTTCTGACTGTCTATATGTCTCTGTTTACCTTTCTGTACGTATGTATGTCTGTCTGTCTGTCTGTGCCTTCCATCGTTCCATCTTTCCGAGAGAGACCACAGTGTTTGCGTGTCGTGTGATGAGATTAACACGACTGGAGCGAAATCTGTCAATTAGTCAGTCGCCCGATTGTGGCTACCTGTGCGTCTCTCTCATCAACTCATCTATTATTAGTGGGATGATTATGAATTCAGACGACGAGGGTGTGGCCCATCGGATGAAAGGGTGTGCTTAGGGATGGATGGATGGAGAGATGGATGGGAGCCTGGAGGACGGATGTGTTTGTCACAATGATGCATTATGTAGCGCCTTTTGGACAGTTTTAGAAGAGCTTTATTTATTAGTCCAGCAACTAGGGGCCGCATGAGTCTGATATATGGGCTCTATGTGGACATATTGGCAGGGTCACTGTCATTCAGAATCTAGCAGGTGTCTTCGAAGACCTACTAATCGTAAGGGCTGTATAGCCTACTTGTCTAATGGGTTGGATGACGGTAGATGTCGAGGATGAGATATACATTTCCACCCAAAGGCGACCACCGATGGCGCTGAGCAATTGTGAGTGAATGACTTGCTCAAGGTGCTTGCTCACTGACTGGCTGAGTGGATGCTCGAGCCCGTACTCTCCGTGTTACAGACGAAACGGACTATCCATTCATCTACCGCGCCTCATCTCTGAAAAATCACCTGTCGTACAGAAACGCGAACGAACGCTACAGAAGTCTGTGTAGTCGAGATCGGGCAAATGAATGGATAGACACACAGCGGCATCGATGTTATGTCGAATGGTCGTGTGTGCACTTCTCGACTTAGGAAGGAGGGCAATATCATATATGCAGTTGTATTGCATTGTATTATACAAATACAGTTGCATTGTATCATATGCAGTTGTATTGCATTGTATAAAATACAGTTGTATTGTATTAACTTCAGTAGTTCTATTATGCATTTTCTGTCATCCCAGCTTTTATGCATTTTGCGACACGAAGATTCTGTCGGTGGTTGCCTTGAGGTTGAAGCCTATGTCCGATCTACCAGACAGTATTGTATTGCATTAGCTTCAGTATTATGCATTTTGCGACACGAAGAGTCGTTGCGGGGTGACTCTTACCCAGTTGTTCTCTCTCTGTTTGCCTGTCTGCCTGTCTGTCTGTGTGTTTTCCTGTCTGTGTGTTTGCCTGTCTGTGTGTTTGTTTGCCTGACTGTGTGTTTGCCTGTCTGGATGACAGTCGGTCTGGTAGATCGGACATAGGCTTCAACCTCTTGGGCGGGGAGATGGTTCATTGGTAACATGCTGGCACAAAGATCTGAAGGACGCGGGTTCGATACCCGCTAGCCGCCTAAGCTTGACTCAGCCTTCCATTCCCTAGGGCGACTTAATGAGCAGTAGGGCAGGCTGCCATACAGTTAAATTAGACTCCTGTTAAACTTTCTATCATCTACTACTATATCATGTAATCTCACTGCGTAAGCTTACTTGTCAGTTTGAATTAATAAACGATTAGGTAGGTCTATTATTATTGTTGTTGTTGTTGTTATTATTAATATTATTTTGGACAAGTCTACAACCCTTGCTCTTCCGATTAGTAGGTCTTCTTAATGACGAATTAGGCCCTACAATGACCCTGCCAACACGTCCATAAGGAGCCATATCGGACCTTACAGCTCTACAGGCTGGACACAACTTTATCACCTGAAACTGCCTATTAAAAAAATAAACGTATCACAGTGACAAATACATCCGTCCTCCTACCCATCCATCGAGTCCTAACACGCCCTTTCACGTGATCCTGGCAACGTGTCCATAAGAAGGCCATATCGGACTTCTGCATCGATGAAGACGTAGCGCCTAATCCTCGCGATTGCGGTTCGAGCGTTCGTTGACTTGGGACTCGTGGGTAAGAAAAAGGATCATGGCGGAAGACGTTCGTCTTGTAAATTAGCCAGATAACAACAGCGGTGGTGTTGGATTGTGTTCGTCCAAATTGAGACAAACTGTTATCTTCCTCGGCTTCGACAACTGTCCTCTGAAGAAGGATTTTCCCCGTCTCTGACTCGGAGAAAGAGAATCTGTTGTTGAAAAAACTAACAGTGAAAACTCTTCCCATCTGAGCTGGACAAAATCACAGACACCACGTTGATCCTTTATATATATAATAGGAAATATGCATACAAGGGGTATATACATTCATGCATGAATAGGCAGTATGAGAATTGTAGAAAAAAGACTGGGGGGTTAGACCTTGATTCATGTGGAGTTTGGGTGTGCAATGAAGACTTTACTAGGGGGTCCTAAGAAAGACTATGGGGGTTGAACCCCCCAACCCCCCCAACAATTCTCACTCTGTGAATAGGGCTTTATATATTCATACATAAATGTATATATATAGCCCTTATTGTATGCCTGAATATAC
Source organism: Allolobophora icterica (assembly GCA_963556255.1). Lineage (NCBI taxonomy): Eukaryota > Metazoa > Annelida > Clitellata > Crassiclitellata > Lumbricidae > Allolobophora > Allolobophora icterica. Next base: position 11,490,992 of record OY744616.1, read on the forward strand.
ACCTTTACATGTATAGTTGTATATATAATATATACATTCATATAGAAATATAGATATATAAAGAAATATCCCTTAGTTTAATATTACCGTAATACAAGAATCAGTATGTTTCTTATATATATACTGACATGCGCTTTATACATATGTATGCATATATATATATACACATAAATATGAGTAGTCTATATCTAGGCCGTATACCTGTAAAAAAAAATATATATATATATATATATATATATATATATATATATATATATAAGCCTAACGCCATAATAAGAGCAGTGGGAGACTGGAATCCTTTCAAACGAGTCCTTTGGTGTTTGGTCGACTAATAAGCTCCTGGTCTGTTTTGTTGACGACGTGATGCTGACGACGACGACGACGATGATAATAACGACACATACTGTGATAATGGTAGTTGTTTCATTCTGCATATCAAACCAGTAGCTTAGCGCAAGCATGTTCTAACAAAAATTTATCTGTTACGGTCAATTAGTGCATATAGGCCTACCTAAGGACAGGCCTATATATTATATATCGCATAGTATAATACAGTGCATATATATATGTATATAGGGCCCTATATTATAGCGCATAGTAAATGTAAACGTAAATGTACACGACTTCATAATAGCGACCGTATAGCCTCGACCCTGCTCATTTTTCAATGAATAGAAGGACATATAAATGCATAATAGGGCCCTATATATAGCGTATATAAGTGGGGTATATATATATATATATATATATATATATATTAGGGCTTTACCGAATATTCGCTTCGTATTCGCTTCGGGCCGAATAGTGGGCCAAATAGCTATTCGGTATTCGGCCGAATAGTAGTTGCTGTCGAACCGAATACGAATAGTGGTCACGTGACATCTGTTTCTGCATATGCGGCTGCTACAGCGAGTGGGCTGAAGTAACTCTCATTAACATAATATATGCTGTGATTGCAGCCAGGCGTTGCCTACTGCCTGGACCGCGGTATCGCAGTGTCAGTAGTCTCCTTCTTTGCGTACAGTGAGTGAACGTTAACGTATTTTTGAATGTTGTCGGTAGACCTATTTTGTACGCTATTCGTATTCGTATTCGTATTCGGCCGAATAGTTGGTCCAATTATTCATATTCGGCCGAATAGTAATAATCACCTATTCGATACAGCCCTAATATATATATATATATATTATATATATATATTATATATATACACAGGGGCGTAACTTCAGCCTAAAAAGTGGGGGGTACCAATACCTTGGTCTAAAAGTGGGGGGTACCAATTTCTTCTCCACTTTCGTTTTTCACATGATAGCCATTTTGAACATATTCCCTGCCAGTATTCTCATTAATTTTGGCTCTCGATTTACCTGTGTATCTAAGCACTTTCATACCTATGGCGGAGATTGCGGTCTCTGGGAAGGTGCAATAATAAAATATTGATTGGCATTGTTTAGAAAGTGGGGGGTACAGTACCCCTCAGTCCAAAAAGTGGGAGGTACGGGTACCCCTCGTATCCCCCACAAATTACGCCTATGTATATATATATCACTGTAATTAGCCGTGACAGTGTAATGTGAAAGCAGATCCAGGCTTGTAACAGCGTCTTTATTGCCAATGACAAACAAACTGACATTGTTGTTTAACTATTGTTCTCCGATGGCTGAGGCTGAGGCTGCTGATTGATGTTGATGTATTACAATAGTAATTGCAAATTTATATAGCACCACTTAAATATATTGGATGTACATGTGACTATAGTGTATGCTGAAAAAGATGATTCCATCGAAACGACTGATGAAAGCGATGATGGCGATGATGATGATGATGATGATGATGATGATGATCATCATCATCATCATCATCATCATCATCATCATCATCATCATCATCATCATCATCATCTCATCATCATCATCATCATCATCATCATCATCATCATCATCATCATCATCTCGGTAATGAGGATTATGATGTCGAAGAAGAAGAAGAATGCGAAGAGGAAGAAGAAGACGAGGACGAGGATGAGAAGGAGGAGAGGAGGAGGAGGAGGAGCAGCAGCAGCAGCAGCAGAAGAAGAAGAAGAAGAAGAAGAAGAAGAAGAAGAAGAAGAAGAAGAAGAAGAAGAAGAAGAAGAAGAAGAAGAAGAAGGAAATGACTGAGATGAAGAACAAAAACAGTCCTTGTGCACTGTATTATTGCTTTGTAAATATTCAGATATTTAGATACATATTTACTCGCAGCCTAAAACTGTTCCAATTTCTTCGTTTGCAAATGTAAAGACAAATCTGCGAAATTTCTCAGTGCCTCCCAAAGCTGCGTCAAAGGAGACCAGGTAATAGCGGCGTTACAGAAGTTTATGGCCTGACACTGCAGGTTTCGCATTCCCGTCGTACAAAACTGCGGCTGCTTTCGGAAGAAGAAGAAGAAGAAGAAGAAGAAGAAGAAGATGATGATGATGATGATGATGATGATGATGATGATGATAATGATGTTGTTGCTTGGTCCAGTCTCGCTCCGGCGCAGTACATCTTGATTGGAATCCGGATATTGTGCTAGCAGATGTCGCCACTGTTCACAGAATAATTTAGGCCACTGGAGGGAGGGAGGGAGGTAGGGAGGCACGGAGGCACGGAGGGAGCGAGGGAGGGGGAAGAGAGAGACAGAGAGGGAGAGGGAGGGAGGGAGAGAAAGAGAAATGGAGGGAGATGGAAGAGGGAGAGAGGAGAGAGACAGAGAGACAGAGACAGAGAGAGAGAGAGGGGGAAGGAGACAGAGAGAGAGAGAGAGAGAGAGAGAGAGAGAGAGAGAGAGAGAGAGAGAGAGAGAGAGAGAGAGAGAGAGAGAGAGAGAGAGAGAGAGAAAGGAGAGGAGAGAGAAGGGAGGAGAGAAAGAGGGAGAGGGAGGAGACAGAGGGAGAGAGGGGAGGGAGGGAGACAGAGGGGGGGAGGTTTGGGGAGGGAGTGCAGCCGTTGTTTATTCGACGGTTGTAGACAGATACATAGAGAACATGCTTCGCTGGCGTCTGTCGTCTGTCCGTTGCTCGAACCTGGGACGCAGCACGTCGTCATCTGCTCCATCTAGGACATGTCGTGGTCTTCGTGACGACGAGACGTCTGTCGAAATGTCCGCTTCCGTTTATCGTTTTGTATGCCGTCGAAGCATGTGTACGTGCGATTCTGTAGACGGCTGGATGGATGGATGGTTCCGTATATAGGAGTCAGACTCAGTTTCCGGTTGAGTGAAGCTTCTGTCGTTGAGGCAGGAGGAATAAAACAGCGGAAGTAGGAGGAGGAGGAGAGGAAGAGGACGAAGGAAGGAAGGACGAGCACTAGCTGAAAAAGGAAGACGATGACGAAGAAGAGGAAGAGAATGAGGAGAAAGGGAAGGATGAGGAAGGAGAGGAGGATCAAGAAAGAGGAGAGGAGGAAGGTGAAGACCAGGAAGAATCAGAAGAAGAAGAAAATTACATACATACATACATACATACATACATACATACATACATACATACATACATACATACATACATACATACATACATACATACATACATACATACATACATACATACATACATACATACATATACACACACATACATACATAGATACTTACACACATGCACACATACATACATACATACATACATACATACACACAAACTGTGACATACATGCATTCATACATACATAAATACAATTCCACACAGAAGACTGTATCGACGTCCTTCATTTATTCTCATCCTTCAAGTACCTCTGTCCATAATTGCGCCATCAACCGCGATATTCCAGCACTTCTGTCGACATCTGTCGGTTACGGTGCCATGAAAGTGGCATCAGTGCCCGGATGCTACCACCTCAGCATCCATCCATCCATCCATCCATCCATCCATCTATCTCCTCCGCATCTTCATCCTCTGGCGCTAATCCGATGACAATCTGCCATTATCTTCTCAGAGGCAGCATCAGCAGCATCAGCAGCATCAGCAGAGGCAGTTCGGAGCCAATCGGAAGCAGGCGTCACTCCTTCCCGTCGACACCTGTTGACATTGTCATCGAGTCGTGACAGTCGCAGCCTCTGCAACCAATAAGCCAACCAACCACCTGTTGGCCCAAAAGTCAAGGAGGCCAAGTGCCATCTTCACCAAACTCTATATATAATGCACGTATATACATATGCATTTATGCACGTGTACTGTACATATACACAGTATCATTTGTTCATCCGATATATATATGTATATGTATGTGTATATATATATATGTATATATATATATATATATATATATATATATATATATATATATATATATATATATATACGTCTGAGTGTGCAAAAATTTATTTGCGATAGAATACATTTGGATCGAAGCAGCAATAAAAGTCTATGCAGTGGCCCTAATCTACGGTCACATAGATCATCTGCGTATTTTAATAATTGCAATTTGTAATTGTGTTATTTAAAAACTTATATCGAGCCCTCAGTGTGTAAGGCGCAAGGTATCAAGCGATGGCGCTGAAAATCCAAGCCGTAATTAGGTGCGTAAATGTATGTGTAGGCCTACACTGTGCATGTATATGCATGCGTGGGGGTCCATAGAGCAGTGGTAACATCACTGGCGTGAACAGCAGTATGCGTGGGGGTCCATAGAGCAGTGGTAACATCACTGGCGTGAACAGCAGTATGCGTGGGGGTCCATAGAGCAGTGGTATACCATCACTGGCGTGAACAGCAGTATGCGTGGGGGTCCATAGAGCAGTGGTAACATAACTGGCGTGAACAGCAGTATGCGTGTGGGTCCATAGAGCAGTGGTAACATCACTGGCGTGAACAGCAGTATGCGTGGGGGTCCATAGAGCAGTGGTAACATCACTGGCGTGAACAGCAGTATGCGTGGGGGTCCATAGAGCAGTGGTATACCATCATTGGCGTGAACAGCAGTATGCGTGGGGGTCCATAGAGCAGTGGTAACATCACTGGCGTGAACAGCAGTATGCGTGGGGGTCCATAGAGCAGTGGTAACATCACTGGCGTGAACAGCAGTATGCGTGGGGGTCCATAGAGCAGTGGTGACATCACTGGCGTGAACAGCAGTATGCGTGGGGGTCCATAGAGCAGTGGTAACATCACTGGCGTGAACAGCAGTATGCGTGGGGGTCCATAGAGCAGTGGTAACATCACTGGCGTGAACAGCAGTATGCGTGGGGGTCCATAGAGCAGTGGTGACATCACTGGCGTGAACAGCAGTATGCGTGGGGGTCCATAGAGCAGTGGTAACATCACTGGCGTGAACAGCAGTATGCGTGGGGGTCCATAGAGCAGTGGTAACATCACTGGCGTGAACAGCAGTATGCGTGGGGGTCCATAGAGCAGTGGTAACATCACTGGCGTGAACAGCAGTATGCGTGGGGGTCCATAGAGCAGTGGTAACATCACTGGCGTGAACAGCAGTATGCGTGGGGGTCCATAGAGCAGTGGTATACCATCACTGGCGTTAACAGCAGTATGCGTGGGGGTCCATAGAGCAGTGGTAACATCACTGGCGTGAACAGAAGTATGCGTGGGGGTCCATAGAGCAGTGGTAACATCACTGGCGTGAACAGCAGTATGCGTGGGGGTCCATAGAGCAGTGGTATACCATCACTGGCGTGAACAGCAGTATGCGTGGGGGTCCATAGAGCAGTGGTAACATCACTGGCGTGAACAGCAGTATGCGTGGGGGCCATAGAGCAGTGGTAACATCACTGGCGTGAACAGCAGTATGCGTGGGGATCCATAGAGCAGTGGTAACATCACTGGCGTGAAGAGCAGTAGGTAGCGGGATCGCTTCCCGCAACCCTCTCAAGGTCCACTCAGCCTATCATTCGCGAGATGGCGCGTTGTGAAAATGAGATGTAGGACGTGATGGGCGCCTTGCATGGCTGCCGTATGCAGTTAAAATTCGACTCCTGTAATAACTTGTGATCATTCGTTCATACTGATTTGTAATCATACTGCGTAATTGTCAGTTTGAAAATATTAAACGAAGATTAATATTATTATCATCGTTAGTATTATGTATACCATATAGTTGTATTGTATTGTATTTACAGATTTATAAAGCGCTTCTCTTAGTACAGCCTAGTCAGAGGCGCTCCCAATGCGAAGAAGCCCACGAAAAAGATAAGTCTAAAGAGAGCGAGCAGAAACAGCAATGCCAGGAAAAATAGTAGAACGAGTCAAAGAGGAAAGATCATTCCAGAGCAAAGGACCATGGATGCAAAGACTCAGTGCTATATGCAGTAGCAGTACGAGTCCCAGGCACGTCTTTGTCGGCCTAGAGAGCGCAGAGGACGAGAGACGAAATCACAGAGATAGCGCGGAGGTTGACCCAAAAACGCTCTGGATATAAGAAAAAGAGCTGAAAAAATTGAATGCGGGCACTCGGGCAGTAAGCGGAAGCCAGTGTAGCTGCTCAGTCATGAAAGTCAAAATATGAAATAGCGCGTAAGGCGGGCAGAAGGCCGTGATTAAGCACTGATTGAAGTTGAGACAAACGGGATTTCCGAAGACCAAGAAGTAGGGAGTTACAGTAATCAATGCGTGAGCAATTTGAAGCCTGGACCATAGAGGAAAAGGTGGAAACCGTTCACCTAAACGCTCGGAGACGTCGCAGATGATGCTATAGCGCGAGAGAGGTTAGAGATATGAATGGCAAAAGAAATTGTGATGTCAAGAGTGACACCCAAGTCACGGACACTGGTCAGGAAGGTGAACCAGGGAAACCGCTCATAGAGAATTGCAAACTCAAGCTTAAGAAGCTGTTGGCGGGTTCCGGGCCAGATCAGCTGAGTCTTAAGGCATTTAGAGAAAGGCATCCAAGAGAGAAGGTCAGAAGAGAGAGAGATTCGATAGATTGAGCAAAAGCAAGGTTATGAGCGGAAGGACTGTGGACAAAGGCCCGAACATCACCGGCATACGGGTGACCGAATGCTTAGCACAGTGAAGTAGTGAACATAATAGAGAATCAGGGACGTCATTTCAGCTTTTTTCAGAGGGGCAGGGACGTCATTTGAGTATTTTTGCGGGGGAACTTGGCCAGCTTGTTTAGTTTTGTATTTATAATCTACAGGTGACTCACCGTGACTGTAAGCCAATGCTGCATGAAATGTGCTGCACTGTGCACATTGTCACTTTTTCCTTTTTTACCTCTTTTTCTTCCTGGTTTCCTTTTTTTCCAAAAATAAACGGAAATGCCCTCTGCCACCAAATGACGTCCCTGTATAGAATAAATACCACTTCAGTGTTTTTGTTAAGTCATAAATTTTTGCTAGAGCTACAAATCTTCTGAAATAAAATCCAAGAGTTTTCCATGCATTAAGTACATTCTTCATTGTTCGAATTTTTAACTGAGCTGAGGATCGAGTAGGCCGACACGTTCACCCACACCCACTACAATTTATCACGTATACCGGTTTTAGCTAACCTGCGTCAGAATTCTGGTCGGGACATCGGGAAATGTGAGCATTTTTAACACCTCCGTTCAAACTTAACAATTCAAACCCTGTGTATACAAATATGTATAAGCTTATATATGTATATGTAATTGTGTATATATATGCATATTAATGCATGTATATATATGCATAAATGGTGGATTTAGTGCCCGGCTCAAAAGGCCGTATAAGTCGCACTATTCTATAACGACCAATTATTCCGTTGGATAATCATCCATGGTCGTAACTTCAGTGAACATAGTCCAATGAAAACATGGGCTTCGGACAAACAACTATGACTTTCGTTTTTATTTCTATTTATACTACACTCATGTCACCGCTGTATTGACCATTGTCAAACTATCGAATATATATATGTTTATATATTCTGTTGTATGTAGATTTATGTGTAGATTTATACTTATATAGCCTATAGTTACATGGATAATGATATATAACTAGATAGCCTCGCCTCTGCTTTGCGTATACTCCACGAAAATTGAATATATAAATATATATTGTTTGTCATATCTATGTAACACACACACACACACACACACACACACACACACACACACACACACACACACACACAC
>OY744616.1:11504063-11521563 GCA_963556255.1 Allolobophora icterica
TCTGTCTCGTCCACTGTTCACTGTAGACCAATAATATATAGGCCTATCCGTATACGGCGAAATGCATTTTTCATGCCTGGCCTCGTTTTCTGTTTGGCTTGGGTTCATTCGAGAGATTTAACAGCCAACCCAGACACCGCGTTTGTTTTAATTCGAAAGAAGACGAATGCGAAACTTACACGTCTATAGACTGTTTAATTATTCATGAGCTCTCCTGCAGTTAGGCGATGACGTCAGATCGTCGTGTGCAAAAACGTGCTTTTGCGCAAGTATACCTGTGGCGAGCGATTTAATTAGTTTCGACTTATTTGACCGAATATAATTTTTCTGTGTTTAGGGTTACCCTGTGTCCTTGTCCACCTTTTAGAGCATTCTTCTAGCGACCTCGGCTTATGTGTAGGAGAATATTGTGTGGAGATATACCGGTGGAAATGACGAAGTATTGGCTTTTTATAGATCTTCTTCTTTGTCCGCTTATCTGCCTTGGGCAGGTTGGAACGTCTGATGTCGCCTCTCCTCCCGATGCTGAGCCTCTTCCTTGAGGCTGCTGTATCCATCCTCCATCACCCAGTCCAACATCGTCTGTCCTGATCTTCCTCTTGTCCTCTTCCCTTCCATTCTTCCCTTTCTTAGTAGGGAGTCCCCTCTCAGCGTGTGACCCATCCACTTACTTTTCCTTTCTCTTATTGTGTGCTTGAAGGATCTTTGTTCTTCGATCCTTCTCATCACTTCTTCAATACGGTGATATACGATGCAGTTAATTCTTTTTGTTGTACGTAATTTGCATATTTAGCCACGCCTTTGCTTTGGAATACTGCTTTGGTTATTCAATAGTCCACAGACAAACCTTAGACACTAATTATTATGTCCGTATGGCTGCTAGTGATAAGGCATACAACGGGTCCGTAATTACTGTACATCAGTGGTGCACAACCTTTTTCGGCCAAGGACCACTAAACGATTTCTTTGAACCCTTCGGGGGCCAAACAAGTGATGACTCCGCTTAGTTGGGATGAGTGCATGTCAAAATTTATGAAGATAATGTGTGCACTAAAATAAGTATAAAGGTAAATATAAAAAGTTATAGAGGAAGGGGACTCGTGGTACATCTATATTACAATAATACTGATGGTTTTTCCAATGACCACAGTGCGCAAGTAACTGTAGACTTAATATCAGTGCTAGCTCGTAAATAGTCGCTTTTCCTGTTGGACATCGCGGGCCACATGACGATTCGTCGGGGGCCAGATTTGGCCCGCGGGCCGGACGTTGTGCACCACTGCTGTACATAAACCTAGTATTGTACTTCTTTTTTGTTTGTTGCGCTAGATCTCATTTGCGTAATTAATTAACATAATGTTGCCGCATCTTTGTGACGCGCGTCGGTGCACCACTGGTCCACTACATATGGCTATTCGCCTGTCAGTATCTTGCACCGTGTAGAGACCTATATATATATATATATATAAATATATGTATATATATATATATATATACATATATATATATTTTTTTGTCGTGCAGGAAATAATACCCCCTATTCTGAGGGAATATCATCTGTTATTAGTTCCCGTCTATGCATGCGGCCGCTGGTAATTTCAATTACATGTCATTTTTAGTCATTTTCTTCTTCGTTCCCGACAGCATCGCGTGCATTAGTCTTTGATGCGGTTTTCGCGTAGAAAGCAAATCTTCTGCCTCTAGTGAAGCACTTTCCTGGTCGTCGAAGTCTTCGTGGAACACGGCATCCAACGGTGATCATTGTGTGTGTTCATATGCTAGGATTATGTCGCCCTATATAAGTGTTGAAGCGCCTATCTGTCCAACTACGTTTTTTCTGTTATTCTCTGTGTATGCGTGAATTATATATTGTCATACGTTGAAGCGAGTGTATGTAGGCGTGCAGGTATGTATGTGTGTATATGTGTGTGTATGTATGTGTTTAGGACTACGTAGGAGGGTATGTATTAGTGTATGTGTGTCTGTATATATGTGCATGTATGTCGCAATGTATGTGTGGGTTTTGCTTATCCACCGTCGGCTGTCTCTCTGCTGTGGTTGTTGACCCGATGACGGCTGGGATTTGGTGCGGCATCGGTTGATGCCTTGTGCATTATACACCTGCGCTATATAAGCTGCTACTCAATAATATATGTATGTATGTATATATGTATGCATGTAGGCATGTAAGTTTGTATGCATGCATATACATACGTACATACGTAAGTATGTATGTATGTATGTATGTATGTACGTACGTACATACATACATACATACATGCATGTATGCATGTATGTATGTTTGTATGTATGTATATACAAACGTATGTATGTATGTGTGAGTTGCTAATTAATTATGTATGCGTGTATGTATGCATGTAGCCTATGTATAAGTTGGTAATTAATTATTTAGCCTTTGAATGTACGTATGTATAAGTTGCTAATTAATAATATATCAATCAATCAATCAATCAATCAAGGATTTTATTGTAACCAAAAACAACAAAAATCAGTGTACAAAAAAGGCAGGTAAGTATATGTACGTGTTTATGCATGTATGCATGTATGTACGTTTGTATCGCTCTGTAGGTCTACTCTATTATACATGCATAGTGCTGACGATAATTTGCTGTGCTTTGTAAAGTGTTATAGATTCGTGTTTTGACAGTTGTCTGTTTAGCGTCGCTTGTGTCTCTAACAAGTGAAAGGGCGGAAGGCATTGATTGCCGTGTTTTTATATCGTTCGTTCGGGGACCTATAAAGCGCCCGCATGCGGTGGAAATTGCGAGACAAAAGCATTCGACAAATACGCATCCAGTTCCCATTCACGCATAGGAACATTTTCACCCGATAACTCATAATTCGCTCCGCTGGAGTTTGCCCGTTGCGAAAGCAAAACGGACGATCGAACGGGCGGACTATGCTGCATTAGGTCAGCAGGTGGTCGCGCAAACCACCTGTTGTGTTGTAGCCTAATGCGTGGGTTTAATAACTCCGTTGGACTTGACTGGACACATGCATACATTGTCTACCTGTTAATGGTAATTGCAAATTTATATAGCGTCACTTTCAAGAGAAACTATGAATTAATATGAGTTTTACGCAACATAGAAGTGTGGTATCTGATAAAAGCAGGCTCTGGTGTGGCTAGATCGCTAACATAACTTGTCTGGTTTTAAACCCTACGCAGACAGACAAATTAGCATGCATACATACCTACATACACACAGAGGGACAAATCTACACACATACATACATACATAGACCTACTTACATACATGCATACTAATTACCGCTAGAATATATCTGTACAATCGATCAATCAATCAAAGTCGTTTATTCATACAATAAGTTGACACAAACGCAACTTGGACAAACTAGACTATGGAAGACAGTTATAGGGCCAAGAGTACAGGGTGATGATGATGATGATGGTGGTGGTGGTGGTGGTGATGATGATGATGATTATGATGATGATGATGAATTTAATTTTATAAATAATATTATGCATAGTTTAACACACACACACACACACACACACACACACACACACACACACACACACACACACACACACACACACACACACACACACACACACACACACACACACACACACACACACACACACACACACACACACACACACACACACACACACACACACACACACACACACACACACATATAATGCATCTTTTTCGGATTGACGGGTGAGTAAGTATGGGCGTATACCTATATCCGCACAGGATGGTGCATGCCACTCTTACCATGACCCTAAACTCCGACAGAAGGGGCTGCTCTGGATCCGTCCTTCAACTCGTGTGTATGCATATATGTATATATATATATATATATATATATATATATATATATATATATATATATATATATATATATATATATATATATATATATATATATATAAACATTAGGATATGTTTCCGAGAAGGTTCTCGGTGTACACTGCACTGGCATAACTAAAGCAGCAGGTGTGGCACAACCTCTTGATTTTGCAAAATCAGCAATTTACTAAACCATCTCGTCTGGGAATAATTATGCCAGACTGCAAATCTCTTGTGCAGGCTATTTCGTGGCCAGCCTGAGGGAAAATTCGCGAATCTTGTCAGGTTCTATAGTCTGTAAAAATCTGCTACAACGAATGTCATTGTAAGCGTGAATTCTCTGCCTTAGCGACGTCATCAACTTGTCTACATGTACAATAACCAAATAAGTTTCAGCACGAAACTTGTATCTACCTTGCAATATGAGCTCGCTGCTATATGCGTAGGAAGCAAATCGCGTCGGAATAGAAACAAAATAATTGTCCTCAGCATAGATTTTGATTATATTGACTGAAAGAAGTTGAGCCAAAAGAAAGCACGTAAGGCTATACACAGCAGTTGGTCGCGTGGCTGACATTTCAAATTCGCTTAGTGCAAATTCTTGCTTAAACTGAAACTAATGGGTCTTTCTTGTGAAAAAATAATTATTTGGTGTAATAAATTCTGTGTTTGTCCTGCAGTATTCCGACTTCAGTCGCGATGCTACAGTAAAGCATAGTGAGCATACTGCTTACTCCGGCCTTGAGAGAGAGACTTGCAGAGAGAGAGAGAGAGAGAGACAGACAGACAGACAGACAGACAGACAGACAGACAGACAGACAGAGATACAGAGAGATTGAGGGAGAGTGAAAGCGCGAAGATATACAATGAGAAAGATTGAGGAAGATTGTAAATGTGTGTATGTATGCGTTTGTGTGTGAATGAGTGAGTGAGTGAGTGAGAGAGAGAGAGAGAGAAGAGAGAGAGAGAGAGAGAGAGAGAGAGAGAGAGAGAGAGAGAGAGAGAGAAAGAGAGAGAGAGAGAGAGAGAGAGAGAGAGAGAGAGAGAGAGAGAGAGAGAGAGAGAGAGAGAGAGAGAGAGAGAGAGAGAGAGAGAGAGAGAACAATGTGAGAGAGAAGAGCTGGAGAGTTGTGACAGTGCATAAGAGGGATAGAGAGACAAAGGGCAAGAGAGGGAGAGAGAGGGTTGATTCACGGAGTTGCCCTCCATGCATGCATTTCTATAGCTGCATAGAACAACGGGGAACATGGCTAGTGCATTAAGACCTCAACACAGCACACACATTATAGAGTCTGCATTTGCTTTGAATGGCGAACAATGCTGAAACCTCGTGATTATGCAACACTAAATCTAACCAGTCGTTCATGAAAATGTAATATGTTGTATAAACCTCCTACTTTCTATAAAACGCTCAAAAATCTCGCTATATGGGGCCATCCATATAGTATATACGCATGGAGGAGGTTAACCTAAATGCATATTCTTACGTATGGTGGGGTCTACTGATGATGTACGTACGCATAGGAAACGGGAGGGCGGAGGGAGGTAAAACCTGTAATTTGTCTATATTTGCCTTCCAACTGATTGGCCCTCAAATGAGCCACGGTTCAGTTTTCAGCTATCAGACAAGTACTCCCGGGAGAAGCAGAACTTGGAAGAGGTGTCACTTGTATGCCACCTCATCTCTGACTGCTATTGTTAAACTATCACGCAGGATTCGAGGGTGCGTCAAGCGTATACGTATACGCAGGTGGGTGTGTAAAAAGTACGCGTGCGTACAGGAAGGGGAATGGGCCAATTTTCCGGATTTCTGCGTACATACTAAATGGATGGCCTCTAAACCTCCAGCGAGGTGGCGAGAAAAGCGCCGCTAAATCTGAACAATTCTCTTAGCTGTGCGCTGTGAAGCGACGCGTTCAGAAATTGATAGAATTATCTGCGCGGACGCCAGAAGAAGCCGTTGGCATCGATGAAAGCATCGTATACTTGAAGAGCTCTTCTTCGTGATCCAGGGTCTAAAAGTCGGTTTTTGCAATCTGTAGTGCGTGCACAGACGGGAGAATCGAGAGGAGGAAGGAGGAGCAAGAGCGTGAAGTGAAGGGATAAGAGGAGGAGGAGGAGGAGGAGGAAGAGGAGGAGGAGGAGGAGGAGAATGAGGAGGTGGAGAAGGAGGAGAGGGAAAACGAGAAGGAGGAGGATAGGAAGATAAGCAGGAGGAGGAGGTGGAGAAGGAGGAGAGGAGAAAAGAGGAGAAGGAGGACGAAGAATAGAACGAGAAGGATGAGGAGAAGGAGGAAGAGATGGAGAAGGAGAAGGAGGGGTATAAGGAGGAGAAGGTGGAGAAGGAGGAGCGCGCGAATGAGAAGGAGGACGAGGAGTAGGAAGAGGGGAGGATGAGGATGAGGAAGAGAAGAGACTTAATCGAAGGATGACGAACAAGAGGACCAGGAAGACGAAAAACAGGAGAACGGGGAGGAACAAGAATGGGAGCTGAGAGGAGCCACAGGAAAGAAATAAGAAAAGCAGAAGTAGGAATACGAATAGGAGGAACAGAAGGGAGGAGCAGAAGAAAGAGGACGGGAGGAGCAGAAGAAAGAGGACAGGAGGAGGACATAGCAAGCCATGAGCTATAGAAGCGCACTAAGGAAGGACGAAGAAGAGAAGCGAGGAACAAAGTCAGAAGGAAAATCAGGAGCATACAGAGGAGAAAACACGAGATTAGGAGAAAGAAGGGAGAAGATTAAGTAGAAAGGAAGCAAACAAGAGGAAAGAAGACGGCAAGAAGGCGGACGAGAAAGTGGCATGATTCTGAGAAAGTGGAACAGTTGGAGGAGGAATGATAGAAGGTGGGAGAGTACGAGGAAGAAGAAAGAGGAGGGAGAGGAGAATTGAGGAACACATATAAGGTGGTGAAACTGAGGGAACACGAGGAGGAGGAATAAAACGATCGATAGAAGGTGGAAAAATTGAGGAAGCATAAACAGGAAAACAGGAGGAGGAATAAGAAGAAGGTAAGGAAGGGTAGACGGTGAAGAAATTGAGGAAGCTAAAAGAGATGGAAGAGAATTGAGGAGCGCATCTTGTGGTGTGAAAAAACTGAGGAATTAGAGGGAGGGGGAAAGCACGAAGTAGAATATGGAATAGCAGGAAGAGGAAGAGGAAGAGGAGGGTTAAAAAGTCGATAAATCGAGGAAGAGGAAGAGCAGGAAGGAGTAGGGATAGGGAGGAAGAGGAGGAAGTGCACTGTAAAGAAATGATCGAGTCGTGAGATGAGTGTCTTTAAGATCCGAAGTGGAAAGATAGACGCAAACAAACAAGAGAAAGCGAGTACGTCGAAGACATCTACATGTGACACAACTTCACACAAGTAATAGACCTCTCTGCCTCTGTATCTCTCTTTCTGTGTCTCTGTGTTTGTCTCTCTTTCTGTCTATCTCTCTGTCTCTTGCTCTCCTTGCCGATCTCTGACTCCGAATCAATGGGTTCGGCATCCATAAGACACCGGGACGCAGGAAGTCTCCTCTTCCTAAAGCTGCTGTTGATCGATGAGAGAGAGCATAGATCTCTCCCTACCAAGTGCTTGGACTTAGACATTTCCGACATCGCCTTTTCAAGTGTTGGCTCTTAGCGGATCAGCACGCGTGGCTTTCTAAATGATCTAAAATGATCTAAATGATCTAAATGATCTAAAAAGTGCGTTTCACAGTAGATGTAAATATATTTTGAGCAGCCACCATCATCTTTCACTCGTCGAGGAAGAAGTATGTATATGTGAATAAGTATGTACATATGTATATGTGAATGTATATATGTACATATGTATATGCAAAAGTATATATCTGTATGTATGTGTATATATGTACATGTATGTATGTATGTATATATGTATGTATGTATGTATGTATGTAAGGATGCATGCATGTATGCATGTATGTATGTATGTATGTATGTATGTATGTATGTATGTATGTATGTATGTATGTATGTATGTATGTATGTATGTATGTATGTATGTATGTATGATTGTATGTAGTTTTGTATGTATGTATGTATGTTTACTGCTTCTGTTCTTGCTCTTTCTGCTTATTTTTATTTTATGTCTAGATGTAGCCATAGAGTTAATATACACACTGTATACATCCGAAATCTTTGCAATGGACCAACTTAATGAGAATGATTTGAAACGAAATCCCCCTCAGCCGAGCAATTCGTCCGATGGTCTCAAGTTGCGATGAAGCGGTAATTTCCATTTTCCCCTCTATTATAATCAAAGTCTGTTGGATTCTGCTCCTCACTCCGTTTTATTTCTCCCCACCACGCCTTCTATGCTTCCGGCACTTCTCACTTGGTTTACCAATGCACACACGTACACACACACACACACACACACACACACACACACACACACACACACACACACACACACACACACACACACACACACACACACAGGGATTGTTTTAACGTGCAATGATGCACAAAATGTGCAGTGATAAAAGCTGTTAACCGCTCTTTGTGCACGAAAAGAATTGTAATTTCATCATTAGTTATGATTTTTATGTGCTCCGTTGCTGGCCATGTGCAGTGATAAAGTATGCTTAAAATATGCCCTACACACACACACACACACATATACACACATATACACACATACACACACATAAACACACACACACACACACACACACACACACATATATATATATATATATATATATATATATATATATATATATATATATATATATATATATATATATATATATATATATATATATATATATATATATATATATATATATATATATATATATATATATATATATATATATATATATATATATATATATATATATATATATATATATATATATATATATAGCGCGTTTTAAATTCGAAATAGGGCGCTCCTCTGAGAGTTGAATGATACTGGCAAAGAGTCCGGAGGGTTGACTATAGCAGAGGCATTCTGTTGCATCCGTGACCTCTCCCCCTCTGTCGTTGGCAGGTAAATGAGCCAACGAACGTCTCAACCAACGGATGATGAAGAAGGGAGATTAATTAAGGAGTCGATCTGTCGAGTTGATGCTATCGTAGTAGGACGAAGAGACGATATCTAAGTAGAAATATATACATGCATGTATGCATGTAAGCATAAAGTATTCGTTGATGTGTGTTAGTATGTATGTATGTATGTATGTATGTATGTATGTATGTGTGTATGTGTGCATGTGTGAATGTATGTATGTATGTGTGTATGTTTGTATGTGTGAATGTAGGCACGTATGTATGTTTGTATGTATGTATGTAAGGGTGGTCCAAAATCACATGTAAAAAAATTTTGTTTTCAAATTCATGAGGCATGTTGATGCATTACTTCATTTTGATCTAAAAAGAACCTGTGTGAAATTTTGTGTGAGAAATGTAATATTTAGGGGTCGCTCACGAGCATCGAAATTTTACATGAGAATGGTCCGCGGTAAGCTATGCTTTTTTGGCTGCTTGTCTTACCATAATTTAAATTGGTATTCTGCTCCACCCCCGCTGGAGATTGAAACTTGTTAAATTTCACCACTACTTCCAGTAGCCCTATGTAATAGTAGAGACAGTGAACACCTTTTTTTAGGTCATTGACCGATACATATTAATTTTTCTGGATTTAGTAAATTTACCACAGTCATTTGAAAAAAATCATTTTGTCAGCATACGGAACATCCATTCTTACAGGAGTTCAGGTATGTTACCTTTATGATGGAGGCTCAGAGATCAAAGATTGAATTGATTCAGTCATCTACATCGGATACTTCCTCTTCAGAAATGGACTCTGACTCATCAGAACATGGCTCTACTCAACGACGCTCGAAGCGATCATCTCCTATTGTCTCAAAAGGACTGAAACTGACTACAGAGCTGGTATCGGCGCTGGACCGTAGCAACATTTCTGATAGGCGTGCGGTTCACATCTTGAATGTCAATGCAACAGCGTCTGGCCAAAGGTCTATTACCCGAAGCTCGCTTCGGCGTGCCAGAATTGACAGACGAATCATTACAGCGGTCAATCTGAGGGATTCCTTCATCCGCGATGTCAAGGAGAAAGATGCTTCTTTAGTTCTACACTGGGATGGCAAGTTGCTACCTGACCTTACAGGAAATGGAGAGGGCACAAAGGTTGACCGTTTGCCAATATTGGTTTCAAGCCCAGATATCGAATTCGAGAAACTCCTCGCTGTACCAAAGCTGCCATCAGGTACTTGAGCTGCCATGGCCAATGCCGCTGTCCAGATCATTCGAGAATAGACCTTAGAGAAGCATGTTGAAGCTTTTTTGTTTGACACTACTGCTTCCAACACTGGGATCCATTCCGGATGTTGCCACCTGATCGAGGTAGAATTGGGACGACCTCTGTTGCATTTAGCGTGTAGACATCACGTAATGGAACTTATTTTGGCTACAGTCTTCAAAGCGGTGATGGCTGCATCTTCTGGACCAGATATCCAGCTATTCAAACGTTTTCGTGAACAGTGGTCTCTCATAAAAAAAAGACGGCTTCCATGCATTCCAGGATTTAAGAATAAATGATTACAAGAGTGGCGAGACGCTACCATCGTGACCATGAAGACTTGCCTGGAGAACAAGAGTACACGCGACGATTATGCAGAACTGTGTCAACTGTCTCTGTATTTCTGACAGGGGATCTTCACGCTCCAATCAGAAAGCCTGGAGAATTCCACCATGCACTATGTATGGCCAAGGCCATCTATGTACTCAAACTCCTGATGTTTCGTGAACACATGAAGGTAACCAAGATTGAGGAAGCTGGTCTCCGTGAAGTAGCTCTTTTCATTGTCCTGATCTACTCCAGAACCTGGGTGGAGGCTTCACGAGCTTGTGATACCGCTGGGAATGACTGGACTCTCCTGATCGACCTAATTCGCTACAATGCAGTAAACGAGAAGATCACCAAGGCGGCCTTTACTACTACTGGTATTTAGGAAGCGACCTTGTTGGCTTCTCACTTTTCTCTGAGAAACTGTCAACGGACGAGAAACGAGAGATTGTGATGCAAATGAAGAAGAAGAAGATGGTTCGCAAGAGGTGGGTTCCGAAAGAGAAACATGGAGAGGAAATAACAACGAGCCTAAGCGATCTTGCTTCTTCTGCATCTCTGAAGATTCTGAAATCTCTCCGTATCAATGAGACGTTCTTGGATCTTCCTCCTGAGCAGTGGGAACAAGATGCTGGCTTTGAAGAGGGTAGGAGGATGACTGAAAAACTTAAAGTCGCGAATGATGGGGCAGAGAGAGGAGTTGCCATGATCAGCACCTTCAACGACTCACTGACGATGGATGAAGAGACAAAGCAAGCGTTACTCCAGACTGTGGAGCATCACCGTCGTCTTCACCCTCTTAAATGAGACTTTCTGAACAGTGTGACATTGTGACATTCCGACAGCGTTCATATGGTTATTTGATACTAGACACTGCACAGTCAATTATTAGACACTATATTCAGCTGCCCTGTATACTCTTCACAATAAAATGGCAAACTGTTAGATTGCAGGCTCATTGCTCGTTGACTGGCCGCCTCGGCCTGCCAATCGCAGTATTTACACTGTAGTAGGTATACCAAAATTTTGACAGCATTGAGCGACCTGTAAATGTAGTCAAATCTTTTAAATATTTTGCACTGTGGGTTTCTTGGACCAGATGTACAAAATAAACAACATGCCTCTGAAATATTTCAATGTTCATGAATTTGGACCATATATGTAGGAATGTGTCCACTGACTCTCAAATATTATTATTTTTTTATTATTATTATTATTATTATTATTATTAGTAGTAGTAGTAGTAGCAGCAGCAGCAGCAGCAGCAGCAGCAGCAGCAGCAGTAGTAGTAGTAGTAGCAGCAGTATTTTTATTATTATTATTATTATTGCTCATTTATTAAACGCCACTGTCCAGTGACCAAGCATCAACCGATGGCACTGAGCAATAGTGAGAGAAGGACTTGCTCAAGGTCCTTATAGACTGTAACCATCTCAGAGGAGGCTCAAACCTGTACTCTCCGCGTTAAAAGGTGAGCGCTCTAACCAATCGGATATACGGTGTCTAACAATATGTCCATAGATGTCGCCCCTGCTGAGCGGATCATTCCCTCTGCTGACTAACGAGTCTCGCCCAATCACAGCTGCCCAAGTCGAGTGGAGCTCTGAGAGTAGTTGCATCAGCTGAGAAGGATGGAATCAGTTCAAGACAAAAGCAGTAGCTAGACAATAGGCCTAACTATACGTGGCATCAAAACAACGACCAACCAATTGTCGTATGCAGAAGCGCTAAAACTATAAATATAAGGTGTAGGTCTAGTTATCCGTCTGAGTATGCCTGTCTGTATGTCTGCCTGTATCTGTGTGTGTTCTCAGCTGTGTCTGTCTCTTTTATCGGTGCACAGCTGCATGTCGACACAGAAATTATGCTCTTAAAAGGGAATCTAAAGGGCGCCGTCTAAATATTCAGATATGCTTACCTATGATATATGTATATGTATATATATAATGCATATATATATAGTACATGTACATATATACTGCATGTATATATATATAGTCTATATATACTACATGTATATATATATATATTGGCAATATTGCATTTGTATATATATACTACATGTATATAATACTATATATATAAACATCATGTAGGTATATACACGGTGATTCAATGAAAAGTAAGCCAAACTTTATAAACAAATATTAAAACTTGAACTATATTTTATTAATAATATTTTCAAAATAAAAATATGCACATACTTACTTTTTTATTTAATGACTTCCAGTTTTTATTCTTTTTATTCTGACTTCCACCGTGTATATACCTACAAATTGGATTTACACATTATAAAAGGTTTGAGGGAATCCAAGAATTACAGCAGCCGTCAATTTCTACGAGAGTTTCCAGAAAAACATTGGACTAGAAGCGGATTAGATAAATTGCTTAGAAAAATTAGTGTAACAGGGTCAGTCGACCGCGTCATTGGTAGTGGCAGACGAAGGTCATCGCGCACTGAAGAAAAGTTGCCCTTGTGGGAGATCTGATTCTGAGTCAAGAGGATGCTCCGAATACTCATAGAACAACACGTCAAATATCCAGAGAAACCGGAATTCATCAGTCCAGTGTTGTTCGAATAATCCAAAAAGACCTTCAACTCAAGTGCCTTAAGAAGAAGCCAGCACAGGAACTGACGGTTGTTGGAAGTGTGGGATGGGCTGGATCAGAGGATAATCGACGATGCTGTTGCCCAATGGCGCCAGCGCCTCCAGGCTTGCGTGCAAGCAGAAGGAGGACATTTTGAACATCTTCTTTAATTAAATAATCAAACTATACTACTGAGAGTTTCTTCACAAAAATATTAAATACTGTTTTCATGTTAGAAGTACCGGGTACTTATATGAAAAAAAGTTTGGCTTATACTTTTTATTGAATCTATATATATATATATGCATAAATTATACGTGTAATAAACTTCACCTTGTTCCCTATGATTGCGACGCAGTATAGGAATTTTCCGATGATATACGATTAGATATCTATGTTATCTGTCTTAATATCTATACCTCGATGTATATCTCGGTCTGTTTCTACACTGGTGTTTGTACGGTGTTCTACTGAGCTCACACATAGCTTAGCGAGCATTTACCTCTATGGGGAAAAAAACATACATTATAATGCAGTGTTTTGGAATCCTCTGCACCCTCTAGTGACATCAGGCGTCAACGTATGTCACTGTCACATCGTATACATGCAACTGACTAATTATTGCCTTCGGTTGGCTGTCTCACATGTTCCGCATCGGCCGATTTTTAGGTTAAAGAGAGGGGAAGACCGCAGAAATATCATGCAGCGGGTGAGTAAACGCTATTACTCATAGTTTAGAGTAATGCTTGACTTTGACGAATTTAGAGAGTTGCTGATATCTACCCCGCTTCACAGAGGCCTGTGAACTGAAAATGTAAGCCTGCTCCATAAGAAGCCTGCGTGTAAACGTGAGACTCTGAGCCTCTATTTTATGCACGCAGTACTCTCTAAAAAACAGTACATGTAGAGTCGGCCCGAAAGTGTGGGACTTAGCCTTGGCACATAATGTTGTAGTCTGGCTGGCTCATTGGCAACATGTAGACTGCTCTGTAACAATTTCTGCTGATGACTAAGCTGTCTATAAAGAAGTGCGTCCACAATTTGTCTGAAAGACACACACATTATTTGCAGGATGTAGGTAAAGTAGTCGTAACTCTTTAAACGGTAAGTGTTCATATCCAGATGAAATCATATTTAGCCAACGAATAAACTTTCCTGTATATATAATGTATGTAAATATGTATACTTCAGGGTGTCACTTGTACTTAACTCGTTCCTTCAGACTATTTCCAGTTTTAGATACTTTTCCAAATGCCTTTAGCTCATGGGTCTTGCGATCGAACCCTCACAGGCACCGACTAACCCTCCCCCACTGATAATGCATTTTCGCAGCACGTTTCATTTCTGCCCAAATATGTTTTTACCCCCTCTCCCGCTTCACATTATATTCCATTGAAGATACATTGCCCCATACATTTCGATCTTGCTCATAAGTCCTCACATCACTATACAGCAAACCACAAATCAAATCGTACTCCTTACACACACACAGACACACACACACACACACACACACACACACACACACACACACACACACACACACACACACACACACACACACACACACACACACACACACACACACACACACACACACACACACACACACACACACACACACACACACACACACACACACACACACACACACACACACCAATAGCACACAAACACCTACACACACAGATATATATATATATATATGTTTATATGTATATATGTATATATAATAGAAGTGTATTTATGCATGTATTATGTATACAATCGTTGCCACCTGCAGTGTGCATAGATATAGTATTACAAATAGTCTCTAAGTGATGGTTCGGACGAGGCAGCCTATTCGAATGTACCCTACTTAATCGCACTGATAAGGAGATGAAAATTGGTAAAAGACCCGTGAGTATATATCATGTAGATGATGAGAGCTAGACTACAGTAGGAGGCGATAGATGGAGTCAGTGTACGGCACGCTAAACGCAGGCGACACCTGTCGGACGCTGAAGCCTCTAATGATTCTATTAATGGCGTGACGACCCGTGTATAGATGGCACGCTGACGGAACTAACGTTTTCGTGACGAACGAGAGATTTACGGAAATCAAACGAGGAATTTCGGAAATGAGTTCTTCAGTAGAGCACCGTCGGAGGCTGTGTAGTTAGGAAGTTATTTTCGACATGAAAAGGCTTCTAGAAGCAAGATGCAGCGTATAGGCCACAGTGTAACTGTAGATGAGCACGTCTTCAAAGGAAACTATTAGGCCTGACGTATATATGAGAGAGAGAGTTCGACATTCATTATAAAGCCTTTATATGACGTCACAACACAGCGGTATCATGGATTGTAACTCCTGAGCGCATAGTTAGACACTGGATCTGTTTGGACTCGGGTTAGATTAACATATTATAAAACACACGTCGAAAGACTGGCAAGCAGGTGCATTTTAGAAGTATTTCTATACAAAAGCTGCTACACACTGTATGTGTGTATAGATGTATGTATGTTTGTATGTATGGTTGTATCTATGTAACACTCATGGTCAGGAGACCATTAGATCGCGGTTCGAAACCTGTAACTCCTCTCTAGAGCGGCGCCTTGCATGGCTGCCAAAACGTGTATTTAATTAAGATCTTGATTGTACTGTCATGTTTCAATGTAATCTTATGTACTGCGTTCTTGTCAGTTTGAATTAATAAAGAAGATTATGTATGTATGTATGTATGTATGTATGTATGTATGTATGTATGTATGTATGTATGTATGTATGTATGTATGTATGTATGTATGTATGTATGTATGTATGTGTGTGTATGTATGTATGTATGTGTATGCATGTATGTATGTATGTATGTATGTATGTATGTATGTATGTATGTATGTATGTATGTATGTATGTATGTATGTATGTATGTATGTATGTATGTATGTATGTATGTATGACATTGTATGTATGTATGTATGTATGTATGTATGTATACACGCATGCATCCGTGTATTTATATATGTACGTATGTATGTATACAATGTGTGTATGTATAATTGTATATATGTTGTATGTATATGTGTATGTATGTACAGAGTCAAGAGCTTGAGGGTTCTTGGAGTAACGATGTCTGACACCCTTGGTTTCGATGAGCATATCGATCGAATATGCTGTGGGGCCAGGCAGTCATTGTATGCCTTCCGCGTGCTCACTGCCTATGGTCTTGCCGGCCACAAGCTGCGTGATGTGGTGCGAGCTACTACGCTGTCACCAGGCTCGCCGAGAGGGGGCAGAGGGGCAAATGCCAGGGGCCCGGCGATTTTTAGGACCCGGGTCGTGACCGCTGACCGAGATCAACTTATAAACGATTTTGCTGCAGCTAAACCCAGAAAAGTTTCCTTTTGATTATCTTCAATTTCAAATTAACAACTGAAGAAAATCATAGTTGTATACATAAATATAATTATGTACGGCCGTACCCGCACTTTATTATTTCAATTTGTTTTTGTAATTGTCTCATAAAGCTTAAAGATAGTTTAATAGTCCGTGACTGCTCTGCCTAGGGGCCCGTAATTTCTGTCGGCGGGCCTGGGTGTCACGTCTACCGTATGCCGCTGCGGCATGGTGGGAATATGCTGAACAACAAGAAAAAGGAAGGCTCCAGGCAGTTGTAAATAGGCTAATCCGACAGAGATACCTCCCTGGTGATTGCCCAAAGATCGAAGAGATGTGCCGATATCCGTCTGTTTTCGGCGGTTCTTCAAGAACCGGGACATGTCCTTCACGGGTTGCTGCCCCAGTTAAGCCAGCGGTTTATAGCCTGCGCCCCAGACGCCATGACCGGGTGCTGCCAAAAGCAGACGATCAAAAGAGGAAAACATTTATAGCCAGAATGTCGTTCACATGTTAATTTATCCTGATGTATGTATGCTGATGCTTGTTCACCAGAGTGCTGTTTGGCAGCTGGTTATATTAAAGAATTAATTAATATACTATTAATATACTTACTTTATGTGTGTATGTACGTATGTGTGTGTATGTATGCATGTGTTCATGTGTTTGTATGTATGTGTGTGTATGTTTGTATATATGTATGTATGTATACACGCATGCATTCATGCATGTATGGATGTATGACATTGTATGTATGTATGTATTTATGTATGTATGAATGTATGTATATATGTATGTATGTATGTATGTATGTATGTATGTATGTATGTATGTATGTATTTATGTATGTATGAATGTATGTATATATGTATGTATGTATGTAGCTGGCTACTGTTGGCCTGGCAGCGAATCGATCTGGCTATTGAGGACTTGGTTTGATATAGCGCAAGTGCTTAAGCTGGTATCTCCGACGTGGCTTTTGTGATGCGCTGAAATTGTATACGAGGATTTATATTGTATTAAATTCCTTGTAAACGCCGTTTAAGAATCTCACAAAGACCCTTAACATGGCGACCTACACTG
>OY744616.1:11526563-11531563 GCA_963556255.1 Allolobophora icterica
AGACGTGCTTCGGAGACAAAGCGACGACGCGGTTCAATGACAATCTCGCCTCTCGTTTGACATCTCACGACCGACGCTTTCGTATAGCGCCACTGTGTCCAGCTGATCTCTCCTAGTCCACGGCTTAATTGCGCGTCACGCCAACACAACACATCATTAACACACACACACACACACACACACACACACACACACACACACACACACACACACACACACACACACACACACACACACACACACACACACACACACACACACACACACACACACACACACACACACACACACACACACACACACACACACACACACACACACACACACACACACACACACACACACACACACACACACACACACACACACACACACACACACACACACACACACACACACACACACACACACACACACACACACACACACACACACACACACACACACACACACACACACACACACACACACACACACACACACACACACACACACACACACACACACACACACACACACACACACCACATATATAAAAAGTATACAGCATAGTAAAGGCAAAATATATAAAGGTGACTTCGCTTTAGCATATTTACCATTGACCTTTCTTGATCTTATATCTAAAAAAGTGATACATGAAGATTGATTATTGCCGAAGATTAGCGTAAACGTAAAAAATCGGTTCTTGTAAATATGTTTGAAATATTCATGTTTGGATATATTGCTTGTATACATCGGATCTTCCTTATGACACGTTTCATTAAAACGCCGATTCTTTAGCATTTTCGGCTACGTTGTCCCAAGTTTGATTCCGCTTTGGGAAGCGTCCCTTCATTATAACACGACGCGTTATAAGACGGTCCTTTGGTACATGGTTCAGTGTTACAAGGAGGTTTCCGTGTATATGAACAAACTCAATATATTTATTTAAAAAAACTATATTCGTGATGCTATCAACAAAATGAAAAAGGGTAAAGAACCAGGCATGGATGGAATCACTACGGAACTACTACAAGGAGGAGAAACAGTTGTTAATGCTATGCAGTATACCCTTGTTACAAGGATTCAACTAGAGGTAGAAATACCAGAAGACTGGACAAATTCGACAATCGTCCCTATATACAAAAGTAGAATTAAGGATCACAGAATACTTCCACACGAAAACTGGAGTACGACAAGGATGCTTTTTATCCCCATACCTATTTAACCTAGTGCTAGAAGCAGTAGTGTCACTCAGCCTTAACAATACCGAGACAGGAATCAAATTAAATGGAGGGTTGGTGAACAATCTCCGATTTGCTGACGACATTTGCTGACGATTTGCTGACAACATTGGCCTCGTCACTAGAAGCGGGCCAGAACTACAGGATATTAAAACACAGATTGACGAAACCAGTAGAAGATTCGGACTAATGATCAACGCAGAGAAAACCAAAACAATGGTGATTGAAAAGACCAAAGAGACACCAATATCTATACCACAATCCAAGGAGAGGCTATTGAGCAAGTAGAACAATTCGTCTATCTCGGAGGGCTAATAAGCGCAGGTGGCATCAACGAAAAAGATATACAAAGAAGAATTGGACGCGCTTAAAGCCCTAGGTTTTAGGTTTGGCGGTTTCCCTCGTAGAATGAAGTGACCAACGACTGTAGGCGGTTCAAGTAAGCATCTGTCGGCCAATGGGCGTTGATTTCATTTTGGTTTACACATCTTACAAGCATAGGCTGCTGAATTTAATTATATGCATAGCCTAGGCAACATCGTCCGCTTTGTGGAATGGAGGCGAGGCGCAGGGACGGTCGGTCGATCGGTGGTAGCCCCCACCCTAGGCCCTTCACCCTCCCTCTGGCCCTCTAGCGGTCGGACGGATGGATGGAGATGCATCGCTAGGGCAGACTAGACCCGACAGGGCATACCCCGTACAGGCCCTACCTCGATCAATTGACCACTTGTATATATATAACCGAGCTGTGGGTCGACTAATTTGTGTATACGAAAGCCAGGTAAGCTGGCTAGAGGTCATACCTGTACTTCTAGAATGTATACAAGTTGTTCCAATTATCCAAATTTACCCCCCCATACACTCATATTACTATGGAGTTCATTGCTATGAAGATACTTACAGGGTTGAGAAACAAGTCTGTAGTTTCTATATGCGATTAGATTGCCATGAACAAATACGAACTTACTATTGTGGTAGATGGCGATCAAGAGGAAGCCATACGGGCATTTTTTGCTCACAACAACTGGAATTTTGAAAAAATTGGTAATTATGAAGACGATGCGTATATATATATATATATATATATATATATATATATATATATATACTGAAATTGTATAAATTGTTTTGTGTGGTGAACCCTGTACAAGTAGGCCCTATTGTTCTTCAGGTAGCACGATACGTGCGCAAATAAGATTGAACTAAGATTTATAAATATTAAATTAAATTGCATTTATTATCCTTGCAAATATTTAGCTCAAACCATGCTATAGAAATACATAGTAATAATAACATCAGCAATGTTAGTATAATGACAACTGATGTGAACAGCAGTAACAGCAGTAATGATAATAAATGGCCAATTAAAAATGTAATTATTAAAATTACCATGATTATTATTATTACGATATGTAATAAGACAATAAACATATGCATAACCCAGCTAAGCTGTCGTTCAAGTCAAGTCGAAAGAGCTAATTGTATGTTGATGACATTATAAATATATCTCCAACCAATCGAAACTGCCTTTGTTCCAATTGCAGAGTTGGAACCACCAAAGAGAAGAAAATCTTGTATGGATGCCGCTTCGAAGGAGGTCTTGGTCGCGTCCAATGGAAATAGTACAGAGTCAGAAATTGAGGCTCAAAACAGTCATGACATTCAAGTGTCAGCTGATCATTTGCAGCTGCAGGGTGAAAATCATCAATCGGAAGGCGCCTGTCCTCTTTGTTTTCTCTCTCCGTGCGTGGGTTCTGCATCTCCAGGTTGGCTTGGCGGAGGACAAGCAGCGCATGCAGCTAACAGTCCAATACGAAGAGTAATTTATGGAAAATATTGGAAGATCATTTGCAACTTGGGTGGGTGGACGAGCCCATTATATCTGGCCAAGAAACTAACGGAATCGAACGGTGTACTTCACATGCGGGAAATAATGCCAGATTGCGTAGTGCGAAAAGTGAGATCGTTGTATCCGAATCCAACAGGCACGCCTTACATGGGCCACAAGTGGGAGTAACATTGATACTTTGGATAATTCGCCGGACTTTGTTTAGACAGAGAGATTTTTATTGTACACTTACTTTCTGACATAAAGCAGAATTTTATCGATTGTGAGCTGCTTATGTACACCTGTCATAGCTATGATTCAATGTAACATAACATTCCCCCATTTTAAATTTATATAGCGCCTCTTCAAGATTCCTACTCAGAGGTGGATTTAAACCTGAATTGCCCTCAATTGCTCGGCGCCACACGAAAACCACGTTACGGAGACTAGGTTTTTCATAAGTGCTATGTCAAATCAATTTTGCAATGGCCACAGTCCCTTGTCCGTTCAATCTTCTTTTTTTCTTGCTTGGATTAGGACCTCGTTGAGGGGGGGTAAGCCACAGATTCATTTTTATACAGATTGGAGCATCTTGTTACAGATCGGATGCCCTTCGTGGCATCAACCACAGTTTTCCGCTGTGGACCTAGTCTTGGTGATGAACACATGCCCGCTAGGCAGAGGGTCATCAGGCTTATTTAAATTGAGTCATGTGCTCCCATGTCACAAGGCTGTTATTGGATATTTGCAGCTTTTAGTTGTCAAGCAAAATGCCACTCTTTTTCTACAGTGTGCCCTACTAGCCTTGCCGCTGTTGGTCCGCGACTGCTTATTCGTCAGATATAACCCTGCTTATTTCGCAGCTGACCTCTATTTCTAGAGGTCGTTCCACTATCCGCCACCTGTGGACGCGTGTGATAGCAGTCAGCTCTGCCACACATCAGCTCTGCCACACATCTCTCTGTCCTATGCCAGGCCAAAATCCGGGGAGGTCAAGCAGAGTAGACAGCAGAATGCTAAGGTGGTTATGTGTAATGACGGTTGATGGTTATGTAGCACTGATATGTTTGATTTTAGTGTATCATACAATATTGTCACAGCTCTTACGGTTATTCTACTGTGTAGGGTGCATTGCTTTCATTTGAAAAGCTCTCACTGTCTCCTAATTGGTCGTCATCGGATTCGTCCGAAGAGATTTCACTCTGGCAGGTCTCCTTATCTGCAGAAGTTTCTGTCACAGACTCCGATATTGCTTTAGATGCTGACCACACGGCAATGTACAAATTCCAAATGTTCTCAACAAATACGTAGGTCTTGCGCCGATACACTTTTTTCCCGATTTGGCGACGTGGGTTTTTCGAACGAACAGTCGTGCATATAGACGTGTATGGTCTGTCGACGTGTTCGTTCCAGTCCAAGACAGCCAGATTGCTCCGCAGCTCGTACATTAAATTCCCGTAGTGTATCCGTTTATCCAGATAGATCAGACAAACGTTATTAAAACTTTCCACATAAAATGTGTCGTGGCCTTTGACATAATCTTCAGCGTGCTTGTACACTACCAACGACCGAAGAAAGTCCTGGAGCATTGTAATTGCAGCCTCATTTGAAACAATTCGAACTTCAATCATATGCCCCGGCTCTTTGCAGTGGGAAGTTTCATGGCACTTGCTGTGGTTGTTCTGAAAATGAGGGATGCATGATTCTATGAGCTTACGCAGGGTTTGGGCATCTCCATTGCAATTGTCCATACACCAATAGACGTGGTTTCGAATGGCAGCACCCTTGTCAGAAAGCTCGGGATGCCATGTTTTTCCAATGTTTTTTTGTGCTCCTTGCCCAATTTTTTTCACCCCGGCTGTTATAGGACGGGTGCAGTGCCAGCGGTCATTGGAATTCCTGGCGAAATTCAAACTAGAATGAGTACTGCAAACCAAGACTCAATTGTG
>OY744616.1:11536563-11549063 GCA_963556255.1 Allolobophora icterica
GCAGGGTTGGATTTGGCGACATTAATTTATTAAATAATTCCTTTTTTATTTATTCATGAGTCATGACTCTGATAATCCTTAGAATCCGACCCAAATCTCTCAGCTCGTTCAATGACTCAACGGTAGTCGATATGTGATTCAAAACACGTTCCAGCCATTAAAAGAGTTCTCCACAACCCTGGCTACCAATTAATCCACGGTCTCAATTTGCCCCGGCCTCCCCCAACCACCGACATTAGAACAGCTGTAATTGAGTTCAATGCTATCATCACATGTTGTGTGCACTCGGGCGTGACCTGTATACACGCTACGCGTTAAAGTTAGCCTTGCGTTTGGTCCGACTCTGTTGAGATATATATCTCCTTCACGGATATCGAGGTGCGACTGAAGAATTGATCGCGAGCCCGGCATCGTATGACAGGCGAAGCTATTAAGCTATTATTAGCGGAATCCATACTCCTATTTCTTCCGTATAGGAAAACTGGGAAATTGCTGGAGACTTGAATTCCCAGTTGTTTAATATGAAGCTTCAGAAGCTATTGAAGGGATGGGCCATTGAGCGTTCTCGGTAAACCTGCAGTGGTTCTATAACACAGCTTACACGTCTTCTGAACCACTTTAAATCCTTGTTATGTCATGCTATGCAATGCTATGCCATATATGTATGTATGTATGTATCTATATACTTAATATAGCGCCTTTTAAGTGCTCCACAAAAGCGCTGCACACATAAATCTGACTGATCTAAAGAAGTGCATTTTAAGACAGTTTGAGAATGTTTGCTGCACAGGGCCATGTGCACCAGTACGTAAATGCTATGGAAGACTGTGCCACGAAGATGGTACAATACATGAGAAGGCACCATGAGCTCGAGTTGAAGTGGGAAAGCGCGGCACCTGCATACCTCCACGGCTAGCAGAGGACAACGATGCTACGTTATGTTATACGTTATTTTAATTCACCGATTACATTACGATTGGTAGGACTATTTATTAAAATCAACTGCCCGTGATAATGGTGACCATGTCAAAAGTGATGCATACGCTCGAGTTCGTTCAAGAGATTAAATTCACGATATGTAGAACTAAGAATTCGGCTTTTATTAAGAACAACAACTGCTCGTGAAAATGGCGCACATGCTGAGAGTTGATGTATAATTCGTTGAGGAGAGTTCAGTTCTTACTCAATGCTACCCAGTGCCTAAATTTTATACAGTATACAAATAATAGAATACAGTATTCAATCAGACTCGACCACCCGTGGTTCCGAATAACTTGAAAGCCTTACTGCAGAAGTTAGAACCTGTGAAGCTGCGGCACGGTGGAGAATCGGTAACGCGTTTGGTCAATGATCACGCGGTCGCAGGTTCGACTGCGTGCAACGACCTTGGGAAAATTGTTTGCGCACACCGTGCCTCTGTCACCAAGCAGTATAATTTGGTACCGGCGTAAGCTGGGAAGTAAACGGCAAGTCCTGTGATATCACTGGCCCTGTGTCCAGGACCTTGGGTCCATTGCCGGCTCAAGGGCTTAGAAAAGGAGATGAGCGCCTCACCTACGTCCAACTTTGCGGATATGGACAGACTTTAAAGAATATGGACAGACTTTAAAGAAGCTCGTCTAAGCCCTCTGAACTTCTCATGAACTGACACTATGTCGCTTTCTCAACTTTAAAACCTAAATCTGCCTTTGCCCGCAGGAATTACACAGTTCCTTGTTCCTTATTCAATTTAGAGTGGAACCAAATTCCACTTAGTATCGTACGCCTAATGCATCTGAAAATGACTACCCGCACGACGGTACTACTACGGAACACTACACGCCTCTAAGTGAATAAGTGAATAAGTGAATAAGTGCATAAGAAGGTGGGTCTTCAGCAGCTCTGCATCTCCAGACCCGATCGCCTAAAGACCTTGGAGCATCATCGACTACTGCCCAGTGTATTACACACTGCTTGGCGTCAAAGTAACACGCATAGATTAGGTTACATAATCACTGTAATTTAATATTTTGTATATAAATCTAAGCAATAAATATTACGAAACACTCACACAAACATATATATATATACATATATATATATATACATATATATATATATATATATATATTAACCAGTGCATTTTTGTTAAATGCGCTTATACCTTCAGGCACTATATTTTGTGTCTTGATGCTCTTTTCAGTTGACATTGAATTAGTTGCTGCGGCAGAGATGCTGATGATGTTAATAATGATAATGATGCTGACTGTCTAGTGTGTGCAGACAGGGATTCGTACATCATCATCATTATCGTCGTCGTCGTCGTCGTCATCATCATCATCATCATCATCATCATCACCACCACCACCACCACCACAACCACCATCATCATCATCAACAACAGCAACAACGACATTATCATCATGATCGTCGTCATCATCATCATCATAATCGTCATCATCAAATGCATCATCATCGTCATTATCATCGTCGTCATCATCATCATCATCATCATCATCATCATCATCATCATCATCATCATCATAATCATCATCATCATCACCACCACCACCACCATCATCATCATCATCATCATAAACAACAACAACATTATCATCATCATCATCGTCGTCGTCATCATCATCAGAAACATCATCAAAAGCATCATCATCATCAACAACAACAACAACATAATCATCATCGTCGTCGTCGTCATCATCATCCGATGCATCATCATCAACCTCAACAACGGCAGCAGCATCCAACAATGGCGTTAGTCAAATAGTCGTATCTTCATGATTTCGAACTAATCGCATCTGCAGTGGAATTCGAAATCATTCTGCTTAGGAGAAGAAGAGCAGTCCCTTAAGCTAACCCTGTGGCAGCCATGGGTATGAAGTGTTAGCGACTTCATTTTCTTAGCCTCGGCATATGAGGGCGGGTGGCCAGTCCTCTCCCTCGCCGTCTCATCTTCCTAGCAACAGTGTACGATCAGTGTATACTATATATAGCTGAGTTGGCTAGGGGGCGCAGGTGGAGCAGACATCTCGAACCAAATTTCTGCCCTGGCGGGGATTTGAATCCCCGACGTCTCGATTGACAGTCCAGCACGCTAACCACTACACTACCGAGCACTCCTTAACGGGGGACACAAATCCAAGTCAACCAAAAATTATGCGGATAGTTATCACTATGGGAATAACGCGTGATAGGGGAGCCCAGGGCAAACCAAACCACCCGCAAACATATCAAAGACGACGGGAATACTATTTTAGGAATAACGCATAATAGGGGAGCCCGGGTCGAACTAAGCACCCGGAAATAAATCACTCCATCATATAAGACTACAATGTCAATCTGGTCACGTCCTGGACAACTGCACTCAAGACTCCTTGGTGTGCATTTGTTACGTCCACATATATAATGTAAATATATATAGCTACATATATATATATAAATATATATGGTCATATAGATGCATGTAACTATGTATTTATATATGGATGTATATATACGGAACGATGTGTGTCTATATATTTATATATATATAAAAATAACCATATATATATGTGTGTATATATATATATATCGTGCGCAAGATGCGTCTCAGTGAGCGAACGCACACAAACAACGCACAGACATACACAGAAACAAACGCACACATACATACACTATATACGTGGAGGGAGATACAGAGACAACAGAGAGAAAGACAGAGAGACACAAAGAGACAGAGACACACACAGAGACAGAGAGAGAGCAACACAGAGATAGACAGATAGAGCCACACACACACACACACACACACACACACGCACACACACACACACACACACACACACACGCACACACACACGCACACACGCACACATAGAGAGACAGAGAGACAGCGAGAGACAGAGACAGACTTAAATGTGAATAGAAGGATCGCTGAAGAAATGGTTTCCGAGATATTTGCATAGATATTGGCACCCTCTCTGAACCGGTTAAGCCGAGATAGGCAATAAAATGATCGACTGAATTCATACGAGTGACTGAGTGATTTTACCATAATAGCCCCATGAAGGCGAAGCTTATTGTCGCTCGTTTGCAAGAACTTCAATATTTGACGGAGGAATGCCAGGCTGACATTAATGTTCGCCCGTATGCATATTTATGTGTGTATGTGTATGTGTATGGGTGTATGTGTATGAGTGTATGGGTAGGTGCATGGGTGTATGTGTGTGTGTGCGCGCGCGAGGCGTTTATATAATGAGCACAAAATGATACACTACGACTTTTAGTCGCCGCAGACCGTTGTTGTAAATGTGGCTGGCTTTGGACAGAAGGCCATTCTGTCAAAAAGCAATAGTTACTGTCAATGAAAGCAGCGTGGATATCGAGGTGAATAAAGTGAATGTTCAGGTTAGTAAATGGATATATTAATTAGAGGAATATACAAGTGAATATATGAATAGCCAGGAGAATATACCTGAATGTCCGGCTGAATAGAGGAATGACCAGGCTATAGTAGGATTATCCAGGTTGCTATCTGGGTAAAATTGGGGTACTCAGGTGAACATAAGAATTGAATGTGTCCATGTAATTGGGTGAATATTCAGGTGAAAGTACA
Source organism: Allolobophora icterica (assembly GCA_963556255.1). NCBI lineage: Eukaryota > Metazoa > Annelida > Clitellata > Crassiclitellata > Lumbricidae > Allolobophora > Allolobophora icterica. Next base: position 11,541,155 of record OY744616.1, read on the forward strand.
AAAAAATCCGGTAATGGATTACCAGATGATTTGATGAAATCCTTGCTGAATGTAAGAATATCCAAGTGAATACTGGCGAACAAGTCCAAGGAAATGGTTATTAGGCGCCCTAATTCTAGGCTATAGTCAATCCTCCTCCTCCTGTCCCTGGCATCACCAGGTTATCAGAGGCGGTTCTCCTGGGGGTTACCTTGACCGATCGCATTGGTTTCGGTTCCCATGTTCAGCGGATCTGCATTAAGGCTAGTCAGTCCCTATATGCGATCCGTTGCCTTATCGCCCATGGGCTTGAGGGGCAGCGCCTGCACGACGTTGTTCGTGCCACCACACTTGCTCGACTTCTTTATGCCTCGCCCGCCTGGTGGGGCTTCACAAACGCTGAGCAGCGAACGCGCCTCCGTGTGTTTAATAAACGGCTGGTTCGGCTTGGGTATTTGCCAGAAGATGCCGACTCCTTTGATGCACTCTGTGAGAAAGCTGACAGCGCTCTCTTTGCCGCCGTTCTGCGCAACCCTGCACATGTCCTTCATGCCTTGCTGCCCCCAATTAAGACTTGTGCATATGCGCTCCGCCCTCGCCTGCACAACTGTGAAATCCCCAGGTGTGACGCGCTGACCAAGAGGGGTTTTATAATCAGAATGCTGTATCTGTAAACCACTGGCTGGGGTTTGGCCGTCCCCTTGGTCCTATGATTAGAGTAATCAGAGTATCGGAGACACTTTCCTTGTTTTATGGACATTTTTCCAATAACAGTTTCTAATAACATTTTTCTAGTAACATTTTCCAATTGCTTTTTTCTCTTGTTGTATTTCCTTTGTTTAATGCGCCTCTTTTGTGCATAACATGTCTGTTAGCCGCAGTGCGTTTGCAGGCGGTTCATTAAAGAATATACTTACTTACTTACTTAACATCCAAGTGAACATAGGTGATTGTTTTCAATGCTGCGGTCAGATTAATAGCCCGACTTCCTCGATCGTCTCATATGTCCTCTTTCATGTTCGATCATCTTCACTGGCTTCTCTTACTGCTCGGATTCAGCTTAAGGTTCTCACTTTAGTCCTTCGGTCTTATATTATAAGTTATACAGGCTTAGCACCCAAGACCTCTGTGACCTGGTTCGTCTGCCACCAATTTCAGCTGCTTCCCTCCGTCCATTACGATCGCTTAATCGCCATGATCTTTTTGTCCCACGAGCCAGGACTACTATGGCCAAAACTCGAGCCTTTTCTTGCATTGGTCCTGCTCTTTTGAATCAACTTCCTCCATTGACACGTGTCTCTTTATTAGCTGGTGGCCCAAGTGCCTCGTTCCGCTGTCTTAAACCACTTTCTTTTCACTGGGTCTTTCGCACTGGGAGCGCCTCTGATTAGCGAACACTGTGAGAGGCGCTTTATAAATGTTCAGATACAATACAATACAATACAATACAATACAATTAGTGAATAACCCAAAACCTTCATATCTTCATTTTTATTATTTTCTATTATCTATCTAGTCTCATGTTCCTGGTTGCGGTTTGCCAACCAGTTTTGCATAATAAACGAATATACACACGAATATACACACAATACAATACAATAGCCAAGCAAAGATAGGTGAACATCCAAGTGAATATAGGTGAATTCTCAGGTGAATATAGGTGAACATCCAGGTGAATATAGGTTACTAAAGGTGAATATCCAGGTGAACATAGGACCTTAGGTGAGCATATAAGTGAATATTAGTGAATTTTTAGGTGAATATAGGTAAACATTTAAATGAACTTAGGTGAATTACTATGTGAATAAATGTGAATATCCAAGTGAACATAGGTGAGAATCCAAGAGAATATAGGTGAACATCCAAGTGAACATCCAAATGAATATAGACCTAACTACTAACTAGGTAAACGTAGTTATAACCAGGTGAATATAAAGAGACCAATATAGTAATACAGGTACAAAGAAATACAGGTATTCAACAGCTTGCAATGATTCGTAGCCGACACGATGTGGCTGGTGGATTATATATGGCTACGTATGCCAATTAATTAAATTAAACATGTAATATGAGCCTCATTGATTTACCGTGATCCAATGTACATGTCGACATGAAATGACGTGGCATCCATTCAAACGAGCAGCGGTGATCAGTGCCAGATTTAGCCTTGGTGATGCCCTAAGGCTAAGCTATATAAGGCTTGAAGGCCCCTTGTTAAAAATTACACCAGAAGGTCTCCAAACCTTGAACACATATATGCTTTTAATTATTTAATAGCAAGGCATTTACAGTGAAATATTCAGAGTATTTTCAAATGAATGCATTTACTCAGGCGAGATGGAATTTGCTACAAGCTGTTTAAAAAGGTTCTACATTATATATATATATATATATATATATATATATATATATATATATATTACATAATACATGTGTATATGTGCAGCACACATAAAATTTAATAAAAGCCCCCAACAACAAACAATGGAATTTTTTAGGCCCCTGCGGATTGTGAGGCCCCAAGCTGTAGCTTTTTTTAGCCTATGCCTAAATCCGGCAGAGGCGTTGTTTAGTCGTAAGCGTAAAGACCAAATTTCTAAAGCGCTACTCTAAAACTAGGCGCAGAGCACAAGCTTATTCACAAGCGCTGCGTTGTATCGGAGGGGTGAAGGATCTCACGTGATCAACCCACTGAAAAATGAGCATGGTCGAGACCATATGGTCGCTATCGTTATAGACGTGCTACAGTATAATGTTACGCTCTATACGCGAACAGTTATCGTAATCGTAGTATAGTTTCACTTTAACGACACTAACAAAGATCAAAGATCATTAGTCGTCCTCCTCCTCCTCCTTCATCCAGGCTTGGGACTGGCAACGTTGTATTTCGCTATGGCACGGACGAGCAGTGGCGGAGTTATCGTAATCTAGGGGTCAGCCGGGTAGACATTTTCCACCGAGTACCGAATCCGAGTATTTGGATGTACTATTTGCTGGATCCGGGTACGAACCGAGTACCATCTGTTCCATATGCGAAGCTTCACATTTTCATGTAATGAAAAATTATCGAAATAAATTTCTGTACTTGTAATAACTTTAATTGATAATTTATTTAGAAATAAATAATCAATGGAATGGACTCGACTTCCCTTGTGGACTTCCGGTGTTGGTATTTTTTTTGTACTTTTCTTCTTCAAAATGAATATCATAGATGAAGCTCAAAGCTGATATTATAAGCCAACGAATTCCGGCATGTGAGGCAGACAAGCAACTTTAATTATATCTAGTGGTAAATGTGTGACCTTATAAGCTGCTCATGTTATAGTTTTGTTTTCATGTTATAGTTTTGTTTTCAAAATGTATGTAATCATTGTATACATGTAATGCATGTGCGCTTGTCATATGCAAATAAAGGCTACTTACTTACTTATTTGCGTGTAAAGTATTTGCCGAGGCGAATACTTCCGAATAGTGCCGAAAAACGGGATATTCGGCCGAGGCAAATGTCCGAAGCGATTTCCCCTATCGTGATCGTAATCTTCAAATTCATAAGCTTATTCACGAGCGCTGTGTCGTGTCAGAAGGATTGTCCAGAGAGGTTAAGGGAAGATCCGAGTCAGGTTGCATGAGAAACCAGTGAGAGGAGACAGAGGAGCTGCTGAAGCAGGTTTTGTCGAGCATCATAAAGCATTTACAGTTAGCTTCTTTACATTTTGTTCATGTTTATGATTTCAGTCTTTCGAAACTTCAACGATAACGCGATCTTCAAAGCTGTAAAAGACACCGAGAAGCATTCCTTTGTTTTAATTTTTGTTAATTTCCAACCTGTACGCAGTGAAATCTAGTCGCCTTCGGCATCTAAGTTTGCTTAGGACAACCGTGTATACCCTTGCATAGTGAACTACACTTGAAACGAAGTGAACATCTACTGAATGATGTATAAATCTTATACGTTGCGGTTCCACTGAACTCTCCAGACTGGAACTTCTCAGATCAGAAGTTTCAGCATTAGATTTTTCCAGATTTGTTTACTGTCATGAACCATGTGCGCTGAGTGGTGCAGTTAATTCGGCGAAGTTGTCCTAAAATGGTTGGAGAACGGCAGAGGACACGTTTTGCGCTTTCCCCACTTGTTTTCCTTGTCTCACAGATCATCTGTACCGAGGTTCTTTGCTCAGTGGGAGAGATACGAGTCGAGTTTAGAACCGATGTTCTACCAAAGGATGAGACGGTGAAGATAGTGTTGATCCTTCCGAAGAACGACTCGTATCTATTTTCCATGCGGAGGGTTTTACCTGCGTTCAACTACACACTCCTAAGCGACACCTTTCGGGAGATACTCCCGTTCACACGATTCGAAATCATTCCCCTCGATTCCAAGTGCAGTCCAGTCTCAGCGCCCATCAGCGCCGTCAATCTCCGGCTTCAACAACCATTCCATGCGTTCTTTGGCCCCGTCTGCGACTACAGTCTGGCCCCGGTGGCCCGCTACTCGCCCTATTGGAACATTCCAGTCATCTCCGTTGGCGGTATGGCCCACGACCTCGGCAACAACAAAACCCTCCCAGACGCCGAGTATCCGCTTCTGACGCGCGTCGGCGTAACGTTCCAGTTGATGGTGAAGGGAATCGTAGCTCTTATGGATCATCATTCCTGGAAAAAGTTCATAATCCTGTATAACCAGCAGGACGGAGTAACACCGAGATTCTGCTTCCTGGCTCTCAGCGCCATCCTGGCTCAGATCAAGCACACCAAGTTCGAATATCGGTACAACCAGTTCGAGGAAGACGGTTACGACTACGAGAAGACGCTCAGAACGAAAGTCGACAACAAGTACGCCAGTTAGTAACTTGACTTTTAGTAATAATAATAATAATAATAATAATAATAATAATAATAATAATAATAATAATAATAATAATAATAATAATAATAATAATAATAATAATAATAATAACCTTTTGCACCGATAAAACCATCTGCGAAGACTAGCCATTCCAGAACAATGCCCCCTAATTTTTGAACTCCCGAGGGATCATATGTACATCGGGGAAAAAAATAATAATAATAATATCAATAATAATAATAATAATAATAATAATAATAATAATAATAATAATAATAATAATAATAATAATAATAATAATAATAATAATAATAATAACTGTCGGTGACTGTCCAGCGGTTCAATGCTGTGGCTTTCAGCGGTTCTTTTACCAAATCGCTTCCCGCGATCAAAGAAATATAACAGTTTCAGAATAATAATAATAATAATAATAATAATAATAATAATAATAATAATAATAATAATAATAATAATAATAATAATAATAATAATAATAATAATAATAATAACCCTAGGCCTTTCCAGGTCGGACGGCATACGACCAGATGGCCTTACATTAATACCATGGCGCTCCGGTCGCTGTTTGACCTGGGACGTCACAGTGGCTGATACTGTAGTACCTTCCTACCTGCCCACATCCGCCAAACGAGCGGGGGGTGCGGCGGACCTGGCTGAGTCCAGGAAAAACTCGAAATACACTCAGTTGATGCAATCCTACCATTTTGTCCCATTGGCCTTTGAGACCTTTGGACCAGTTAACGCCAAGGTACTGGCATTTCTCACCGACCTAGGGCGTCTCCTGCACCAGACGTAGGGAGACCCAAGAGAAACTAGTTATTTGTTTCAACGCATATCCATCGTTATTCAGCGTTTCAACGCAGTCGCCTTCCACAGCACTTTCGTTGTTCCTGATCGTGACAAGGACGGCCACTCCAGGATCAATATGCTTAATTAGTATCTGACACCTGAGGGATCATATATATACCTCGGGCAAAAAAATAATGATAATAAATATTAATAATAGATCTGTCTCTGTCTCTCTTTTTCTCTATTTCTTTGTGTCTCTGTCTCTATCTCTGTGCGTCTGTCTGTCTGTCTGTCTGTCTGTCTGTCTGTCTCTCTCTCTCTCTCTCTCTCTGGCTATAGCTGTCTCTGCTGTCTGTCTCTCTCTATTTCTCTCTGTCTCTGTCTGTCTCTGTCTGTCTCTGTCTCTGTCTCTCTGTCTCTGTCTCTCTGGCTATCTCTCTCTGTCTCTGTCTGTCTGTCTGTCTCTCTCTCTCTCCCTCATTTTAATTGGTATTTAAGTCCCCTGAGGATCATATGTACCTTGGGGCATAAAAGATAATAATAAACAATAGTACTTAGTACTAGCAGTGATAATAATTATCCGATGACGCCTGCAGCTATATATTTAGCTTGGCCTTAACCAGGGCCGGATTTAGTAGTCTTCCGTCTATAGGCCCACAATGAATGCCGTCCCTGGACACGAATACATGCAAGCACAGAGATCGGGGACTTTCCATGCAGTTACCTAATCTACGTTTATATCCTACTTTGTCACACGTACACTGTACAGTGGGTCAAACTGTGAGAATTTGTTTGCATGGATGCTCTTCTTATTGGGATTCTTTGCCTTTTAAACGGTTTATATAGCATAGGCCTATTTCATATCAATTCAAGGGTTTCACTTATTCTAATTTGTTTAATTTTATCGATATGCTACCGTTATAATGTCTCCAAAAATATTATTACTTATTTAAAAACTGGCGGAATATTATAACTAATTTTACAAAAAAATTGAAGGACGACCTTCCTTCCGACAGAGTACGGTCAGTGTACTCAACATAGCTGAGTTTGAGAGGCGAGCACGCGGAGCCGAATTCTTGAACCAAATGTCTGCCTTGTCGGTGATTTGAACCCCGACCTGCCGATTGGCATTCCTGCACTCTAACTACTAGACTATCAGCTCAGTAACCTAACGTTAACCTTGTCCAAACCATAAGTTTCATGATTCTAAGCATCAATTCGCTAATTTCTCTGCCTAAGGCTACTTTAAGACGACCTCAGAGAGCTTATAGCAACTGAACGCTCGAAGGTCACAGCTCATACATGTAGGCCTATTACCCACCACAGATAGACTTCTAACTAAAGACTTTGAGCCTGTATCCTTGAAAATGCTGAAGTCTTATCAAAGCACCGTTGGATGTCATCCAACGAGAAAAATAAAGAGTAGCCTGAAGCCAGAAATCTCTATTTCGTAATCACAGTGTCACCGTTGTCACGTCCCTACACTATTAAATTATATATATATATATATATATATATATATATATATATATATATATATATATATATATATATATATATATCTCGAGTCCGCTTCTGACAAGGGTAATTTCGACCGCTCACAACAGATGAAGACCTGGAAAGAAGGGTTCCAACCAAGTAAAGGATATTAGTCGCGGGGATGGGGGTGAGGGGTGGGGGACGAGCGAAGGCACAGCCACACGAATGTTTTAGTATAAATTTCTTGGAAAACGTGGCCTTCTTATAAACTGCAAATATAAATGTTTATGAGCAAGTCGTGTCACACAGAGCCCAGATAGTGATTTCAATAGAAGAGCATGCAATGATGCAAGGTCACAGCATGTAAATGTGTATGTGTGTGTATACGTGCATTATGTGTGCATGTACAGGGTGGGCCATTAAAAATGAGAACGTAGCGTAAAATCGTGTTTAATACAATATGAAATAGTGTTTTGAGTAAATCGTAAACTCCTAAATTATTCCATGATTCTTATCTATCAAGTCAAGCCATAAGTCAGTTATCTCTCGGTCGCCATCTTTATTGTGAAGCAAGATTTACAACTTAAAACGTACAGACGTGCGATGGGGCAGGCGATAAACGAAGGCTGTAAATTAAAACGCCTGCAACGAAGTCAGCAGCTATACTTGAAATGTTTCCTAACGAGAGAAGTGTAAGAAGCATTTGGTTCACAGATAAAAAGACGTTTACAGTTGTCGCACCAGTTAATTCACAAAATTATCGTGTATATTCTGATGCAAGAAAGAAAATGCAAATTC
>OY744616.1:11554063-11566853 GCA_963556255.1 Allolobophora icterica
TTGACCTGTAGCCTCTATTCGATATAATTATATCTAAATATTGATATCTTATTATACAAATATATGTGTAAATGAATATATATATATACACACATATATATTATGCTGTAGCCTATTGTGGTACTGGTACTTATATTGTTTTCAACATACCGTATCCGCGTAATATTTATTTATCGTAAATCATGTTATGCTAAATTATATTCGTTAAATCAAAATGCCAGCATCCCCACATATAGGACCATATTCCCATATAGGTTCCGTATTGAGCCTATATATATATGGGTCCCAATTAACTAATGCCAATCGAAATGCTGGAAAGGTATGGATACATCGATGTGCTGTAGCCATGTTTTTGCGTCATTCGCCGTTGAACGATTCGATGCGACGAATATTCTTCCGCGAAAATCGACGAAACAATTTAATACAGAAATTGTTTATGTTACATGGGCGCATTTTATTCGCCACTACCCAGGCAGCGGTCGTTGCCGTTATTGGCTGAAGACCTTCATTCTACTTTATTACCATTACAGGCCAAAGACCAACACACCCTTTGTTCCCCTAAATTACCCTTAGAGACCGAAGTCTAACTCATCTCTCCTTCCCCTATTCTGCCGTCAGACCCTAATGACAAAAGTCCGCATACAGACAATCATTCTTCTGTAGACCTCTGGCGGATATAATTGATATCCAATATATATAATTAAATATACCATTATATATAGGTTCATATGTCAGATAATGTTTGCGCCGAAAGCAACTGATATTATTGTTATTATTATTATTATTGCTCTATATCTGCAGATAAATTCATTTGCTATAGCACTATGAACGCACAAACTGCAGCCGCACAAGTCACAATGAACATTATATTTCCATGTAAAAAAATTCTGCCATGAACAAACGAGTCCAGTGAAGTCACGACCTTTTATCGTGTCTCTATGAAGCTACTACAGACTTTAGAAACTTCCTTCCTTAAGGAACTTCTCATCAGCGTGATGCCAGGATTTGAAGGATCAGATAATTGAGGGCGTGAACTGGACCGCCGCAGAACTATATTGCAAATTATCTCAGGGTATACATTTGTCAAAAAGAGCCGAAGGGTCGAAATATTTACAACTTACCAAACGCAGCTCAAAATCTATTGTTGCTAATATGCTGCAAACGAAATAAGTGATGAATCATGAGATATTTTAGTTTTCTTAACTCCAAACTACTTTTCAGTAGGTAAAAAGTTGAACCCCCAACGCCCCCAAAAAACTAGAACACTGAGCTACCTTACGTTACCTTACCTGTTCAGCTTCCCAACTTGCAGTTGTCGGAGGCGGATCTGACAATCTGACGACCTATAGGCCAAGTCAGAGTGAGGTTCTTGGGGTTGGCATCAGCGAGAGAGAGAATAGACTCTAGGACAGGAGTCAAGTTAATCGGCGCCTTTTCTGAAATCGAAATATATATTCAAACATTGAAGTACAGGAATGCATATACACTGTGTCCCGATGAAAAGTAGACCCCAAGAAAAAGTGTCGCAACTCGGTCAAAACGTTTAGCATCGGGCTGAACTTTTAAAAACAACAACATTAGCCATATTACCACCAAATCATAATGCCGTTTAGAAATGTTGGTGATTTTGTCAAGTTTATCAACGTTTCAGATGCAGTACTGAAAAGGGGAAATTTCCAACATACAAATTTTTGACAAACGTTTAGGGGTCTACTTTTCATCAGGCGACCACTTCACATTCACCTGCGCACCGAGCACGTGAGACCATTGCTCTGCTGTCCCGGGAGACACCCGACTTCATATCCCCGCAGCTGTGGCCGCCCAACAGTCCAGACCTCAATCCAGTTGACTATCAAATCTGGAGTGTAGTGGAGGAGCGCGTTTATCGTTCCCGCATTCGTGACGTTAATCACCTGCCACTCTTCTGATTGAAGAGTGGCAGCTGTTTGACCACGTGATCATCGACCGGGCCATCAAACAGTGGCGTCCACGTCTACGGTCGTGTGTCCGTGAACAAGGAGGACATTTTGAACACCAGCTCTAGCTGAACTTCACTTCCTTATGGCTCTTGTATGTTGGAAATGTCCCCTTTTCAGTACTGCATCTCAAACGTTCATAAACTTGACAAACTCACTAATATTTTCAAACGGCGTACCGATTTGGTGGTAAAATGGCTAATGTTGTTGTTTTTAAAATTTCAGGCAAATACTTAAAGTTTTGACCGAGTTATGACACTTTTTCTTGGGGTCTACTTTTCATCGGGACACAGTGTATATATACACATAAACAATATGTAGATACATAATAGACATGCATACATAAATACATACATACATACATACATACATGCATACATACATACTTACAAACATACATACATACATACATGCATACATACATACATACATACATACATACATACATACATACATACATACATACATACATACATACATACATACATGCATACATACATAAATGCATACATACATACATACATACATACATACATACATACATACATACATACATACATACATACATACATACATACATACATACATACATACATACATACATACATACATACATACATACATACATACATACATACATACATACATACATACATGCATACATACATACATAAATGCATACATATAAACATTCATACATACATACATACATGTATACATACATGCATAGGCCTAATACATGCATAGACACATCTATGCATGCATGCATACATACATATATACATACACACATATATGGATACATACATACGTATATACAAACATACAAGCACACACATAGATGCATACATATGTAGATACGAACATGCATACATACATACCTGCATAATTACACATGGAGACCTACACGTCGTTTCGTTGGAACCCTCGATCCTGTAATCTGCGTGGAAAGACACTTTGTAAAACGTTCATCCAGATAATCTTGTGGCGTCTTCGCGACTTCGCAACTTCACCGGGGTTCTCTCTGTTGCAAAGTCAGCGACCGATCCATCACGATGAAACAGCGGCAAAGATAGGGACAGACAGACAGACACACAGACAGACAGACACACAGACAGACACATAGACAGACATACAGTGATAGAGAGAGAGAGTGACAGAGACAGAGGTAAACTGAGAGAGAGAGACAGACAGACAGACAGACAGACAGACAGACAGAGAGACAGAGAGAGAGACAGAGAGACAGACAGACAGAGAGAGAGACAGAGACAGAGAGACAGAGACAGAGACAGACAGACAGAGAGAAACAGAGAGAGAGAGAGAGAGAGAGAGAGAGAGAGAGAGAGAGAGAGAGAGAGAGAGAGAGAGAGAGAGAGAAGCAGACAGAGACAGATAGAGACAGACAGACAGAGAAACAGACAGAGACAGACAGAGACAGACAGAGACAGAGAGACAGGTGTTTGCGTCCTTTGAAGGCATGTAGCCTTTGGCTGTCCTTTGGAGTTGACGTGAGTGCCATAGAGGAGACACATCGTCTGGTACCCTGTCAGCCACTTGCGTGTTTATGATCTATAGATTCTGTAGTGAATATACACCCATGATGAATAATGATGATGGTTATAGATGAAAACATTACAATGTGGCCAGAAACGTGGCCCTGAAAGTCGCCATGCTGAATCAGAGATCTGTGCGGCACCCAGGAATACCCTGTCGGGCGCTATCTTTCGGCGCTTTTTGTGAGGTATCTGATACATACATACATACATACATACATACATACACATTTACATTGTATTGTATTGTATTGTATTTGGATATTTATAAAGCGCTTCTAGCGGGAGGGCCATTCAGAAGCGCTCCCAGTGCGAGAGACCCCGAGAGAAAAAGCAAGTTTTAAGAAACTTAAAAGAGGAAGAGACGTTACCTGAGAGAATAGAAGAACGAACGTACGGAGGAAGCTCATTCCAAAGAGCAGGGCCAATGAGGCAAAAGACCTAGATTGAGCCAGAGAAGTCCTGACACGGGGAACGAGGAGGTCCAAGCGGTCAGATGAACGAAGAGGACGAAGAGAAGCAGCAGAGTGAGGGCGATGAATTAAGTCACATAAATATTTTGGAGCGAAACCAAGTTGAGCCTTACACACAAGGATGAGGACCTTAAATTGGATGCGGGCAGAAAGCGGGAGCCAGTGGAGTTCTTCTGTCATAAAGGTGGTGATATGAGAGAATCGAGGAAGACGGGCAATTAATCTAGCAGCAGCATTGAGAACGGACTGAAGAGGAGCAAGACGGACTTTAGGAAGACCAATGAGGAGGGAATTGCAATAGTCAAGTCTAGAGCAGACAAATGCATGGACAATTGAAGTGAAAATTGGAGATGAGAGAGAGCGACGGATAGCTCTAAGGCGCCTTAGGTGAAATAGGAAGTGCGAGTGAGTTTGAAATGTGTTCAGTAAAGGTGAGAGAATTGTCAAGGGTCACTCCTAGATCACAAACGCTAGACGAGAAAGTTAAAAGCGGAAACCTTTGAGACAGCACAGCAAAGTCGAGTTTTAGAAGTTGCTGAGGAGTGCCAAACCAGATATATTGGGTGTTGGACGAATTAAGGGAGAGGCGATTGCAAGACATCCAGGTATGAAGATCATGAGAAAGAGCTTCGATACGCTGAGCAAGAAGAAGCTGAGAGGAAGGAGGCCCATGGACATAAGCCTGGACATCGTCAGCAAAGAGATGGCCTGAAGCCCCATGGATGGGGAGCAGAGATGGGATACCGGCCATATACAAAATAAAGAGGAGAGGGCCTAGAACAGAGCCCTGCGGAACACCCAGTTTGATAGGGACCCACAGAGTTCTAGATTCACCAGAGATAACCATCTGAGTGCGATCAGACAGGTATGACCGGAACCACTGGAGAGGAAGGCCCTTCAGACCGCAAGAGGTCTCAAGGCGCTGAAGAAGAATGGTGTGGTCAACCATGTCAAAGGCTGAGGAGACATCATATAGCGCCAGAAGAGTGAGTTCGGACCTATCAACAGCTGAATAAATTTCAGAAAGCAAAGACAGGAGGGCTGTTTCAGTGGAGTGGTGAGCCCTAAAACCTGATTGAAAGGGAGGCAGAAGTCCAGATTGTTCCAGATAGGGAAGAAGTTGAAGAGAGAAAAGGCGTTAAAGGGTTTTGGAGAGAAATGATAGATTAGAGATAGGACGGTAGTTTTGGGGGAGGTTTGTGTCAAGATTGGGCTTCTTGAGTGAGGGAAAAACAATGGCCCTCTTTTGCATACACATGTATACATGCATACACACGTACATACACACATACATACATGCATATACACATACAAACATACATACACACATACATACACACTTACATACATACATACATGTACATACATACATACATACATACATACATACACACTTACATATATGCATGCACACTTACATACATACATGCATACATGTACGTACATACATACATACACACATACATACACACATACATACATGCATATGCACATACTTACATACATACATACATACATACATACATACATACACACATACATACACACATACATACACTTACATACATGCATACATACATACATACATACATACATACATACATACATACATACATGCATACATACATGCATACACTTACATACAAACATACATACACACTTACATACAGACTTACATACATACACAGACGCATTCATGCCTTCAATTCGATTGCGAGACTTTGTCGGTCTATTTCCTTTCACTCACGGACTCTGTCGACTGGTAGCAGTATTTCGATGTCCAACAACATATTATGGCTACCAGCTCAGTTTGTGCTGAGACGTTTTGTTGTAGGAAATACCTCGAACACACTTTACAGACCCACCCACCAGGCGCCTAACTGTCCATTTCGGCGGGCTTTTGACTACACCGTAACTATGTACATTGTACCTACACAAATGAACACTTAGCAAAGCGTCACGCTTCAGTGACTTCGAGCGCGACTCAGCTAATCAATATAAATAAGAAATAAATCACTCAAGTCCATAAAAATGCCACAGCTCAAGTGATCCTGTTATCAGATAAGGACGTTCTGTTCATTCGTCCTTGGCTATTGGAGTCGATTCGTCACCGACCCTCATATGCCAAGGCTAAGAAAATCATGTCCTAACATTTGGACCAATGGTTGCCTTTCAAGCCACCTTAATGGACTGCTCGATGAGCTCGTCTTGTTGTCTTTGTTCTTCTTATTACTATTTTTATTATTATTATTATTATTTTCGCGCCTCTTAGATACTATCATCGTGCAGGAGTTATTATTATTATTATTATTATTATTATTATTATTATTATTATTATTATTATTATTATTATTATTACTACTACTACTACTACTACTACTACTACTACTACTACTACTACTACTACTACTACTACTACTACTACTACTACTACTACTACTACTACTACTACTACTACTACTACTACTACTACTACTACTACTACTACTACTACTACTACTACTACTACTACTACTACTACTACTACTACTACTACTACTACTACTACTAACAGGGGCGTCTATCCCCCTAAGTCGTTGGAGCAACTTCCCCTATCCCTCTCTTCTTCCGCCCTTCCCATTGCTTCCCCCTCCCTAAAATGGTGGCACACACATTGACAGATCCCCCTATTTCGTGGATGGAGCATTTGCTCCAAGGTTTCTATGGTGTAGACGCACCTGACTACTACTACTGCTGCTGCTGCTGCTGCTGCTGCTACTGCTGCTACTACTACTAGTGCTACTGTAATTATTATTATTGCTTTTAATTTTTTAATTATTATCACTGTTATTATTGCTGTTATTAATATTTTTATTATTATTATCATAATTATTATTAGTTGTCATAATCACTTTCATCATCTTCTTCTCTCTTCTTTCTCCTCCTCCACCACTACCACCACCTCCTCCTCTTTCTCCTCCTCCATCTCTTGCTTATTCCCATCGTTCTCTCTTCTAGCCGGCAATGCATCTTCCGCAGAGTAAATTTGATAAGAAGGTGACAATATTAGACGCAAAATGATGATATAGCGCATACAGAGATGATTTACAGCCAGCAATAGATGGCGCCAATCATAGACAGATGAGTCAGACAGACAGACAGACAGACAGAGAGACAGACAGACAGACAGACAGACAGACAGACAGTGAGAAAAAGAGATAGACAGAGAGAAACAGGGAGAGAAATAGGGAGAGGGAGTGAGATAAACATAAAGAAACAGGGACAAAGAGACAGAGACAGAGAGGGAAAGAAAGATACGGAGAGAAAGAGAGAGACAGAGACAGAGACAAAGACAGAGACAAAGAGAGAAACAGAGAAACAGAGACAAAGAGAGAGACAAATTGAAACAGAGAGAGAGACAGGGAGAACGGGAGAGAGGAGCGGCGCTTGACCATAGAGTATCGATTGCAAATGGAGGATTAAAGGCGTTGCTCTGCAATTTCAGTCTAACTGTAAGATACTGGCGCCGTCGTCGACTGCTTGGGAAAGCAGAGACAATCCTTCCATTCCACGAACCCAATCCATCTCTCCTCCCACGGAAAGAACCTCACATCTATCACCACATCCAGAATCCCTGCTTCAGACGAATAAGAAGTAGAAGAAGACGATGACGATGACGAAGAGAAGAAGAGAGCTTGACAGACATGTATACAGACAGACAGACAGACAGACAGACAGACAGACAGACAGACAGACAGACAGACAGACAGACAGACAGACAGACAGATAGGCAGTCAGAGAGACATACAGTCAGACAGAGATTCACAGGCACAGGCAGAGAGACAGTTAGAGAGACAGACAGTCAGAGAGAAAGACGTGCAGTCAGAGAGACAGATATTGAGACAGAGACAGTCAGAAAGACAGACAGAGAGTCAGAGAGAGCGACTGACTGACAGACAGACAGACAGACAGACAGACAGACAGACAGACTGAAATGGATGCAGAAGAACACAGACAATGGGCGAATAGACGTACAGATAGAAAAAACGACGTTACGTGATACGTGATATGTCGAAATAAAGACTTATTGACACGGAGTCCTAATTGAAATCGTCCATTAGAATATGGCTTTATTACAGACGCTCCATTAGTCGTGGGCAAATTACAAACCACCCCACCTCTGTGAGCAAATCTCCCTCCACCTCAATAAGAAATCTCCCACCACCTCTCTAAGAAAATCTGCCACCAGAGGTGATGGGAGATTTCTTAGAGAGGTCTCTAAGAAATCTCCCATCACCTCTCTAAGAAAATCTCCCACCACCTCTCTAAGAAAATCTCCCACCACCTCGTTTTTGACATCTCCCACATCGTGGATAAATCTCTCCAGCCCGAAACTCCTCTTTTCCTTAGAGCTGCGTGACTCCGAAGAGACTCGCAAACGATGTCGCTTACTCAGCCGATATTATATCTACAATTATTCGGTGCCATTGTGGAACCGTCCAATGGTGCTCTTAAGGTTCTGCCAGGGCGTCCATCAATCGATGAAATCAGTCCTATTCTTCTTCTTCTTCTTCTCCTAAGCTGTCTCTTCCTCATCCTCATTCTTCTCCTACGTCTCGTCCTTCTCTTCCTCCTCCTTATTATTATTGTTCTCCTCCGTCGTCTCCTCTTCCTTCTCCTCCGCCTCCGCCTAAATCTCCTCCTCGTTCGTCTAATTATTCTCCTCCGTCACATCCTTCTTCTCTTCCTTCTCCTTCTCCGTCTCCGCGTCCTTCTCCGTCTTCTCCTTTTCCTCCTTACCTTTGTCCCTCTTCTTCTTAATCCTCTTCCTCTCCCTCTTCTGCTCCTCCTCTTCCTCCTCCTGCTCCTGGTCCTTCACCTCCTCCTCCTTACTCTTGTTCCTCTTCTTCTTATTATTATTCTTCTCCTCCTGTTCCTCCTCCTTCTCCTTCTCTATACTCTTGTTCCTCTTCTTCTTCTTCCTCCTCCTCCTCCTCCTCTTCTTCTTCTCCTTCACCGTCTTCTCCTCCTCCTTCTCCTTCTCCTCCTCCTTACTCTTGCTCCTCCTCCTGCTCCTGCTCCTCCTGCTCCTCCTCCTGCTCCTCCTCTTTCTCTTCCTCCTTTATGAGAGTCCACTATTCTCGGGTGTCTCTGCCAGGTAAGGAATTCCTCGTATATTAACAGTGCCCTGGTCAGTTTATTAACTGACTTGAGGACTACCTAACTCAGATCTGCGGAGATGATTAAAAACACAGCTACCTCTTGCAACGTCCAGCAACTCCGGGAAGTGCTTCAATACCGATGCCTTCCGGTCCTTTCTCGGGTGAAGGAAATTAATGAAAATTCTGCCGGATCATTTGCAGCTTGGAGAAAAATATTAATTAAAATAGTCAACATTTCAAAATTGCATCTTTTTTCTGTTGGCGACTTTGGTAGATTCCAAAAGATTTTAGGTATAAAACACATAAATTATTAAGGTATAAAAGATTCTAGATATACAAGATATAAAATATCAAGATGTTAAAGATTCTACATATGGATTCTATTTAGAATATCTTGACAAAAACATGCATACACCTATGCGAGATAGATAATTTTGTTTCAATTAATGGCCCCATTTCCCGGCAAGCATCAACAAAACCCCTTTTCTCTACAACAGATTACCTACCATTCATGCCCAAAATTGATACACATTACAGAGATCACTGAAATTGTTCAGAGGAGTGGGTACCATCTCCCAAGCCACGTAAGGATCGGATTGTAGTGGCGTGAAATCGATTCTTAGTTACGCATCAATCCCAGAGAAATTGGGGTGCAGACCCCTCCGACCCACCGTAGTGTCGCCCTCTGCACACACGCTATTTTGGACGGGCATGAGTAGTTGAATAATTGCGATGAGGAAGGATTAGAAGTGGCAGTACGGAGGCGTGAATGGAAGGCCACCACGAGGCAATCTAATTGTCGCCTAAAGTCGTTAGGTGTCGCCGGTTGAGCTGGGGGGGGAGGGGGACAGAGGCCGATGAGTGGCTGCAGGAGTGGCCCCCATGAGGTTGGAACTTTCTAGGCCCAGATCAAGACGCTAATGCAGACAGACGTTAGAGTTCGTCCGTTGAAAGTCAGGGATTCAAATTTCACCGACCTTGTGTGTCTATCTGTCTGTGTGCCTGTGTGTCTGTATGTCTGGCTGTCTGTCTATCTGTGTCTGTGTTTATGTGTGTCTGTCTGCATGTCTGGCTGTCTATGCGTCTGTGTATCTGTGTGTCTGTCTGTTTGTATGTCTGCTGTCTGTCCATGTGCCTGTGTGTCTGTGTTTCTGTGTGTCTGTCTGTATGTATGTCTATGTGTCTATGTATATGTGTGTCTGTCTGTATGTCTGACTGTCTGTCTGTCTATATGTCTATGTGTCTGACTGTCTGTCTGTCTGTCTGTGTCTGTCTGTCTATCTGGAATACATTATGTATAGTCAGCTTTTTCGCTCAGCTTAATTCTAGATGGGCATATACCTGTTTTTCCGGCCCTGTGACCAGCAGGGGCGTAGCCAGGTTTCTTATTCATGGGTCGTCAGCGTCTTTCAATTCCATATTCAATCACGAGTCTGTTCCTTCAGATTTTCCAACCTCTTGACCTGGGAGGTCCGAGTTAATCACATCGGATATGTGCCACTGCCATGGGATGCCCACCCTGGTGTTGGATGGAAGCTTGGAAGCTATAATAATACCCATAGGGTGGTTATACAGACAGACAGACAGACATACAGACAGATAGGCAGACAGACAGACAGACAGATAGACGGACAGACAGACAGACGGACAGACATACAGACAGACAGATAGGCAGGCAGGCAGTCAGACAGACAGACAGACGGACAGACAGACAGAGAGACATACTCACTCTATCTCGCTCGCTTGCTCACTCATCTGCTCACTCATAAACCCACCTACACACACACCCACTCACTCACACACTTACTCATCCGCCCAACCAACAACCAACTCATTCGCTCGTTTACTCACTAATATCCACTGCACTCACCAAAAGCTCACCTACTCAATGACCCGTTCACTCACTGGCTTCGTTTCCCATCGCCTACAGCAGTCTGAGCCACTAGAGAGGTTGCGGCGTGAGATGCTACGAGGATTGAAGAGGCGATGCTGCTTGGGATGCTAAGGGGGAGGGTGATGGTAGAGGGGGTGTCCTACCTAGAGCGCGATATTGAGAGATCTAAGTTAATAAGCGCACGCAGATGGATCGAGGGATCAGGAGGATTAGAAGGAGTGATGGAGAAAGAGAGAGAGAGAGACAGAGAGACAGACAGACAGACAGACAGACAGACAGACAGACAGACAGACAGACAGACAGACACAGAGACAGACACAGAGACAGACACAGAGACAGACACAGAGACAGACAGACAGACAGACAGACAGACACAGAGACAGACACAGAGACAGACACAGAGACAGACACAGAGACAGACAGACAGACACAGACACAGACACAGACACAGACACAGACACAGACAGACAGACAGACACAGACACAGACAGACAGACAGACAGACAGACAGACAGAGGATAGAGACAGAGAGGGGGGCGAGGGAGGGAGAGCGAGAGACATAGGGACAAGTGCCAACAGCAGCAACAGCATTGACGAGTGAAAATGTAGATGTAATTCAGCCGCCTGATCTGATTAGTTGGTCTTGGCGTTCTGCATCGTTTCCTCCACCTTCTCTTCCTCTTTCTCTTCTTCCTCTTCCTCTCCTTCTTCCTCTTCTTCTTTCTCTTCCTCTTCTTTTTCCTGTTCCTCGTCGTCTCCTCAACCTCCTCCTTTTCTTAGAATTTCCAGAGAGAGAGAGAGAGAGAGAGAGAGACAGAGAGACAGAGAGAGAGAGAGAGACAGAGACAGAGACAGAGACAGAGACAGAGACAGAGACAGAGACAGAGACAGAGACAGAGACAGAGACAGAGACAGAGACAGAGACAGAGACAGAGACAGAGAGATAGAGAGAAAGAGAGAAAGAGACAGAGATAGAGAGAGATAGTGAGAGAGAGTGTGTGTGAGTCCATCCATCCGTCCATTCATATATCCTTCCATCCATCTATCCAATATCCATCCATCCATCCGTCCGTCTGTCGATCCATCCCCTCATCCCTCCATTCATTCATCCATTGATTTGTCCGATCGTCCATCCATCCATCCATACCTACCAATCCATCCATCCACCACCCACCCATCCAGCCATCCATCTACATGTATTTATCAAGCCATTCAGTAAACCACTCGCCTAAAGTCAACCTACCAGGCGGACAGAAAACTCGGCCACCCTGAGAGTTAGACACACAGGCAGACAGACTGACAGACAGCCAGACAGACAAAAACCGGAAGTTAAAAAGCAGACGATTTGCCCAAACAAACCGACAGACAGACAGACAGACAGATTGATAACCGCGTCGAGGTTTACATGTTGTCATCCATATGGCATGGTTTGGTCATTGTCTATGTTTGGTCTACGCTGACAGTTACGCCAGGGAGTAGAAGGCACACAGTGGAGAGACAGAGAGAGGGAGGGAGGGAGAAAGTGACGAGCAGGACGGGGAGGAGCAGGGAGGAGGAGTAGGATGAGAATGGAGGAGTAGAATGTGGAGTAGAGAGGAGAAGGAGGAGGAGGAGGAGGAATAGGGAGGGGAAGGAAGAAGAGGAAGAGTAGAGAGGAGATAGAATAGGAGGTGGAATAGGGAGGAGCAGGAGGAGGAGTAGGGAGGAGAAGGAGGAGGAGCAGTAGAGGGGAGAAGGAGGAGGAGTATGGAGG
>OY744616.1:11567053-11574553 GCA_963556255.1 Allolobophora icterica
TTTCTTAGCCTCGGCATATGATCCTCCCACGGACAGTGTACTGTACTCATTATAGCTGAGTTCGCTATGGGAGGCAGGTAGGGCAGAAATGTCGAAACAAATTTCTGCCCTGACGGGGCTTTGAACTCCCGACCTCTCGGTTGACAGACCAGCACGCTAACCACTGAACTACTCTAACCACAAACGTTCCTAGGAAAAGATATTCAACTAAAACATCTCAAACATAATATCAAAGCCTCAACGACTGAGACGAGGTCACGGGATCACGGGGTCGTACACCTATAACATTCTAACCCAATTTAAATTTACGTATTTCGACTAACGACTGGAGGCATGACAATTTGTATAGCGCCCTTTCGTATCCTGTCAAAGGCTTATCGGCGGTTATCTGGTTAAACCTGTGTGCGAGTCTAATGTTTGTTTTATCTGCGTTGATTCTGTTTCTTGTCCTCATGGACCTGCCATTGCGTTTGATGGGGTTAACTAAGACAAGTCACCCAATCTTACAGTTCGGACGCCCGCACACGAAACTGCGATAAGAAGAAACTGATGGCTGAAGACAGACAGGCAGACAGACATCCAGAGAGAGACAGACAGACAGACTGACAGACAGGCAGACAGACATGCAGACAGACATACAGACGGACAGACAGACAGAGACATACATACAAATGGACACACAGACACGGATCTGCACACAAACAGACAATGATAGACGCACAGAGATGAACAAATTGAAAGACATGGTCTATAGACAGGAAGTTAGACAGACAGACAAACAGATAGACTCGGATATGTACATAGGCCTACATACAGAAGAAAAGAAATGCACAGGCAAAAAGAAATTGAAATGCGTAGACAGACAGCGAGACAGATAGACAGATAGACAGACAGATAGACAGACAGATAGACAGATAGACAGATAGACAGACAGATAGACAGATAGACAGACAGAGACACACACACAAATGGACACTCAGACACGTAGATCCTACACCCATACAGACAATGATAGACACACAGAGAAAAACAGATTGAAAGAGATGGTCAGACATAGACAGACAGATAGACAGACAGACAGGCAAACAGAAAGACAGACACATACAGAAAAGGATAGACACAGACAGGCAAAAGCAAATTGGAAGGCATAGTCAGATATAGACAGATAGACAGACAGACAGACAGACACATACGCAGAAACAAGCAGATAAAAAAAGGTCGGATACAGAAAGGTAAGTAGACAGACTCAAGAACAAATGATCCGCTAATTAGACCTCATCTATTGTTCTCCCTCATTCTGTCTTCACCCTGTCTTCCCGTCTTCTCTCCCTCTCCCTCTCTTCCTTCGACGCTGCCGAGAGTCAGATCTGAACAACGCCAACACAAAACCCTCCTTGGCATCGACTGTCTAGTCATGAAGTACCGTAAATGTTCTGGTACTTCTTTATGGAACAGCTTGCCTACTGGTATGCGAGTTTACATTCATTTAAAAAACATACGCAACCTATTATACTTGAGCACATTATCCACGCAGAGCTATAAGCTGGTTTTTGTTTGTTAGCTTTGACTAATGTTCTATTTGTGTTTTGCTTTTGCTTCTAAATGCCTCAACTGTTTCGCTATAGTTAGAATATCTTAAGATGCTTGACCGAAATTTCATTTCTCGAGTACTGTTCAAAAATATATATTGATAAATTCCCTAAAACAAAGAGTTTTACCTTAATAGACTTCCCTCCAGTTATAGAGCTATGTTACCCCCAACCATGTATCCTCTTAAACAGTTGGAAACCATGCATGTAACAAGTTGCGTTTATGTCAGCTTGAGATTGTGACTAAACGAAATTGATTGATTGATTGATTGATTGATTGATTGATCACTCGTCATTCGACATATGTATTATGTTTTAGCCTGTTATAATAATAATAATAATAATAATAATAATAATAATAATAATAATAATAATAATAATAATAATAATAATAATAATAATAATAATAATAATAATAATAATAATAATAATAATAATAATAATAATAATAATAATAATCTTCGTTTAATATCTTCAAACTGACAATAACGCAGTATGATTACAAATCAGTATGAACGGATGATCACAAGTTATTACAGGAGTCGAATTTAACTGTACACGACAGCCATGCAAGGCGCCCATCACGTCCTACATCTCATTTTAACAACGCGCCATCTCGCGAATGAAAGGCTGAGTGGACCTAAATTTGGGAGGGTTGCGGGAAGCGATCCCGCTACCTCTTGCTCTTCACGCCAGTGATGTTACCATTACTCTATGGACCCCTTGTTATGCTTTATGTTATGTTTTAGCGGGACTTTTGTCCTTTCGGATCTGCCTTTGTAACTTACGGCAGAGATATTTTATACTTATCTCAAGCTGTTGGAACTCGTTTCAATAAACGATTGACACTGTCTAGTCGTGAGGCACCGTAGGTGTGACCAATGCGATACACTGCAGTCTGGAATCTTGAAGTACCTAGAGCAAACACTTGTGCAGCAACATAAGTACTTGGATACCAGCCATTTATGAGTTTTATTGCCACTCTCTGTATCTCTTATGACCAAACATTGTGCAATTTCCTTTCTCATTCGAGGAAGAAGCGACTCTACAGTTATGTAGCCAGGTATCTGCAGCCTCACAAAACGTTCATGTATTTTTCGCCATGGTGCTGTACTAGTTCCGTGCCAGACACTTCATGGCCTGAGTTCTATCTATTACGGATTGCAGAGCTCACTGTAGAGGGCTATAAGTCCTCGAAGCCAACTAGATCTATTAGACACACTGTAGTGTCTGCTATTAACAGAACTTGTTTAAGTGTGTACGTGCGTGCGTGTGTGTGTGAGTGTGTGAATGTATGTGTGTAAGTGTGTGTGTATATGTGTGATATTGCCAGGCACTTGAAGCTATGAAGTATCCTTAGAGGAAATGCCCTATTTTTAGCGCAAGCATACCAACTATGTATGTATATAAATATGCATATATACCATACAGTGTGTACATATGTATATACATCAACTCATGCAAATACACATGTATAAAAGTATATATATATTCGCATACATATATACACACGTATGCAATTATTTATGTGCATATATAGATGCACAAGCGATGACTAGCAATAGGCCCTAAGCTCTTTTCCAGCCCTCTATTCCTCCAGCTTACCTAACTTCTCCCAACTATTCTCCTGTCCATTTATCTCCCCCACATCCCTTCTCCACTCTTTCCCTTTTCTGTCGCCGTCCCTTACTGCCTTCCTTCCTTCCTTCCTTCCTTCCTTCCTTCCTTCCTTCCTTCCTTCCTTCCTTCCTTCCTTCCTTCCTTCCTTCCTTCTTTCCTTCCTTCCTTCCTTCCTTCCTTCCTTCCTTCCTTCCTTCCTTCCTTCCTTCCTTCCTTCCTTCCTTCCTTCCTTCCTTCCTTCCTTCCTTCCTTCCTTCCTTCCTTCCTTCCTTCCTTCCTTCCTTCCTTCCTTCCTTCCTTCCTGCCTTCCTTCATTCCTTCCTTTCTTCCATCCATCTTTCCTTCCTTCCTTCCTCTGTCCTACTGTCCTTCTGCCTTCTTCTCCCTTCCGCGACTCACAAGTACCTAACTTTTCACCCGCTTATCTCTCGGCATCCGCCACACAGCAAGTGCTATGTCTGTGTCTGTATGCCTCTGTCTGCCTCTGTCTGTCTTTGCTGTCTCTGTCTTCGTCTGCCTAAGTGTATCTATATCTGTCTTTTGCTCTCTGTCTTTGTCTGCCTCTGTATGCCTATATCTGACTCTGTCTGTGTCTGTCTGTCTGTCTCTGTATCTGTATGTCTTCGTCTGCCTATGTATGTCTGTTTCTGTCTCTGCCTCTGTCTGCCTCTGTCTCATTCTTGCTCGGCGCCATCTCGCGTTCGCTCTGCAAACTTCTATCTTTATGTACATTGTATTTCACCCCGTGCCACTTTGTACCCTTACTAAGCCTGTCAAATTTTTAACCCTTACAGGCAATTTCTCGTCTCTAAATGGGAACGTCCAGAGGGGTGGCATTTTTGCGTTCACCGTTGGTGATAGGCTCCGATTTTCATCATATACATAAAACTAGATAAGTGCTAAAAGGCCGCTTAACATAACTTCAAAATATTCATCTCCGTCATCTTCATCATCATCATCATCATCATCATCATCATCATCATCATCATCATCATCATCATCATCAGTTCCTGACACCAGCCATTTGGCGGCGATGGGTATGAACACATGATCTCCATTGTCGTCGGTCACTTGTCAAGTCCATTGCTCCTCTTAATGTTAGTCCAAGTGATGTTATGTTCTCATTTAAATTATCTATCCATCGTATATAGTCTTGGTCTGCCTTTGTGTCTCTTTCCTTCGAATCTTGCATGTAGTGCACTCTGTGGGATTCGGTCAACTGGCATTCTCTCTACATGTCCAAACCATCGGAGTCTTCGTTGAACGACTTTGTCTAGCAGTGTTGTTTGGATAACTAATGATTGTCTAATGTCATCATTTCTTCTTTGCTGTAGTCTTGAAATCCCTGCGATCTTCTCCAGCCAAGTCATTTCTGCTGTATGAATTCTTTTCTCATCTTGTTTTCGCATTGTCCAACATTCTGATCCGTATTGGAAAATCGGTTTTATCAACGTCTCGTATATTTTTGTCTTGGTTTTCTTTGTTGATTCTCTACTTCTCCATCTCTCGTTCATTATTTTTGTTTTGGTTTTCTTTTAGACAACTTTTAATCGTTTCGCATCAACTTAAATTGAATCTAATCCAATTCAGTTTAATCTCACTTAATCTCACTTAATCTCACTTAATCTCACTTAATCTCACTTAATCTAATCTAATCTAATCTAATCTCCGCTAAATCTAACCGTAATCAAAAATCACAATCCGTTGAATCCGAGGCGAAGGTTTACAATATTATACGACAGGGAAAGCAGAAGCCGAGTATACGTATAGCTGGATAAACATGTTGAAACAGATGAGACTAAAGTTTATGTCTGAGAGGGACTGCAGCATACAACGGAGATGGTTTCGTTCAAACTACGGTGGACCAAAGGAGCCAATATATATATTACACACATTTTATTCCGGATATTTCTATAGCGCCTCTCGAAGTCAACTACTACTCAGAGGCGCTCCCGACTACAGCATTTGATACTGTGCCGGAATTTTCACGCCGAAGCGCCACGAGCAATTGCGAGTGAAGGACTTGCCCAAGGTCCGTACGCAGCGGCTAGAGTGGGATTCGAACCTGCAACCCTCCGGTCACAAGGCGCCGAACTTACCACTGAGCCACCACGCCCCGTATATATATAAATACATACATATAGTATGCATGTAATGAATATTATCATGCTAGCGAGGATAGCCTCTGAACGTATCTTGCAAATGTAGTGTAATGTATTGTATATCAACCAAATAAATTTTATCACGGCGCTATATATATCTGGGGTCGAGTAAATGTTCAATGTAAATATACACGTTTTTCTATAGAAATCGACCGTATTGCATAAACCCTGCATGCTCATTTTTCAATGAATTCATCGGGTGACATCCTTCACCACCACAGCCCGTTTGAATGGGTGCCACGCCATTTAAGGCCCCGTGTACGGACTGTACTAAGGAGCGTTCCAAGGTCAAGCTCCTCGTTATCTCTGTGATCTTATCTGTCGACCTCTTTCGGCTGCCTCTGGCCGTCCTCTCCGTTCTTTAGACCGACATGACCTCTTGGTCCCTCGGACCCGGACTTCTATGGCTCAACACCGTGCCTACGCATCTGTTGGCCCGTCCCTTTGGAATCATCTTCCTCCTATGACTCGTTCTCAGATTCTAACTGGAGGCATTTCTGCTACTTCTCGCTGTCTTAAGACTTTTGTTTTCTCACGTAGCTCCTCGCACTGGGAGCGCCTCTGATTAGGTTGCACTGCGAGAGGAGCTTTATAAATTCGTAAATACATTTCAATACACAGATTCGAATCTCTTAAGTATAAGTTACGATAGGTATGTGAATCAGGATCGCAAGAACAGAGGCGCATGAGACATGAGCTCGAGCGAATGTAGCTTACGGCTGAAAGTTGATTTAGGGCTTTAGGCGATGTGAATCAGAATTTGGAAGTTGACGCCGACCATATCGTATACCTTGAAACTCTGAACTGAAACAAATTCAAACAATCGAGTCGATTAACACTGGTTCTTATAAATGAGAAGTTTGGCAATTTGTGGTGTCTTAATTATTTACGATTCGTCAGTAATGGGAGGCGTTAGCGAGGAAGGGCTTTTCAATGATATTCTTATAATTCAATAGAATTTATATACTCCATGCATGCGGCCGTTTCCGGTTGAATGGATATAGGACTCTGGAACCGGTTCTATTTTGTGTCTGACTGTAAGAGCCGCGCATTGATGTAATCTCATTTAAAAAACGGTGACCCGTCAAAAGCGCCCCGGACAAAAGCGCCCCGACAAATGCGTCCCGACAAATGCGCCCCGACAAATGCGCCCCGCGATTGTCATTTTAGCTCCATTCGCATCGCTAATTCAGCTTCCAGTTTAAGCTCGATTTTCATCGCTATTCCAGCTTCTGCTTTGAACTACATTTTCATCGCTGATCCAGCTTCTATTTTAAGCTCGATTTTCATCACTGATCCAGCTTCTAATTTAAGCTCGATTTTTATCACTGATCCAGCTTCTATTTTAAGCTCGATTTTCATCGCTGATGCAGCTTCTATTTTAAGTTCGATTTTCAACGCTGATCTAGTGTGAGCTTTATTACACTAGAAGCTGGATAAGCGATGAAAATATAGTTGAAACTAGAAACTGGATCAGTGATGAAAATTGAGCTTAAAATAGAAGCTGAATCAGCGACGAAAATGTAGTTCAAAGTAGAAGCTAGAATAGCGATGAAAATCGAGCTTAAACTCTAAGCTGGATTAGCGATGCGAATACAGCTAAAATGACAACCGCGGGGCGCATTTGTCGGGGTTTTATGGCGCTTTTGTCGGGGCGCATTTGTCTGGGCGCTTTTGTCGGGGCGCATTTGTCCGGGGCACTTTTGATGGGCGCCTTAAAAACATGTTGAATCTGCTAGAAATGACGTCTACAACGCCGTTAGTTATCAGATCGTATACGGTCGATGTTTGCTTCAAGTCATATGGAAGCAAGTTGAAATCCGATAGGAATGGATATGAAATTAATTGCAATTCTAATTACGACAATTTATATCTTATCGTATGTTGAAAGCTATACTTCTTGGGCGTTTTACAAAGTCATCTGCCAGCGCATGCATGCTAAGAGTTATATAGTAAGTAGGATTGCATATAGTAAGAATGGATTTAGGTCTCGAAAATATATAGAAGTCTAGGTATTATTAGCTATATAATATATATATCTACATATATATATTTATATATATGCAAGGCTATCTCCGCATTCCACACATGAACATTACATATACATACATATATATATAGTAACAACA
>OY744616.1:11579553-11632053 GCA_963556255.1 Allolobophora icterica
TCATCATGGCGATTCGCATGCTTTGGTCAAACCGGACGCATGATCGAGTCTCGTGTTTTGTGTCTTCAGTCTCGTGTTTTGTATCTCAAGTCTCATGTTTTGTGTCATGAGTCTCGTGTTTTGTGTCTTCAGTTTCGTATTTTTGTGTCTTGAGTCTCGTGTTTTGTGTCTTGAGTCTCGTGTTTTGTGTATTGAGTCTCTTGAGTCTCGTATTTTGTGTCTCAAGTCTAGTGTTTTTGGTCTTGAATCTCCTGTTTGTGTCTCGAGTCTCGTATTTTGTGTCTCGAGTCTCGTGTTTCGACCGTGGCTGATCGAGTAGTTTCTATCGCCGGTTTAAGCAAATTATTTTGCGTGGAATGTCTGAAGAAAGGACTTAGACAGGCAAGCAGATAGACCGGTGGACTGTCTGTAAGATATTGGACGGATTTGGGGCAGGGGCGTGGGTGTGAACTGGGGTGGAGGACGAAGTTTATTGGGAGAGGTTGGAGAGTGTAACGGA
This sequence comes from Allolobophora icterica, assembly GCA_963556255.1. Lineage (NCBI taxonomy): Eukaryota > Metazoa > Annelida > Clitellata > Crassiclitellata > Lumbricidae > Allolobophora > Allolobophora icterica. Next base: position 11,580,053 of record OY744616.1, read on the forward strand.
ATATTTCCACGTGATTTTCTCCGATGGATTATGATTTGTGATTGTGAATTTACTCGAATCGACTATCGACTGACATCTTGGAGATTATGACATTGGCGCTATAGAAGTCATTCGATAAGATTAGATTAGATTAGATTATATCAGATTGGATTAGATTAGATTAGATAGGGTTTTTGTATTCCATATCGAACGTCTTAGATGTGTGATGGGGAGATGAGAGGCAGGAGGTCAGAGGATGTGAATGTGATGGCAAGATTAGAAGATGGATGTGTGGGCGTAAAACAGTGATGACAGGAAGGAGTTCTGGGTCTACCGTGTGTGAAGAAGAAGAAGAAGAAGAAGAAGAAGAAGAAGAAGAAGAAGAAGAAGAAGAAGAAGAAGAAGTGTGAAGAAGAAGAAGAAGAAGAAGAAGAAGAAGAAGAAGAAGAAGAAGAAGTGTGAAGGAGAAGAAGAAAAAAGAAGAAGAAGAAGAAGAAGAAGAAGAAGTGTGAAGAAGAAGAAGAAGAAGAAGAAGAAGAAGAAGAAGAAGAAGAAGAAGAAGAAGAAGTGTGAAGAAGAAGAAGAAGAAGAAGAAGAAGAAGAAGAAGAGGAAGAACAAGAACAAGAAGAACAAGAAGAACAAGAGGAACAAGAAGAACAAGAACTAGAAGAAGCAGAAGAAGAAGAAGAAGGAGGAGGAGGAGGAGGAGGAGGAGAAGAAGAAGAAGAAGAAGAAGAAGAAGAAGAAGAAGAAGAAGAAGAAGAAGAAGAAGAGATGGAAGAAAGGAAGGAAGGGAGGGAGGGAGGAAGACTAACGGCGGCGGAGGATTGGTTGGCTACATAAATCGCTCAATGATTGGATGAAGGGTCGTCTGACTGTAATTAAAATGGTAATCAACTCCAAGAACGATAAAAGCAAAAATCGCCTCATAAAGTGAAACACTCAGACTGCACCAGATGACCTTTGTTCGATCTATATATATGGAGCAGTTGTCATTTGAGTGAGGACCTCAACAGCACCAAAAATAGCATCGTTAACCAATTTATTATAACTAATTTGTAACGTCTATCGCGCCAAAGTTTAATACACAAGACATCAACGGATGACGCAAAACGTCGTCGTAGTCGTCTTCGTCGTCATCATCGTCATCATCATCGTAGTCATCATCATCATCAGAATCGTAGTCATCATCGTCATAGTAGTCATCATCATCATCATCATCATCGTAGTCATCATCGTCATAGTAGTCATCACCGTCATCATCATCATCATCATCATCATCGTAGTCATCACTACCATCATCATCGTCATCGTAGTCATCACCATCATCATCATCGTCATCGTAGTCATCATCATCATCATCATCGTAGTCATCATCAGCATCAGCATCATAATCGTCATTATCGTTGCTATTAAATTTTGTCGTCGTCATCATATATGCTTCTTCTTCCTTTTCTTCATTTGTTTTCCTTTGTGTTTCTTATTTCCTTTTCTTCTCATTACCTATCCTCGTTTCCCTCAGTTATCCCTATTTTCTCAGTTGTTCCCCTTAGCTTCCAATTTCTCCTCCTGTGCTTCATTCATATCAGGGACTCTCTTCATCTAAGAAATTATAAGAAAACACATTTAACTATCCATAGGGATTCCGTGGCATTCACGACAAACCCAATGATTCGTCGTTGTGGACATGTACGACGACGATGATGATGATGTGTTTTGTCGTTGTTATTGTTTTGCAGTCATCCTGTTGTGTGCTTCTCCTGAATCGACAAGGATGATCATGATGAAAGCGGCCGAGTTGAATTTTCTCAACGGAGAGTACGCCTTCTTCAACATCGATCTCTTTAGCAGGTACTGGCTCTCGACTTCTTACTCGATTGTTAGAGTGCAATTAATTAGACAACCTTGTTTTTGTGGCACGTTTGCCGATAGGTTAGAGCGATCGCCTTGTAACGCGGAGAATATACAGATTCAAGCCTCTACCTCTGAGACGGTTACTGTGCGGGGACCTTGAGCAAGTCCTTCACTCACAATTACTCAGCGCCATCGATTGATGCTTGGTCATTAGATAGTAGCGCTTAATGAATGCGTTATAATAATAATAATTATGTCGCTCTACAGGAAGTTAAAGTGAAAATACTTTTGTACGAATGAATGTGTCTTATTGTTTATTTTACGTCTTCTGCGTACCCCTCAAAAGTCTTTTACTTTTGCAGTAACTTTTCTTTTATATTCCCCATGCTTGTAGCCGTGATTTTATTCGAAAATTTAAATAACGCAACACCGCAAGAGATTCATCAGAGGCCCGCCCAACGGCCCAACCTGGAAACATAAACCTACGATCAAATGGAATTGATGTCAGATTCACAGTAACCTATTCGCAGGAACCTATTCGATGTGGCCTATTCGTAGTAACATATTTGCGGGTACCTGTATACGCAGTAACCTATTCTCAATAGCCTATTCGCAGTAGCATATTCGCAGCAACCTACATTGTATTCGCAGTAACCTATTCGCACTCATCTATTTGAAGTTACCATTTCGCAATGACCTAACACGAGATTCGCATTAGAGAGGCAAATGGTGTAGCTCTGCTTTGCGGATATCTTATTCAGCATCGTTTACATCGTAAATCTTATTTCTTTATTGAACGCTGATCTGATAGAGTCAACAACGAAGGAGGCTTGTTTCAGAGATTTGAATCTCGGGATAGCACGGTCCGCATTGACGGGGACCTTTAATGGAGTGGCACCCATTCAAACGGGCAGCGGTGGTGAATGATCTCACCCGATAAATCCACTGAAAAATAAGAAGGGTCGAGACCACACGGTCGCGATATAAAAACGTGTAGGCCTACATTTACATTTACATTTTATCAGACCGCGCAAATGGATCTGAAACTCGAAAAGCGATTGCATTGTAGTGAGACTTCATAACCAGTCTCAGTCGACAACTATGTCTATGCAGCGCGCTGTAGTGCTATCCTTTCACTTTCTCGGCGATGTAATGGTTGCTGGACATGTCCAATCCTTAATCTTTCGATTCGGATCCTTTCCCGCGTCCGGCTGTTGATTTAGAGTCCATTTAGACACGTCAAACTTCCGGTATTGCGACTGAATTTACAACACGTCATTGACTCCAATCCCAGCTCAGGGCTTGCGATAACTCGTTTCAATTAAGTGCGACTTATACTCGGAAACGTCTTATGTTTCTCGCTGCCTCTGCAACTCGGGTAATGAAACGGCGCTTTGGGGGGGGGGGGTTATAAGAGTCGATCGGGAATGTTTTCTAGGTCTCCTCGCCTCTGATTAGTTTTCTTGCAAGTGGCGGTATATAAATTCCTTCTTCTAATTAGTCAGCACGTGTACATATATAGAGAGCTGTAACGCTATTTCGTTTCAAGGGTCGTGCATTGCAGCCTGTGGCTAATGCTTTGCTGACATTTAGTACGTAAATACAATAGTTATTGTTAATTTTCATTAGGCCTATGCGTTATTGCTAATAATTTACCAACTTACCACAAAGCATTCATGCATGACCACCTGCGTAGCCAGTCACGGTAATCTCCACACTGGTCATATCTCTTTTCTACCCATTCATTGACAATATTTTAGTACCAAAACACAATGCAATGATTCTAATGTAGGGGGCCTGATAATTAGACACAATGCACATAATCGTAATAAATTGTTTTACAAAAGTCTCAGTTTGACATATTTCGTGTCTTTGTCTTCGCTTCCACTACTTTACGTTGTAACTTTCAGTGTAATTAGACAAATTTATATAGCGCCAATTCACTAATCAATTACATTGCACGGCGTGGTTCAAGCGGAATGGCATGGATATGTTTAATTTATTTTTTATATGAAGAGTTCGAAAAAGATGCTTTCCACATTCTTTGAGTGATTGGTTATAGGTGGCAGATTTAAATCCGTCGGCAGGGGTTCGAATTCTGATGCGTAGAGGTAATAAGGACCTGTCCCAGTGCGGTTAAAGCAGATGACGAGACCAGTCAGCCAAGATGGTGTGATGTAATGTAAGTCTCCGATTTTCTGAACGACACGTAAGAGGCGCGTCTTATACACGCGTCTTATACACGCGTCTTATACACGCGTCTTATACACGCATCTTATACACGCGTCTTATACACGCGTCTTATACATCGGCTGATGGGCTGCAAATGTCGTGGTTGCGCCTCAGCCTTAGTACTAAGTCTTAGAATACTAATCTTGATGGAGACATGTGCAATAAAGCGTCGATCCCACCTTAGCCAAGTAAATAAATGAATATGAACGAAAGCGTCTCTCTATATCGACCGTAAGGCCTCGACCCTGTTCATTGTTTCGTTCATTGTTTATTGAATGGATCGAATGAGATCCCTCACCACTGCTGTCTGTTTTAATGGGTGCTACGCCCTTTAAGGTCCCCGTGCACGGACCGTGCTAGCCCAAGATTTGAATCTATGTAATAAGCCACCACCGGTATGCGAACCGTGACCGAACGCTTTAACCAATGTAGCTGATTATTGGCCCCTGTGGACTTGCTGGGCGCTCAACCGAAACATCGATTTCAGAATTCGGGTCGTTTCACAGGTGCAGCTGTACGCAACGGTTTCGTTTTCGAGTGTCCGTCGCTGGTCTTAATCCATATCAGCCGATGCAGACAAGTGTAACGGACGGACGGATGGAAGGAGAGAGGGACGGAAGGACGGACGGACAGAAGGACGGACAGAAGGACGGACAGAAGGACGGACGGACAGATGGAAGGACGGACGGAAGGACGGACGGACAGGAGGACGGACGGAAGGACGGACAGAAGGACGGACGGAAGGACGGACGGACGGAAGGACGGACGGACGGACGGACGGAAGGACGGACGGAAGGGCGGACGGAAGGACGGACGGACAGAAGGACGGACAGAAGGACGGACGGACAGATGGAAGGACGGACGGAAGGACGGACGGACGGACAGGAGGACGGACGGAAGGACGGACAGAAGGACGGACGGAAGGACGGACGGACGGAAGGACGGACGGACGGACGGAAGGACGGACGGAAGGGCGGACGGAAGGACGGACGGACGGACGGAAAGGCGGACGAATGGACGGACGGACGGACGGACGGAAGGACGGACGGATGGAAGGACGGACGGACGGAAGGACGGACGGAAGGGCGGACGGAAGGACGGACGGACGGACGGAAAGGCGGACGAATGGACGGACGGACGGACGGACGGAAGGACGGACGGATGGAAGGACGGACGGATGGAAGGAGAGAGGGACGGAAGGACGGACGGACAGAAGGACGGACAGAAGGACGGACAGAAGGACGGACGGACAGATGGAAGGACGGACGGAAGGACGGACGGAAGGACGGACAGAAGGACGGACGGAAGGACGGACGGACGGAAGGGCGGACGGAAGGACGGACGGACGGACGGAAAGGCGGACGAATGGACGGACGGACGGACGGAAGGACGGACGGACGGACGGACGGAAGGACGGACGGACGGACGGAAGGACGGACGGAAGGGCGGACGGAAGGACGGACGGACAGAAGGACGGACAGAAGGACGGACGGACAGATGGAAGGACGGACGGAAGGACGGACGGACAGGAGGACGGACGGTAGGACGGACAGAAGGACGGACGGAAGGACGGACGGACGGAAGGACGGACGGACGGACGGAAGGACGGACGGAAGGGCGGACGGAAGGACGGACGGACGGACGGAAAGGCGGACGAATGGACGGACGGACGGACGGATGGAAGGACGGACGGATGGAAGGACGGACGGACGGATGGAAGGACGGACGGACGGATGGAAGGACGGACGGACGGATGGAAGGACGGACGGACGGATGGAAGGACGGACGGACGGATGGAAGGACGGACGGACACAAGGACGGACGGACGGATGGAAGGACGGACGGATGGATGGAAGTACGGACGGAAGGACGGACGGACGGACGGAAAGGCGGACGAACGGACGGACGGACGGAGGGAAGGACGGACGGAGGGAGGGAAGAACGGTTGGACGGACAGAAGGACGGACGGACGCAAGGACGGACGGACGGACGGACGGACGGAAGGACGGACAGAAGGACGGACAGAAGGACGGACAGAAGGACGGACAGAAGGACGGACGGACGGACGTAGTGCTAAAGCAGACACGCTGCACTTATCAGCGACCAGGCACTCCTCTAACACCGACTAGTACTGTTAAATGTCTCCATCAGGATCCTACGAAGCGATTGCACGGCTGCGCAGCCCGATCCACTTGTAGGGTAAGGATTTATCCACCGCGCCCCTTCTCTCGTCCCGCTGCGTCGATATGCAGGCACTTGCCGTTTACCGGGAGCCCGAGGGGCAGACAGGCGAACGTAAAGACGGACCCCAGGACTACTTGGACTGTCAGCGCTGGTCGGGTATCGGCGGGTTCCTATTAGCGCAAGAACTGGTCGAGATTGTTGGTCGTTGTGTGTTTGATCGCAGCGGAGAAGAACGTTCGAGAATTATTGCCCGCTTGCCTGGTTCTCTCTCGTAAGAACCGTTTCGCTCAATCGACAGCTGCTGGGTGGCGCTGCAAATCGTCTCCGCTCAGCCATCTATCGGACGCCGCCAGCACTCGAGTTAATCGCCGAGGCAGACGGCAATCCGAATGCCGCTTTCCAGTGGATTCTTTGATGACGGGAAATATCCGGGAACGCCTACGCATGCTAATGCCGCGTTCCACTGGACTATTTGAAGAGGGTTGTCTACGTTTGAGCGTTACCACACACAGTCTGCAAATGCCGCTTTCCATTGGTCCATCTCAAACTCATATGCTGAAGTTGAAGAACGAAGTCTCCTATAATATAATATATCTGCCGAAATCAAATACAGTGATAAAACTAGATTCACTTTCATTTTCTCCTTCGAAATTCTGAGGAGATGAAACCAGACCACAGGTGAAACAACCAACACTGAAACGGTTTCGGTTGTCCTTCAAGTACCACGTCTCCCTAATTGTAATTGTAATTAGTCTCCCTTAGTCCCTAATTGTAACTGCAATTAGTCTCCCTAATTGTAACTGTAATTGTAGTAAGCATCCCTATTGTAATTGTAATTAGTCTTGCTAATTATAACGGTAATTAGTCTACTAATTACCGTTATTATAATTAGCCTCCCAAATTGTAATTGTAATTAGTCTCCCATAGGGTGATTCACATTTGGATAAATTATGTTGCTTCATTATAGAAACTTTGGGATTCACATAACAATAAATAGGATGATTCACATATAAATAATTAGGAAAATGGATTTGAATTCGATTAAATAATAATAATGATAATATCTTTTCTTTAATTAAGCGCCTGCAAACGCACTGCGCTGTACAGTGAACATATATAATTATAGTAGCAACGGCAGCCTCGCAGGGCGCCTTACATACATGTATACAGTAGAAGCACATGATAACAGTTTTACAGAAGTCGAATACAACTGTTTTTAACAGCAGCTACACAGGTCGCCAATCACGGCCTAACACTCACTTAACTACCGCCGCCATCTAGCGAGTAGAAGGCTGAGTAAACCTTATGGAGGGCTACGGGATTCGATCTTGGTACCTTCTGCACTTCACGCCAGTGTCTTATCCATTACTCTACGGACCCCATTGGATGGGATCATAGTGGATTAGATTAGACTAGACTAGAAGAGATTGGACTACACTAGATTAAATTGATTTAGACTGATTTTGGGTTGGATTTGATTTGATTAGATGAAGTGAGATTAGATATAATTTAAATCAGATTAGATGATTATATTCCCTAAGTTCAGATGACATTAGATCAGATAAGGTCATTGGATTGGAATCGAATGGGTTGGATTAATGGCCAACGTGATTATCCATCCAAACCAGACCAATTAGTGTCCTCTACAGATTATATAGCTCAAAGCCACCACGGCATAAAGGGACCTGTATACGCTTCGGTTCATGCGCTTGTCCATGCATTGCGAGCGTCAATGGACCATGGATAAACGAATGCCATGTTCAGCGAAGTGGAACGCGGAGAGTTACGAACGATGTAATGCGTGACAATTGACAAACGACACCAAAGCAGTAGTTTCGATTCCGCCCTCTGACCTTTGCGCAGTGGGAAAGGAAGATGCATTCGATCACTGGGGTCGAGGGTTCGAACCCTACAACAATTTTCGACGATATGCGAATTGCTACAATGTGTCGCCTGATGATGACGACGATGAAATTTAAGAAGAAATGTGATACCGCGACAACGACAACGACGTTGATTGCGCCAGTTTTATTTATTTTATTCCGGATATTTCTATAGCGCCTCTCGAAGTCAACCACTACTCAGAGACGCTCCCGACTACAGCATTGATACTGTGTCGGAGTTTTCACGCCGAAGCGCCACGAGCAATTGCGAGTGAAGGACTTGCCCAAGGTCCGTACGCAGCGGCTAGAGTGGGATTCGAACCTGCAACCCTCCGGTCACAAGGCGCCGAACTTACCACTGAGCCACCACGCCCCACAGTTGCAGTGATAGTGATGGAGCAAATGATAATGCTGATGATGATAGTAAAAATGATGATGATGATGATGATGACGATGATGATTATGGTGGTGGTGGTGGGTGGTGACGATGGTGGTGGTGGTGGTGGTGTGGTGGTGGTGGTGGTGGTGGTGGTGGTAGAGGCGATGACGATGAGTACGAAGGTGACTGTAACTCACGAAGTTAATGGTGGTTGTGATGACGATGATGATGATGACGATGACGACTTGACTGCTCTGCATAAGGAGCAACACTGCACAAGTGACTGACTGCAATCAGTCAGTCACTTCGAAATACACGCGTTCATCCATTCACACCAGTGTCTACCTTCTTCAGACATGACTCTTATTAAGAGTCTGCTACTTACGTCCTTTTCTTACTTTTCTTATACCACGTTTCAGAAACAAAACGACGACACATTGGCGTTTTGCTGAAGGGCTTCGATCAAAAGGGATGGAGTTTCTAAGAACCAATTTCTCGAGATGATCATTTAATGGACCCACGGCGCCGTTCTCAACACCTATTCTCAGTACTGATATACTGTTGGCACCTAGAGGCTACAGAGGCGTCGACGAGCGAGCTTCTTAGCACAATCTTTATCACCGCGAGGGACTGACTAAGCCCTGGACAAATGAGCAACATGCTCAACTGCTCGCGAGTCTACTTAGTTAACATGAGGTCCGTGAATGATGTAATTTCCTCGTTAAGTTTTATCCCACTAACTAGCCAACAACGATCTCAAGAATATGGCTAATAAGGTCTATAATTGATTCATCGTTTTGTTGATAGAATGATTGACTGATTGATTTATCGATTAATTGATTCCTTCATTCGTTCATTCGTTCATTCATTCATTCATTCGTGCAGACCACACACACACACACACACACACACACACACACAGATATATATATACATATACATATACATATACATATACATATAAACATTTATATTACCCTAGATTCCACAAGATGTCTTCCCTCCGAAGCACTTCTGCAGCCTGTCCCAGCGAAACGGAACAGTTTTTTAAGTCATACATTTTCGGCAAACATGACACAGCCGGTGCTCGTTGTAAATCTGCTCTTGATAGCATATCAAGAGAAGATTTACAGCGAGTCTACACTGTAAATATACACATTTCCATACCATGTGTCGACATAAAACTTGTTGCAAAGAAGTGGACACATCGCCGACTAGTCCGCATTTGTAATATAGGTTCTAGCCTTGCATTACATTTTACATCATAATATAGTCTATAGCCTGGACCGAAAGCGCTTCTGAGTGGAGATCTTGAAGGGGCACTACATAAATTTTGATTGCTTTATTGATTGATTTATTGAGCCTAGCGCAGAGAGCACTTCTGATTAGCTACTTCTGAAGTGGGCCTATAACAATATCTAAATTACAATTAGAACTGAACAGCAAGTTCTTATGGATCTAATTACGGAGCGAAGATTATTTACGCAGGCCACCTGTCACGAAGAAAATTGTAATTTTAAATGGTCCAACGGACTCGAAAGAAAACAGAATCTAATATAACAAGAAACAATTAATTACAGCTGAGCTGGTATTAAGAAATATCCTGCAGGTTTTTGCTTTGCCAGCGGGAATAATACTAAGTATATCGTGTATGATGGCCCACTGTGCTCGCGTTATTATTGCTGTACTTTGGAGGTTTTCGCAACTCAGTGTGGACATACGCAAGTCTAGAAACTTGTTGCAGAGAAATACACACATTGCTGAAGAGTCTGTAGACCCAAAACATTTTAGATCTTGGGAATATATGTCCACAATTCCAGATCGAATCGTATACGCTATGCCTAGGAGAGTAGCGGAATTTCTTATTTACAGGATATCGTTATGACCCTTGGAAACTCCTAGCCTAACCTTTCACTCCCTTGTCGGTAAACCTAGCGCCAACCAACGCCAGTAGCCATTCGTATGCGTACGATATCAGTTGATACATCTTACAGTTATGACAAGCTGGCCGATTGGCTGGTGGCTTTCCTCACAGCGCGCAGAATGCGAGTTCCGGACATCCCTTGAGGTATTCACTGTTTAGGGACCTTGCGCATTTAAGTCCATAATACACAATTGCATATAATTTATATACACTACATTTTGACAAATTATGTATATTATACAGTATATGATGCATATTCATACATGTATAAATCTATAAGTAGTCCTGTTTAAGTATATATATATATGCATGTATGCATGAATATATGCATGTAAATATGTATGAGTGTATGTATGTTTATGTTTGTATGTATTATGTATGCATTCATGCATGCATGTAAGTATGTAACTGTGAGCACTATAAGGACACCGATATAAATACTGTTATGGTGTATACGAAATTTAATAAATGTTTATATACAATTGAGCATGCATAGAATAAATGATTATGAGCGTATAGATGATTGTATGTATAAGTACGCAAAATATAAGTACTGTAATGTATAACTGTATGTTTGCCCGTCCTAAGAAGGTAAAACATTATAAAACGTATTTCCTATTGTACAGGAGGTATTATTTATCGGCGCTATATCAAATGAAGTCGCGAATGGCCGTTTGGGACGTTGTTCAGTTCGTCACTTCGTTATGTATCTGGCCCGGTTGAAACCGTTAATGTCGTTCGTATCAGCGTGTTCGCCACCTAAGTAAATTAGTTTAAGCCGGTTTTTAGCCGTTAGTTTAAAAGAGCAGCAGTTACGGTATATTTATGTTTACCTTGAATTATCTGTGAACCCATCGTCTGTTTGAAAACGGCCATTTTGTAAACAATGACGTCATCGGTTATGAATATTCATTAGTTGGAAGCGGCCAATGAGAGGAGCGTATATCTGAACAGACATTTCTGTTCGTTTATATTATTAATAATAATAATAACAAAACTCCGTAGCGTGAAAAAACGGAAATGAATCACGAGCTCAAAATATGCGACGGAATGTGTAAACATAATATATCAATATACAGTAAACGTGTGCGTATACATACACAGTCGACTATAAATGTCTCTTCTTATGTACAGAGTGGGAGAGATATTTCCTTATCGTTGCCACACTTGCCACAGTCGAGCATCGGCAACCAACAATTGTCTACCTCATGCTCCTCCTCTTCCTCTTCCTCCTCTCCGCTGCTCCTCCTCCTCCTACTCCTTCACCTCGTCCTCCTTCTCCTTCTCCTCCTATTTTCCATTTCCTCCTCCTCTTCCTCCTCCCACTCCTCCTCCTGCTCCACTCCTCCTGCTCCTACTCCTCTTCCATCTCCTCTTCTTCCTCCTCCTCCTCCTCCTCTTCCTCCTCCTCTTCCTCTTTCTATTCTTCCTCCTCCTCCTCTTCATCCAATTCCTCCTCCTCCTCCTCTTCCTCCTGTTCTTCTTTCTCTTCTTCCTCCACTTCCCCATCCTCCTCTCCCTCTACTTCCTCCTCCTCCTCTTCATCCACTTGCTCCACGTCCTCCTCCTCCATTACCTCCTCCATCTCCATTACCTCCTCCTCCGCTCCTTTCACTTCCTCCTCCTCCTTCTCTTCCTTCTCCTCCTCCTCCACTTCCTCCTCTTGTTCTTCTTCCTCCTCCTTCTCCTCTTCCCCCTCCTCCTCTCCCGCCGGTTTCCCAGATCGCTCTTATTTATGCAATTGATTCAGATTCATAGCAACGCTGTCATGCACGCTCGCACATACCAACTCATCCGTCTCATGCATTGGTTATCGGCCAAAGAACGATGAACCATCGATGTAAATACAAATACATGTAAATACAAATACCTTATATATATTATGTATATATATATATATCAGTACACATAGATAGATATATACATGTATAAACATATTATATTATGAATAAACATAGATAGACATTTACACTGGATCCTCATTGTAGCGCGATTCCGTATAACACAAATTCTGATATAGGGACATGAGAGCCGATTGGTTAGTGTGTTTGCTTTGTAACGTGGAGAGTACAGGTTCGATCCTTCCCTGAACCCTGGAAGAGCTACTGTGTAGGTACCTTGAGCAAGTCCTCAACTCACAATTTCTGGGCGCCATCGATAGATTCTTAGTCACTCAAAAGATAGTGACACTTAATAATAATAATATCAGTACACATAGATAGATATGTACATGTATATATGTATATATAAGTGGTGACAAACGTGAAGCAACCTTTCTGTTTCAGCGTTTGTCTATAAGCATTCAACGCTACAACCTAGTATCTTTTAAAGGTACCTTTCCGTCAAACCCTGAAGACGAGGCCTGTACATGTATATATGTATATATAAGTGGTGACAAACGTGAAGCAACCTTTCTGTTTCAGCGTTTGTCTATAAGCATTCAACGCTACAACCTAGTATCTTTTAAAGGTACCTTTCCGTCAAACCCTGAAGACGAGGCCTGACCCTCCAGACAATTACCCTGCTCCTAAATAATTTTTCCAAATCCCGAGGTATCACTGACACCTCGGGTCTAAAAAAAATAATAATAATAGCGAGGTTTGATTTTCTGGATGTTACATTAATTAATATTGAAGTCCCTGAGTATACTGTATACCTCGGGGCAAAAAAAATAATAATAATAATAATTATGATGATGATGTTGATGATGATGACAAACGATCGACTACAGTGGAACTCATTTGTTCGTACCCATCGCCTCTAAATGACCTGCGTCAGGAACTGATGCTACTGATGGTGATAATTAAGTGCCTTTATATCTGATACAATTTCACACTCGCGCACACACACACACACGCACACACACACGCACACACACACCCGCACACCTACACACACACACACCCGCACACCTACACACACACACCCGCACACCTACACACACACACACACACACCTACACACACACACCCGCACACCTACACACACACACACACACACACCCGCACACCTACACACACACACACACACCTACACACACACACCCGCACACCTACACACACACACACACACACACCCGCACACCTACACACACACACACACACGCACACTCCTAAACATGCGCGCACACGCACAGTCGCACACCTACACCCACCCACACACACGCACGCACACACACTCACACGCACACTTCTAAACACGCGCACACACACGCACACCTACACACACACACACACACACACACACACACTTACATGTATATATATATATGTATATGTATATATATGAGAGGAATGCATGCATATTTGGGGGAGATATACGTCTGTGTGATATAGCTTATAATATATACAACGTATATATATGCAGGACGTTTGTATAAACATATGCAAGATATGCGCTGTCTAAAAAGTGTCTACTGTCTAAGTGTATTGCTGTGTTTTGATGTAGACTGCTATTAAGGTCGCAAAGGTCGGATTCGATTCCGTCGCAATCTGTTAAATGTCGTGATTGCCGTACATCCGTGACACCTTCTGCTTTCCGTTCAAGTCCCGTGTTGTAGTTTCGCTGCAGTTAGTTTAGATAACTCCGATGATAAATGGTCTGACGTGTATATATACACCGGAGAATCGTTAAAACGCGCCTCGTTATTAGACGAGTTCTGTTATAACGCGGTCGAGGCGGGGATTCCAGATGTAAACTCCGCCGCTGCCCGTAGTCTATTAGTGCCAGTCCCAAGCCTGGATAAAGGAGGAGGGCAACGGTAATCATCTTTGTAATGACACAGCGTCGTAAAAAAAACAACGGATTCCAAATTTAATCCAGCTGTAGAAAACGACCTTATTATAACGCGGCATTGTTATGAGGTGGTTCTCTGTTTCAACTCTCTGATCGCTATGGCAACCATATTCCTATCTCCACTGGACATCTCTGGACAACACCTCTGACTTGACGCAACGCTCGTGAATAAGCTGGTGCCCTAAGCTTAGCTTACGAGTAGCACTTTAGAAATTTAGAGCTTACGATTACGATTACGGTTCTTGTTATGGTTCACAAGAAAGCGTTATAAGGAGTTTCTGTTGTATTATAATACGGAATGGAGTATTCATTATTATCATTATGACGACGTCTGTTCCTCAGCTTCCGAGACAAAAGGCGCCATGATAATAGAGGCAGCTGTGTTTACCAGACAATGCAAGGCGTGCGTGGATGCGGAAGTTGGTTAAATTCATCCTGATGATGTCTGATAGTGTCTATACGGATGAGTTAAGGAGGAAAAGACTTCTCTGCTCGCAACACACAGTGGCTAACTGTATGGCACCCACTCTTAAAGTAGTGACCGGAAACGTAATTGTAAATGTAACTAGTCACTTCTATCGCGCCAATGTCTAATTCACAACAGATGACGCACCAAAACCAGCCGTAATAATTGATGTAGTGTAAACATCTGAAATTTCTCAGTGCCATTCAAAAGCTTCACCAGGGAAACCAGTTTATTCACTGCGGCGCTATATAAAATCAAGTCCGCAACCGTTAGGATGTTGGATCAAGTCGGAATCAGGGTTGGGGTCAGGCAGGGAATACATCGTGTTGGGAGATGTATGAATTGTGTCAAAACGCGCCAGACATCAGTAGGGCCTAATTGTCCAATAATAAAAGACAGTCACTTGGGCCTAACAATCTTAAAACTAATTTCTGAAAGAGCAAGCACTACTGTAGCCTGGACGCTCCTGACATTAGTTGTCTGGTAGTAAAACTCAGTCATTATGGCCGATATCTTGAGAGTGACACGACGTTTAACAGCAGAAAAAAAAACAGCTTGACATCAGGCGACAATAAAAGTGTACTTCCCGTCATGAGATAGTACTATCGAGACACTTAAAATAACGCCTGTTAAGTACCTCACGAAGACGCTGCACAAAAAGTCTGTGTCTTCGAGCGTCTAGCCACCCTAGTGTCTGCCATTTTGCCATCATCGTTCAGATCAGTAGTGTCTGCGAAGAGCAATAATTACTTTTAAGAGCACCTGCGGTCTTGTGACTTCGATTCGAATCTTCTTTGAGACAAGAAAGAACGCTAACAACGACAAGTGTTTGCGCATGGCACTTCGCATGCTTGGCCGGACAACTTACGTTCGCATACCAATCACGACCGCTTGATTTCATGGATGCAACGCTGGCAGGCACAGTTAGGCAGGCGAGATTGAGCTAATAATAGGTGGTTGGTACCACGGAGACCAACGCAGCATATAATTATGCCTTTAATTGGTCGATAAATTAGTGTCATCGCAGTCTTGTAGGTTAGCAATTAAAAGATACATTCCC
The DNA here is from genome assembly GCA_963556255.1 of Allolobophora icterica. Classification (NCBI taxonomy): domain Eukaryota; kingdom Metazoa; phylum Annelida; class Clitellata; order Crassiclitellata; family Lumbricidae; genus Allolobophora; species Allolobophora icterica. The sequence goes on from OY744616.1 coordinate 11,595,810, forward strand.
CGCTTTTATTTTTTTTCCAGCCTTTTCCTTATGGTTAAGACAGTTACACGTTTGAGATACATTTCCACCTGTAATTTGCTTGTTCCTCTGGTTCAGCTATTTTCCTTTGAAGATACATATTTTCATTTGAAGAACTTTCATGTACACCAAAGTGCGGTTAGCAGTTGGTCCAATATAGGATACACTTACTTACTTACTTACTTACTTATATTTTCCTTTGAAGATACATATTTTCCTTTGAGGATACATATTTTCCTTTGAAGATACACATTTTCCTTTGAAGATTCGTGTTTACCCCATATATTACGCTCCAGCCCATGGTTCTTTTCCCTTTGATTCATTCTATTTTCTATTGAAAACACATTTCACCAAACATTTTCGCTCATGCCCATGGGAGTTTCCCTCCCACAAATCGCTTCCCTCCAGAAGCACGCCAATACAAAGCAGAACTGTTTTTCGGAACCACGAATTATGGCACTAAATCAAGTCTGCTGCAGCTAGTGAAGCGATAGCTGACATTAGAAGCATTCACAAGATCGATGCCCGATCGGGGACAGACGGGGTCCCCGTGGTCAAGCGGTCAGTCATATGGACTGCGTTGACAAACATGACGACCCGATCAATCAACTTCCGGTTGCCCTTTAGCTTCCACTGTAAATCCTGTCTGGCAGCATCAGACACTGTTTTGCTTAAAGACGATTCGCACTTTACTAGCCACTAATGGTTTGTTACTGTTGCTCGAGTATTATACGTTGTTTTGCTGAATGAAGATTCGCAGTTTACGATCCTCATTCTGAATTCCGCAAATTCCCTGATCCTCCACCACTATCTACGCGCACTTGCCACCATCTGCCACACGCTCCTTTATCTGCCAACCCTCAGGCCCTACACTTCAAAGTAAAGTCTCACCTCTTCAAGAATGTCTACCCAGATACATCATGCCCTCCGCCTTCCAATCTTTCTCGTTCCAGACGGAATCTTCCTTAACCGCTCCTCCGACTCCATCTCTCCTTAGGCTCCACGTAACCGGACTTGACCTCCACGTGATTTATCTGAACAAACTCTCTGACACAAGACAGCGCTCGTGAAAAAGCTCGTGCCCTGCGCTGAGTTTTTAAGTAGCGCTTTAAGACATCGTACACTTAAGAAATTGCGAGATTACGATTACGCTTACTATCCACTGTCGCCTACTTAGGCTTTCCGGGATCGTGCCAACTTGTATTAGACATGATTAGCCTCTTCCGCGCGCGATAGAACATTCCGTGGTATACACCTCAAGGCGTTTCGTGTTGCAATTCATTTGCCAATACCAAGAGAAAGACAGTTATTGCGGCGTTTCACTGCGTCCTCTTGCCTTGGAGGCCAATCCTCTCTTCGATCAGCATCTGTTGGAGAGTATGTTTTTCATGGTACACGTTCAGTCTTTGACTGGCGTTCATTTTACAGTGCTGTTGCTGGTCCCTCCATCTGGAACTCTCTACCCCTCATGTTCGCAATTCTCGTATGGAGACTGTCTTTCGTTCTAAACTGAAAACTAAACTGAAAACTTACATCTTTCAGTCAGTTTACGGTTCTCAATGTTTATGTTCTCGGCTTCAATGTGAACCTATCGAATTTGACGATTTTGACCTGGTTACGGTTTGGTTTTGGTACGCCAGCGGTTGATGCCTTTTACGGAGCGATAGAAGTTACTAATAACAATTCATGATAACAATTCGACAACAATAGACGACATCCTTTCATGCTATCCATCGTAGTTTTGTTAATTGATATATCTTTGATTACATTAGCTTTGCGTGTGTACATGTGTATAAATCTGCTCCTGTTGTAGTCTATTTCAAATGTGTATGTAATCTCTATATGCAGTGCAATGCATGTGCACTTGTCAGTTGCAAATAGCGGCTACTCACTTACTTACTTATTTAATTACAATTGCACTTTTGAATTCTTTAAGGGCGGCATTACCAAATGATATTTTGTATTATACGACATTCTATGTTTGTCGCCACATTAGTGTCTGAGGTATGGCGTTTGGGATTACGTAAATGTATTAGCCCACTTTGTACTGTATTCGATTACTTGAATCGTCTGGCAGCAGAACGCAAACACTTTAACGATCTGGCGTTATATGACTCATTCTTTTTCTCACTGTCTGTCTCTCTCTCTGTCTTTGTCACTGTGCCTCTGTCTCTCCTATGATGTCTCTGTGCCTCTCTCGCTGCAATTCAGTCTATGCTATTCTGCTTCTGAAGACTACAGAAAAGGATTTATCTGTCAGGCGTTTCAATTGGAAAGGATTTATATTTCAAGAGCATGTTGTTTGGCTAAATTCATGCACACCGCATATGAATAGAGAAGTCAGGTAAATATGGTTAACACCGGTGATCCGTATAGACTGTTGATGCACCATAGTCCGGTAAACACGGTTAACACTGACAACGCTTTTGCAATGGGATGTTGATGAACTGTAGTCTTTGAGGATGTTATTTTTAACTGTTAAACATGTAAGTCTAAATAAATCATACCTTCCCATACCTTAAAATACCTTACCATACCTTACAATACCTTACAATATCTTACAATACCTTACCGTACAATACCTTATCATACTTTACTATACCTTACATATACAATACCTTCAAATACCTCACCATACTTACAATGTCTTACAATACCTTACCATACCTTACAATATCTTACCATACCTTAATTAAGAGCATGGTGCTAATAAAGTAACATATAATACCCCTACATTAACCTTAGTTTAATTTATCTTATATCACCTTATCATTTAGAACAGGATCATTGTATCAAAGATCTAAACAATGAACAGTAAACGATGCTCAACTTATCTCACCTTACCTTACCTTAACTTACCTAACTTAACTTAACTTACCATACCATACCTTACCATACCATATTTAAATCGCTTGTTTTGCTTTGGACCTTTTCCGCGGTCATCATTCTGATATATGTGCTACGTGTACTTTTCTGCTGCTGAAATCCATCCTTGGTGCGTTCAGCATCTTACAGCAGCAACATCCTCTGGAACAATTCTCATAGCATCAATGCCAACATCTGCAGCTTCCGCTTCAGCAACAGCAGCAGATGGTGTCACATGAGAAGATGCGGCCTTTCTTACATATTTGCTTACCTACTTAATATGAGCATCATGATGTCTGTACTGATCAATAAGCGGATTTCTGTGCAGAAATGTCCAGCAAGACGGTCGAAGATGTCCTCGTGTAAGAGGCGGTTGTTTGATTTGCGGATTCAGCGAACAAGCCAACCATTGATTTCCCGTTTATCTCGATCCATCTTTTCCAGCAAAGATCCAGACCTGTATTCCCGTCCTGATAATCCCCAAACGAAGCTCCTGTCCTCATAAGCGAAGCGATCGGAAACGTTTAGCATTGATAGCGACCGATTTACATCGCTTTCCGAATCTACACATAATCCAATCAGAACAGCATTCGCAGAAACTTTACGCATGAACTGATTTAGTGGCAGCGATACGCCTGAATGATTCCATTCGTCTTGATCTCTTGATTTCCGGTTTCGTTATTTAGGAGTGATTCCGACTTCCGGTGCACATTTATTGGCTCGTCTACATAGGATTATCCGATGTTTCTGGCTCATATCTACCAGCGTCGTATCTGATGTTTCAGCAAGGCGAAGCTCGAGAGGCCTTGGTATCACCCGAACGAAACGGTGGAGAGGAATGAGTTGGCCAAGAAGGCCTACGAAGCCTTGATGACGATCACACTTCGACGACCGGACAGCCACCAATACGAAGAGTTCTCGAAGGAAATCAAGCAACGATCGATGCTCATGTATGGCGAAGATGTCTACGGCGATGAAGAGGTATAATCTACCATCAGCACTCAGCAGTTATCATTCTACATTGATTTATTATTATTGTTATATATAATATATATATGTATTTAGCAATCATTCTTTATTGATTAGTATTATATATATAATATTAATCAATGATTCTCACCACAAATATATAAATTTATAAATATATATAAATGTATTTACTACCAGTGGCGATTATTGTTTATCGATTGATATTATTGTTGTAAACATGTATTCAAGATTAATATTTATATTGCTCAATGCAGATTGGAAAAATGCAACACAAAACCATTGTCATTGTAATTTCTAAAGCAATTGTAATTGTAATTTCAAAAGCAATGTAATTGTAATTCCAAACCATTGTAACTGTAAGTTGGTTTGCAATTCCCAAACCATTGTAGTTGTATGTGTGACTGTAATGACGACAATTTAAACTAATACGGTGCTTTACCGTTAACCAGTATTAATTAACAATAATTTTCATTGATTACCATTAATCAAATAATGATTAATATTAGTATTAATATAAATATGAAACGTAATCAGATTTAATTATATTATTTGTAACACCAATAATAATAATAATGCTATTATTATTCCTATAGCAGTTATGCCGATGACGATGATGAAGATGATGAAGATGATGAAGATGATGAAGATGATGAAGATGATGGCGGTGATGATGATGATGATGATGATGATGATGATGATGATGATGATGATGATGATGATGATGATGATGATGATGATGATGATGATGATGATGATGATGATGATGATGATGATGATGATGATGATGATGATGTTGAGGTGATGGTGATAATGATGATGGTGATGATAGTCATATTCATCGACGTTGCTGGTACGTTATATAGCGCCAGGTTTGATGATGGCAAGGTATCAATCAATGGAGTCATGCATCCAGTTGCGCAATGTTCGTCTTAACGTGTGTGTACACGTATGTGTGTATGTTTGCGTGTATGTGTGGTGTATGTGCGGTGTATGACATTGTGTCCTTGTGTGTGCCCTTGTGTTTGTGTGTGCTTGTGTGTGTGTGGCTCCAATGTGCGGACAATCATGTGCTGGATTGATGCCAAACTCTCAACGATTCAGCCACTGTGTAAAGTCAAGTCGCTTTTGAGAGTCCTTTAAAAGTGCAATTATTAAGCTTCTGAATACATATAATATCGCACGTCAAATACAATATTCCGGCTGCGTAGGAAATCAGCTGTAGTTCATATCCGAAAAAATCATATAAAAAATGAAGTTTCAAAGTGCCAATAAACTCAAAACGACAGGATCCTATTACGGAAATAATTTCTCATGCTAATTTCCCAAGTTCTGTGGAATATATAACTAAGACATTTAAGTATTGTATATATAAGCCAAAGATATGATTTCAAATTCTCATTCGATCATAAATCGGAAGGAGAGCTAAGCAATAATATTGAGGTGATTAGTTTTACTTCCGATGCAATTTTACTGCGACGTCCGTATCTGAATCTTGGTGGGTCCAAATCAACTGGAGTTTATTACTTTCAATTTCGTGCGCCTTCGCTATCTGGAAGGAATTCAAGACCCATTTAACATCATATAGGCTAGCGTAGAGAGCGCAACATCATATATAGAACGCGCCAGATTAGTTTGCTCAGAAGTGGCTATATATAAGCGCTTAATTACAACATTACAATAATCCTTCTGCATGATTTGATGACGACGACTTTGATATGGCCAAGAAAAAGCTTTCTGCTGTATTTTTCTTAAGAGCGGTAAAAATTTTGTGCATGAACATTTGCTAAGTTGAATAGAAACAGCCTTTGAATCCGTGTATTTTCTTCTGTATACGGTCGAGGTATTCACTGTATAGAAGAGTTGGTTAGGAGATGCCAATTGAATGGACATCTTGGAATATCTGTCAATCTTTATGGGGATTTGAATCCAGGCCTATATGAGTCGAGAGTCTAAGAAGCTAACCGCTAGACCACAGTATATTAATGACCTGCCCAACTGCAACGTGGAATGTAGGACGTATGAAGCCCACACGACAATATTCCCATATAGGGACTCATATGTGCTATATACAATGGGTCCATATATATATATATATATATATATATATATATATATATATATATATATACATATATGTTTAAGCTGTATGATTCCCTATATAAGACTTATGAAGCCAACATGGTAATATCGCCAGGCAGCTAAACATCGTCAAATCCCGGATTATTCTCGCGAGGATGTTCCGATAAGATATCACTGTCGGACTTAATGACGACAAACGCCGCACATGCAGAAGAAGTGGAGCGGCTACTGACATCTATCGGCTGGCGAGTAATGAAATCAACCATCGAGGGACGTCTGTCAGATTCTCCTCCCAATGCGCTGATCAAACGACAGCGATGGGAGAAGATGAGTCCCTGGCCGGCGATCCTCCATCTCGCACAACACCTTCCCTCGCCGGTTTATCCCCATTAGTATGGAGACTGATTCCAAAAACTGTTCATCTGGTGTCGTGTTTACTTATGCAGTGGTGAACTTTATCTATACGGACCTCGCCACGAATGCCTATAAATATGGGAATCTATGCCACCTGATGCCCAAATATTCAGTATACCAACGTATACTGTATATACACACATTATACATACAGGTCATCTATACGTCAATACATCTGTCAGTCTATCCATTCATCCATCTTCTATCGATCCATCCATCTATCCACAAACCCGGTTGACCGACCAATTGCATAATCCGTCCTTCCACCTTTTTGTACATATTTCCATTCTTCCATCCATCCATCTTCAATCATCCACCTACTCAAACATCCACCCATTCATCTATACTAACATCCGTCCATCCATCCATCCACCCGTCCATCCATCCACCTACTTACTTGTCCACCCACTGTTGGATGTCGCTGGCCGTCCGGCTGTCCATCCATCCACCCATCAATCAATCCTTTCATCCATCCATTCATTCATCCATTCATTCATCCATCCATTCATCCATCCATCCATTCAACCAGTCATCCACCCATCCAGCCATTCTTCCATCCATCCATCCATCCATCCATCCATTCATTCATCAATTCATTTATTCATCCATCCATCAATCCATTAATTCATCCATTCATTCATCCATTCACTCACCCATCCATCTATCTATCCATCCATCCAACCCATACACCCATGCATCCATCTTTGAGTGTGGTCATCCGTCATCTGTCCATCCATTCAACCGTCAACATCACCTTTCGTTTCTGTCCTTTGACTGATTGTGCTTGATTTGACTGTGTGCTGCAGGTGAATAGCTTTGTCGGTGCCTTTCATGACGCCGTCATTCTCTACGCCTTGGCTGTCAACGAAACCATCGAAGCCGGACTCAGTCCCTCGAATGGCAGCGAAATCACGAAGCGAATGTGGAACCGCACATTCACCGGTTAGGCTCATCAATTATTATTATTATTATTATTATTATTATTATTATTATCATCATCATCATCATCATCATCATCATCATCATCATCATCATCATCATCATCATCATCATCATCATCATCATCATCATCATCATCATCATCATCATCATCATCATCATCATCATCATCATCATCATCATCATCATCATCATCATCATCATCATCATCATCATCATCATCATCATCATCATCATTATTATTATTATTATTATTATTATTATTATTATTATTATATTAATAATAAAGAAAGGTTGGATAACGGCAGAGACAAACTAAATTATATCTCCTCGTCATACGTTATAGCCAGTTTGTCTCTTCCACAGTTTCGCAATACCCTAAAGTCTGTATTATTATTATTTTGAAAGTTGTTCCACTGGTTCGGGTCCGGTGCGCCACTGCTGAGTAATTTCTTGAAGTGGCGCTTTGCAATTACAATTACATTTATCGTAATGAATAGGGTCATTGGTCCTTTTGTTGTAGTAAACAGCATCTGGTTATTCCTTGGCCCGGTTCAGTCAATGGAAAAATTGATAAATTCCTGATTTGCTTTTCCCTGGAGCTGCATGGTTATCCTCAAGAATCTGCCTCTGCTTCTTGTTCCTCTGATAATTCGATCATCTGATGCACTTTAACTGTCGTTCGTCATTGGCTCGTCATCTCTAATCCATTGTCATCCGTCATTCACTGTCATCTGCTGTCATCTGTCTTGATCGAATGCCAAGCCAAGTATATGTATATAAAGTATATATGTATGTAAATATATATGTCTATATACATCTGTATATATATATATATATATAGAGAGAGAGAGAGAGAGAGCTTGTGTGTGTGTGTGTGTGTGTGTGTGTGTGTGTGTGTGTGTGTGTGTGTGTGTGTGTGTGTGTGTGTGTGTGTGTGTGTGTGTGTGTGTGTGTGTGTGTGTGTGTGTGGTCTGTGTGTGTGGTCTGTGTGTGTGGTCTGTGTGTGTGTGTGTGTGTGTGTGTGCGTGATCGATTCATTGAGTCGTTTCCTAACTCGCTAAGCCCTCAGATTCTTCCATCCTTCCGTATTTCCATCCTTCCATCTTCTCATTCTTTTGTCACTCCATCTATCCTCACTTTGCCAACATCTTTCTCTTTCTTCTTCAGGTTCCCGGCATCGTTCATTAAGTTGATGAAAAATTTAACAATGGCGTGTGAATTGATGGGGGGATGGGTTCGAGCCTTTGTTGCATTGCAAAAGTTGAGCATGTGCTGTGGAGTACAATTTACGAAGGAGTGACAGATGGACAGACACAGAGACAGGTGAACAAACAAACAGATAGACACACAGACAGACATAGCGATACACAGACAGGCAGAGAGACAGATAGACAGATGTAAAAACAGGCAGGCAGACAGACAACCTGCAGACAGACAGACAGACAGACAGACAGACAGAATAATGTACAGACAGACAGACATATTAATAGATAGATAGACAGGCAGACATAATAATAGATAGACAGACAGATATATTAATAGATAGACAGACATAGTAATAGACAGATAGACATATTAATAGCCAGACAGACAGAAGCACAAGAAGGCAGACAGATATGCAGAAAAGGCCAGACATACAGACGGACAAACAGATGCACAAATAGGCAGACAGTCAGACAGAAAGACAGGTCTACATACAGTCTTCGTCCCACGACCGAGTCACAGGGTCGCCTGTCCACCAATCCCCCTCTGCCGGGAATTCTGGTCAGTGCGCTGGACCGGAGAGTCTGATGAGGTCCCGCCGTCCTTGCCTCCACCCTTTGGCCACGAACCGACCCTTTCCACGGGTACTGACCATGCAGGGTCAGTCACTCCATCTCTACCCCAGACCTTCTCTTTATTTACCATTATTCTGCCTCAGGGCTCGGCTACTGCATGCATGCCACACATAAATCAATATACAAAATATTCTGTCAACATAATAAGATCAGACAATTATTAAATACATATCACAAGCCTTCTTTGCTGCATATATATTATATGTATATAATATTTCATTATATATAATTATATGGGCGCTTGTGCTATAGATTACTGCAACTTATGAAAGAGACAGACAAAGAGGCAGACAGACAGATGAAGACAGACAAACAGACAGACAAATGACAAACAGACAGGTTTACAAAAGTCTTCAAAATCAACATGATCTTTTTCTTCCTCTTCTTATTGCTCCTTCTCTACCTCTTTGTCTCTTAGAATCTGCCTCTCCTTATCTTCCTCTTCATCTTTCTCATCACTTCTCATATATAAATATATATATATATATTTAATATATATATATGCATATACGTATATAATTTATATAATATATAAATATATCTGAGTGGAGAATTTTCATGATCGAGATATAGAAGAAACCGATTGATGTTCTTCCTTATTAAACTACTTCTCCTCTCCTACCCTCTCTTTCCCTCCTATCTCTTTGTTCTCCTCTTCATTTATCCTCATCAAACGATGTAACATTCTTTTCTTTGTCTTCTTCATCCTCTCCTCCTCCTCCTCATCTTCCTCCTCTTCACCGTCATCAACGTCGTCTGAATCAAGTCCATTTTCTTTCTCTGGCGCCTCTTCATCTCTTCCACCTGCCACTCCTTCTCTGTCTGTTTGTCTTATACTCTCATCTTCCTCTTCATCTTCCTCTTAATCTTTACCGTCTCCTCCTTTTCAACTCACTCTTTATCCTTTTTATAACACTATTGTTTCTCCTCCTCATCTTCTTCTGCATCTTTTTCATCATCCTTTTGTTTCTCCTCATCTTCTGCTTCCTTTTTCTTCACTTCTTCCTGATCTTTTAAGTCATCTTTCTCATAATCCGTTTGCTTCTCCTCCTCTTTCTCTGCATTTTCTCATAATCCATTTGCTTCTCCTCCTCTTTGTCTGTACCTTTCTCATAACTCTTTTGTTTCCCCTCCACCTCATCTTTCTCTCTATCTTACTCATCATCTTTTCTTCTGCTCCCCCTCCTCTTCCTCTTTCTCATCATCTTTTCATTTATGCTCCTCCTCCTTGTCCTCCTCCTCCTCCTTGTCTTTCTTATCCTAGTCCTCCTCCTGCTCCTCCTGCTCCTTCTCCTCCTCCTTGTCCTTCTCATCCTAGTCCTCCTCCTACTTGCCCTGCTCGTCCTGCTCCTGCTCCTCCTCCTCCTTCTTGTCCTCCTCCTTGTCCTTCTCATCCTAGTCCTGCTCCTCCTCCTCCTCAGCTGAATCATTTCTGTTCGATTATTTCATTTTCTGATTCTAGGAATAACTGGCGAAGTGAGCATCGACGCGAACGGCGATCGAAACGGCGACTATTCGATCCTCGACATGGATCCGACTACTGGCATTTTCCAGGTCATTCCAGATTGTCATCGCACAAATTATATAGCGCCGACTAATAAAAAAACACCAGAAGCCATCGTGACACCTGAGAATCCTAAACAGCAATGCTCGACTAACAGTTACTAACAGTTACAATGCACATAGTCAAATCTATTATTATATGCGCATTTTTGTAGCGCCTTTCTAAACATCTCAGATTGGGTGGAGCTCAACCAACGAATTCTCCTGGACAGTTGACGGATGGCATTGGATGATATCACCTACCCACCAGTGTTTAATCTAGACACCTTTGGGGGGAATGTTCCCCAGGATTTATGTTTCCCCCCCCCCTCCAGAGGCCAGCAATATTATAATGTAGAGACCTCTAGGGGAGGAAAAATCCCCCCAGGATACATGTTTCCCCCCCCCGAGAGGTGAATAATAAAGTTTATAGAGAGATGAATTCCTAGAAAAAAGTCATCAACCTTTTTGAGAGAGTAATTCATATAGATAAAGTGTTAAAAGTCGGACTGAAGGACTAAAAAAGGTCATCACCTTTTTTTAAATATGAAATTAGAAGAAGTCTGAAACTTTTTCAAGATGGCTGAAATTACCCCTAAAATCTTGTGTAAATTCGTTGGTCCCCCCAGAAACCTTGTTACCCCTCCCAGAAGAGGCACACTGCCTACCCACCAACTGTGGTTTGACTGAGCGCATATGAATAAGCTGGTTCCTCAACGCAAACTTCTTTGGTCGCAGTAGAAATCTCTGAGGCATAAGATTACACTTATTATACTTCTACGAGTGCGCTGTTTAAAATCGAAAAGAGTAGCAATGAATATCTCGCTAATAACAACCACCTGCGTTGACGCCAACATGGGGCCCGTTTATTTTGGACCCAAACTCCCATGTGAGATCCATAAAAATGTTTATGGACATGCTGGCACGGGTACAGCCACCCGTCACCTTTCAAGTCGGGCAGACTATATATATATAGGGTATAGTCATTCAAACGTTACGACCAATTCTCCTAGTTCTCGGCTGGAGCAGTTCGTGCCAGTTGTTGTAATTAGAAAGCTTTTTCGTCGACTGAGTATCGGCAGAGTATGTTGCTGGATTCCGTAATGTTGCACTCACTCGCCTCCAGGTGGCTGCATATGGCAATAAAGAAATCCCTTGTTATTAGTTGTAATGCGTTCTCTGTGATCAGTATTCTACGTACGCTAGTCTTTGATGAATGTAAATGAATGTATCTGAAAGTTGATGTGGAGACTTCCAAGAGCTTCGCAAAGACGATGTGAATGCATGCATGATGTGCTTTAAATTAGTCGTCTTTGATGGTTGTTTCATATTTAACGTGTCAAATATTATGACGCAATACGTTGAATTGATGTCTTGTGCATTAGAGACCGGCGTTATAGAAGTTACTATTTACAAATTACAATTTTACGTGACGCAGTGCATTACCACGCTATGGATGTCGATCCATATTGTGGATCTGTTGTCATTCACTCATTATATCGTTCATCCATCCATCCATTCATCCATCCGTTCAGTCATCCGTCCATTAACCTTTGTTCCATTAATTAATTTAATTGTGGCGCCATAGCTGACCGGCATGAACAAGTGAGGCATGAAACGTCGCAGTTGATATTCTCAATGATTCCGATCGGGTTATAACGTCAGACCAGGTCGAGTCAGGATGAACCAGGTTAAGGCCAGGATGAATCAAGTTAGGACCTGCAGGATGAACCAGGTTAAGGCCTGGATAAATCAGGTTAAGGCCAGGATGAACCACGTTGGTAACGATGAACCAGATTAGGCGAAGTTGACCGAAATGGGCCAGTATTGATTTACTTTTTTGGTAGGCTGAACTAGATGAACCAGGGTGAATCAAGTTGAACCATTTCGGGTTAGATTGGCCAAGATTAGGCCAAGATTAACTGTTTGCGGCCATTTTGTGCCAGACTGGACAAGAATTAGCAGACTTGGCTTAAGTGAACTAGTTTGAGTCAAGTAGAGTAGAATTGGTAACTTTACTAAAGAGTCAGCCGATCGTATAGAAGGAGTTACCTTATGCTACAAGTGAAATTATCTTATGTTACAAAATTTCCTACGTTGCAAGGGAGAGGATGTTACGATGTGGATGATGATGTGTATTTTCTCGATGTGTTCCGTTTGTAGCCAGTGGCGCATTACTACGGAAGCCGGAAGCGCTATGAACCGATCCCTGGACGAGCGATTCACTGGGCTGGAGGAAGGACTTCCCCACCGCCAGATGTCCCTCTGTGTGGATTCGATGGAAAGGCTTGTGCGAAAGAAGGTAGCACATACAGACGCAAAGCATGGAGACAGTGACGAAGACAGATAGGCAGAGACACGTAGAAGGACATAGGCAGGGATGGAGACAGAGAGGCAGAGACACATACAAGGATATAGACAGGGCCGGAGGCAGAGAGGTAGAGACACATACAAGGACATAGGCAGGGATGGAGGCACAGACAACTTCTGAGGCAGGGACTAATACATAGGCAGAGCAAGGGCAGAGAACGGGATATAGACGGAGTTGGAAACAGACAAAACACACAGACACAGTTACAAAGAGAGAGGCAGAGACGCAGACAGAGAGACAGAGACAGAGGGAGAGAGACAGAGACAGATGTGGAGACAGAGACATACATGGACATTAAATTCGATACTAAATCACATGACGATGCCAAAAAACTAATTAACAAGGGTTGTGTAGAAGACAGTTTTGATTAATAATTGAATTATGAATTCAATTAGAAATAATTATTAATTCAATTATTAGTAATTATTAATACAGTTATTAAAAATCCATTAATATAACTAATAATAATTCGTGTAGAATCAAACAAAACGAACGTTCTTTCTTTTTTTATTTCGATAGAACCGTTTCCTGCCTACGCTGTGGTCACTATTGTTCTTGGTTCTCTGTTGGTCATCGTCTCAGTTGCAGCTTTCATTGTCTACAGGTAGGCCTTAATAGATTATTATTACTATCATCGTCATCATCATCATCATCATCATCATCATCATCATCATCATCATCATCATCATCATCATCATCATCATCATCATCATCATCATCATCATCATGTACTTTTACAAATTAAGGATAGAGTTTCCTGTGGGATGGTTAGTCTTTGCTTATGTGCTCGGTAGCAAAGTGTGGAAAGATATTCTGTTGAAGCGTTGGATGGATACAGATAAGCTATGATAAAGAAATGTAGTTTCCCTCTCACTGCTACTACTATTATTATTATTTATTATTATTATCACTCTAATTATTATCATTATTCTCATTATTTTTGTTATTCAAATATTTATTAAGCACCACTATGTATTGATTAAACATAGATGGCGCTGAACCATTCTACATGAAGGACTTGCTCAAGGTCCCTACACAGCAGGCCTCTCCCTAACAGTCTGAGGGAGACTCGAATTGACACACTCCGCGTACAAGGCGAGCATTTCAGCCAATCATCTGCAGTGTCACACTTAACAGAGATCTAGGTCAACTGACTAATAGGCCTTAAACGAGATATAAGTCTAAACCTATATGTCTTCATGAGGCCAATGAAGCCTCTCAGCCTACTATATGGAGGCACACCTTAAGTACATCAATTTCGGAGAAGTTTAAAATTACTATTCAGAGGGCATGGCATTCAGAAGAACTTGCTACCAACATGTCGCGTGAGGAGATCGACGACAACGACGAGATGGCATCATCATTATGATGTAAGCGTCGTTGCCGGTCGAGATAGGATGATGACGGACGAAAAGCCAGTCTCCACTTGGGCAACAATGAAGGCAGCGAGGCCCAGGTGTAATCGGACACCACACAGCCAAGGTGTAATAGGACACCTCGCGGCTATGGTGTAACCAGACACCGCCCGCGCTGCAGGCGAGCGACGACCCGCGTATCGAGGAGCAATCTGACACTAATTGACGATAGCTTGACGTGGGGAGGGGGGCTGACTGATGCACGCTGGAGTTCCTACTTAACAGAAGGGAACGGAGAACACGGGACTTGTACTGCTGACGAACGCGACGTGTGAACATCGGTCGAGCGAGAAACATCGGGAGGAACGACCAGCGGCGGCGGCAGAGTATTAGTCCGTCAGATTCAGAGACTGACGCGAAAGAACGATCTGTAGTTAGGCTGTACGAAGCAACATTTGAGATAGTCCGATTTAGTATCTAAACGCTTTAATACTACGTGGAAGTTCCCGTAGAGTTAGTGTATATATATTTGTTTCTTTAATTAAATTCATTTATTAATTAAACAAAGTTCGTCGTGAATCTTCTATAGAAAAGTTAGGCACGTTAAATAAAAGTGCAAGTAAAAGAACAAGCAATCGAGGGTCGACATCAACACACGGCAAACACACGACACGGCGACCTCCGATTGCGACATTGGCGCAGTCGACAGGATTTTTCAACTGAAGACGTCACGACGAAGAGCGGAACCGGAAACGGAAAAGAGGAATCTCAACAGATCGGGACCAGCGGCGAATACAACCCTTCGCAACTGGAGAAATCGAGTGCCGGACTCCTGAGGACGAAGGACTCGAAGGAACCGACAGCAACAGGCAAGGACGAGGAACAAGAGCGCCAACGGACGACCGACCATCGCTAGCAACGACGGACGGGAGTGGCAACGGAGGACAGCGGATCAGCCAAGATACCAAAAGACGGAACACGCTCGACGTATCAGAGGGTAAGTCCTTACTGGTAGTCGTGGTAATCTGTGAGGTTGCGGTTGAGGTCTGGATGAGGATTGGTGTGCGAATAGCCGAGGCTTTTGCGTAGCTCCTTTTGCTCAGTTCTGTTCTTGTTGTATTTGTGGTAGAATTTTAGGACGTTGTTTTCTTTGATTTCTGACCAACGGTGACTCTCCTCTAACTTACTTATCTTTTTCTATTAGTGAGCGGACTGTTGGAAGATGGATAAGTTGTCGATAGGGAAAAGAGTGAAGGTGCTGAACATGCCCCATCACAGACTAGTCGCATATCTGATAAAGATGGGACTAGGAGAGGAGGAATTGGGTTCCATGAGGATGGACCAGCTCCAAGAGGCTAGTGCTGAAATAATTGTTTCTGGAAGGGAGATCCCGCCGGAAGTAAGTGAGAAAGTAAGCACAGGTAGCCCAGGTAGCAGTATGAGCCCGGCAAGGCAAATGCGGCGGGTCATGTTAGAACTAACAACATACCAGAGAGAGGAAGCGGAGAGAAGAGTGAGGAGAAGCAGTGAAAAAGAACGCAGGCGGATCGAAGAAGAGAGAAAGAGGCTACTAGAAAGGAGAGAAGAAAGGCTGAGAGAAGAAGCGAGAGAGGAAGCGGAGAGAAGGGAGAGAAGAGAGGAAGAGAAAAAGAGGAACGAAGAAAGACTCAGAATGCTTGAGGAGAAGTGGAGGAGAGAAGATGAGGAGAAGCAGGCTGAGAAGCTCAGGCTGCTTGAAGAGAAGCAGAGGAGAGAAGAGAAAGAGGAAGCAGAGAAAATAAGGCTTCAGGAGGAGAGACGAAGGAGAGAAGAAAGACTCAGAGAGCTTGAGGAGAAGTGGAGGAGAGAAGATGAGGAGGAACAAGCTAGAAGCAAGCAGGTGAGCGCGTGTGCGGTCCAGCCAACCGTGACCAGAGCTCAAGACAGACAGGCAGACAGACAAAGCGAGACGCGACAAGACGGGCCGCCATTGATACAAGAGATAGACCAGCATGCATTGCCGACAAACCCGGATTGCATTGACATGGAGGAGACTTATGTAAGAGAGTACATGAAGGTGTATATTACAGGGCTCCCGGTGACATCGTCTCTAATAGATAGCGGGGCCGAATATAATTGTGCGCGAGCAGAACTGATCAGGCCGCTCAACCTACCTGTGGTCAAGCAGATAGAGGTGAAGGGGCTGAACGGTCAATCAATGATTGTGGACGTGGTGCGGCTGAGACTAAAGGGGTCTCAGGCCGGCGAGGACAGGGAGGGGGAGGTAAATTACGCCCCTGATGTTCGGATATGGGCGGCACTCATTAAAGACCTTAATGAACCGTTAATTATCACGCCCACTACAGCCGACTTGCTGCGCGAGACAGCGTTGTACTCGAGTCACGCGGCCAGCGCTCCTGAAATAGACCAAATTTCAGAAGCGCAGGCGGTCGCAAGGACTGAGACGAATGAGGAAGAGGAGAGAGGGGAGGAGGTAGAGGGACTTGGGACGCTGATAGGCGAGGATTACTTCACGGTCGCTCAAGCAGACAGTGGGAGTATAGGAGAAATCGGTCCCGAAGAAACGGATAATGAAGAACTATTCTTCAATCCTGAGATACCACCCCCACCCAAGGAAGACACAATAGTAGGCAGAAGCAAGATGGCGGCCGAACAAGCACAATGTTCGACACTAGCACCATTCTTGGCCCACGGGAAAATTGGGGCGAAGAGCTTCTTCACTGAAGACAATTTGCCCTTTCATAAAGACAAAATAGCTGGGCATTCTGTAAAACAACTGTGCTTGCCTAAAGAGAGAATGGATAAAGTCATCATCCAATCACCGGAAGTGCGAGGAGCAAAGAAGGAGGGCCAATGGCAAGGCCCGGCCATCATCGCTCAGGTGAAATCGCCCTACACATACATCGTGGAAATAGGGGGCAAAAGACGCTTACTACACGCAAATCGGATTCGCAAATATAACGAAAGAATACAGCAAGCATTGATTAACAATGGCTCCATTCTGTTCGAGAAGGACGAAGACTTCGGTCACGGGGAAGCGGGGGGTAGCTTCGTCACGAGGCAGACAAGGCCCAGTGCACAAGTAGACCCTATTGCCGTTGCACACTTAACGGTACCCGAGCGGAAACAGCTGTTTAGTCTGTTAGACAGGTTTCCAGATGTGTTCTCGGACAAACCAGGTTTCTGTCCCGTCCTAGAACACACAATCACTGTTAGCGCGGAGTTCAGGCCGAAGAGTTTGCAAGCCTATAAGGTGCCGGAACTGCTCAAACCGGAGATGGAGAAGCAGACCCGCGAACTTTTGGCCCTAGGTATTATCACTCCCTCACATAGTGACATGGCAGTACACTCGATGACGTGGCCGGATCACATGAAACACCTAGAGAAATACTTAATGACTATTCAACAGTCGGGTCTAACCCTTAACATTAAGAAGAGTTCGTTTGCTAGGCGACAAACAACGTTTGTAGGTCACCTGATCGGATCAGGGAGCATTGAACCGGATCCTATGAAGATCGCAGGGCTAGGGAAAATCCCTCAACCCGAGTCCAAAAAGGACATACGGAGATTAATTGGTTTCTTCAGTTATTTTAGGAACTTCATCCCTAACCTGGCTGAGACAGCCAGAATTCTCACTGACTGGACCCAGAAATCGGTGCCTGTTAAGATACCCTGGCGAGCTGATCACCAAAAGGCGCTAGATAACCTTACGCACGATTTAAATAACGCGATATGTTTGCAGACAATTGACTACGGCAGAGAGTTGGGTTTATCGACTGACGCTTCAGACAAAGCTGTCGGTTGCTGCTTATTCCAAATTCAAGACGATGGAACAGAACGGCCAATATGTTTCGCCAGTTCTAAATTAGATGCTACGCAAGCGCGTTGGTCCACTGTGGAACGCGAAGCGTATGCTGTAATCTTTGCGTTGAAGAAGTTTAGGAATTGGATTTTTATGTCAAGGACCACCCTCTATTCTGATCACAATCCCTTGACTTTCCTAACTGCTTCTACGCCCACAAGTGCTAAACTTGCGAGATGGGCTCTGGCACTCCAGGACTTTGATATCGCTTTTAAATATCGTCCTGGGGCGCTGAATATTCCCGCTGATCTTTTGTCCAGACTATGATTGAGGAAGAAGGCGGACTACCATGTAAGGCACCGCGACAACTGTAAATATATTTCTAACTGTGCTGATATTTTGTATTTTCATGGGAACGACGAGGACATGGTCTGGAGGAAATCGGCGGAGGGAACGACATCATTCTCAGCCGGGAGGCGAACCAATGACTGGCTTTGTCCTCCCCCGGGAAGGGAGGTGTCGCGTGAGGAGATCGACGACAACGACGAGATGGCATCATCATTATGATGTAAGCGTCGTTGGCGGTCGAGATGGAATGATGACGGACGAAAAGCCAGTCTCCACTGGGTCAACAATGAAGGCAGCTAGGCCGAGGTGTAATCGGACACCACACAGCCAAGGTGTAATAGGACACATCGCGGCTATGGTGTAACCAGACACCGCCCGCGCTGCAGGCGAGCGACGACCCGCGTATCGAGGAGCAATCTGACACTAATTGACGATAGCTTGACGTGGGGAGGGGGGCTGACTGATGCACGCTGGAGTTCCTACTTAACAGAAGGGAACGGAGAACACGGGACTTGTACTGCTGACGAACGCGACGTGTGAACATCGGTCGAGCGAGAAACATCGGGAGGAACGACCAGCGGCGGCGGCAGAGTATTAGTCCGTCAGATTCAGAGACTGACGCGAAAGAACGATCTGTAGTTAGGCTGTACGAAGCAACATTTGAGATAGTCCGATTTAGTATCTAAACGCTTTAATACTACGTGGAAGTTCCCGTAGAGTTAGTGTATATATATTTGTTTCTTTAATTAAATTCATTTATTAATTAAACAAAGTTCGTCGTGAATCTTCTATAGAAAAGTTAGGCACGTTAAATAAAAGTGCAAGTAAAAGAACAAGCAATCGAGGGTCGACATCAACACACGGCAAACACACGACAGGGAGACCTCCGATTGCGACACAACAGCCCTCTAAAGTCTGCGTCTTACATAAATAAATAAATAAATAAATACTGGAGATTAGAGTGCCGTATTTCGTAGACAGTCGATAAGATCGAAGCAACGATTCAGAAGCACTTGACACGATATTCAATAGAAATTGTTGTAAGCCTATTAAGGTTCTATTCGGGTAAGACTTATACATTGGCTTCCTGCTTGGAAAAATTCTATTACCGCCACCTTTATCCAAGTCAATTCAATTTTACGCTGTCGTCAACTTTGGATGGAGCCTGTTTATTTAGGCTCATATCGAGGCCGACCATTTGAACCGTTTCACCTTATTCGACCAATAGTTGCAAACAGAAATCCTATTCGGTTGTTCGTTAGCGATATGTTTGTTTCATTGGCCCTCCTCGCTTTCCATGAATCAAGCGGGCTGCACGCTCGATGAAACACGTACCATATCGGAAACGCCCTTTCCAGTTTTATACTCTAGAATTTCTAAGACTCCCAACGGTGCCATCGACCGCTTATGCTGGAGCTGACGGTGGGACAGTACTACCCACCAGGGAGCAATCATCGACTGGCAGGTCCAGAAAATGCCCAGTCCATCACTTAGACGCTAACCTTGATCTGTAGTAAAAAGAAGGCAGGTGGTTACGCGTGTTAAAGTAAGTTAGAGTGGCGAAGTGCGTGTTCAAATAAACAAAGGAATTCCTCTTAGCATGGTAATTTCCGAAGCACAGGCTAACAGGCAATTACTATCAATTACTCTGTCTCCGATTCTTAAATAGCCAAATAATTTGTGGCTTTCGTCATGAAAGGAAGACGGAGTTTCTGATTCTTTTCCTATAGTCCCCGAATGTCGAAGATGATGATGATGATGATGATGATGATGATGATGATGATGATGATGATGATGATGATGATGATGATGATGATGATGATGGTGATGGTGATGGTGATGGTGATGGTGATGGTGATGGTGATGGTGATGGTGATGGTATGGTGATGGTGACGACGACGACGACGTTGATGACCACGTTGAAGATGACAATAATTGTAGTTTAGGCCTATAACTGCAATTGTACTTGTGATCACAAAATATTTATATAACGCCACCTCAAGAGAAACTCCTCATAGCTCTCTTGACCTGAATAACAATAATGTTTGTCTCAACAATAACACATCATCATCATCATCATCATCATCATCATCATCATCATCATCATCATCATCATCAATGGCAAGCCCCTCTCCGGAGCGTAGCCGTTTTCACAGTTCTCCGCCAACCACTACGATTCTGCGCACGACTCCAGGCAGTATTCAGTCCAAAGCCCAGCGGCCGTAGGTCAGCGTCAACCGTCCGGGTCCCATGTATGTCAACAATAACACAACAACAAAATTAAAGTTAAGAATAATAATAATAATAATAATAATAATAATAATAATAATAATAATAATAATAATAATAATAATAATAATAATAATAATAATAATAATAATAATAATAACAACAGCAACAACAACAACAACAACAACAATAATAGTAATAATAATAATAATAATAATAATAATAATAATAATAATAATAATAATAATAATAATAATAATAATAATAATAATAATAATAATAATAATAATAATAATAATAATAATAATAATAACAACAGCAACAACAACAACAACAACAACAATAATAGTAATAATAATAATAATAATAATAATAATAATAATAATAGTAATTGTGATCCAACGCTTTAATGCTTTCGCCTTTCGCAAAACATTCTCCTTGCCAAAACTTGAACGAGTTTTAACCAACCAAAACATTTCAGAATTTTATGGAGTTGTTCTAAATCCTGCAGGGAATCATAATTATGTATCCCTAGACAAAAGCAAAGTAATAATAATAATAACAATAATTTTTAATAATAATACAAATATAAATAAATAACAATAACAGGTAATAATAATAACAACCAAGGCCGTAGCTAGAGGGGTGTTTTTGGTGTTTAAACACCTCCCGAAATTAAATAATTTAAAAATGAAATAATGCATTTACTAACTATAAACCCCTTGGTCGGTTGACTCGGTTGCATGTCGGCTTGCTTAAGGGCGAGAAAACACCCCCCGAAACAGAAAACACACCCCGTAACAAAATCCTGGCTACGGCCCTGATAACAACGATAAATATTGTAAAAATAATTGTAATTACAATACAGTTTTTAATATTCTTTAAAAGACATAGTGAACCAAGTCATCAAACAGAACAGTAGTAACAGACAAATGAATTGATACAAAGGGACTGGTGGGGGTCGTGATGGTTCTGGTGGTGGAAATGAAAGAAGTAATATAAAGATAAGGATGACACTGTGGTAGGGGGTCGCCACGGATACAGCATATTCCCAAGAAGACAAAATTTGTTTGTCGACTGTATATGATGCGCAGCTGAATGGCAGTTTGAGGAGAGTCGGTCAGTCTGATGATCTAAGAAATAAATGATTTCCTTTAGACATTATAAGCTCGAGGCGGAACTGGCTGAGATCAACTGGAGGATCCGCTGGGAGGACATTATGTTCGGAGTTCCGGAGGGGAAGCGACTCGAACGCACCAACAGCCGTCTCAGTCTAGCCAGAGTGAGTCTCTCTGTCTCTTTCGCTGTCTCTGTATGTCTGTCTGTCTCTCTCTTTCTGTCTGTCTGTCTGTCTCTATGTCATACAGAAAGTCTTCGTTGTCTTCATTGGCAACTAATCATTCGTTCTTTATCTTTCCGCTGTTTACTGATCCTGCTTGTCTTGTTCACTTCCTTCTCTTTATTAGGCTACATTGAGATCTTTCCTTCCTTCTCCTCTTCCTCTTCCTCCTTCTCCTCCTCTTCCTCCTCCTTCCCCGTCAATTAACTTCCTACATAAATAAATAAATACATACATACATACATACATACATACATACATACATACATACATACGTACGTACGTACGTACATACGTACGTACGTATGTATGTACGTTCGTATGTACGTATGTACGTACGTTCGTACGTACGTACGTACGTTCGTACGTACGACCATACATACGTACAATCGTACATACATAATACATATATACATATACATACGTGCCTATGTTTTTTTCTTTTTCTTCTTCGTTTGCTTCTTCTTGAAAACACAAATCAAAATTAGGAAATAGATTTCTGGAGCTGTTCGAAGCGACAGTGGATTTAATGGTGTCATCTGTATAGACCGCAACCATTCCTAGAGGGGTCAAGGAGGTTCTAACTGATTACCCGCGGTTGGCCTTCTTAGGCATCCTTTGTTACGCCGCTCTGGCTTGAAATTTCGATTCTCCGGATTCTGGTAGTATCACCTGCACGCTCACCAGACATGTGGTCGAAATCCATTGGTATCTGTGTTGTGTTAATACATGTGTGTATCCGTTTGTCCGTTAGTCTGTCTGTCTGTCTATGTGTGTGTGTCTGTGTGTGTGTCTGTGTGTCTGTCTATCTGTCTGTCTATATGTCTGTCTATCTGTCTGTATGTCTGTCTGTCTATCTGTCTGTCTGTATGTCTGCATACCTGTCTGTCTGTCCGTCTATCTGTTTCTCTGTCTGTCTGTATATCTGTCTGTCTACCTTTCTTTCAGTCTGTCTATCTGTCTGTCTGTCTGTCTGTCTGTCTGTCTGCCTGCCTGCCTGTCTGTCTGTCTGTCTGTCTGTCTGTCTGTCTGTCTGTCTGTCTGTCTGTCTGTCTGTCTGTCTTATCTTCTTCCATCCATTCGTCCGCCTTCCAATCTGTCTCGTCCTAAACGAAACCCGCCTCAGCAGCTCCTCTGCCGCCTCTCTCCGGTCTCTCTGGCAACCGGAATCGTATCATCATTTTTCATTTGGATCTGCATTCAGATACTCTGCTTTCTTCTCTCTGGTCTCCATGGCAACCGTACTGGGATCTTCACTTGGTATCGTTGAACAACCCCTCTGACATGACCCAGCCTTTGTCAATAAGCTGGTGCCCTGCGCTTAGCCTTAGAGTGGCGCTTTAATTAGAAATTTGTAGTCTACGATGACGAGTCTCTTTCTCGATCTCTCAATCTCATTCTAGTATCTGCTTCCTCTAACAATGTTCTTTCTCTTCTTCTTCTTCTTCTTCTTCTTCTTCTTCTTCTTCTTCTTCTTCTTCTTCTTCTTCTTCTTCTTCTTCTTCTTCTCCTCCTCCTCCTCCTCCTCCTCCTCCTCCTTCTTCTTCTTCTTCTTCTTCTTCTTCTTCTTCTTCTTCTTCTTCTTCTTCTTCTTCTTCTTCTTCTTCTTCTTCTTCTTCTTCTTCTTGTCCTCCTCCTCCTCCTCCTCCTCCTCCTCCTTTTCTTCCTCATCTTCTCCTTTCTCCTCCTGCTCCTATTCATCTCCTTCCTCCTGTGTTCCTCATTTCCGATTCTACCGACAAATATACGCTTATAGTTGATCCAGGTTTTTGGATTCTCTTTTTATTGTGACTCGTTCAAAATACACTAGCCTGACTCATTAGCATGTCTTTGTTGGAAAGCAGTTAGATTGCTTTTAACACATTAGTTCCAAACACTAACAAAAGTTGAAGACTATTTTAAAACTATTTTAAAAGACTATTTTAAACTATTAAATTTTTAGACTATTAAAACTATTAAATTGCCCTTTTATATGACATTAGTGGCAGTTTCACTTTAATTCCACAACTATTAAATTACCTTTTAATATGACTATAATATTTCAAAGCTGACACGCCTTTTTGACTGTATATAACTTAAATATTGACAGATATAAAGTTGCTCTGCACTGAATTTCTTGTGCTAAACTTTAATTTGAGCCGTTTTCTTAGTTCGCTGTGTTTGGTTAGATGATGAATTCGATTTATGTTTTGCATTTGACAGCGAACATCCATGGTCAGTAATATGTCGAATGACACGATCGCTGTTCAACTGAGCGATCTGGCCAATAAGCAGATCTTCACAAAAACTGGATCTTATAAGGTCAGTAGTTTTGTTTGTAGAACTTTATACAAGAACACTGCAAATGAACTAAATCATCAAACCAACTGACAAAGAAAGGAACAATCGAGCTAATTGTATTAGTAACTTCTATTGTGCCGGTGTTTAATGCATAAGGCAACAACAATGGCACACCAAAACCAAACCGTAATCAGGTCGATATCCAGAAGATCAGTCCGTAACTAATATATAAATCAGGGCTTTCCAACTTTTTCTATGCCCTGCACACCTAGGAAATGTTTGATTGTTGTTCGCACCCCCTACAAAATTGTTAACAGATACTCGTAGTTTCTACATACATAAGCTTACAGTAAAATAGTAACCTACTTTCCTTCTTTATCGCACCCCTGAAATGCCATCTCGCACCCCTTGGGAGTGCGGCACCCCAGGTTGGGAACTCCTGATATAAATGATTTATTTTTCAAATTTATGTATTCATTCGTTAATAAATCAAACCTGTTTATTGAAAACTAGAATGAAGCCAGATCTTCGAAATATGAATCATTTTTAATCCTAAACCGATTTGTTGTGTCTGACGGACTATTTCGACGTTTTCTTGATCTTCAACATTCAATCATAGCACGTATCAGGGCGCCATAGCTGTCTGCCTCTATTTCTGTTTCTGTGTGTGTGTGTGTGTGTGTGTGTGTGTGTGTGTGTGTGTGTGTGTGTGTGTGTGTGTGTGTGTGTGTGTGTGTGTGTGTGTGTGTGTGTGTGTGTGTGTGTGTGTGTGTGTGTGTGTGTGTGTGTGTGTGTGTGTGTGTGTGTGTGTGTGTGTGTGTGTGCGTGTGCGTGTGCGTGCTTCTGTGTGCTTCTGTGTGCGCGCGTGTGTGTTACTAATTTGTGTCAGAGTTTAAAAAGATGAAGCAGTGGCCTGGAAAGTTTAATCTGTCTTGAATATCTAAACCAGATCAGTCGAACCTCGTTTCAGATCGCTCTCCAAGTCTCCATACTGGACCTAATAATGCCCCGTCTCACGTTTGTTCGCGCGGGAAATTGGCTATTAATAGCTCGTCGAAACTGACGTTTTATTGGACGCGACTGTCCGATTATTTCTCGTTTATTTCCATTTATTTTCGGCGTTCAGCACTTAGTGTCAATGATCCCGAGAAAGTAATTGCTTAGACTTTAGCGGTCACCATAGTTGCACCTTGGTCGTTTCTTCTAACCCAGTCTTATTCATTAGAGAAGCAATTCATCACGTGGCAATCCAACGGCGCTTCATTGAAACACGAAACGTTTCAGAGTTTCTGCTGTATTAGCTTAGAAAAAACGTGTGCGTTTTTGCACAGATTTTCAGCAAATTCGTGGAATTCTTTTCTGTTTTAGTCTATGCTGGTGGCAATAAAGAAGATTCAACGGACGTTCACCATCACAAAGCCTCTTCTCATGCAGATCAAACAGGTGGGTGGGTAACTGTAATTGTAATTCTAAATGGACAATTATATAGCGTCGCTCAAAGAGCAAAACAAACCAGAGGCGCTCTCAGCTGTAGCCTATGTGATGTTAAATGTCATTTAGAACTATAGACTATTGCATCAGATGGCAGAACAATGCACGGCAAGCTACAAGAGTCACCTGTGGCAGGCATTAAATTAATTAGAGTATCGCAGAATGACGTCAATCTACGCAACTGCATTTGACCACTCTTGAGTGTAGGGTGCCAGTCCAAAATCTGGGTGAAGAAGGAGGGCGCCACTAATCATGTTTGTTATGCCACAGCGTTGCTAAACAGTAACTAACCGAGTCTAACTTTTGTCTCATGTCATGTGACACTTCAGTGATTTACTCCAAAATTCTGCTATGCCACTTAGCTACGTTTCTTGCTACAACTAGGACACCACCACCACCACCACCACCACCACTACCACTACCACCGTCACCACGACCACCGTCACCACCACCACGACCACCACCACCACCACGACCACCACCTCAACTGCCTCCATCACCAACACACCTACTATCACCAATACAACCTCAATACCAACACTTCAACCACCAAAACCACTAATACCACCACCAAACTACCACCAAAACGACCACTAGCATCACCAATTCCACCAACTGTACCACCACAAACAGCGCTTTCGTGAGTGTTAAGACGCAGACACAACAAAATACATACCACCAATACCATCACCATCATCACCACTAACTATACCACCGACTATACCACCACGACCACAATGCCATAAATATCACACAACCACAACGTCCATCACCACCGCCCCCAACAACAACAACAACAACAACAACAACAACATCATTTTCGTCGTCGTCGTCGTCATCATCCAGCGCATCATCATACGATCATCGCGTAGTCGTTGTCTCAGTCATTGCCGTCGTCGTTGTTATCATCGACTGTTCAATTGTCTTTGATGAAACTGTTGCTACTGCTGCTGTGTGGTGCCTTGTAGATGCGAGACCTGCAGAATGAACACATTGCTCGTCTAATCGGCATCGCTATCGATCCACCCAATCAATGTCTCGTCACCGAATATTGCCAGAAGGGCAGCCTCCAGGTCAGCCACCCCTCCACTAACAATCGAAACATCCATTACTCCCCGCCCTACCATCCCACTGTTTTCATAGTCTGCTTGTCTCTCTCTGTCTGTTTCTGTCTGTTTGTCGCTCTGTCTGTTTCTGTCTCTTCGTCTGTTTGTCTGTTTCAGTCCATTTGTCTGTTTCTGTCTTTTTGGCTCTCTGTCTGTTACAGTTACATTAACATTTACATTTACACGTACAATTACATTAACGTTAACATTTACATTTACAGGTACAGTTACATTAACATTAACATTAACTTTTACATTTAAATGTACCGTTACATTAACATTAACATTTACATTTAGATTTACATTTACATGTACATTTATATTAACATTAACATTTACATTTACATGTACAGTTACAGTAACGTTGACATTTACATCTACACGTACAGTCACATTAACATTAACATTTACATTTACACATACAATTACATTAACATTAACATTTACATTTACACGTACGTTAACATTAACATTTACATTTACACGTACAGTTACATTAGCAGTAACATTTACATTAACACTTACACTTGCACTTGCATTCAATTTAGTTCTGCTGTCAATTGCTGCCTTTGAATTCAATCGGGGCCACTGTTTGAAGACACGAAAGACACCAAAGAATCGATCAATGCATTCAGTCTATGAAGACAGGACAACGACTGCGACTTAGAACGCAGGCGTTGACCTATTTGCATCAACAGCTTTATATAGCGCTATTCAGTAGAACTACACACATACAACAGTATTGTATGACATAATATGTATGTATGTCACGTCTGTCCATCTGCCTATCATCTATCTATCTATCTGTCTGTCTGTCTGTCTGTCTGTCTGTCTGTCTGGCTGTCTGTCTGTCTGTCTGTCTGTCTGTCTGTCTGTCTATCTATCTATCTATCTATCTGTCTGTCTATCTGTTTATTTATCTGTTTGTCTGTATATCTATATATCTATCTATCTATCTATCTATCTATCTATCTATCTATCTATCTATCTATCTATCTATCTATCTATCTATCTATCTATCTATCTATCTATCTATCTATCTATCTATCTATCTATCCATCCATCCATCCATCCATCCATCCATCCATCCATCCATCCATCCATCCATCCATCCATCCATCTATCTATCTATCTATCTATCTATCTATCTATCTATCTATCTATCTATCTATCTATCTCTCTGTCTGTCTGTCTGCCTGCCTGCCTGTCTGTCTGTCTGTCTGTCTGTCTGTCTGTCTATCTATCTATCTACCTATGTATGTATGTATGTATGTATGTATGTATGTCTGTATGTATGTATGTATGTATGTCTGTATGTATGTATGTATGTATGTATGTATGTATGTATGTATTTATATTCGTTTATTGAGTAAACTGGATGTCATACCGCAACCAGGAACAAAACAATTAAGAAAAGAAATGGCAATGAAAGGAAAATCTATCAATCTATCTATAAATCGATCTATCTGTCTGTTTGTCTGTCTATCTATATGCCTATCTATCTCTCTGTCTGTCTATCTGTATGTCTGTTTGTCCATCTATGTCTATATATATATATATATATATATATATATATATATATATATATATATATATATATATATATATATATATATATATATATATATATATATATATATATATATATATATATATATATTCATCTATCTATCACGTCCAATCACTGTTTTCCTTTCTTTGTTCTGTCTCCCTGGGCACCGCCACTGAAGGAAAATGGCTGATGAAGCGAAGAATTTTGCTACGGATTCACGCAGGAAATTAAATATTTATTCACAATAAATCGTTGCCCTGAGACGGATAATTTTCTGCCTCAGCGACTGACTGTCTATCGTCTTCTGTCTGCCTGTGTTGCTCTGTCCGTCCCTCTACGTCTGTCTGTATCTCCAAAACATTCGTCCGTATGCCTTTGATTAACTGTCTGTCTGTCGTTGTGGCTGTTTGTCTGTTTAAGTACCTCTAAGGCCGAGAAAGACGCGTTGGAGACCCTTCGATGTTTATGCGAGTGAACATAACATCAATCGCGTTCTTGAGTTTCTAGAACACTTTAGATAAACAAGAACAGGAAAAAGAGAAATTGGAATAGGGGAAGAACAGAAAGAGAGAAAATATAAATAAGACGGGCAGGAGAGAGAGGGAGAAAGAGACAGACAGAGAGAAAGAGAGTGCCAAGACAGACAGAGACAGAGAGAAAGAGTGGAAGAGAGAGAGACAAATAGACAAAGAGAGACAGAGAGAAAGAGACAGAGAAAGAGACAGACAGACACATAGAGAGAGACCGAGAGAAAGAAAGAGACAGACAAACAGACAGAGAAAGAGAGAGATAGAAGAGAGAAAGAGACAGGCAGACAGAGAGAGTCGGAGTACCAAGGTCAAAGTTATATTTCCACACAGCAAGCATTTTCAACAGAATTATTGTTACACTTAACTTGCCTTCTGTGATCCTATATTGCCGAAAAGCTTACCTTACCTTACATTACCTCTGGTTAGTCTTTCTCGATGAGGCACTCATAAATCTAAGATTAAAAAATTACAATCACAGTTACCCTGAAGGTTGACATCCACGTGTAAGTGCCGAAGAAAATCTTAAGTTACAATTTCTTTGTTCCTAGGACGTACTGGAAAACGAGCACATTAAACTGGACAGTGTCTTCAAGTTCTCCCTAATCCAGGATCTCGTCAGGGTAAGCCGACTCTTATCCTCTTCCACCTTTTCCAGTCCACCCGGATAGTCACTTCTGTAGCGCCAGTGTCTGAAACTTCTAGAAGCAATTGAACCCTGACCCCAATATTCACTTAGCGCCTTTATGAGGTGCTTGGAGGGCGCTATGCAAATGTTAAGATGCACGCCTCCAGATTTACATAAGCTACATATGTACATATATACATATATACATACATACTTTCACATATACGTTGCATGCACACATGCATACATGTGCATACCAACATGCATACATACATGTGTGCACACTTTCATGCATACTTGTATGCATAATACACGCATACATACATACATACAAACATACACACATACATACATACCTTACAGGCATACATGCATGCATGTGCATACCAACATGCATACATGCATACATGTGTGTCCATACATTCATACATACCTGAAGAAGAAGAGGAATGCATGCATACATACATACATACATACATACATACATACATACATACATACATACATACATACATACATACATACATACATACATACATACATACATGAAAGCATGCGTGTATACATACATACATACATACATACATACATACATACATACATACATACATACATACATACATACTGTCGCGGTCGACTCCTTCGATCGCAACGACGAACCAACGAAGGAACTATTAAAAGATCTTTATTTAAAAATAAAGTCGATTAAGTGTAGAGTAAGTCAACTCGTCTATCAAATATCACAATCGTAGACAGCACACAGGTTGGCTGGTCTCGATTGAACGTTATACGATCAATGTTTCAACGTTTACAAATCTTCGTCAAAAGGCCCCCAATGTACATCAGGTCTATCTTATATAGAGTTCTCCCGGATTCCAGAACGTTCTGTGACGTCACTGTACTTTTCCCTGGAAAGTCCTACTGAACACGTATATCCTTGTTGCATGCACCGAATTAATGTTGACAGCTTGTTGCAGAATTTTCCGTGCGTTGTAAACAAGCTTGTTGACGCGTCGGTTTTCTTCCCTTGATGCATGCACCCGCGTAGACCACGACATTCCCTCCGCCCTCAGATGACGACACGTCTTCAGCACCATCCCGAACGGGTCATCACGACCAAGCCGGGCCTCCAGACTCCATCTCGACACAGCACACACAAACAAAACAAAACACATCAGTTAGTCAATTTATCTATACAATTTGCGGGCTCGATCCTTGTGTGTCGGGCCATTTCCCCCCTTCACCATCCGAGTCACAACCGAGAGAGGAAATCAGCCACCGTGTTTTGACGTCCAGGACGATATCGAAAGTCCACGTTAAACTCTTGCAATGCTAACGCCCAACGAGTCAGTTTCGCACTCTTAGGGCTTGCATCTGTGAGATAAGACAAAGGATTATGATCTGAATAAATGATTATCCTTGATAAAAATATCCATGACTTGAATCGTTTAAGTGCCCAAATTACTGCGAAAGCCTCTCTCTCAATTGTAGACCAATGCATCTGTGTATCTGTAAGTTTAAGGCTAGCAAAAGCAATTGGTTTTTCTTGACCTTCTTCGGTCCACTGAAACAAGCAACACCCGACCGCGGTGGCACTTGCGTCAACACTTAAACCAAATTCCTTAGTGAAATCAATGGTATGCAACTGTGTAGCTTTACTGAGATCATCCTTTAACTTATCTAGTGCTTCTTGATGCTTTTGCTCCCAAGGCACCTTCGTAGGTATGTTATCTCGTGTCAAATCAGTTATTACCCGTGCTTTTTCAGCTAAAGCAGGTATAAAATTTCGAAAGTAACTGAAAAAACCCATAACCTTTCTAACTTCTTTCTTTGTTGTTGGAGGATGGATATCATTGATCGTAGCGATCTTACCTGGATCAGGTTCAATACAACCTGACCCTACTATATGGCCAACAAACTTTATTTTGTTTTGTGCAAAATTACATTTTCTTAAATTCAAAGTGAGTCCTGCTTCCTCAATAGTTTGCAAGAATTTCTCTAGATGTTCTAAATGGTCATTCCAATTCATTGAAACCACTGCCATATCATCGACGAATGGTTCGGTAAAACTTCGCACTGGATGTAAAACTTGGGTCATAGCACGAATAAAGGTATTGCTAGCGGACTTGAGTCCAAACGGCATTCTTGTGAACTCAAAAAGTCCTGCATCACATACGAATGCCGTAAGCCATCGATGTTCTTTCCGAACTGGAATTTGCCAATACCCCGATTTCGCGTCGAAAACACTAATAAACTTTGCCCGTCCCACCTTTTGTAAGATGTCAGCAATGTCTGGGGTCGGGTAACAATCACCTAGAGAATATTTGTTAACATGGCGATAATCAATTGCCAATCGAACGCCATTTTGACCTTTGGGTCCCTTTAAAACGCAAACTACCGGACTGGCCATTTCACTTTTCGATGGTCGAATGATATCTAATGCCAACATTTCTTCTATCTGGCGTTGTACTTCAGGTTTAAGTAGCTCAGGTACTTTATATGCCCTTAAACGCTTAGGAGTGAAATCATGAGTTATCTTAATTTCATGTTCTAATACTGGACAATACCCAGGTTTATCCACAAATACTGCCGTGTGCCGATCCAAAATTTCAAAAAGTTGCTTCTGTTCCTCTTGCGAAAGATGCGCTATAATCAGAGGATCAATTCGCTTACTCGGGCTTATTTGTTCACGTTCTTCCTGATCTACAACCTCTACTATACCAAATTCTTCATCTTGATCAACAATTACTGAACAGCTATTGATCATCGCTTGTTCGAGTCGTTCATGGTATCGCTTGATCTTATTTGCGTGTAAATGTCTTTGTTTTCCCTCTATTTCTACTATATAAGAATATGGGGATTTAACCTTGACTACGGTAGCAGGTCCTTGCCATCGACTATAAAATTTAGAACTACCAAAATCTGGTGCTAATACTGCTACTTTATCTCCAACTTCGTATTTTCTGTCAGTACTACGCAAGTTATAATAATCTGCATACCGCTTTGTTTCTATATCACTATAGTAATCTGCATAAACTTTCGCGAATTCGAGGTTTTCCTTCAGTGATTGGAGATACTCTTCGGGTGATTTACCTAAGTTAAGAGGTACTTTTCGTTCGCCAGCCCACGATTCCTTCAACACACTAAGTGGACCCCGAGGAAGAGTTCCATAAACCATAGTGAATGGCGAAATATGAGTCGTGCCTGAAGGTTTTTCTCTAAGGCTCCACAGAACAAACGGTAACAATTGGTGCCATCCACGAGGATCAGATTGAGCAAGCTTAAAGATCATGGTTTTCAAGCTTTGGTTGCATCTTTCAACCAATCCAGCTGCCTCAGGATGTCCAGGGGTATTAAATCTGGGACTACAACCCATTCGCCGCAAGAATTCTTTCGTCAAACGACTGGTAAAGTTGGTACCACAATCAGAACTGATGATCCTTGGAATAGAAAAAGTTGTAAAAACTTGCAACAGAGCTTCACAAACTCCCTTTGCATTCAGCGATCTAAGAGGATACGCCATCGGCCAACGAGAAAATTTGTCCACCAGAACCAGAGCATAATTGTACTGGGGTTTCGATTTGTTGGATTCTCCAGTCACTACCATAGGGCCAATACAATCCATATTTAGATGGTTAAAACAGAGTTCATCCGCCCTCGGAATAGGAGTGATCGGGACTCGATCTGCCACTTTAACTGGAGTTCTTAGTTGACAAATTTGACAAGACGCACAATATTCGCGAATCCTCTCATCCATTCTTGGAAACCAAAAGTTTAATTTGATCCTGGCTCTCGTTGCCTTAAAAGCCATGTGCCCAGCACATGGGGCATCGTGTGCTACTCGCAAGACAACCTCGATTCTATCTTCCGGTAAACATAATTGATTAACCTTATGTCCCATAATTTCCCCTTTGTGGTACAGGAGGTTATTATCTATAAAGAAATTATTTTTATTCTGTCTCGCTTGTTGCCAGCAAGGTATAAGACTGTGACAATTCTGTTGCTCACGCAATAAAGTATCATTATTCGCTACTCCCTCATCAGACTTGAACTCTGTTGACTCAACATCAAGAAAATTATCTAAATCATCAACTAGTTGCTCCTGAGAATATTCATTCACTTCTGACGGCAAGGATTCGTTGCTGTTACTTTTCTCGATATTAACTTCTAAGTTATCTTCTTCTGCCCCTTTATTTATTTGTACACATCGATCTACGCCAGCTACCATCACTACATATTGCGAACTATCCCTTAATAGGTCCACAACATGGGGTGTCAAAATAACCCGTTCATTTAGTTCAGGGACTACAGCGAACATGACGCACAAAGATGGCGCAATGTTCGTCGTTCCTTCCATTGAATTAGCTAATTTCATGTGTAGGTATACTACATCTGCCTTACATCCTTCTCCCTGAAAACCAATTATATTAATCCGTTTAATCACGGGTAAGTTTAGTGACTCAATTAATTTCTTATCAATACAACAAATTTCTGCTCCTGAATCAGATAATGCTGGCTGAGAAGGGAGATCTTCAATCTGTACATTGATATACGACCTCTCGTGTAATCCATCAATACTATTCTCGTATACCCTTACAGCAGTTTCCAACCCTATTGGTTTAGAATTATCCAATAAATTCCCTTGCTTTACCTGTTCAGGTATCTCATGCAACACGTTGACCTTCTCAACAACTAAGTCGATCACTTCTTCAGTTGGGTTCCCAAATATACAAGTACTCACCTTTTTAGAACTTGGTTTGGTCTGGCACTCCCTTGCCCTATGACCCTTCTGATGACATAGGAAACAGAGACCCTTTACCTTGGCCTCCTCCTGAGACACCCTCGCACCTATCTTGGCTTCACCCCTTATTTCCGGTTTGGGAGACTTGGGTTGAGCTGTCTGGTTATTGACTTGAACATGTGGTTGACCTCTCGTCCAATTGTTATACTTCGGTGTCGGATGACTACGGCATACTAAGTCATTCCCACCATCATGCGACGCTACATAAATGTCAGCCGCACTAGCTATGTCTTCACAGCTCAACCACTCCTCTTTTTCTTGGGCCAAGATATAATCTAAACAAGCCTTCGACAAGGACTCCTTAAGCCGATCCGCAACCAATAAACTTACAAGTTTATCAAACTCATCAGTTATCTTTCTACTTTTCAAATAATACATAAGAGCCACACGCAATTTGGATGAATAGATCGTAAATGATTCGTCCGATGCTTTGTGCAACGACCAAAATCGGGCTCTAAGATTTGAAGGGCTTATCTTAAACTCCCTTAGCAAAAACTCCTTCAGGAATTTGTAGTCATGGAGCTGTGCCTCAGTAAGGCGCATGGTTAATGCCTTAGCTCTTTCACTTAAAATGGCTAGCAATAATTTTGCTCTAACATCTTCATCCACCTCATACACATTAAACAAACCATCCAAGTGATCAAAGAAACCTGGAATTTCTATAGGGTCGGAAGGAAATTTCCAAAGAATATTCTTAAGGGCATCACTATAACGCTTAGTACGACTTGCTAAAGAATCTCTAACATTTCGTTCTTCCTGCTTTTCCTTCCTCTCCCTTTCTTCTTTCTCTTTCCGTTCCTTCTTTTCTCTTTCTTCTTTCTCTTTCCTTTCCTTCTTTTCTTCCTCTCTCCTCTTTTCCTCCCTTTCTTCCTTCTCCTTCCGTTCCTCCCTTTCTCTTTCTTCCTTCTCCTTCCGTTCCTCCCTTTCTCTTTCTTCCTTCTCCCTTTGTTCTTTCTTTTCTTCCTCTCTCCTCTTTTCCTCCCTTTCTTCCTTCTCCTTCCGTTCCTCCCTTTCTCTTTCTTCCTTCTCCTTCCGTTCCTCCCTTTGTTCTTCATATTTACGGATTTCGAACTCCAGACGGCGCTCAGACGACATTTTGCGAATATTCGCTTGCATCTCTGTTGTCAACGCTTCCATTTTTACAAACAGTCAGTCAACAACAACAAAAAACAGACACCACGCGGCAAACCCGCCACACAAAAGGAAAATTCCACAACCCAAAGTGCAACTATGCAGTATCCAAAGAAGTACACTCGCCAAGTACGCAAAAACTATACAAGCTCACGCAAGTCTGGCCTCGATCACAACAATGGATCAAATTTCAAAGAAATAATCAGCAGATATTGAAAGAGAAATAATGGCTGCCTCCCACTCGGCTGCAACTCCACTCTCTTTTCTCCTTCTCAGCCACGACAACACCTAGGATCTTACCCGTATGTTGACTGCTGTCTTCTGCTGTCTCAGCCGAACGACGCACTTCGTCCGTCCGACTGTCGTATGCCGATTCACCCGTCTCCCACGGTAGAAAGGCGTCTCGATCCGCTCGCTGTCTGGAACAGACCGTCTCTTGATCCTCCGGGTTGACTCCTTCCTCCGCCGGCTCGCGTCTTCTTCACCGGATCCAACACCGATGATCCCACTTCTGACACCAATAATGTCGCGGTCGACTCCTTCGATCGCAACGACGAACCAACGAAGGAACTATTAAAAGATCTTTATTTAAAAAT
>OY744616.1:11637053-11727053 GCA_963556255.1 Allolobophora icterica
TTTCACCTTCAAACTATGCAATGTGTACTGTTCTGGCATACAGTTACAGGCATACTGTACGTATTGTATGAATTTGAAAACGCAGGCTGTTAATGCTAAAACCATGCAGTGTTAAAATGTTTTTGTTGTTGACAGTGTTCAATGTTCATTGTGGAAAAATAGTTGCATATTGCTGATTTTTTTAGTTAAACTTTTTAGTTAGCAACTAAAAATTTTTTAAGTTAAACTATGGTTTTAACTAAACTAATTTTTTAGTTAAACTTCATCCTTAACTAAATTTTTTTAGTTAAACTAAAAGTTAGCAACTTTTTAGTTAACTATTGCCCATTACTGAATATATACTAACCTCCTACCACTAACTGAAACCATCCCTTTCCGTGATTTGATGAAACAATCACTTCGGTCTGAATGGAACAGCCTCTTTCCATGTTCTGGTGGAACAACCACTTTCCTCTAACTGGAACAGCCTCTTGCCAAAATGTGGAACAACCACTTTCCTCGAATCGGAACGACCCATTTCTACGAAATAAGACAACCAATTTGCTCGAACTGGAACAAGCTCTTGGCAACCATTGGAACAAGCAAGCGCTGTTGTCCGATAATTACCGCCATCCATCTACCGAATTCTTCAGCAACTTAGCCCCATCCATCAATCCGGAATTCCATTTGACCCCGGAGTCTTGGCTCCGCATCCTCGATCCGTAGCCTCGGAACGTTCCTTCTACCATCTATTATTGTCCACAGTCAGGATTTTTACAGCCTGGAAGTTGTTGAGGTTACCTCTTCCTAGGTAATCGGAGTCGTAATCTTAACACTAAATTTCTAAAGCGCCATTATTTTGAAAGCTAAGCGCAGGGCACCAGCTTATTCATGAGCGCTGCGTCTAGTCAGAGAGGGGGTTATCGAGAGATATAAAAGGAGATGAGGTCCGGTTGCCAGGTAATCTAAGTCCGGATGTTGCCAGAGGTAGTTCCATGGTTCACAGCTGATGCGACTCTCGATTCTTCCGAGAAATGGATTTTTTGAACATCGAACATCTTCATGGAAGAAACATTTACAATAGTTTACACAGACGTTTTTCTTGTATTGCCTGTATTGCTGTGTCGTATAGCAATACAGGCCTAGCTACGACAAACCCAAGTGCGGGCTAAGTAGTACTTGGAATATGGAACGACGTTTTGAAGTTAGCCCTGGGACTAATATTGCTGCAATATTAGTCCCAGGTTAGCCCTGACGTAGAAATTGCGGCTTGGGGCAGTGTGTGAATTGTAGAAAAAGACTGAGTGGGGTTCAACATTTTAAACGTATTTTACAAACTGATGTCAACGAAAATTGAAAGCAGCTGATTTCAACGCTAGCAATTTCGAATCAAAATCAGTTTCTTTGTTGAGAAAAATCACAATGCATACATGATACATCATGGAAATGTCTTCTCTTTGTCAGAGACTCAGAATCAAATAATGCTAAATCACACTAGCACAACTGAGGGAGTTGGAAACGACCCCTGGGGTGTGCAATGAAGACTTAACTGTGGGGTCCTGAAAAGACTAGGGGGTTTGAACCCCCAACCCCCGACAATTCTCACCCTGGCTTGGGGCGATAAAAGACGTTTAGTCCTGGCAGTTGTTTATCATCGTCTTCTAAACATAGCGCAGTGATACAGCAGGCCCTCAACTTTGCATCTTAGGGGTCCGCGCTGCGCAACTATCTCATCCCCTCAGGCTCACTATCTCACGGATTGTAAGTATTATCTTCCAGTGCTTATGGCTGTCAGGGTCGTTGGCTTTGTACATATACATGTTTAACGACAGAAAACGTGGCTCTGCTGCCAAACGAGCAGCTGCTTCCGTTTTCAAAAAGAATTTTCCGAGACTGAACCTACGAGAAAATTAATCGCGTCTTGTCGGTCATTGCCTTGAAGTTCAAAGATTTATTTCCCTGGTTCAGAGAGCATCGACTTGGGATCGGTCATTGACCGATGACAGTGGTTGGCATCGGTTGACATTTGTTGGCATTTGTTGACTCATATTCGCTAACTTGGCCGTCCAATTATCAATGAAAAATGCGCTTCGATTGTTGTAGCTTGACATCGATGACAATAAATGAGGTGACATCGGTTGGTATGGATTGACTTATCGATTAGTTGACTGTCTACTGATTGATGGCTAGTGCGCTTTAGTTGACACTGGGTGGCTTATCCAGTTCATGACTATCAAGTTAAAGCTGGCTAATGCGCTTTGGTTGACTTCGCTTCGCATCGCTTGGCATATCGATTAGCTGGCTTCAGTGATTGATGGCTAATGCGTTTTGGTTGACATCGCTTGGCATCGCTTGGCATCGGTTGGCATAAAGGCTTCGGTCCAAGTGGCGTCGATTCGCTCATTAATATATGTCACCTGTTGTTTATTGTTTCTTTGATTTCCTCCATTTTTCAATCGAGGCAATTTATGTCAACACTTCCTGGTCCTCTATTCGGCCCATCCATCGTTCTGTCCACCCTTCTTCCGTTTATCCTTCCGTCCGTCCATCAATCCGTCCGTCCGTCTGTCTGTCCCACCGTCCGTCTGTCCTATCGTCTGTCTGTCCCACCGTCCGTCTGTCCTATCGTCTGTCTGTCCTACCGTCCGTCTGTCCTACCGTCAGTCTGTCCTACCTTCCGTCCGTCCGTCCGTCCGTCCGTCCGTCCGTCCGTCCGTCCGTCCGTCTGTCCCACCGTCCGTCTGTCCCACCGTCCGTCCGTCCGTCCGTCCGTCCGTCCGTCCGTCTGTCCCTCTGTCCGTCTGTCCATGGGTCAGCGAAGAAGTAGATGTATGTTCTGCGACGTCGATGATTGTGGCAGCAATCGATAGCATCTCGTCCGCATTAGCTTCAGCAGCTGGCATCGCCGATAAAGAACAGCTGCAATTCAAGGACAATACCAACATCCTCTCTCTTTGTTTCTGTCTGTTTTCCCTGTCTCTCTGTGTGTACTTCTCTCTATGTCTCAGTATATGTAACTATTTCTATGTATATTTCTTTCGTTCTGTCTCTGTTTCTGTCTCTCTGTCACTCTGTGTGTGTGTCAGTCAGTCTGTCTGTCTGGCTCTGTCTCCGTTTCCATCTCTGTCTACATCTCTGTCTGTCTGTCTTTGTCTCTGTCTGTCTGTCTGTCTGTGTCTCTGTCTGTTCGTCTGTCAGGCTGTTCGTCAGTCTGCCTGTCTGTCTCTTTGTCTGGCTCTGTGTCCATCTGGCTCTGTCTACGTCTCTATCTGTCTGTCGGTCTGTTTGTCTGTCTGTCTCTTTACTTCCTTCCCCTAGAGGGCGTTGCCTAAGAGACGAGCTAGAGTCGACGTCTTCTCACAGTGACTTATGTCCGCACAGAGACTTCTCTTCTCTTGATCGATGATCTGAGTCTGCTTTAATCAGCTATTCAACTGATGTCCCGTCTTTCTTTCATACTTCTTTACTTTCTTCCTTGCTAGACCTGGTTTTCTAACTTCACACGCATGTTCATTGATGGATTAATTTTTCTATTGACTTGAATGGTTGTATTTTCAGTTTACCAACCCTGTTCATCTTTCAATTTCTATGCAGGCCTTTAAATTAAAGCTAAACAAGGAGGAGGAAGAGGAGGAGGAGGAGGAGGAGGAGGAGGAGGAGAAGAAGAAGAAGAAGAAGAAGAAGAAGAAGAAGAAGAAGAAGAAGAAGAGGAAGAGGAAGAGGAAGAGGAAGAGGAAGAGGAAGAGGAAGAAGAAGAAGAAGAAGAAGAAGAAGAAGAAGAAGAGCAGTCCCTTAAGTTAGCCCTGGATGGGGTAGCCATGAGAATGAAGTGTTAGCGACTTCATTTTTCTTTTTACAAAATATATGAGGGCGGGTGGAAAGTCTTCTCCCTCACCCGTCTCTTCTTCCCTCTGGTTCAAGATTTCTGCTCCACCTGCACCCCTATCCTACTCAGTTATAATGAGTACAGTTACCGCACCCTGTCAGTGAAAAGATGAGACGGCGAGGAAGAAGACTGGCCACCCGCCCTCATATGCCGAGGCTAAGAAAATGAAGTCCCTAACACTTCATACCCATGGCTGCCTCACAGGCTAGCTTAATGGACTGCTCTTTTTATAAACACAGGTAGCCGAAATCAGCAAATCTAATAATAGTTTGTTAAAACAATAATAAAAAATTTAACTATAATTATGCTTACATATACATATCCAAGTAACTACCTAAATTACCAATTTAATTAATTGTTATGTATTAATTACCTAAGAGTATATAAAAACTTATTCGTTGGTTGATTGCGTTGCAGGTCGGTTGTGGAGAGCGCCGGAAGTACTTCGGGATCCAAATCCTCCGATCGAAGGAACCCAGAAGAGCGACATCTATAGTTTCGCTATCATCTGCCAGGAAGTCATTCATCGCAGAGGACCATTCTGGGTTCAGAACATGGAAAACCTGTCTCCACAAGGTCAGAAGGTCAATCGACCGATCAGCTTCTCTTCGCCTTCCTGCCTGTACGACTGACTGATTGACTGGCTCAATGACTGACTGACTTACTGATTGACTGACCGACTGACTGACTGACTGACTGACTAACTGACTGTCTGACTGACTGACTGACTGACTGACAGGCTGGCTGGCTGGCTGACTGACTGATTGACTGACTGACTGACTGACTGACTGCCTGACTGACTGACTGACTGACTGACTGACTGATAGGCTGGCTGGCTGGCTGGCTGGCTGACTGACTGACTGACTGAGTGACTGACTGACTGACTGACTGACTGACTGACTGACTGACTGACTGACTGACTGACTGACTGACTGACTGACTGACTGACTGACTGACTGACTGACTGACTGACTGACTGACTGACTGACAGGCTGGCTGGCTGGCTGGCTGACTGACTGACTGACTGACTGACTGACTGACTGACTGACTGACTGACTGACTGACTGACTGACTGACTGACTGACTGACTGACTGACTGACTGACTGACTGACTGACTGACTGACTGACTGACTGACTGACTGACTGACTAGTTCTCTGTCTCTTAATCTATCTCTGGTTTCTCCAATTCGAAAAGGAAAAGTTTCTAGAAACTTTCACCCCTGTATAATTATATCATTAGCTAAATAAGATCCTATCTTCATAAGAAGTACACAATAGATTGGTTTAATAATAATATCAACGAAACAGATTTCGCAAGATGATCGTTTTTTCTTCCTGCTGCAGAGATCTGTAAATTTGTGAAGAACGGAAAGAGTCCGTACTTCCGGCCGACGCTACTCGACCTCACAGAGTACGAGGACGGCTGCTCGGAGGAACTGGCCTCGATGATCCGTCGCTGTTGGTCAGAAGATCCAGCTGACCGCCCTGAGTCCCACTACATCAAGAACTGCATCAAGAGGATCAATAAGTGAGTGATCTGGCGCAAAATAAATGTTCATTAATGTACATACAATGTATTCACACATGCATATATACATACATACATATACATACATATGTATACACATGGATACACATATGGATACATGCACAAATATACACACATACATAATACATACATGCATGCATACATACACAGTGCATACAGACATATACATACATACATACATTAATTAATACTCACATCTATACATGCATACATGCATACATACATACATACATACATACATATATACATTCATACATATATACATATATACATACATATACATACAGACATGCATGCATATATACATATACATGTATACATACATACATACATACATACATACATGCAATGTGTATATGAAACATAAGTACATGCATCAGCTGATAATGATGTTCATCATCAGCAATATCATCTTCATCATCATCATCATAATCGAAATGCTAATTTTTGTGCTAGTTTTGGAGGTAGTATCATGCAGTCTTCGTGGCTGACTTTGGGTATCGTCTCTGCTCTACAGGGACGCAGGGAGTACGCTGCTCGACAACCTCCTCTTGCGAATGGAACAGTACGCCTACAATCTGGAATCGCTCGTCCAAGAACGAACAGCGGATTACCTCGAACAGAAGAAAAAAGCGGAAGACCTGCTCTACATGATGTTGCCAAGGTAGGTGAGGGGTAGATGAATGGTAACACTCTGGCCTGAAGAGCATTATATCTTGAAAAGTCGCGGTTCGATACCCGTAAACCTCTTGATCGACTCAGCCTTGCACTCCCTACGGGGCAGCAGTAAAATGAGCGGGCGCCTTATAGGCTGCCGAGACGTGTGTTAATTAAGACCTTGATAATAAATTGTACCGTCGTGTTTCAATTGTTTCAATGTAACCTACTGTCAGTGAGCTTGTCAATAAACACAAATATTATAAGTTATGCATCATCAGCCCTTACCTTACTTTACAGTCGAGTACCATAGCAATAGCTAATCGATTAACTCGCATCATATTACCTTACAATGGAATGATATTTCTCTTATGATTACGATGTTTTCATTCATTACGGAGATTTATATAG
Organism: Allolobophora icterica; assembly: GCA_963556255.1. NCBI lineage: Eukaryota > Metazoa > Annelida > Clitellata > Crassiclitellata > Lumbricidae > Allolobophora > Allolobophora icterica. The sequence goes on from OY744616.1 coordinate 11,643,537, forward strand.
CTCCTTTTCAAGGCTACTACTCAGAAGTGCTCCCGGTCACAGCACGGCTAAAGTGAGCAGTCTTAAGACTAGAATAGAACGCATCAGAATACAATACAATACAATACTGATGGGATATTGCCCTCCCTCCAAAGTTCAGAAGTACACATGACCATACGACAGAACATCGATGGCGTTGGGTCGCTACGCAGTGGCTTGAGGTAGATTCAGACCTGCGACCCTTCGGTTACAACGCACAGAACATACTGCTACACCACCGCGTCCCTCAATGAGTGGACCCTAGTGAGCAAACGGAGCGCCAAGAGGAGCTCAATCCAGACTCTTGTTACGCACGCTGGTTCCGTAAATCCGATTCTCAGGCGCGATCAACTTCTGCATGCTTGTGACACACAGCCTCTCGTACTTGTAATCGTTGGATTACGGATCCGGCGTTCTACCGATTACACTTCACAAAGAGCACTGTAACGTGATTTCTTGTTTTACTGCTATAGATCCGTCGCCTGCCAACTGATGCAAGGCCTGACGGTCAAAGCGGAGAAATACGAAAGCGTTACGATCTACTTCAGTGATATCTGTGGCTTCACATCGATGTCGGCTCTTAGCACACCTATGCAGGTACGGTTTAATACACTAATTACAACTAATATGTAATTCACACCTGTGCAGCTACAAGTTAATCCATTTTAATACCTTTATAGTTTATAGCACCTCCCATGCCCAGAGTATACTATACCCACTCTTGGCCTTTAGTCTTTAAATTAACTCTCAGTAAATATTTATTTTCTGATAACGATTGTACCCAGATGCGATGTGTCACCTGTCGCCTGTTTTTTTCATAAACGAATATATAACAGCGCACTGTTCTGGTAGGTTGAATCTAAGCGGTTAACATATAACTCTGCGTTTGCTTTCAATCCGTTCCTTAAATTAATGCACACACAAGCCTGTAAATATACTTACTAAAGAGTTAATTAGTTGGAGGCAGATTAATTTGTAGCTTCTACCGCGTCGGTGTCTTACGCATAAGGCATCAACCGATGGTACACCAAGCAGGTGTTGGACGATGCTCGATAATTACCCAGCTATACATAGATTCAATGCTTTCGTAAAGCTATAGGCGCAAAACGGTTTACGTTCGATGCAGATCGTTCGTCGACGATTGATTAGGACAAGGAAAGCCATCGACAGACGGCGACTGTTTCTGCGTGTCAACTCTTCTCTATTATTTATAATCTTCGGAGTTGTAAAACTGGTCGGCGGATTTCTTTGGCGATTCCTTGTCGCCCGTTGTGTTGGAATAGGGAGGAATTGAGAAGGAAAAATTGAGATGGATTGCAGCTTTTCAGGAATGCGACTATGTATATAGACTATATATATGTAGACTATATATAGATTATATACATATGTAGTATATATAGACTATATATGTAGAGTATATATATATATAGATTATATATAAACTATACATATATATATAATTATATAGACTATATATATATATCCCTACACGGGGCGATGAGTTCTCACTCCATTGAACAGTTTTCTGAGAAATAGGTCTCGATACAAAAGGCCTTAATGTGGCCAGAAATCTACAGGGATCATAGTTGTCTAGTACTCTAATCTGACCTAATCCAATCGAACCTATAACCTAATCGAATCTAAACCAAACAAATTTAGTCTGGTCTAGTCTAAGGCAATTTAGGTGGAAAAAACTCTAAAACCAGAAAAGCATAGAACTAAGAGGCGGTATATGAAATGTTTCGTAATATCTGCATATACCTAACTACGTGCATGCATACTGTATTAATGTTGTTTTGCTGCAGGTTGTCGACTTACTGAACGATCTCTATACTGCATTCGACTCAATCATCGATCAGTTCGATGTCTACAAGGTACGATTCATCGATACCTTTGTAATAGTAATCATCATCATCAGCCGTTCCTGACGCCAGTCATTTGGCGCCGATTGGTACGAATAAATGACCTCCATTGTCCTCGGTCATTTGCCAAGGCAACTGCCCCCTTAGTGTTAGTCCAAGTGATGTTATGTCCTCAGTTATATTATCTATCCAGCGTATACCCTTGGTCTGCCTTTGTGTCTTTTCCCTTCGAATCTTGCATGTAGTGCACTGTGTGGGATTCGGTCAACTGGCATTCTCTCTACATGTCCAAACCGTCGGAGTCTTCGTTGAACGACTTTGTCTAGCAGATTTCGTTTTAAACCTAATTATAATACATTAATTTAAATATAAAATCTAATGACTTCCATAGCGCACTTATTCATTTGAAAAGAGTCAAATGCTTTGAACAGATTCGCAATCCTTTGAACAAAAAAAATGCAATTCTATGGATGTATCGTTGTTTGTGCTAAAATGCATTACTCCAAGCAAACACCTGTGATATACCGTGTAAGTGATTCTTGCCGTGAGAGGCGAAGTGTAAATTCGGGGCCATCATCCTAGTCACGAATGCCCCCCCCCCCCAATTCCAATAAACAACAACAGAGGGTCTATATTTCATTTGGGCGAATAATTTATAGGTTGAGACGATTGGTGATGCCTACATGGTGGTATCGGGTCTACCAGTTCGCAACGGTTTACTGCATGGAAGGGAGATCTGTCGAATGTCTTTGCGGTTACTCAAAGAAGTTAAATCCTTCAAGATCCGCCACAGACCGGAAGACAAACTCCTTCTCCGGATCGGAATTCACTCCGGTCAGTTCTATCTAATCGATTGTTGTGCATTATGGATGTATGTATGTATGTATGTATGTATGTATGTATGTATGTATGTGTGTGTATGTATGTATGTATGTATGTATGTATGTATGTATGTGTGTGTATGTATGTATGTATGTATGTATGTATGTATGTATGTATGTATGTATGTATGTATGTATGTATGTATGTATGTATGTATGTATGTATGTATGTGTATGTGTGTGTGTGTATGTATGTATGTATGTATGTATGTATGTATGTATGTATGTATGTATGTATGTATGTATGTATGCATGTATGTATGTATGTGTATGTGTGTGTGTGTATGTATGTATGTATGTATGTATGTATGTATGTATGTATGTATGTATGTATGTATGTATGTATGTATGTATGTATGCATGCATGTAGGTAGGTAGGTAGGTAGGTAGGTAGGCAGGTAGGTAGGTAGGTAGGTAGGTAGGTAGGTAGGTAGGTAGGTAGGTATGAATCTATGTATGTTTGTATATATATATGTAAATGTATAATATGTATATATAGATGTATGTATGTCTGTATGGATGTATGTATATGGATGAATTTGTTTCGGCATGAGCAAAATTGTATGGGTAAAATGCATCCTAATGGGGTGAGAACAGCTAAATATGAATGATTTGCAGAACGAGGTATCAATAATAACAGTTAACAATCACTGCTCTGACTGTTCTATGTCATTTAATGAATAATACATGTGATTGTTGCGTAAAACTGAAGCCTACTTACTTACTTAATCTAATTTGCCTGTCCATGGATAGGTGGCGTGTGTGCTGGTGTCGTTGGTCATAAAATGCCTCGTTACTGTTTATTCGGAGACACCGTCAACACCGCCTCAAGAATGGAGTCGAACGGCGAAGGTTGGTATCTCCGATGATTAAGTCTCTTCGTTTATCCTCCGTTTTGTTTCAGTTTATGCAGTTCGTTTACACGCTGTACAATTCGTTCACTGATTCATTATATTCTTGTTCCTCTGCCTCTCTCTCTCTCTCTCTCTCTCTCTCTCTCTCTCTCTCTCTCTCTCTCTCTCTCTCTCTCTCTCTCTCTCTCTCTCTCTCTCTCTCTCTCTCTCTCTCTCTCTCTCTCTCTCTCTCTCTCTCTCTCTCTCTCTCTCTCTCTCTCTCTCTCGCTGTGTCTCTGCCTCTCTCCTTCTCTCTCTCTTTCCTTTTCTCTCAGGCTATGTCTCTTTCTCTCTGTTTCTCTCTTTCTTTGCTCTCTCTTTGTCTGTCTCTCTCTCTGTCCCTCTCTTTATATATCTTTCTCTCTCTTTCTCTGTCCTCTCTCCTTCGTTCTCTCTTTCTTATCTTTTCTCTCGGTCTCTATCTCTTTCCTTCTCTCTTAATCTCTGTCTCTGTCTCTGTCTGACTCTGTCTTTGTCTCTGTCTTCTGTCTCTGTCTCTCTTTATATATACATACAAATAAATTTTAGCAAGAGTAATTTAAAAAGCCATTTAATCGTATGTATTAGCCCATTATTCATTAGTCATTAGCATAAAGGTAATTAATATAAACCCGTATGTAGAAATGATTGAGGTCGGTGTGTGTGTTTTTCAGCCTGGATGATACACGTCAGCCCTGAAACAAAAGAAATTCTCGATTTTCTTCGGAACATTCAACTTAAACTATCGCGGACCAGTGGCTATGAAGGTAACAACGGACTTTTTAGCATGGGACGTGGGTGTCTCAGACGGTATGATGTGGATTGAGGATAATGAGGACGTGATGGTGGTGGTGGAGCTGAAGGTGGTGGTGGTGGAGGAGGTGGAGGTGGTTGCGGTGGTGGTGGTGGAGGTGGTTGTGGTGGTGGTGGCAGTGGTGCTGGAGGTGGTGGTGGTGGTGGAGGAGGTGCTTGTGGTGGAGGAGGTGGCAGTGGTGAATGTGGTGGTGGTAGTGGTGCATGTGGTGGTGGTGGTAGTGGTGCATGTGGTGGTGGTGGCGGTGGTGGCGGTGGTGGCGGTGGTGGTGGCGGCGGCGGCGGCGGCGGCGGCGGCGGTGGCGGTGGCGGTGGCGGTGGTGGTGGTGGAAGAGGTGGTGGTGGTGGTGGTGGTGGTGGTAGTAGTGGGGTGGTGGCAGCGGCGATGATTTTAACAATGATGATGTTGATGATGATGAGGCCGATCATTTGTTGTTGTTGATGATGATGTTGACGATGACAGTGAATATAGTGATGATGGCGACAGCGCGACTCCATCCATCATTCTGCGGATGTTTTTCCAGGGGCAAAGGTGAGATCTGCACCTGGTGGTTGATGGGAGAATGTCATCCGGATTTTCCAGATCTGGCGCCAGAAGATGGAGACGTCATGGAAATGTGAACTTTACAGACGACAGTTCCTATGTCTTCCTCCCTCACCCTCCAGCTGTCTCTCTGGCTGTGCTAGTCTCTCTCTCTCTCTCTCTCTCTCTCTCTCTCTCTCTCTCTCTCTCTCTCTCTCTCTCTCTCTCTCTCTCTCTCTCTCTCTCTCTCTCTCTCTCTCTCTCTCTCTCTCTGTTCCCTGCGTTTCTGTCTGTCTGTCTGTCTGCCTCTCTGTCTGTCAGTCTGCCTGGCGGTCTGTCTGTCTGTCTATCTGTCAGTCGGTCAGTCAGTCTGTCTATCTGTCTGTCTGTCTATATGTCTGTCTGGTTCTGTCTGTCTGGCTCTGTCTGTCTCTTCCTACCGCAAAACTGTTGAACGCCAGACGACATCAGCGCATCACTTGCAGAAAACTGTCTCATTGTCTGGCGCTGCATAAATGTGTCGTCATAATCAACTGACCATATCACGGCTGTGACAGGACTCGTGACAATTTCGTGTTCATCGTTAATTAGCATGACGATGATGATGACGACGATGATGAAGATGAAGATGATGATGATGATGATGAAGATGATGATACTTGATATACGTGATGATCAATCATGATCATGATCAATGTATGAATGTGTGCACTGTACCTGAATATCTGTGTAAAAATGATGATGATCATTTACGATAAATTCTCTTGTATGATGATGATGATGATGATGATGATGATGATGATGATGATGATGATGATGATGATGATGATGATGATGATGATGATGATGATGATGATAAATGCATGCATCTTAAAATATGTGAACGATGATGATGATCAAACTGGAGGATCATTTATGTATTTGACGATGTCGTTGTTGATGATGACGACGACGATAATGATGATGATGTGATCGATAATCGATGTGTTGAAGATGATTGATTTCGACGATGATGAAAGATATTAGTGATTGAGTGGGTGAGTATGATACATGTTTGACCATGATCGATGAATCATTTGGATCATGATCGACGAGAGTGAAAAATGCGAAACGGAAGAAGGAAAAAGATTTAGAGACTCTGACTGTCGCCAGATGGCGATTCCACGTCAGAATTGATCTCATCCACGACTTATTGGGTGGAATTGTGACTCCAGCTGGAACATCTCCCACTGGAAAATCTTCCTTCGACGCCGCACGTCATCCTAAATCACCCTTCCACCCACTCACTGCTTCATTTCATCCAGATGTTTTCCACCCAATTCGTCCGCCCACTGCAGTGGACGTACTGTATGCATTTAAGTTGGGTGCTATATAAACTACGAGATTAAGTTACAATTGCTTTCCGGCCGATTCACGGCTGGTGTTGGATCTTTGAAAGCGGTGCTATAGAAGTGAGGATGAATGACTAATTCTGTTTACAATAGAATCAGTTGCAAGAGTTCTTCTTTACAAGGCGCCTAATACATGTAAGTGGGTCACTTAAAAGTAATACATCAATTGCCATCAATAAAAGAGGCAATATGGGGTGACGTCTGTAACCCTGTTAGCATATGATGCAAGCGCAACCATTTAAACCTAAATCTGACCCATCTACGTCACACTGGCGTCACACGTGACATTGACCTCCAACGTCACAGTGACGTCCCAGGTGACATTAGCGTCACACGAGACATCGGTGACATGCGTGGCAATGCGTCGCTGTAACAATGGCGTCTTTATACACCACCGAGGAAGCTATTTTTCCTCTGGTGAACACAAAAATTTCAGTGTAGTAATTATCTCAAAAACATCTAAGCTAGGTCAGTTTTATAATTGTCCGGTACTTTCGTTCTAGTCAATAGACAACAATACTTCAGTTGTTTTTATAATTGTTTCATGCCGAATGGAAGCCTATAACTTACTAATTCTATAACTACGATGTATTTGTACGTGACAATAGAACACTTTCGACGTCGTTGGTTGTGTGCGAATATTTAAAAATAACAATAAAAAATGTCTCTACATCTGAACCGGCTATATGTATAATTATGTATGTAAATATAAGCTTATGTAAGCTATTTGTAGGATATGTAAATAACGTAGGCTATTTATACGTCGTGTATATAATTACCGACTAAACATTGTCAGTGTAAAAATAAATGTGGACGCGATGGTTAATATCTGTCTCTTCATTGAACCGATATACGTGTACAAAACTGTACATAATTATGTAGATACGTGGGTGTCTGTTACGTAGTTCTTGTGGAAAGGAAAATGGCCAGATTTGTCAACGATTTAAAAATAGCCAGTGAAGAATTGGCTTATAGGGTTTATTGCAGAGGTTCTAACACATATTGAGTGTCTTGTGAACCACTTAAGACACATATTAAATTATGTTATGTTATTTTGTGTTATGTGTGTGCGTGTGTCCAAATTACAGCTGCAAGTTGATGTTTCCTTGCAAAATTTTGAGGAACTCATAGAGAGATAGAGAGACAGACAGACAGACAGACAGAGACAGACAGATACAGAGAGATACAGAACCATTATGAATTAGCGTCTGCGGATGCTGATCGCAAAGAGTTCCGTTTATAAAAGAAAATATACATGTACATTCAGGGTATAATGATCGATGCGATGTAGGATGGCAGATGCTTTTAACACGATGAGTCCAAGCTTGAAGAAGATGCGCTCAGGTACAGGAAGCCAATGTAGAGAAAAAGAAGCACGCATGATATGATCACTGTGATGATGTACTGATGTTTATGACACCGCATCATAATCCAACTTCTTTATATATCTATACGTCACCATATATACTAACTGTCCAGTTATATACATCAAACTCTTAATTACCAAGATATGGGGCCCTTATAACATAACAATGTAAATTGTTCACACATATTATACTACACAATCTTACGTCTCTGGACATATACATTAAAAACCTAATTCTCCACGCATATCTACGTCACAATTCTAGTTACCAAGATCAAGGACCCTTACGTCACAATATTAATTATCTATGTTTGCATACAAGATGTTTATAGGCCTACCTGACAGTCTTATTGTGTAGCATAATGCATCACAATCCTAATTGTCAAGACAGAGCTAACGTCACAATATTAATGGTTTACTTTTATTCTAATACAATGTCGCCAAACATTAGTGCGCATGCTGCGTTAATGATATTTCTTTGAGGAGCGAGTTTGGTGGTCATGAACCTCGAGTTTTTATACAACCATCGTAGCTTTCATGTACTAAGCGCTTATGACACTTAGGCTATGCATAAATGACCCAACCTGTTTATACTTTCATAGGGCAGTATTAAGCTACCAGTGTCAGAAATAGACTTTTCGTATGCGCTGTTGGAGATGCATTGCAAATAATTCTCATAACAAGTTTCTGTAGGTTGGTCGGGCAGACCAAACGGGCACGGCAAGTAGATGTCCATATAATATTGCAGTAAGATATATAGGGGTATATAGTAGATGCCCATATAATATTGCAGTAAGACCGTGCTGTCCAACACGCGGCCCGCAAGCTGATTTCAAGTGGCCCGCCCAAGATGAATACCACCCGCAAATAAAAAAAATTTCAAGCACAATTCAAGGCCAAATAGCTCACTAAAAACGTGCTTGTACGTTTGTTGATATCTTTTCTGGCGCTGAACTATTATGAAGCATGCCAAACACAGACTAGGGGGCCATCCACATATTACGTTCGCACTTAGGGGGGGGAGGGGGTCGGATTTTGGCGATTTTGCGTACGGGTGCGAACGGGGGGGGAGGGGGGGTAACAAAATGTGTACGTACCCAAAATAAATTTCTAATTATGACGTCCACATTAGCCTATTTATAACTCTGTATTATCCTATAGTCGTCCCATGGCATTTTATTACATTATATAAAAGCCATGTACAGTTATTCTGTGCTGTGAACGACACCTATAATTTGTCTATATTGGCCCTTCAATAATCTGGCCTAAAGTGCAGACAGGCTGCCTGGAGACACTTTCTGCAGCTGGTCTTCGGAGGGGGGGGGGGTGAGCGTCAAGTGTACGTACACAGGGGGGGGGGTGTGGAAGAAAGTACGCTTGCGAACAGGGGGGGAGGGGGGTCAAATTTTCCCGAATTTTTGCGTACGTAATATATGGATGGCCCCTAAATGCGACTATTTAAGGTGCGACCGTACGTACGGAACATACGTAATTTTTTTCTATAACGTACGTACGGTACGCGTACGTTATTTTTGCCGTACGTTGGCGTGCGTTCAAGACAAAAATAAAATGCATAACATTATGCACAAGAAAAGTCAATAATAGTTGGCAATTGACGGTCGTAAACAATTTTAGCCATTACGTACATCTTATCTCTACTTTTAAACTTTTAAATTCCAAATTGCTAATATTCTCTCTAATGCATAATAGGAAGAAAATTACGATTTTACGGCACACTTTATAGGGTGTTCAGTGCCAGCGATCATTTTATTGGCAGTACTAAGCTTCGGTACTGTTCGTAAATAATTAGGCCTGCGTACGGGGAGACTAATATTGTAGAGCTAAACTGATAATTTTTAACGTACGCATACGGTACGCGTACGTTACAAGACTATAGTTATATTGAGGTTCTTTGTGAATGATCAGATAAACTTGTGGCATTTCTAACGTACGCGTACTTTTTTTCGATAACGTACGTACGGTACGCGTACGTTATTCCGGTAAGTAATACGCCTGTCGCACTTTGATTCAAGTCACAATGTGGCGCTTTACTCACAATGGCATCAAGCGCCACAAACTACAAATATAGAAAAAAGTTATTATTACGACATTGCAAAGAACATTCTTTGAAATCTCAAACACAATTATAATACAATAATTGTCGACGCTTGTGAGGTTGTCAAATAGAAGGAAGTCGCCATACATGCAGTGTATGCAGCAGATCCCCGGGGAATCATGAACTTCGAGAAGACAAGCGAGTGGGTGTTGGAGACCGCTGGAGTAGAAATAAGTCTCCTTGGATTAATCCAGCAGAAGAGGCTTCATATTTCGGGCATGTCTTGGAGAAGAGTGGAGATTGTCTGGAGAAGGAGATAAACCAAGGCACAATCCCTGGATTAAGAGCTCAGGGAAGACCTAAAATGGGATGGATTGATAATTTAAAGTCTAGGACTGGATCATCATTCGTCCAATAATCGAAAGAGACAGGAAACAGAAGTGGGTGGAATAAAATTGTCCATGCTGTGGCCAATCGTCGGATTGAGGACGATCAAAGACAAGAAACATAAGCACTGACCCTACAAATCAGACTTCATTCCGATCCCACTTCCTTCCTCACGCCATTTGCTCTCTTTCTCCAACCCTCCATTCTCTCGCTTCCTCCAACCCTCCATTCTCTCACTTCCTCCAACCCTCCATTCTCTCTCTTCCTCCAACCCTCCATTCTCTCACTTCCTCCAACCCTCCATTCGCTCTCTTCCTCCAACCCTCCATTCTCTCACTTCCTCCAACCCTCCATTCTCTCACTTCCTCCAACCCTCCATTCGCTCTCTTTCTCCAACCCTCCATTCTCTCACTTCCTCCAACCCTCCATTCGCTCTCTTTCTCCAACCCTCCATTCTCTCTCTTCCTCCAACCCTCCATTCTCTCTCTTCCTCCAACCCTCCATTCTCTCTCTTCCTCCAACCCTCCATTCTCTCTCTTCCTCCTACCCTCCATTTCTTCTCTTCCTCCAACCCTCCATTTCTTCTCTTCCTCCAATCCTTCAATTCGCTCTCTTCTTCCTACCCTCCATTCGCTCTCTTTCTCCAACCCTCCATTTCCTCTCTTCCTCCAACCCTCCATTCGCTCTCTTCCTCCTACCCTCCATTCACTCTCTTCCTTCCTACCCTCCATTCGCTCTCTTCCTTCCTACCCTCCATTCGCTCTCTTCCTTCCTACCCTCCATTCGCTCTCTTCTTCCTACCCTCCATTTCCTCTCTTCCTCCTTTTAAATTCCAAATTGCTAATATTCTGTGTAATGTATAATATGAACAATATTAAGATTTACGGCACACTTTATAGGATGGTCAGTGCCAGTGGTCATTTTATTGGCAATACTAAACTTCGGTACCGTTCGTAAATAATTAGGCCTGCGTACGGGGAGACTAATATTGTAGAGCTAAAGTGATCATTTTGACGTACGCGTACGGTCCGCGTACGTTACAAAATTATAGTTATATTGAGGTTCTTTGTGAATGATCAGATAAACTTGTGGCATTTTTAACGTACGCGTACATTATTTTTTTCAAAACCTTGCTTACCAAATAACTTTTTTTTTATTCAGTCTGATAATTAAGTTAGGCTTAGTTTAATTAAGCTAATTTGAAGCGGCGTTTATTTAGTACAAGCGACGCTATAATATAAATGAAATTAAGTGTAAGTCAACAGCTGTTGATCCGATGTTGATGAAGTGACGTGAAACGAGTGATGACGGATGGTTACCATAACGATCAGAAAGGCTATCCAATCACATTGCGCGGGGCAGTGTTCGATGGACATGAGATATGGCGAATGTTGAAATCGTCGAACTGTTTATGTTTAAAAGTTGGAGAACTTTGAATTCGTCGGTCAAACTGCGAATCGAGTTTACAGTACTATGCGCTTGATCAAGATACTTCGCGTTATAGCGCTCGTATTGCTATAGATCTATTCGTTAATCGTCACGATTAAGGCTTCGAATCTGTATTTGATTTGACGATCATCTTGAATGCTTCCCATGACAAATCATCTTCCCATCTGCCTTTGACGATAAGAGAAGCAGCCAGTCTTCCAATTTCGTCGCACGACATCGCTGAACCGCCGTTGTCCCCAAGGGCCACACCCAGATGGGTCCCTACCAGATCGATGTACGGTCTCTTGCTTGGTGTGTCCACGGTAGCACACGCGTCGCAGTGAAAAGCAACTGGCTTAATATCTACAATATGTGGTTGTAACTAGTAAATGTAATTGTAACAGAGCATTTGTATAGCACCTCTTCAGAATAACTCAGAATACCTCAGAATAATATCCATAAAGCGCGTGTCTGTCGATAAACGCTACGTCACAAACGGTTTCTGTTCTATTGTGAAACAGAAACCGTTTGTGACGTCAGTACTGCGGTCTTGACGACGGCGATCAGAGAATTTTAACCAACGATACACATAGGCCTATATACACTCCCGTCATAATATGACGGGCAAATACTCTAGTACCTCAGAATAGCTTTATCTTAGGCAATGAAACAAACCAACTCCCTTGAAATAGCAATCAATAAATACTTCGTAATCGTGATCGTAAACTTCAATTTTCTAAAGCACTACGTGAAAGCTAAACGCGGGGCACCAGCCTATTCAAGACAGCGCTGCGTCAAGTCAGACGGGTGTTGTCCAGAGATATCCAATGGAGGTGTAAGTCCGGTTGTCAGAGAGACCAGAGAGAGGAGACAGAAGGACTGCTAAGGTGGGTTTCGTTTAGGTCGAGAAAGATTTGAAGGTGGAGAGTCAGATGAATCAGAGTAGGAATTCGTGAATAGGTGAGACTAATTTTCAATGGAAAGCCTGAGAGTTGATCGAGGAAACTGAAGCAAAAGATAATCGATGAGTTGCGATACTGGAGGAGGAATCAAATATTTCCGGAATTCAGGAAGGAGATTGCTCCAGAGTGCAGTGTACACATACTTATTTATCTAATATTATTATAGGCATACTCTTTTGATAGGCTATATCCTATAGCCTATAGGCTATGTTATGGTTCTGATAAATAACGGAATTAGCTAACAAAGTTATACCTAATTCCAAACCGCTCTAAATCACGAGACTAAAGGTTTCATCTAACCTGGAAATCTTGATTTCAAGAGTTCCTTAAGGTCGTTCTCCCAGTCTTCCGGAACGCCGGTTTGGTACCAGTTTGCTAATTCTTCGGGAGAATTCAGTTGTCTTTCAAAGCAGCCTCCGTGTCCCAGCTTCAGGTAGACTTTTCCTAACACCGAGATTTGACAGACCGTTTACATATCAAAATTTAATGTGTGAACACGCGTTAGCACCTCCATGAGTCTAGCAATGTGGGCCACTCACAGATGAATATAGTACACAGACCTAAGCGTAGACGATTTATTTGTTCGGCTCGAGAGAATAGTGTGACTTATAGACGCTGGCTGCTTGTGTATCATTATTTTTTGTCTACTACACAGCAGGTGTACCGTGTACGCTAGACTGACACACATGTACGTGATGCGCTGTCTCTCTAGTATTCAAATGAAATTTGTTTACCGTCCGGGTATTTGATTGGGGGTAAGACATAACAGTCGTAATCCTCCTCCCTGCCTTCTATGTCGCTCTTGGGCCACCGTCTTGACTTTCGATAGTCACCTCTGATCAAAATTGGAGGCATATTCCTGCAAGTATGCATTTATACAACTAGTTACGCACTTTCACGTTGTGTTTACGCAAGAGTTAATTGTTTGCTCATTTTCAAATAGACTGAATTAACGACAGCAAAACGTGCAGGTGAACTTCGAATAAAAGGCCAAAATTAACATAAGAAATGCTAGATCGCTTAAGTCGCGTAGAAACCAATATTTAGTGTTTTGGATTCATTGCACTGTCATATATAGGGCCTATAGAAGCACATTGCGATTAAACTTATATTATTTTGCATTAAATCAATTTTAGTGTTCTGCTTTAAAATCCATTGCACTGGATAATCTTACTTCAGTTTTCGCTGATCCTCTTCAGACAATTCTGCAAATATGACAGCCTGAGTGACAGGCTGGAGACGAAGCTGAAGATGTCTGGGAAGAACGGAGCGGCAGTATGTGAACGCTCCAGTGGCCACCAGGACTTTCTTGGCCAGAACCTCTGTTCCCTCGTCCGTTGTTATCTTCGACAGAACTGGATTTACAGTGTCTACGGTCTTCACAATCTCTCTGATGATTCGACATCCGTCATTTTGTGCCAGCTTCTGTTGCGCCGCGACCAGTAAACGCGGATTGATATATCCGGCATTTCTCGGCTCAAAGATTGCCTGAGCGCGAGAATTGCAGAGGGATAGGTAGGGAAATCTGGCTTCCGTTTCTTTTTCAGTAAGATGCTCCACTTGAAGTTCCTGTTGTTTCACTGAATCGTAAGACCGATTCAGGAACTCACTCGATTCGTCACCCACCGTCAGGTATCCAACTTCGTGGTAAAAGTTAATGCCTGGAAGCATTCATTTCAAAATAGCTTTGGTGGTTTATTATGAAAAAATGTCTTAAAATAATGTACCTGCTTAGATCAGTTTAATATTCACGCATGAAGCGATTTTCTCAGATACTATAAGTCTTATGTGTATAGTAAACGTTTTAATGCACACACTGATGCCCTAAATTCCTATTTCCTAAATGCCCTAATTTAACTATCCTCTATAGAATCACAGCGAAATTAAACATTTACTTTGGGTTTAAATTCCCAATTAGTTTCAAAGTCTCGTTACCCCTTTAACCCCTTAGTCATTGATTCTACAGCTGTATTTGCAATCGTAATCTCGAGATTCTTACGGAGCACAATAAGTCGCATGAAATCATCTTATTCACAGGCGCTCAGTCAAACAAATCGACAGTCAGATTCGGTTCCGGGTCAAGATCTAAGGGTCGAGCAGGCAGACAGTCAGACGGCTACGGTGGATGGTGTCTAGAGTTAGAGCTGCAAGCGGGGTAACTGAGAATAAAAGGAACCAGTACAGGAGTCGTGGAAGAGGAATGTTTTCAGTTTTGAGTAAAACACCGAGAAGAGTCCTGCTAACCGGTTTCTGCTTCGATTTGTCGATAGCGTGCAATCGAACGGATGGAAAGAATCGCCAATGTTATGTCGGTTGCAGTGGACGACGTGATGCGACCCTCGTCATAATGGGCGCCGAAGATTTCATGACCTTTACGTTCCTATAAGAAACATACATCTGCGCATTGTGTAATAATTCCCAATTAGTTTCAAAGTCGAGCAGGCAGACAGTCAGACGGCTACGGTGGATGGTGTCTAGAGTTAGAGCTGCAAGCGGGGTAACTGATTCGCCATAACGTTCGTTCTTAGATTCAGAATGTAATAACTTCAGTAAAACATGGAACAGAATGAGATTACGCCACTAATTGGCGTCGGCCTACTTCAGCCCCGCCAGCATTCCCATAGGCATTGGATGGAACCCAGTTGATATCTATACGGGTTCCATATGAAAAAAATTGGTCCTATACAGGCTCTATAATTATATGAGTATGCTGGCAGAGAATGGGTGACTAACGAAAGATAGTACGCCCTAAACATGCGAGCTGGAGGGCCCAGTTTTTATAATAATAATTTCATTGCACACCTGATCCTATACTATTACTTCGCCTCCACTTCAAACCCTGGACCCGCGTCTGTCACCCTTTGAAGTATCTTGCGATTATCAATGACCTCGTTAAAACTTTCTGCCTTGGCATCATACGCTGGCTCTCTCTGGCATTGACCGAGTACAGAATTATTACAATGCCCAACAAGCAACAACCTGTTTCGGCTATTCCTGTAAATTTTTTTATAATCAAGTGATCTAACTTGTCTGTGTGATGCAGTCCGAATTTACAGTTACACCTCTAGGGCGCGGTAATAGGCTAAATGTAAATGTACACGTGTTTATATAGCGCATGTATGGCCTCGACCTTGCTCATTTTCAATGAATTTATCGGGTGAGAACCTTCATCACCGCTACCCGTTTGAATGGGAGCCACGCCATTTAAGGTCCCCGTGTACAGACCGTGCTAGCCCGAAATTTAAATCTCTGAAATAGGCCACCATCGGGAGACGTATAGGCGTAATTTGTTGAGGTATACGATGGCTACCCGTACCCCCACTTTTTGGACTGGAGTACCGTACCCCCACTTTTGAACAATGCTAATCAATATTTTATTATGGTGCTTTCCCAAAGATCGCAGCCTCCGCCTTGCTTCCTGTATGTAAGAAATTGGTACCACCCCCTTTTTAGACCATAGTTACGCCCCTGGGAAACGAACCGCGATCCGCAGGCACTATCGTACAGCCTACGTTCTAACCAACGTAGCTAACTGGGTCAGTAACAGCTCAAAATATCCTAACCTTTGGCTCCGTTGGGCCAATCAAGCAGACCGACTGGCCAAGCTGAGTAGCATGACGTGCGGCGCTTGAACCGATCATTCCTGCCCCAACGATGCACAGATCGAACTCCATTCTAGTTGCATTAACAGCACAGACTGATGGAAGACGAAAGAGTACCTAGACTGAGATGCGCATACGATAATTGAGCTACTGATCAGCTGCTGAAAACAACAGTTTTAATAAGCCCACTTCTAGTTCTATATATAGCGCGAACTTCGCTTTATCAAAAGCCATGCGCAGGCCCATAAATTTGCAGGCTGTCTGAGCTTGGCCGATATTACGGCTGCGAATGCTAGGCCTAAAGCAATCTTATCAAAGTCCAGGTTCGTCTATAGACAGTGACCCTTCTCGTTTTCTGTGTAAGCATAATGAATGTGCTTGCAAAGCCACAGTTCATTAAATCTTTGCAGATTGGATGGTATCTCATTTCATGGCTATGTGTTCGACTATAGCCCAGAGTTTACTCATTAAATCTTTCAACAATGTAGCTAAGAACACGACCTAATAAAGCAACCAGTCAATAAAAATGTGTATATAATGTTTACTGCAGAGTTCAGTTATCTAATCTCTAGTGCCACCTAGTGTTGGACAAGTCTAACACCATGTCGGTTTATTCATGGATCATAAGTTAGTGGCGCCGACTTCAAGCAGTGGGCCTACGTGCACATGTAGATCATTCCGTTGAACGGAAAATAATGCGAAAACGCATTGTCTTTTTATTGCTGCAGCGGAGTTTAGAATTCTCTATCCGCATTTTTATCCGTTAAGACGGATATTGGTTTTTGAGAACCTGACATGTACGCTAGATGGCGGGTTTCGATAAGATGATTCCTTTCGAAACTGAAACTCTACTTTCATATTCTCAAGCTAAAGTCGTCAAGAATTCTTACTCTGAACCATCCATTCCTCCGCCCGCCCGTAAAAGTCTCCATCATTAACGACACCCGCCTTAATTCTTAATTCGTTGCCTCCCTCTCTCCCTGTTCATCTGGCATCTGGACTTGGATCTACGTTAGGTATCTCTTAAACGTCACGGTGCTCGTGCATAAGTTGGTGCCCGGCACTTGTTGCCGGTTAGCTTGTAAGTAGCGCTTTAGAATTTTAGACATTACAATTACAATATGGAATTCATAAGCGGTCTGTTATTAAATGAGAAGACTCTTCCACACTGGAAAGGGAAACACCTCAGGCGATAAGACAGAAGAGCAGTTTAGGAGATACATGGATCGAGTCACCTGTGTTTGGTTTACGTTTATATAAACAACATTTTGATTTATCGTCATAATGTCGAATACTGGTTAAATTTCAATAAAAAAGTAATGAGATTTCGTATATTACTGAGTGAAGGTTGAGCAATAGTTTATCCACGTAGCATCCCATGGTATTTTGCTTACACAACTGTGACTGTATTTTGTAAGAATCTAATTTTAATCAAAGAACTCTTCTGATTTTGAAAGAGGCTAAAAGATTAAACTAAGTCACCAAGTAAAGTATGTCTGTCTATAGAATGCAGCGTAACTAGCGACAGCAATGATTTTAATGCTAGGTTTATCTTACAAATTAATCTAGGAGCCTAACTGTTTCAATTCAAATTCCAGTTTTGGCATTATATTTCAGCAGCTGATTAACTGAAATATTTTAAATTTGTATTTCAGAATTTACAATGGTAACTAACGATGATGACGGTCTGTCCGCAAGGTGCCACATGAAGGCACTGGTGATGCAATTGCTCGTGGCGCTTCGGCGTGAAAATTCCGGCACAGTATCAAATGCTGTAGTCGGGAGCGCCTCTGAGTAGTAGTTGACTTCGAGAGGCGCTATAGAAATATCCGGAATAAATAAATAAATAAAAATGCAGGAAACAATAGCAACACTGTGTCAGAACATGCTGACATTTGAAGCAGAGCTTAGCGTGAAGGCCTGCTTGGAATTACACTAGACAAAACAGACGTAATTTTGTTAAACATCAAGCAGGTTATTCCTATGCCATGCATGCAAAGGCTGCTTTCAGATTAAGCTAATAATAGCGTGAGTCGTAATGAGACTGGCTGTGACGATGAGGGTCATGATCCATCAGCAGAAATTGGCGAAGTACCGTCCAAGGCAAGACAGCTCAACAACATGCAATTTTGATAAAGAACATTCAACAGAAAACAGTTGTCGAGCAATAGATCATAAGGATGCTTCAGTCAAGAAAGTTGCATGTCAACGAGACTGATCTTGTATCAGAGGAACCTTTTTAGCCCCGAGAGACCTTAAGACGAGAGGATTGTGATTTGGAATCAGGCTTAGCTATCATTCCGTCCAACGTAAATAACTGAACCGTAGATAATACTTCTTTGTATGCAGATCAACTTAAATAGAAAACATGACAAAAATAGCGTGCTGTATACAAATATTCTAAAGCATGTGACATTTTAAAGAAATTCGCATAGGCCTAAATAGTTTTCACGTCTAGAAGAATACAGGCCCAGTGAAGTAGTCTATCTCACAATAACTACCTTTGCTTTTCTCCACGTTAATAATTATTTAATAACAAATACCGTGATGGTTAGAATTACAATGAATAAATATAGTAACAGTGATCTTGGCCTACGTCGTTCAACATTTGTGACCCAGGTATTCTATGTTTCAGTGATTTTGAATGTACAGATGGGCAATAGAGTTCGTGGTTCATCTTTGCCCTTGACCGGAAGTCGCTTTCTTTTTTCGGATCCACATCCGTTTCCAGTTTAATGACTTTGGTTATTTACTTCTTGGTGGGCTGTTCTTTCTTCTGATTCTCCTTGTTGTTTTTGTTCGCGACGTTCTTGGAGTTACCTTTATCTTCTGATTTGCCATGGTTACCTTCGTTCTTCTTGTCCAGTAGCAGTTCTCGTTCTCTGCTTGTGGTCTTATTGTTCTTGCTATTGTTGTCATTCCTCAATCCATCGTTCTTGTTCTTCTCCCTTTCGAGTTCTTTGGTTCTTTCGTCTTTAGAATCTTTCGACTTTTTGGATTCCGTCTTCGAATCCATCTTTCCATGGTTAATCTTTTCAGATTTCTTATCACTACCCCTCCTTTCGTCTGCCTTCTCCTTATCTGCTCTCTCCTTATCTGTCGCCTTCTTCTTATTCTCCTTCTTATCTTCCCTCTTATCTTCCTTCCTATCTTCCTTCCTATCTTCCTTCCTATCTTCCTTCCTATCTTCCTTCCTACCTTCCTTCCTATCTTCCTTCCTATCTTCATTCCTATCTTCCTTCCTATCTTCCTTCCTACCTTCCTTCCTATCTTCCTTCCTATCTTCCTTCCTATCTTCCTTCCTATCTTCCTTCCTACCTTCCTTCCTACCTTCCTTCCTATCTTCCTTCCTATCTTCCTTCCTATCTTCCTTCCTATCTTCCTTCCTATCTTCCTTCCTATCTTCCTTCCTATCTTCCTTCCTACCTTCCTTCCTATCTTCCTTCCTATCTTCCTTCCTATCTTCCTTCCTATCTTCCTTCCTATATTCCTTCCTATCTTCCTTCCTATCTTCCTTCCTATATTCCTTCCTATCTTCCTTCCTATCTTCCTTCCTATCTTCCTTCCTATCTTCCTTCCTATCTTCCTTCCTATCTTCCTTCCTATCTTCCTTCCTATCTTCCTTCCTATCTTCCTTCCTATCCTCCCTCTTATCCTCCTTCTTATCTTCCTTCTTATCTTCCTTCTTATCTTCCTTCTTATCTGAGTTTCGGACGCACTCGTGGACCGCCTTTTTCGAGCCTGGGTTGTTCTGTAGGTAGGCGAAGTAGGTGGCTCTCATGTTGTCCCGGTTGATATCCCTGTATTCGTCCATCTTGTCCAGCTCACGACCGTAGAAATACTTCTTTGTTTTCTGGTATTCTTCTTCGACTCTGCGTTCGGCTTCGGTACTGTATGTTCTCTTCAGCTCCAGTCTGCAGTCATAAATTATTGTTATTGTTATTATTATTATTATTATTATTATTATTATTATTATTATTATTATTATTATTATTATTATTATTATTATTATTATCACATTGAAACACGACAGTACCATTATTATTATTATTTTTTTGCCCCGAGGTATCAATGGTCCCTCAGGAATAGAAAGAAATTATGTTGGGAGAAGGGGACAATGTCTGGAAAATCAAACCTCGTCGTCCGGAGGCTCTGGGAATGTCCCGTTGAAAGCAATGGAGTTGTAGCGTTGTATGCAAATAGATAGACGCTGGAAGAGAAACGAAGCCTCACGGCGGTCGCCACTGATGGTAGAAAGACGACTACCTATATCGACTACCTATATCGCCGATTATTATTATTATTATTATTATTATTATTATTATTATTATTATTATTATTATTATTATTATTATTATTATTATTATTATTGCACATTTAAAACGAAGTTGGTTAATCCTAAAAGGAGGCATCCCCACTCAAATGACACTACCATATGATATAGTCCACACTAGTGCATGTGAATGAATGTATTGTGGACTTTGGCAGAGAACGAGTGGCGTATAGAACGGATCTGGCGCACATGACATAAGCTTACGCCTATTACATTTGAAAGTAGCACGTCTGAATTCCGACCCTCGAACTTACTCTTCAACTGAGTTTACCTATTCTAGTGCAGATATGCCGCTTAAACTGTTATACCTATAATTATAATTATACTTAAAGTATTAAACTATACTTCTAACGTAATTGTAATTGAACCCTTTTATAGCGCCACTCTAAGAGCAGACTGATGAGAGGAGCTCAAATTATACATGCCTATGACATTTAATGACATTTATTTAACTAATATATATTACATATATATCATATTATATATAAACCCTGTATATATTTATTACTATAACTTCTATACCTATGAATGTAATTATGCTTGAACTTCCATACCTGAGCTCCTCCACTTGACCGTAGTGCAGAGTCTTTCCGTGGAATTGGGACGGTTGAGGCGTGATGGTAGGATACAAATCCATCTTTGTTTCTGCACTGTCTTCATCTTTCTTTTTGTCTTTGTCTTTCTTTTTGTCTTCGTCTTTCTTTTTGTCATCGTCTTTGTTTTTGTCATCGTCTTTGTTTTTGTCTTTGTCTTTGCTTTTATCTTCACCATTCTTCTTGGTTTCGTCTTTCTTTTTGTCTTCATCTTTCTTCTTGTTTTCGTCTTTCTTCTTGTTTTCGTCTTTCTTTTTGTCTTCCTGTTTCTTTTTGTCTTCAACTATCTTCTTGTCTTCGGTTTTATTTTTGTCTTCCTGTTTCTTTTTTTCTTCGACTGTCTTCTTGTCTTCGGTTTTATTTTTGTCTTCCTGTTTCTTTTTTTCTTCAACTATCTTCTTGTCTTCGGTTTTATTTTTGTCTTCCTGTTTCTTTTTGTCTTCAACTATCTTCTTGTCTTCGGTTTTATTTTTGTCATCCTGTTTCTTTTTGTCTTCAACTATCTTCTTGTCTTCGGTTTTATTTTTGTCTTCCTGTTTCTTTTTGTCTTCGACCATCTTCTTGTCTTCGGTTTTATTTTTGTCCTCCTGTTTCTTTTTGTCTTCCTCCTTCTTCTTATCGTCATCTTTCTTTTTGTCTTCCTCCTTCTTCTTGTCTTCGCCCTTCTTTTTGTCTTCCCCTTTTTTCGTCGACCTGTTCGTCTCCCCTCCTCGGCTGCTCTTCTGTCGACTGTTACAGCATAGCACACAGAACAAACACACATCTATACATTCAGGTGAAAATCCCCATGGAAACGGTGAAGAAGTTACAAGGCAGATATGCCTGAGAGACTACTTTTTATTTATAAGAGCAAGAACAAATCGTTAGGGACCTATGTAGCAGTTTAGAGACCTCTTAACGGTTTGTAAATAAAACGCATATATGGAGCTTTTAGAATTAATCATTAATTATAGTTGTGTTATTAATGGTTTTAATTGAAGATGTAGTTTGAAGCTTTGCATGTAGTTATCACAACATCAGACTCCTCTACTTATCTCCTCACAGACTTTCAAATTAAAGCCCCATGGCAACTCTTCAAAAATTCCTACCCTGGTCCACCCAACCCTCCGCCTTCCAAGCTTTATCTTGCTCAACGAAACGCGCCTTTGCGCAGCTCCCATGCCTCTTGTCTGTCTGTCTGTCTGTCTATCTGTCTGTCTGTCTCTTTCTCTCTGTCTCTGTCTCTGTCTGTCTGTCTGTCTGTCTGTCTGTCTCTGTCTCTGTCTCTCTGTCTCTCTGTCTCTCTGTCTCTGTCTCTCTGTCTCTCTGTCTCTCTGTCTCTCTGTATGTCTGTCTGTCTGTCTGTCTGTCTGTCTGTCTGTCTGTCTGTCTGTCTGTCTGTCTGTCTGTCTGTCTGTCTGTCTCTCTCTCTCTCTCTCTCTCTTGTGTCTCTGCACGGCTATAGGACTCGGATCTTCCATTGACATCTCTGGACAATCCCTCTGACACGACGCAGCGCTCGCGAATAAGCTGGTGCCCTGCGCTTAGCTTTAGAGTAGCACTGTAGAAATTTGCGAATATAATCAGACAAAACCTCACTCTGTTGCCTCGTTCTTCTGTTCATTCTGCCACTCCCTTTCACACACCTAGTCTCTTTCGTTCACTGTCATACCATTTTAATCACGTCCTCTTACATCTAAATTACACCTTTGCCTCTCCCTACTAGTAGCACACTCCCTGTGGAACTGCGCACATGTATATGTGGGAGGGGGATAGAGTAATGGTAAAACTCATGGCCAGGAGAGCATTAGATCGCGGTTCGATACCCGTAATTCCATCTGCCAAAACGTGTGTTGAATTAAAGATCTTGATTGTACTGTCATGTTTCAATGTAATCTTACTGCGTACTTGTCAGTTTGAATTAACAAAGATTATTATTATTATTATTATTATTTT
This sequence comes from Allolobophora icterica, assembly GCA_963556255.1. NCBI lineage: Eukaryota > Metazoa > Annelida > Clitellata > Crassiclitellata > Lumbricidae > Allolobophora > Allolobophora icterica. The sequence continues at coordinate 11,666,559 of OY744616.1, forward strand.
TTGCCCTAGGTAGGATAATCCCTCAGGCGCATAGAAGCAATTCCGAAGAATTACTGTGCTACTGGGGCTCGTGGTCCACGTCCCCGGTGTTATTATTATTATTATTATTATTATTATTATTATTATTATTATTATTATTATTATTATTATTATTATTTTACCCGAGGTAGATATAATCCCTCGGGTTGTCTAAAACTACATCCGGAGATAATATGATGTTACTCTGGAACGGCGCCTCACTCGAAAAGTTCTGGCCGCATGAAAGTTCCTATGAAGGCAACTGCATTGAAGCGTTGTATGGTGATTGACAACCGCTGGAATAGATAACAAAGGTGTGGACTAACAACATTGGAGAAAAGGAGGAGCAGAGGAGATCTGATTGAAGCTTATAAGATTATCACTGGAAAGGAAGCACTGCAGTGGGAGAGGTTCTTTGAATTAGCACCGAACAAGGCAACTCGGGGACACAGGTATAAATTATTTAAGAGGCCGAAGGGAACATTAGGGCAGAAATTCTTTAGTGCAAGAGTTGTAGACCTGTGGAATGGTTTGGACGATAGTACTGTCTCAGTGGACACTATAACAGCTTTTAAGAAGAAGCTAGGAAAATTGGGCTATTAAGAGTTCGAGGTAAATTGGCAGTGGTTCTAACACAGACTACACGTCTTCTGAACCACTTAAAACCCTTGTTATGTTATGTTATGTTATGTTATGTTAAGTCTCTCTTGGGTCTCCGGTTATTATTATTATTATTATTATTATTATTATTATTATTATTATTATTATTATTATTATTATTATTATTATTATTATTATAATTATTATTATTATCATTATATTTCTGCAAACGTTTGGTGAATAAATTAATCCCTGAATTAACTACGGAGTTGCAGCAGCCACTGACTCTTGTCTGGCGGACGGTCTGGCAGTCGACGGAATGGAAGGTGCAATGATCAGATCCATTTCGAGCGAAATCCACGGATCACACGGACCCAACGCTGTGTTCCTACTGACTGGAAAATGTTGCGACTCAGGAGGCTACCAGCCACAGACAATCGTCAGCGTTACAATGCAATCTATTGTTATGTCAAATCGATAAATCTATTGTTATTTCAAATCGATAAATCTATTATGTCAAACCGATAAATCTATTGTTATGTCAAATCGATGAATCTATTGTTATGTCAAAGACCGCAAAGCGCAGTAAAAGACAGTGACTATGTATGTTGCTGTCAACCGTATCAAACGCCTCGCTTAGGTCGAGAAGTGCGAGCGGCGCTACTTGTCTGGAACCGATAGCGTCGTAGAGAATAATGATCAGGCCTACGGCCTACTATTAAGTAAAAGGATAAGTAATAAATATATTTTTGCATAGAATAAAATTAAATGAATGGATAAAGCAATATAGATAGAGTAGGAAAGAAATAAAGATAAAATTCTCTATTAATTTTTGAGATAACAAACCAATGAATTACTTACAAGAAGAACAGACAGAGGAGGGGAAGCAGAAGAATTAGTAGCAGTAGTAGTAGTAGTAGTAGTAGTAGTAGTAGTAGTAGTAGTAGTAGTAGTAGTAGTAGTAGCAGTAGCAGTAGCAGTAGCAGTAGCAGTAGCAGTAGCAGTAGCAGTAGCAGTAGCAGTAGCAGTAGCAGTAGCAGTAGCAGTAGCAGTAGCAGTAGCAGTAGTAGTGGTAGTAGTACCTCTCGATTGACAGCCCCGACGGCTAACCACGTGACTATCACTCACCCAATTGCAAGAATAAATAAAAGTGTAAAAATAAAGGAATTAAGACCAGCCTATTTGTGCAGTCATTGCTAATGTAATCATTATCATATTATAATCGTTTTAATTCCACATGCAATCGTCTAATATTACAAAATGCTAGAATTGTCAATGTACTAACCTCGTTAATTGCGGTTTCGAACATCCGGGTGTCAGTATAAGGTTTCAACGGGTTGAAAATATACGGAACGAAAGGCTCCCTGCACAAAGTCATTCAACAACAGTCTTTAAGTAAACATAACTTACCATAGAAATCATCAATGTTTACTGAATTTTCATCAGTTTTCATTGCAGTAAAAGAGGTCAACTCTGATACAGTGCGACTATCGCATTCTACGGATCAAAGACGCTGGCGGACTGATGGTCCCTCAGTGAATGGAGACTTCTGAAAAGATTATCTATCAGCATAATATACGGTGTGCACCTCGTATGCTACTAGTAAGAGGACGACAGCTTCAGGCGGATTCGCGACTGCTCGTACTCTGACAGCGCCAGTCCCAAATCTGGAGAAAGAAGGAGGGCGACGCTAATCATCTTCGCTATGACACAGTGTCGTTAAACAGCAACTAACCAACCAGATTCGCTGCGGTACAAGCTAAACACGAATGATAATGATATGGTCCCAGGGTATACACATTTTCGTTTATTAATTCCAGTGGCGGCATTCAGTTTCATTACGGTTTCATAAGCTAGGCCTACATGGCTGCAGTCATATATCCATCCGTCCCTTTCATAATTCATTGCTGGCCTTCATATAGGTTTACAAAAGTAGGCTTAATGGCCTCAGTTAGGCTCAGAGGCGCGTTTACAGAAAATAGGGTCCTATAGGCGCAAACATTTTTGGGGGCCCTTCTGAACGAGAAGACTTAGTCTGAAACTCTTGTGGTGTTTAGCCAATCATGTGCAAAAACCCACGAAGTTGAACTTGAAGCCGTTTTGTGAGTGTTATTGACCCTGTAATTATGATTACTTGTAGAAGCTACTTCAAGGAATGTGAAGTTATTTGGTTTAATATTATATTTAATAATTGAAAATAGTTTCATTCGTTTGGGGGCCCTCCGAGATTTGGGGGTCATAGGCGCGCGCCGAGTGCGCCTACGTGTAAATGCGCCTCTGGTTAGGCTACATAATTTACACAATACCACGAGCAGGATCTTACATAATGCCTATACTTAAATTCTTGTCAGCAGGATGGGATATGCCTCAAGTGGTGAAATCACAACGCTCTTGAGTTATCTTTGATTTATTTGGACAGAAAGGTTTTGCCCATGCCTCTAAGTGCTAGCTCATGTTTTCTCAATTAAGCGCTTATTGATAAAAGGGCTTTGCACTTGCTGAACAAGTACCACAGTATAAATAAGTACGTTGAGCGACGCAGCCAGCTCTTTGTTTTAAGATTAATGTATGTACAAGCTCTCGCAGTTTAACTATGAGTGGTAGGAGTGGCACAGTAAAATAACCGGTTGTTTAAATCCTACCACTTGAGCCTACTACTATGGCACCTGTCCATGCAGCTGTACATGTAAAGTATTGAAGCTCTGCAGTTCACTAATCTTGCTGCGTCATACATAGCTTTTATTATGTTGGTTCCAGCATTGAATCTGACATAATTATTTGTACTTTGGCTTTGATCTTCATATAGCATCATTGACTCAAAGTATATTTGTGGCGGTCAAGGCCACAGTGCGTAAGTGGGAGGATTTATTTTATGCGAATAGCATCGTTTTCTTTAAGTTTACATGCGAAGGGGCCAGCATCGTTTCTCTTCATTTTACATGCGAAGACCCAGCATCGATCATTTAATTTTTATTTAATTTCAATAGGCGACTGTCCAGCAACGACCGTGGTAGGGAAGCCCGATCGACGGTCTGAGGCCAGCGCATAGCGAGCAGACGCGCTCATTCGGGATGCATAGAGGCTGCCTCACGGTGTGCTGCTTTATACGTGAAGAGTTGGTTCGACTCTTCATACATAGCAATACTGTTAAACAGCGTTGTTGGCTACCGATTCAAATATACCGCACTCAGTGTGGTAGGCGAGTGATTTTGGTTACGACAGAGTCAGAGTTCGAGTTTCCGGTTAGTACAAATATATTTACGGACGAAAGGGGCGTCCGAATAATATAATCAGGCGATCCCGAGTACAGCTAAAGAAGTTCACTGTTGGGAGACGGGCCGACAGCGCCGATCCGGCGGGTTGGGTCCCTCCGTTGATCGCGAAGCGGTCTAGATCCCGATCGTGGGAAATCTACGGCTGAGTAATACTCGGGGAAGGATACCGTTGATACACAGGAAAACCAATTCAGTGTGAGATCGAAAACCAGGGTGAATTTGGCGACGGGCAGGAAAGTCCCTCTTGGGTTTTGAAGAACTCCGCGATCGGAGCTTGTCCGGTAACCCATGGGAGTAAAGGTGACCTTCTTAAGGTAGCCATTTTCTGGAATTCTGAAATCCTTGAAACCAAGAGTAAATTTGGCGTCGGGCAAGGAAATCCCTCTTGGAGTTCGAAGAACTCCAAGATCCGACAGTGTTTGGTTTTATCCACTGAGACGAGTTTTACGCGATTTCGGCGTACTCGACACAGGGGAAGTTCTACGCGCTTTCGGCGTACTCGGCCGGGAGAATTTTACGCGACTTTGGCGTCTTCGGCTGGGAGAGTTTTACGCGACTTCGGCACTCGGTGAAGTGACCGTCGGGATACCTGAAAAAACCAATTTAGTACAAAAGCGATAATAAGGGTAAATTTGGCGACAGGCAGGAAATTCCCTCTTGGGGTTTGAAGAACTCCGCGATCGGAGCTTGTCCGGTTACCTGTAGGAGTAAGCGTGACCTTCGTTAGGGAACCAAAATTCGGAAATTCTTGGGAACAAAATTCAGGACATTCTGGTAACCTTACGGGGTCGGCGTTACATTTGGATTGTGACACTTGGATGGCTGACACGCCGGTGGAGCGTTGGAGGGGCTCCATCGCCCGGTAACTAAAAATAGTTACTGGGAAAGACCACTGTTACCGAAAGACCGCAGTACGGGAAAAGACCGCCCGACAACTGATTACAGTGCGGTAAGACCAGGAAAAACGATAGAGTCAGGAAAATCTTGTATTCAAACCAATCGTTATTCAGAGCAAATAACTTGGTGATCGAAACACGTAGCTCCGAGAACTGACCGAAGTGCGAAGTAGGGCCCACCTCGTGCGCCGGTCGGAACACAGTTCTGCGTGCGGTTAGGGAGGTTTTAGACCTAGAACCTGTCCTATCAGAAGAGAGTGTCGTGAGACCAGTATACCGCGTTAATATTACACGTATATATATTATCGCAAGATGTTCGCGTGTTTGAGACGGCACGACGTGACGACTCGTCAGATGTACACCTTGTCCTCTCGGACAGGAGAACGTTCAGTGATTTCCCCTATTGACGATAACTCGAGAGTCATGAGATGCAGAATGGTACGTGAGGGTTCGGTTAAGGCGGAGAAAAAGAGGAAGTCTTTGACTAAGAGATCTCACAGGAAGCTGAGGACTCCTGCCGGCAAGAGAGCGAACCCTGTTCTAAAGGACGGCCATCCTGAGGACGAGGACGTTGCCCACCCGGCGACCGCGGCAGTGGCAGAGTCCGAAAGTGAGATGGAGCTTGATAGCGACACTGTTCGCAAACAAGCGATACCCTCGGGACCTCCTCTTGGAGAAATGGGCACTGAGAGCGGAGACAGGGAACCGCTCGTCTACAGCAGAAGTAGACAGGATAGTGACCCGGGCGACTCCAGAAGGTCAGTTGGCTGGAGCCGAACCCAGCCCGACGACGAAGCAGCGTCTCGGGTAAGACCGACACAAATTGGTACCACGTCTGATGAAGGGTTAGTTGATCTCGAGCGACGAACGTCACAAACTGGTACCAGAAGTGGGGTACTAACGTTTTCTTGTCACAGAACCAGGCAAGGTCAGGAAGATACCGAGGACGAGTCGGATGAAGTGCCCCATAGTGAGCACGGAGGCGCGCGTCCAAAGTTACGTAAACGGAAAAGCAAACGAAGGTTGCTTGATGAAACGGGTGCACCTGACGAAACCAGTGCATTTGAAACGGAAGCTGGAACCCGCAGTGGGCGCGAAAGAGGTTTCCATGAGGATAACGGATGGTTGATAACCGTTCCAAAGACTACTGAGGTAGTACGGAACGATGTGAATAACGAGGCATTCACACACTGGCGAGAGACCGTTGGTGAGAGTAGGTTTGACAGGCCCAAACCACTCGACGACAATAGAGTTCCGCGTATAAGACATGAGAGAACGTTCGACAATAGATCGGGGAACCTTGTGCAGGTTCAAGTACCTAGTATCGTACGGGGCAGGCAACCGGTACAGTCGAGACAGGCTTGTGATAGGCCAAGAGACATTGAGACAGGCCTGAAACCGCGGGGTGACGCCGTAGTGCAGAAAACGAGTGGTGACATCGTGGCGCATCAGCGAAACGAAGGCAATCGAGTACCGTTTACCAACATGGAAGAAGGTCGCCCAAGACCTGTGACAGATGAGGTAGATTGGCAAGCGGAGATGTCTTACCTGCGACAGAGTGTGGCAATGATGAGTTCGAAACTTGAAGAACTGTCTGTTCCTGCTGCTCAGCATGCGAAGTCTTACCGACGCGAGACATCGGGGAAACCTACGGGCCCAGGTTGCCAGATGGATCGCCGAGGGAAGCTGCAGATCGAAGAGCCAGCACGGAGCCGAGGTAACACAGAGACACGTGAGGAAGTTTCGCTTTCGGAAACTTCGGAGAAGTTACGTAGCCGCTATCTTCCCGAGGACAGCGGGAGAGAGTCACACAGAAAAACGGCAAGGCAATCGAGTCGACAACGTCTGTTGACAAGAGGAAGAGTTGAGGCGAAATTACGTTCGTCAGTGAGTTCTTCGGATTCAGACACCGATAGTGTTGGTCCAGAAGAGGCCATGAGAACCGGAGTCTTTGACAGGAAAAACCTCCGCCAACGAGGTAGACACGAGAGTTATGAGAAAACTGAAAGGGAGACGTATGGTAAGGAACGTCTACCAGAGTACGAGAGACGCGGTTTAAAACAGGCACTTGATAGAGAAACCGAGAGAGAATCGAACATGGGAAGAGACAGAGATCATTTGGCCTGGGATGAGACCCACGAGCGGTACTCTAAAGGGCACAAACCAGATTCGAGAAGTCGTAATTGTCTTAGGTACGACGAATCTGACAGACCGCCAGAGTCAGGAAAAAGAGATATTCGCGAAGAAGACAGAAGAGTTACGTTCGTCAACGGAAACTCTCAGAGCTCTCGCAATAAATATAAACGATCAGAGTCCATAGACTACGAAGGTGGTGAGCCTCGTAGAAAAGGTCAGAGACAGGCTGAGTACATCTCTGATGAAGACAGTGCAACGTCAGGCGACCGAGAGATGACTACGATGTATTCTAAGTGGCGTACAGGGAAGACGTTGGGTACTCTGAGGGGACAGAGTCGGCACCGGTCAGTGGTGAGGACAGACGAGGAAAACGGTTCCAGGAGTAACGATGAGGACAACCGGAGAGGAAATCCCAAGAAGAGTGTCGGAAGATCACTTGTTACACGGACAAGAGGCGAAGACCGATCGGATCGCGGTATACGAATCAAGCTAGAGAAGTACGACGGCAAGTCAGCGATCGCAGCCTTTCTAGCAAAGTTCGAAGTTTGTGCACGGTGCAACCGGTGGAGTGATCAGGAAAAAGCAGACCAGTTAATGTGTGCCCTAACGGGTCCCGCTTCGCAGCTGTTGTGGGACATGGGTGCACAGAGGGACGTGTCTTGGCGAGAACTTGTTGAGCGGCTTAAGGCCCGGTACGGGTCTGATGACCAAACTAGCCTATATCGGATGAAACTTCGCACTTACCGGCAGGCTCACGGAGAAACGCTGAGTAGTGTAGTGCAGGAAGTACGAAGGCTAATGGCTTTGGCATACCCAGGACCAACAAGTGATATCGTCGAGACGGTCGCTTGTGACGCTTTCATTGATGCACTGGCAAACCAAGATTTGGGGCAGAAGGTGCGCGAGCGAGAACCAGTTAACCTCGAAGCGGCGTATAAACATGCGGTGAGGTTGGATGCCTATGGTCGATCTTCGACACAAGGTGGTGATTTAGACCGGAGACACGCGAGAGTTAAAGTTACCATGGAAGACCGAAAAGACTCGAGCACTGAGGGGCAACAGTCTCGTCGTCTAGAAGATCTCGAGCGAAAGATTAAAAATCTTTCAAGAGAACTTGATCGAGTGACAATAAATCAGAATTTGGGCATCGTTCCGAGAAATCCTCATGAAAGGGAGAACAGTTCTGATCTAGCTGTGGGAGATCAGAGGACAACCGAACCGAATGTGGGATGGCGACGGATTTATCCGCCCACACGGTTGCGTAACCCGGATATCGAATGCTACTTGTGCAAACGAAAAGGACACATGAAGCGATTTTGTCCTCAGAGAAACGCTGAGACGAATGGTGCAACCGGTACCAGTGAACCTACAAAGGCTGAACCGATACAAGAGGAAACCCAAAACCGACTGGTCAAAGGCAGTAGGGTGGCCTACGTGGTTGCGAGACTGGCAGGAAAACGTATACACTGTCTACTTGATTCTGGAAGTGAAATGTCACTTGTGCCACGACGTTTCGTGCTAGACGCTGTGCTAGTACCGTCAGAACAGCGACTCCTAGCCGCTAATGGAAGTCAGATTAAGGTGGATGGTGAAACTAACCTTAAGATTCGGATCGGAAAGCAGGTGTACCCTGTACCCTGTCTAGTTACAGACCAAGTGACAGAAGTGATCTTGGGGTTATCTTGGCTGGAAGCCAATCAGGCAAGATGGGACTTCGCAAGTCGATGCGTTTTCCTTGGGAGCGAGAAGATCCCTCTGAAAGAGGTCGTTACCGAGTCCATGTGCCGGAGGGTTATTGTGCAAGAGGACATAATAGTTCCTCCAAGGAGCGAAGTTGACGTTCCAGCTTGGGTAGTATACCCGCATTTCCAAAAAGATAACGAAGATTGGACGACCATTCCAATGGAATTATCAAAAGATTTGATAATCGGACGTACGTTGGTGACAGGAAGAGACACGGAAGTGTGGATCAGGATGTTGAATGTTGGAGACAGAGATTCGCTAGTCAAGAAACGGACTGAATGTCCGCTGGAGCGAGTGAACGTAGTCGATGTGACAGTTAATCGAGCCAGAACGGAATCGTATGATGAGCCTTACCGAAGCGAAAATCCGGAGAAGCCTATGGGCCCAGGTTATCCGGAGGAACGCCGAGGAAAGCAGCAAAGTACGATTGACCGGTTTGGATCGAAGATTAGTACAACGACCAGTGTGGCGGAGCAGACGCTCAACCCACTTGCCGAACAGACCCTAAAACGACTATGGGAAGAAGTGCCAGCAGACATTTCGGAAGAAGAGCGAATCAGGTTACGAAAACTTGTGCTAACGTACAGCGCAACGTTTTCCCTTAACGAAAGTGATAACGGATTCACTTCGGTGATCCAACACGAGATCGATACGGGACAGGAGAAACCAGTTCGGCAACCTTTGAGACGTCAACCGCTTTCCATGTTACCGGAAGTTGATCGTCAGGTAGAAGACATGTTGAGACAAGGAATCATTGAACCTTCGATATCGGAATGGGCATCCAATGTCGTAATGGTTAAGAAAAAGGATGGCAGTATGCGTTTCTGTATCGATTACAGGCAACTGAGAAGGAAGACAAAATGGGCTCGCTATTACACCGGCCCATTCTTGGTTATTCAAGTGCTCAGTCCGTGTCTGTACCGGATTCAGAAGAGTCCGAAATCCACGCTAATGGTTGTGCACGTGGATAAATTGAAGCCGTTTTACGGTAAACCTCCGAGTACCTGGTTACCGGAGAGGGACAGAAATCTTGAGTTACCTACAGTAGACTGGCCAGTCCTGGCTCAAGATCCTAATGCAGAACATGAACCAGAGGAACCTTCAGAGAATCCAGACGAGACCGCTGATCCAGAATTGCCACCTGGACGACGGACGAGACGAAGACCTCGCTTGGATGGATGACTACGACTGTAGAAGTCCTTGTTAGTGACCTTCTGAAGCAGACGTGTATCTAGGACCAACTAGATAAACGCTTAATTGCGTTGGTTTTATTGACTATTCGAGACCCATGTTTCAGTTGTCCTTTTGATGAGAGTATTTCTTTTGAGCGGTATCTGGGAGCATACAGTACCTGTGCTACCAGCAACGCTTAATTGCGTTGGTTTTACAGATTGTCAGTGAATGACTGTTTAAGTTTCCTTTTGATGATATGTTTTCGGTTAAACATTGGCTTAGTGGTTAGAACTGAAACGAGTAAAGATTCCAGTACAAACTGTTGTTCGCTTTTATTTTGCTTTCACGATTTTGAAGTGGTACCGGGTGTGACTGATCGACGATGGTTACCAGATCGGGAGACAGTGGGCGACTTTTCTCTCCTTTAGTTCTCCTGGCCCTTGGGGTCCGGTAGAGCCCAGGTTCACGATAGAGGGCCTGTTAAGGTTGGCGATTTGTCAGGTACGACAGGTTGCCAGTAGGGTGGTGGTTCGGATCGAAAGCATCATTAAATAGGCTGTCGCTATCACGGTTCTCATCGTTGTTTGGCGTACGTGCAGGGTGCCGAGATTGTTGATAGACCGCCCTATAACCAAAGGTGCATTTGGTTCCTTGCTCTCTAAGGGGATCTGGGTTGGGGATGTTCCTGTCACGTTTGATTAAGGTCCCCGATTTTGGCAGAGATGCTCCGCATCTAAGTAAGGTGGGGAGAGTGTGGCGGTCAAGGCCACAGTGCGTAAGTGGGAGGATTTATTTTATGCGAATAGCATCGTTTTCTTTAAGTTTACATGCGAAGGGGCCAGCATCGTTTCTCTTCATTTTACATGCGAAGACCCAGCATCGATCATTTAATTTTTATTTAATTTCAATAGGCGACTGTCCAGCAACGACCGTGGTAGGGAAGCCCGATCGACGGTCTGAGGCCAGCGCATAGCGAGCAGACGCGCTCATTCGGGATGCATAGAGGCTGCCTCACGGTGTGCTGCTTTATACGTGAAGAGTTGGTTCGACTCTTCATACATAGCAATACTGTTAAACAGCGTTGTTGGCTACCGATTCAAATATACCGCACTCAGTGTGGTAGGCGAGTGATTTTGGTTACGACAGAGTCAGAGTTCGAGTTTCCGGTTAGTACAAATATATTTACGGACGAAAGGGGCGTCCGAATAATATAATCAGGCGATCCCGAGTACAGCTAAAGAAGTTCACTGTTGGGAGACGGGCCGACAGCGCCGATCCGGCGGGTTGGGTCCCTCCGTTGATCGCGAAGCGGTCTAGATCCCGATCGTGGGAAATCTACGGCTGAGTAATACTCGGGGAAGGATACCGTTGATACACAGGAAAACCAATTCAGTGTGAGATCGAAAACCAGGGTGAATTTGGCGACGGGCAGGAAAGTCCCTCTTGGGTTTTGAAGAACTCCGCGATCGGAGCTTGTCCGGTAACCCATGGGAGTAAAGGTGACCTTCTTAAGGTAGCCATTTTCTGGAATTCTGAAATCCTTGAAACCAAGAGTAAATTTGGCGTCGGGCAAGGAAATCCCTCTTGGAGTTCGAAGAACTCCAAGATCCGACAGTGTTTGGTTTTATCCACTGAGACGAGTTTTACGCGATTTCGGCGTACTCGACACAGGGGAAGTTCTACGCGCTTTCGGCGTACTCGGCCGGGAGAATTTTACGCGACTTTGGCGTCTTCGGCTGGGAGAGTTTTACGCGACTTCGGCACTCGGTGAAGTGACCGTCGGGATACCTGAAAAAACCAATTTAGTACAAAAGCGATAATAAGGGTAAATTTGGCGACAGGCAGGAAATTCCCTCTTGGGGTTTGAAGAACTCCGCGATCGGAGCTTGTCCGGTTACCTGTAGGAGTAAGCGTGACCTTCGTTAGGGAACCAAAATTCGGAAATTCTTGGGAACAAAATTCAGGACATTCTGGTAACCTTACGGGGTCGGCGTTACATTTGGATTGTGACACTTGGATGGCTGACACGCCGGTGGAGCGTTGGAGGGGCTCCATCGCCCGGTAACTAAAAATAGTTACTGGGAAAGACCACTGTTACCGAAAGACCGCAGTACGGGAAAAGACCGCCCGACAACTGATTACAGTGCGGTAAGACCAGGAAAAACGATAGAGTCAGGAAAATCTTGTATTCAAACCAATCGTTATTCAGAGCAAATAACTTGGTGATCGAAACACGTAGCTCCGAGAACTGACCGAAGTGCGAAGTAGGGCCCACCTCGTGCGCCGGTCGGAACACAGTTCTGCGTGCGGTTAGGGAGGTTTTAGACCTAGAACCTGTCCTATCAGAAGAGAGTGTCGTGAGACCAGTATACCGCGTTAATATTACACGTATATATATTATCGCAAGATGTTCGCGTGTTTGAGACGGCACGACGTGACGACTCGTCAGATGTACACCTTGTCCTCTCGGACAGGAGAACGTTCAGTGATTTCCCCTATTGACGATAACTCGAGAGTCATGAGATGCAGAATGGTACGTGAGGGTTCGGTTAAGGCGGAGAAAAAGAGGAAGTCTTTGACTAAGAGATCTCACAGGAAGCTGAGGACTCCTGCCGGCAAGAGAGCGAACCCTGTTCTAAAGGACGGCCATCCTGAGGACGAGGACGTTGCCCACCCGGCGACCGCGGCAGTGGCAGAGTCCGAAAGTGAGATGGAGCTTGATAGCGACACTGTTCGCAAACAAGCGATACCCTCGGGACCTCCTCTTGGAGAAATGGGCACTGAGAGCGGAGACAGGGAACCGCTCGTCTACAGCAGAAGTAGACAGGATAGTGACCCGGGCGACTCCAGAAGGTCAGTTGGCTGGAGCCGAACCCAGCCCGACGACGAAGCAGCGTCTCGGGTAAGACCGACACAAATTGGTACCACGTCTGATGAAGGGTTAGTTGATCTCGAGCGACGAACGTCACATATTTATTGTTTTCATTCCGTTTTCTTTTATTTAGTTCCTGTTGCACTTATACAAAGATTTGTGCAACGTAATGACATTCAAAATATTATTTGCTCTTTGTTGTGGAAATAGTTAACATAACACTGCATGTGTAACGTTAACAAAACGGTCAAAACCTGACGAATTGTGAAATTGTTGAAAATGCCGTCATGAGTTCTGTAATAAAAACCTAGGTGACCCTGTTAGCGGGACTTTTTGTTCCTTCTGGTCTCACATTTGAATGCCTACTGATACTTTCCTTGAGTTACTCGACGAGCGGGCTCTGCGGCAGCTGGTCCTCGCCTGTATAGCTTCGCGCCTGGACTATTGCAATGCGCTGTTTGTGAACTCCAGCGAAGGGGTTAATCAGCGATTGCAGTGGGTCCAGAATAGCGCTGCTCGCCTGATTTTTTCTGAACTAAAGTGTCGCAATCGGAGGTCGCCCTGTCGTGTGTTTGCCGTGTGTTGATGTCGACCCTCGATTGCTTGTTCTTTTACTTGCACTTTTATTTAACGTGCCTAACTTTTCTATAGAAGATTCACGACGAACTTTGTTTAATTAATAAATGAATTTAATTAAAGAAACAAATATATGTACACTAACTCTACGGGAACTTCCGCGTAGTATTAAAGCGTTTAGATATTAAATCGGACTATCTCAAATGTTGCTTCGTACAGCCTAACTACAGATCGTTCTTTCGCGTCAGTCTCTGAATCTGACGGACTAATACTCTGCCGTCGCCGCTGGTCGCTCCTCTCGATGTTGTTCGCTCGACCGATGTTCACGCGTCGCTCGCGTCAGCAGTACAAGTCCCGTGTTCTCCGTTCCCTTCTGTTAAGTAGGAACTCCAGCGTGCATCAGTCAGCCCCCCTCCCCACGTCAAGCTATCGTCAATTAGTGTCAGATTGCTCCTCGATACGCGGGTCGTCGCTCGCCTGCAGCGCGGGCGGTGTCTGGTTACACCATAGCCGCGAGGTGTCCTATTACACCTTGGCTGTGTGGTGTCCGATTACCCCTCGGCCTAGCTGCCTTCATTGTTGACCCAGTGGAGACTGGCTTTTCGTCCGTCATCATCCTATCTCGACCGGCAACGACGCTTACATCATAATGATGATGCCATCTCGTCGTTGTTGTCGATCTCCTCACGCGACACCTCCCTTCCCGGGGGAGGACAAAGCCAGTCATTGGTTCGCCTCCCGGCTGAGAATGATGTCGTTCCCTCCGCCGATTTCCTCCAGACCATGTCCTCGTCGTTCCCATGAAAATACAAAATATCAGCACAGTTAGAAATATATTTACAGTTGTCGCGGTGCCTTACATGGTAGTCCGCCTTCTTCCTCAATCATAGTCTGGACAAAAGATCAGCAGGAATATTCAGCGCCCCAGGACGATATTTAAAAGCGATATCAAAGTCCTGGAGTGCCAGAGCCCATCTCGCAAGTTTAGCACTTGTGGGCGTAGAAGCAGTTAGGAAAGTCAAGGGATTGTGATCAGAATAGAGGGTGGTCCTTGACATAAAAATCCAATTCCTAAACTTCTTCAACGCAAAGATTACAGCATACGCTTCGCGTTCCACAGTGGACCAACGCGCTTGCGTAGCATCTAATTTAGAACTGGCGAAACATATTGGCCGTTCTGTTCCATCGTCTTGAATTTGGAATAAGCAGCAACCGACTGCTTTGTCTGAAGCGTCAGTCGATAAACCAAACTCTCTGCCGTAGTCAATTGTCTGCAAACATACAGCGTTATTCAAATCGTGCGTAAGTTTATCTAGCGCATTTTGATGTTCAACTCGCCAGGGTATCTTAGCAGGCACCGATTTCTGGGTCAAGTCAGTGAGAATTCTGGCTGTCTCAGCCAGGTTAGGGATGAAGTTCCTAAAATAACTGAAGAAGCCAATTAATCTCCGTATGTCCTTTTTGGACTCGGGTTGAGGGATTTTCCCTAGCCCTGCGATTTTAATAGGATCCGGTTCAATGCTCCCTGATCCGATCAGGTGACCTACAAACGTTGTTTGTCGCCTAGCAAACGAACTCTTCTTAATGTTAAGGGTCAGACCCGACTGTTGAATAGTCATTAAGTATTTCTCTAGGTGTTTCATGTGATCCGGCCACGTCATCGAGTGTACTGCCATGTCATCCACAAACGTCTCAGTGAAGTCGCGAATGGGATGAAGGACCTTTGACATGCATCGGATAAAAGAATTTGAGGCTGACTTTAAACCAAAGGGCAGTCGTACGAACTCAAATAGGCCAGCGTCACATACGAAGGCTGATAACCAACGAGAGTCCTTGTGGAGTCCAATCTGGTAGTATCCTTGACGTGCGTCAAAGCAGGATATGAAGTTTGCACTTCCTACCTTCTGTAACACTTCCTGGATGTCGGGGGTGGGGTATGCGTCACCCGCCGAGAACTTGTTTACATATCGGTAGTCAATGGCCAGTCTTAGACCGCCTTGACCTCCCTTTTTCACAACGCACACAACGGGACTAGCCATTTCACTATGTGAGGGAGTGATGATACCTAGGGCCAAAAGTTCGCGGATCTGCTTCTCCATCTCCGGTTTGAGCAGTTCCGGCACCTTATAGGCTCTCAAACTCTTCGGCCTGAACTCCGCGCTAACCGTGATTGTGTGTTCTAGGACGGGACAGAAACCTGGTTTGTCCGAGAACACATCTGGAAATCTGTCTAACAGATTAAACAGCTGTTTCCGCTCGGGTACCGTTAAGTGTGCAACGGCAATAGGGTCTATTTGTTCACTGGGCCGTGTCTGACTCGTGACGAAACTACCCACTGCTTCCACGTGACCGAAGTCTTCGTCCTTCTCGAACAGAATGGAGCAATTGTTAATCAATGCTTGCTGTATTCTTTCGTTATATTTGCGAATACGATTTGCATGTAATAAGCGGCTTTTGCCCCCTATTTCCACGATGTATGTGTAGGGCGATTTCACCTGAGCGATGATGGCCGGGCCTTGCCATTGGCCCTCCTTCTTTGCTCCTCGCGCTTCCGGTGATTGGATGATGACTTTATCCCCTACTTCGTAACGCCTGTCCATGCTTCTTAAATTGTAATGAGTAGCATAGCGCTGCTGTTCAATGTCTGAATAATATTCGGCATATAATTTAGACATTTCAAGGTTATCCCTTAATTGGTCCAAGTAAGCTGCGGCGCCTGTGCCCAGACTTAATGGAGAATCCCGCTCTCCCGTCCATTCCTCAGAAAGGACAGATAGAGGTCCTTTAGGCAGGGTACCATACACCAGGGTGTAGGGACTCACGTGGGTGGTTGCCGAGGGGCGTTCCCTTAAGCTCCAAAGCACGTAAGGTAACAGTCTGTGCCATCCCCTCGGGTTTTCTTCTGCCAATTTATGAATCATGGTCTTCAGTGTGGCATTGCAGCGTTCCACTAGACCTTGTGACTCGGGATGTGCGACTGGCCCAAAGCGTGGTGAGCACCCCATACGATGCAGAAACTCTTGGGTTAATTTGCTGTTGAAATTCGACCCGTTATCGGACCTAATCGTTTTTGGAAAACCGAAGGTCGTGAAGATTTGCATGTATGCATCACATGTCGCTTTTGCCGTTAATGATTTCAGAGGATAGGCCATCGGCCATCTTGAAAATTGGTCAACTACCACTAAGGCGTAGTTGTATTCGGGTTTTGGGCTTGTGGGGTCTACGTTGGTAACTATAGGCCCTATACAATCTGCCACTAGACAGCCGAATCTGGTCTCGTCGTTGCGAGGGATAGGAGTTATGGGGGTTCGCTGCGCCACTCGCAGCGGCGCATGCCTTTGGCAAATGTCGCAAGATGCACAATATTCCTTCACTATATCCTCCACGTTGGGAAACCAGAAATCCAGTTTGATTCGGTCCTTAGTCGTTTTCAACGCCATATGACCTGCGAACGCAGCGTCATGTGCTAAGTTTAAGACCTTGTCTATTCTTTCTTTAGGTAAACACAGTTGTTTTACAGAATGCCCAGCTATTTTGTCTTTATGAAAGAGCAAATCGTCTTCAATGAAGAAGTTCTTCGCCCCAATTTTCCCGTGGGCCAAGAATGGTGCTAGAGTCGAACATTGTGCTTGTTCGGCCGCCATCTTGCTTCTGCCTACTATTGTGTCTTCCTTGGGTGGGGGTGGTATCTCAGGATTGAAGAACTGCTCTTCAGTATTCGTTTCTTCGGGACTGATTTCTCCTACACTCTCACTGTCTGCCTGAGCGACCGTGAAGAAATCTTCGCCTATCAGCGACCTAAGTCCCTCTACCTCCTCCCCTCTCTCCTCTTCCTCACTCGTCTCAGTCCTTGCGACCGCCTGCGCTTCTGAAATTTGATCTATTTCAGGAGCGCTGGCCGCGTGACACGAGTACAACGCTGTCTCGCGCAGCAAGTCGGCTGTAGTGGGCGTGATAATTAACGGTTCATTAAGGTCTTTAATGAGTGCCGCCCATATCCGAACATCAGGGGCGTAATTTACCTCCCCCTCCCTGTCCTCGCCGGCCTGAGACCCCTTTAGTCTCAGCCGCACCACGTCCACAATCATTGATTGACCGTTCAGCCCCTTCACCTCTATCTGCTTGACCACAGGTAGGTTGAGCGGCCTGATTAGTTCTGCTCGCGCACAATTGTATTCGGCCCCGCTATCTATTAGAGACGATGTCACAGGGAGCCCTGTAATATACACTTTCATGTACTCTCTTACATAAGTCTCCTCCACGTCAATGCAATCCGGGTTTGTCGGCAATGCATGCTGTTCTATCTCTTGTATCAATGGCGGCCCGTCTTGTCGCGTCTCGCTTTGTCTGTCTGCCTGTCTGCCTTGAGCTCTAGTCACGGTTGGCTGGACCGCACACGCGCTCACCTGCTTGCTTTTAGTTTGTTTGTTCTTCGAACACAGTTTAGCTCTGTGGTCTGGAGAAAAGCATAGGAAACAAAGGCCACGCTTTCTAATCTCGTCGGGGGTTGGACGTCCGTCTGTCCTCAATCTTTCCGCTTCCTCTTTCTCTCTCCTCCGTTTCTCCTCCTGAAGCCTTAATTTCTCTGCTTCCTCTTTCTCTTCTCTCCTCTGCTTCTCCTCCTGAAGCCTGAGCTTCTCAGCCTGCTTTTCCTCTAGCATTCTGAGTCTCTCTGTTTCCTCCTTTTCTTCTTTCCTCCGTTTCTCCTCCTGAAGCCTTAATTTCTCTGCTTCCTCTTTCTCTTCTTTCCTCTGCTTCTCCTCCTGAAGCCTGAGCTTCTCAGCCTGCTTTTCCTCTAGCATTCTGAGTCTCTCTGTTTCCTCCTTTTCTTCTTTCCTCAACTTCTCCTGAAACCTTAATCTCTCAGCCCGCTTCTCCTCAAGCAGCCTGCTCTCCTCTCTACTTATCCTGAGCTTCTCAGCCTGCGTCTCCCCAAGGAGCCTGAGTCTCTCTCTTTTCTCTTTTAGTCTCCTCTCTCTCTCTTCTTCGATCCTTCTCTGCCTTTCCTCCTTCTCTTCCTTTCTCCTCTCCGCTCTCTCCTCAAGCAGCCTGAGTCTCTTCTCCGCTTCCTCTCTCTCTTCTCTCCTCTGCTTCTCCGTTTCCCCTCTTTCTTCTTTCCTCAGTTTCTCCGCTTCCTCTCTCGCTTCTCTTCTCTGCCTTTCTTCTTCCTCTTCTAGTCTCCTCTCTCTCTCTTCTTCGATCCTTCTCTGCCTTTCCTCCTCCTCTTCTTTTCTCTTCTCCGCTCTCTCCACTTCCTTTCTCTCGTATTTTAATCGTTTGAGTTCGACTAGCTGCCTCTGCACTGTCGTGTTAATAATGCTATCTAGGCTACCTGCGCTTACTTCCTCACTTACTTCTGGCGGGGCCTCCCGTCCAGAAACAATTATTTCAGCGCTAGCCTCTCGGAGCTGGTTCATATTCATGGGATCCAATTCCTCCTCTCCTAGTCCCATCTTTCTCAGATATGCGACTAGTCTGTGATGGGGTATGTTCCGCACCATCATTCTTTTCCATGCCGACAACTTATCCATCTTCCAACAGTCCGCTCACTAATAGAAAAAGATAAGTAAGTTAGAGGAGAGTCACCGTTGGTCAGAAATCAAAGAAAACAACGTCCTAAAATTCTACCACAAATACAACAAGAACAGAACTGAGCAAAAGGAGCTACGCAAAAGCCTCGGCTATTCGCACACCAATCCTCATCCAGACCTCAACCGCAACCTCACAGATTACCACGACTACCAGTAAGGACTTACCCTCTGAATACGTCGAGCGTGCTCCGTCTTTCGGTATCTTGGCTGATCCGCTGTCCTCCGTTGCCACTCCCGTCCGTCGTTGCTAGCGATGGTCGGTCGTCCGTCGGCGCTCTTGTTCCTCGTCCTTGCCTGTTGCTGTCGGTTCCTTCGAGTCCTTCGTCTCCGGAGTCCGGCACTCGATTTCTCCAGTAGCGAAGGGTTGTATTCGCCGCTGGTCCCGATCTGTTGAGATTCCTTTTTTCCGTTTCCGGTTCCGCTCTTCGTCGTGACGTCTTCAGTTGAAAAATCCTGTCGACTGCGCCAATGTCGCAATCGGAGGTCGCCCTGTCGTGTGTTTGCCGTGTGTTGATGTCGACCCTCGATTGCTTGTTCTTTTACTTGCACTTTTATTTAACGTGCCTAACTTTTCTATAGAAGATTCACGACGAACTTTGTTTAATTAATAAATGAATTTAATTAAAGAAACAAATATATGTACACTAACTCTACGGGAACTTCCGCGTAGTATTAAAGCGTTTAGATATTAAATCGGACTATCTCAAATGTTGCTTCGTTCAGCCTAACTACAGATCGTTCTTTCGCGTCAGTCTCTGAATCTGACGGACTAATACTCTGCCGTCGCCGCTGGTCGCTCCTCTCGATGTTGTTCGCTCGACCGATGTTCACGCGTCGCTCGCGTCAGCAGTACAAGTCCCGTGTTCTCCGTTCCCTTCTGTTAAGTAGGAACTCCAGCGTGCATCAGTCAGCCCCCCTCCCCACGTCAAGCTATCGTCAATTAGTGTCAGATTGCTCCTCGATACGCGGGTCGTCGCTCGCCTGCAGCGCGGGCGGTGTCTGGTTACACCATAGCCGCGAGGTGTCCTATTACACCTTGGCTGTGTGGTGTCCGATTACCCCTCGGCCTAGCTGCCTTCATTGTTGACCCAGTGGAGACTGGCTTTTCGTCCGTCATCATCCTATCTCGACCGGCAACGACGCTTACATCATAATGATGATGCCATCTCGTCGTTGTTGTCGATCTCCTCACGCGACATAAAGTCGGCTCATACCGCGCCGCTGTTGAGGGAACTGCATTGGCTACCAGTTGACAAAAGCATAACAAATAAACTGCGTGTCCTGATTGATGTTTGCCGTGGTACATAATACTGCACCTGGTTACCTGGCTGAACTTTGCACTCGTTGAAGCGACAGCCGCTTGCGTTCAGCCACCCGCGGCGACTTTGTTGTCGAGAGAGTTGACAAGCGCCTAGCGAACTCATCTTTTTCTGTGGCCGTACGTAGCGCTTGGAACTCATTGCCTCTGGTTATCCGGTCCATGGACTCCCACCCTACCTTTTGCAATCACCTTAAGACGAACCTGTTTCGTGCGGCTTTACCTTAACAGTCTAATGTGTATGGCGCTGCTGAGCACAGATTGAGTCGCGCCGTAGCAAGAACTGTGATGATGATGATGATGATGATGATGATGATGATGATGATGATGATGATGATGACGATGACGATGACGATGACGATGACGATGACGATGACGATGACGATGACGATGATGATGATGATGATGATAATGACGGTCATCTGAAGATTCTAACCTAGGCCATAGTCGGTCAAACAAAGACAGAGACAGAGAGACAGACAGAGAGACAGATACAGACAGAGAGACAGAGACAGACAGAGAGACAGAGACAGTCGGAGAGACAGAGACAGACAGAGAGAAAGAGGCAGAAAGAGACAGAAGGACATGAAATCCAACGGTAAGAGAGACAATTGCCGAAATACCACCATAGCTGAAACCGCGTCACCCTAAATGGACACAATTCATCCAATTTGGAACCATGCCCCCTTAAATATATTGATTCCACCCCAATAAGCCACCATGCTGCCATAACCAGCCACCAATCCACCACAATTTGAGCCATGCCACTATATATGTTTAGCCAACACTATGCCCCAGGGCCTGTCAACTTGCCACCCTAACCAGTCACCATGCCACCCTAGCCAGTCGCCGTTTCTTTGGTTGTGATGGGAGCAGTTCTGCGAACTATGTGCTTACTGCTTTGGGGGATTGAGACTCGAGTTGTATTGGTTGACATTTTCTTTGACTCTTTCCAGTTCATCTCTGAAGAAATCCAATTCGCCTCTTTTCTTTGACTTCTGTTGTTGTTTGCTGGACTTGGAGTCTTTCTTCGAACTGCAATCACCTGCGAAAGATAATCAAGACAGTAAGACGAATAAGACGAATAATGTGATGAAGAATGCGAAGAAGAATGTGAAGAAGAATGCGAATAAGAAGTATGTGAAAAGTAGAATGCGAAGAAGAAGAATGCGAAGAAGAAGAATGCGAAGAAGAAGAATGCGAAGAAGAAGAATGCGAATAAGAAGAATGCGAAGAAGAAGAATGCGAAGAAGAAGAATGCGAAGAAGAAGAATGCGAAGAAGAAGAATGCGAAGAAGAAGAATGCGAAGGAGAAGTGGATTGCGAAAAAGAAGAATGCGAGGAAGGAGAATGTGAAGAGGAATGCGAAGAAGAAGAATGTGAAAAAGTAGAATGCGAGGAAGAAGAATGCGAAGAAGAAGAAGTGGAATGCGAGAAAGAAGAATGCGAGAAAAAGAATGACAAGAATAGGAATGTCAGGAAGGAGAATGTGAATAAGAGGAATGCAAAAAAACTATGAAAAAGAAGAAGAAAAATACGAAGCAGAAAATCACGCGTGAAGGACTAGCTGTAGGTCCCTACACTCCGTAATCTCCGCTATAAACGTCCAGTGCTCTAGCCAATCGGCCATAGCTATACCCTACCCTACTATGATACATACAATTCTGCCGTACCCCTTCGCCCAACCCCGCGAGGCAGCCATGCGTGTGAAATGTTAATGACTTCATTTCTTAGCCTCGGCACACGAGGGCGGGAGGCTATAAGAGCCTTACATGAGCGCTATATGAATATATACGCTAACACACTCTGCAATCGTAATAGAACAGCTTAAGGCGACTATTAATTATCAGAGTTACATACACACGTACACAGGCCTACACATGCATACATACACACATACATAGGCCTACACATGCATACATACACGCATACACAAATGACTTATTTACTTTCTGTCTCAGAATCGCTCGTTGCCATGGTTACCGGTCCAGGATCTCCTCCTGCAGACGCTGGAAACGAGAAGAAAGTTCCGTCGAAAGAAATAACAGTAAATCCGAGTTTATCCGGAAAGGGCTGAAACTTATTCGCTGACAAAAACGTCAAGATTCGAACCTCAGCCTTGTGACCACACAGTCATGTATACCAAGCGACGCTTTCTCTCTCTCGCAGTCTGTTGTTGTACCGGAGCAACTATAGCAACTTTCAGTAGTCTTCATTAGCATAAGCCTACAGGTCGTATAGGCCTAGACATATATGTATACAGAATTATGTATTTATATATATATCATATGCAGGCCTGATACATATATATATATATATATATATATATATATATATATATATAATTCAAGATTCAACGAATGCACGTTTAATAAGTTTATGACTCAAAACTGTGAAGTGGCCACGGACAGAAGAGAACAAGTGTCAGCCAATCTGAAAGTTCAAGAGAGACTAACCAACATTTCACGTCCGTATATATATATATATATATATATATATATATATATATATATATATATATATATATATATATCATATAATGTATATATAAAACTCCTATGCAGGCGTAAGCGTATACGATATGTATGCCATGCATCGATTAATATCAGTTCGTAAGATGGACATGCTTAAACAAGAATTGCCTTTAGTAATTATTGTTTGCACATGTTTGTGTTTACGCGGAAGGATATGCATATATTCATATGCATATGGCTATGTTCATTTCAATGCATATATATATATATATGCATATATATATACACACATATATAAATATATATTTTGCCATGTTAAGCGCCCTTGTTAGATTCCTTAAAGGCACTTTGAAAATAGCCAGATACATAAATACATACATATAAACATACATACATACATACATACATACATACATACATACATACATACATACATACATACATACATACATAAATGCATGCATACTTAAATATCATACAGTCATGTAATGTATGTATGTATGTATGTCAAACATACATACATACATGTATGCATACTCAAGCACATACAGTCATACATACATACATTCATACATACATACATACAAACATACATGCATACTTAAAAACATAGTCATACATATATACATACATAAATACATGCATACATACGCACATACATACATGTACATACATGTATATGTTAGAGGCAATTTGTAAATCAGGGATTTTCTAATTTTTAAGCAATTTGTAAAATCCCTAATTCACTCAGGCACTTTACAAAATTCCTGAAAAAACCAGGGATTTTGTAAACCCAGGAGACAATGTTACAATGCCTATACCTCTCGTTGACAGAGGACGGGGAGATACTCGAAACATAATGGGTGTTGTTTGTGAGCGTGACAACAGCGACCTCTATCGCATCGCTCTAAGGGCGGAATTAATGTTGACCGGGAAATACTACCGAAATCCAGTGTTTATGACTCAAAACCTTTGGGGGGAAATTTCCTCCCCAGGATTTATGTTTCCCCCCCCCAGAGGCCAGCAATTTTATAATATAGAGACGTGTTTTGTGAAGAAATTCCCCCCCCCAGGATACATGTTGCGAGAAGAATAAAATAACAGTTTAAGATAAATGAAAGTTTAAAAAACGGTCATCAACTTTTTTTCAAGATGAAATCCGTAAAATTCTTAAAATTTTAGGACGTTGAGTCCAAATGCGGTTGGCAAGGATTTCTGAAATGCAATTATTCAGAGGCTGGACGCTGCAAGACAAATAGGTGCAGATGTTTCAAAGGGAAAGTCAAGTGCAACAGTCGAAGTCATTCGAGTAGGCCCTATGTCGTGTGAAATAAAATACCATCTAAAAATGTAATCCTTTGAAATAGGGCTTGTGTGCATAATAAGCTTCGATTATATTATGTTAGTCATTTTTGTTTCAGGCAATCTGTCAAATTTTCATCATCAGATTTAAGGGATTTTACAAAATCCCTGATTTTTCAGGGATTTTGTAAAGTGCCTGAGTGAATTAGGGATTTACAAATTACCTAAAAATTTCAGGCATTTTACAAAATCCATGATTATACAACTTACCGGTAACAATATACACTAGGCCATTATGGCGGTTTCACCGAACTTCAATAAAAATTTCATATGCCCCATGCATATATTTATAACTTCAGCGCCCTGTCAGCATTTCCATAAAGATATGATGGGGCCAATTAATATTGGTCCAATATATGGATTCCATGTGGAAATTTTAAGCTTCTCTTTATACCATCCTGATTACGGCTTGGAGCGCCATCGGTTGATGCCTTGTGCGTTACTGAATTACTAATTAGAATTAGTAATTAGGAACTAATTAGAAGTTACTGAATATACTTACACTTCATATATGGACATCGCCGCATGCTTAGATAGTTGTCAGATAGCCGTGTGCCTATTGGCGGTTCATATGTATACAATATAATGATAGGCCTGAGACCTAATTTCCGTCTTCCAATTAAACGGTTTTCATATGTAGTCATTAAGGCACGGGCCTATTAAGCAGGCCCGCCGAGATGGGGGGCAAGAGGGGCAAATGCCCAGGGGCCCGGCGACATTTTAGAAGCTCGGGCCGGGTCCGCAATCAACTTATGAAAAATATTATAATCAGTTATACAAAGTTTATGATTTATGCCTTTTAAATATATTAGGCCTATCTGACGTTTAACTACAATCAGTTTAAACTTAAGAATCTGAATTAAATCGTAGTTGTATATATATATATATATATATATATATATATATATATATATATATATATATATATATATATAATATATATATTATCGTACGTTCGTACACGCACTTTAATTATTCAATTTGTGTTTTTTTATTTTTCGTACGACCGTACGATATTATATTAATATAAAGCCTAAAGGTAGTTAGAGGCCCGTAACTGCTCTGTATAGGGGCCCGTGACTGCTCTGCCTAGGGGCCCGGAATTTCTGTCGGCGACCCTGCTATTAAGTATTATGTAAGTGTAACTGTAAACGCTGGTTTTCCATTGCGACCGTATATATGTTACAGGCAATTCGTAAAACCAGGGATTTTGTAAAATCCCTGAAATTTTTAGGTACTTTGTAAAATCCCTGATTCACTCAGGCACTTTACAAAATCCCTGAAAAAACGAGGGATTTTGTAAAATCCCTGAAATCAGAAGACGAAAATTTGACAGATTGCCTGAAATGAAAATGACGAACATAATCGAAGTTTATTTTACTCAAACAAACCCTATTTTCAAGGGATCGACAGTTTAAGATGGTATTTTATTTTAAGTTTAGTTCTCATGTTGTACAACCAGGAATTTTGTAAAATGTCTGACAGTTTATAATGCATGTTCTTATTATATATGTTCTTCCCACCAGTAGGAATGATCGCAATACAGTTATCTGATGTCACAAACCGTTTTAGGATGTAGTACTGTCTGTTGGTCTTTGTTGTTGTATCCTTCATCGCTTCTTTCAGCTCATCAATCAAATCGAAGTACGTATCCTTCTTTATCAGCGCTGTTTTCTTATCGGCATTGTACATAACAAGCAACTGTTCCATAAATTTTACCTCTGTCATATTATGCTTACTATCCATTTTGTTTAGAACTGACCTAAATAAAGGATAACCAGAAATGAAATAGTTCTTGCTGGGTTTTAATTTATAGCAAGGGTACTCGTCTGACCACAGTTAATCTCAGCCAATCGGAAAATATTTCGGTCAACTTCTAATTGTTGCGACGGCACATCAAAGAATTATAAGTAAATAGACAATCAAAGTTCTCTGAGTTCTGCGAAACAAATAGGGACAAATTTTTCAAACGGAAAGTGCAGTTGTCGAGCCGTATTGTTTACTAATTTGTGAAGTATCAACAACTTCAATTATCCTGCAAGTTGCAACTTCAAAGTCTTCTGAGTGCTGCAAGACAAATAGCTGCACATTTTTCAAAGGGAAAGTAAAGTTGTCGAGCCGGATTGTTTATTAATTTGTGATGTATCAACAACTTCAATTAATTTGCAACTTCAAAGTTAAAAATTTTCAAAGGGAAAGTCAAGTGTCGAAACCATTCGAGTAGGCCTATGTCGTGTGACAACAAAAACTGAAGTAGAACTGAACTTAAAATAAAATACCATCTAAAAATGGTAATCGTTTGAAAATTAGACTTCTTTGCATAATACACTGTCAGACATTTTACAAAATTCCTGGTTTACAACATGAGATCTAAACTTAAAATAAAATACCATCTTAAACTGTCGATCCCTTGAAAATAGGGTTTGTTTGCGTAATAAACTTCGATTATGTTCGTCATTTTCATTTCAGGCAATCTGTCAAATTTTCGTCGTCTGATTTCAGGGATTTTACAAAATCCCTGGTTTTTTCAGGGATTTTGTAAAGTGCCTGAGTGAATCAGGGATTTTACAAAGTACCTAAAAATTTCAGGGATTTTACAAAATCCCTGGTTTTACGAATTGCCTGTAACATATATATGACCTCAACTCTGTTCATTTCCTCAATGAATTGATCGGGTGAGATCCTTCACCACAGCTGTCCGCTTGAATGGACAGTTTTGACACCACGACATTTACGGTCTCCGTGACCCCGTCTATACGGACCGTGCCCGAGATGCAAATCTGTCAAATAATCCACGGTATGCGAACCATCTGGACGCACAGATGGGCATAGGTCATAGGACGTAGGCCTACGCTCTAACAAATGTAGTTTTGCTATGTTACGCGATTGCAAAGTATACAATCTTTTAAAAAGAGAGTAAGTAAACTAACAAAGGGGTTACGGTATGTTTTCATATTTATCAAATTTACCATGTTAGATGTCAGTGAGAATGGTAATACTCAAAAAGTAGAACAATGCATAGAAAACTAGAAGAGTCTAGCTGCAGGGGCGGTTTCCCATTCAAGGTTGACACTTGACAGCATCATCTTCAGCGTTTCTGAACCAAGTTCGTCCAGAGACTCTGAGTTGGTCCTGCAGAGACTCTGACCATGATGAGTCATGCTGAAGAATCTGCCAACGAAAACGTTCGTACTGGTTAACCTGTTTTCAGTGTGAAAACCTGTATTGGCAAATTCCATAATTAGGCCTATGTTTCATATTCTCCGTTTTTGATAAATCCGCATAATTATAGCATTATTAAATTTTAATCTATATCTATAGGCCTATACTGGCCTATGCCGTTCGCTTTCAAATTGGGTGAAGCTAGCTTTCCTTGTATAGGCCCCTACTTACTTCCACTGTCTTCTATTACTGAAACGCTACATTACTTAATTACTACGTCACTTAATTTGTTGCTGAACCATTCGAGATTACTACATACACGAACCTTAATTGCGTACCGCGCTTGTTCCACATCTCAACATCGTATACTCGGAGCATGCCCGGAGCACTAGTGAAGCAGGCCCTGAGACGCGAATCTATGTATACAACACTCTGCCGATGCCCGGGCGTTGTGACAGGTAGGCTAAACTAACCGGTGGAGGACAGGTGTGCGTTGGCAAGATGGCTGTCGAAGCTAACAGAGGTTCAAAGCTGGTGGCAACAACTGCGCTTGTCGTAGCTGCAATCCTCGCTTATTATTACTGGACTGAAACGAGTATTAGTCGGGAGTTGTTCCATCGCATGGAGAAGATGCACTCGGACATGGTCCTCGCTAATCAGACCATCCGAGACCACCAGGTAACAACGGAAACGCAGAAGGAACAGCTGAGGAAACTGGAAGAAGAAAAGAAGAAGATCGAGGAGGAGAAGAAGAAAATTGAGGAGGAAAAGAAGGGTTGGGACGCGAAGAACAAAGAAGCGGCGGACAACGCGCTGAAGTTGGCCACTGAAAAAGTAGGTTAATCGCATTATAACGTAGACGAATTAAAATCACAGGAATACGGGGAATAGAGTGCAGGGAACGGAGGTGTGGCCGGAATGTGTATTGCGACCATGTATATGCATCGGAACATTTATGTAGCACCTATCTTTAAATCCTCAGCAGCCAGTCGGAGAGGTTGGTTTTTATTTATGTCAAATACCTGGTTTTAAAACAATGAATTACTAATTAGAATTAGTAATTCTAAAACAGATTATATGTCTTCTGAACCATTTAAAACTATAGTTATGGGCGTATCTGGGTCTAGGTGTGAGTGGTCTATCCATAGGATCCCATAGAAACCTTTACAGAAGGGGTACAAAATGAAAACGGGGCCCACGTCTTCCCGGCCCAGTGTCAGTCAATAGTTTTCAGGAGGACATAAATGCTCCATCATGCCATTTGTATGGGCACATATATGGGTCTGTCTATCCGTATCTGTGGGTCTGTCTCTCTATATGTTTATGCCTACAATAGGTTAACTAGTTAGGTCAATGATAAAAATCTTGCCTAGACAGCTATGTTAATTTGGCCCATAGCTGACCTGCATTGGGCCACTGGTGGCTAGCCATTGACCCAGTGGGGCCCAACATAGCTATTGATCTCTGTAAACAACGACAATGCAGGATTATGATTTTGAGGTAGTAGGCTTGTGATAATTAAGTAATTTAATAGGGTGTGGCTGTGGAAATGACTGCCTTATATAGGATCAGTATCCTCTGCAGCCGAGAACAGCTTATCTTTAATTGACCTGTTTGGTATTATAGTCAGACAGCTATGTTTGCAATGCGGTTGAGAGGGTCCCCTAGGCACTATAAAACTGTTGACTTGCATACATAGATGTATGCAAACACATGTGCGTGCTTGAAGGTTTCTTTCAGAGGTCAGCTGTGCATGTGTTTCAATGACCTCTTTGTCACCAGGTCATTCCTCTCCCTTAGTCTTTAACTTGTCTAATCTTTGAGTATTTTAAATTGTTACAAGGATCTTGAATAAGTTCCTGCAATGTTGAACTAGTTTTGCATTTAACTTTGTATTATTATTATTACTACTATTATTATTATTATTTTATTATTATTATTATTATTATTAATTAGTAACTTCTATTGAGCCAGTATCTAATGCACAAGACATCAACTGATGGGGCACCTGAGACATGTCGTAATCCAGAAGACAGAGACAGAGAGATGGAGACAGAGACAGAGAGATGGAGACAGAGACAGAGAGACAGCTTATGGTGGATATAGTGACTTTTTAGTTATCTCATTATTCTTAGTTTGCTCATAAGCATTCTTTGAGTGTGTTTTGTGTTGACAGAAAGCAGCTGAAGACAAATTGAGTCAGAGCCAAAGTGAGTAAATGTTTTATGTATTTTATATATTTTGTTAAATTGTCTTATTTGAGTTCATCAAGCGGTTTATTTAAAGACCTCTAAAATTACCGCAACATTCAGAATTTAATGGTTTTCAGTTTGATGTGATTTTGTGGACAGTGCCAGCATTCACATGTTAATGCATTGAGAATGTTAAGATGACTGTTGGAAAACCTAGTCTTCTCAAATAATTATTAATGTTTCACAGTGCATAGTAGTAACGTAGTAGAGAATGTGTTAGCATTATGTGACTTTGCAGAAGAGCCCAATCATGTGAAATACATGTTACAGGGTGTAAAATGATGGAGAACATGTTATTGGGACATGGAAGCTGACTGGTTAGAGTGCTCGCCTTGTCACGTGGAGAGTATAGGTTCGAGCCTCCCCTCAGGTGGTAACTGTGCAGAGACCTTGAACAAGTGTTTCTATCACTATTGCTCAGTACCATCGATTGATGTTTGGTCATTAGGTAGTGGCACTCAATAAACACATAATGGTAATTCTATATAGAAATTATTAACATCATTGCTTTAATTTTGAGCAGAGGCACGTTTACGCATAGGTGCCCTAACTAGGTGCGCGCCTAGGGCCCCAAATCTTAGAGGGCCCCCAAACGACTGAAAACAATATTTTCTTCAATTATAAAAAATGAAATTGTTGAATTTTGAATTATTTTACAGTTTAGCATTCACATAAAAGTATATTATTGTAAATTTATATTGTTTTGTTCATTTGGGCTAATAATTCATTTTGTGCAATTGTGCAATTGTTCAGAAGGGTCCCTAAAATGTTTGCGCCTAGGGCGGCTAGGGCCCCGTTTTCTGTAAACCTGCCTCTGATTTTAAGTTAACCAAATCTCACAGAATTTGAATCTCTTGCTGGAACGTTTAGCGTTGATGGCAGATGA
The DNA here is from genome assembly GCA_963556255.1 of Allolobophora icterica. Lineage (NCBI taxonomy): Eukaryota > Metazoa > Annelida > Clitellata > Crassiclitellata > Lumbricidae > Allolobophora > Allolobophora icterica. The sequence continues at coordinate 11,696,893 of OY744616.1, forward strand.
CCTTGCCAGATGACCTTAAAACCATAATTTCTGATCAGCTTGTAGTGACGTTGAGAAACTGACGGGATTTAATCAGGAACTTCCAACATGTGCAGTAAACTCAGCGAACTCATTTCCATCTAGATACAGATAAACTGTTCAAACATTAACTGTATGTGTATTCCTGCTAATTACAGCGGATTGCTCAAAGTCCTGCGAAGAAAGGATTACCAAGGCGGTGGAAGAATGCAAGTGAGTATGCAGTGTGAGCTTCATCTATTTCTTTCTGACATTATCATTGTGGTCTTAGTTTACAGTTGGCATGTTGCCTGCACGGTGTCTGGTTTGGGATTGGAGCACTTTAGTAGTTTAGTTGGTTACCATGCTGTTATGCACCGCTTGTGATTAGAATTAGTGTTTTCAGTACAGAGAAATATTAACTAAATTTTCTCAGTTTTCCTAATTATTTCAGAAATGTTCGTAAAATTGTTTATGGTGTCTGACACCTGAAAAGTCATTTCTGAAGTGTAAGATCATATCATATCATAAATGGTTATTTATAAAGCGCCACTCACAGTATAGACTATTCAGAGGCGCTCCCAGCATGACAGCCCAAGGGAAAAGGAAGGTCTTCAGGCAGCGGAGAGGAGGGTGAGATCCCAAACAATATCTTGCTACGGAGTGAGGGGGCAATCATTGCATAAGGAAGGGCCAAGGATGGGAAAAGCACGATGCTGAGCCACCGAAGTCCTAGCCCAAGGGAAAAGGAGATCAAGGCGGTCCGCGGACCGAAGAGGGTGAGAAGAGAGAGCAGAGAGAAGTTTACACATTAGGTAACAGAGGTACACAAGATAGAGGAGGTTGGCTGCCAAGACAATGTTCTATGTTGATGAACTGAATGTTGCAGGCGTTCAAGTACGGCGCCTCCGAAAAAAGGGTTGTTCTGGTGAAAGACCAATTAGACCAATTAACCCTTTGCAACCCGGCTGCTGCAGCTCTGTAAAGGTCAGACACAAGTGTTGTCTCGGCATTTCAGGGACAGATTCGCAGACTCATATCATAGTTGACTTGAACGAATACCATACAGTGTCTATTATATTTTCATCTGTGTCATCAGCATGTATAGATCTTGGGCTGGCATGGCTTGTCAAACTTGTTTCTCTTTTGGGTTGGCATGGCTAAAGCATGGCTTGTGAACCTTGTTTCTATATAGGGCTTTTCATGGATAAAGCATGGCTTGTGAACCGTGTTTCTCGTTTGGGCTTTCATAGCTAAAGCATGGCTAGTGAACCTTGTCTTTGTTTTGGGCTGGCTTGGCATAATGCATGGCTTGTGAACTTTGTTTCCCTTTTGGGCTGGTATGGCTAAACTAAAGCATGGCTTGTGAACCTTGTCTTTCTTTTGGGCTGGCGATTTGGGGATGATGTTTGTTGAAACCACAGTGCACGGTAAAAATGTGGCATTTGGGGAAATTGTGGATTTGCCAGAATTTCATGACCCAAGAAACTGGTGCTTGGTGAAAATTTGTGGACATTTCTTCGTGAAACATAATTTGTTGTTCGTGAAACATAATTTGTTGCCAGGCTATACACCTTTCATGTGTCATCTGTATCTTTTGACTTTCTGTTCTAGTAAAGGCTCATGTAATGTACAACGATTTATATATGGGATCATGTTCACATGTATACGTACTAAGAAACTGTAGTGAATGGATCTGTTTGAGTGTGAATGGCTAGTGCATTGTGGTTACAGGTTGCACAAGGATTTTAGTGCATGTATTAATGTGTTGTTTTGTTAACAGTCTGCTTTTCTCTCTGCTGGTTTTCTCTTCTGGAAGCCGAATTTTGTTCTTCACTTAACTGGTATCCTGGGATGAACCCTCTAACTTAATGCAATGTTCGTGCATAGGCATAACTTTGTATTGTCACTCTAAACGACTACGTCTGACAGAACACTCTAAATGACTACATCTAAAAATAATTGAATTTTTCACTTTCAAACTGCCTTGCTGTTAAATAAATAAAAGGCATATCTGTTTTCAAGTTTTGTCAGACCTTACTAGTGTAATTTTTTAACCAGGGGTCGCCAAGCTTTGTATAGCATAGGGCGTCATCAAGTCTAAATCCAGCACATACAAGGTGTTTGCAATACTAGTATTACTTGTCAGCAAAATATTGAAATTTTGAAGAAATACAACTTGAAAAGCATAATCTGATTTTTTAGTGCTAGTTTTCTAAACTACATGATGGCATACTTGGTCTAAATGCAGGCACATGTAATAGTTGTCGTGGTTGTTGTAAATTTAAGACAACATTGAAGACAACTGTTGCATTTCTGATTTATGTTAAGGCACTTTTCGAGTAGCTACATGCAGTTCCGTTACTGGACAGAGGTTAGGAGGGAAGGGGTTTGCGATAATAAAGTTCATCTGTCTGCTTTAAGCCCTCATCTCGGTGTTAATTACGGTTGCTTCTGGTAGTATCAGTTGCTGTCTGTTGGCCTTGCAGTCACTACTGTCTGGCAAACAATAGACACTAACTGGGTCATATTTCCATTACCATAGGTCTACCAATGAAGTGTATGTACTGAATGCTCAATTGCTCATGCAGTTGGGCGTGGTGTGTGACTCCATTGTGTCATATTCGAACCACGTTCATTCCACCTGCAGATCAGTTTAAGTTAACATAAATATATTCGTAAAATCATATCTCAGTTGCCTCAAACTCTCTTGCTCCCACTAGCTAATGCTTTGGTTTCCACCCGACTGTAACTCACTTCTAATTGGTACTGCACAAACTAAAAATGATTTAAAGAAAGACCCATTAATATCAGCGTATTGAGAAAATATTGCATTTATTGCACTTCTGCCCATAGAGCAAAGATTCCAGTTTAGACTCTGTCTTTTATTTTGCAAAGTTTATATGAGTATTGTATATGCCTAAACTAAAGCATGCTACTATAGTACTATACTAAAGTACTATATTTAAATAAGCCTTATGTTCCATGCTCATAACAGTAAATGTTACACTTGTTCAAGCTTTTAGAAAATAGTTTAAAATGTAAATGTAAATGTTCGCGATTTTCTATAGCAACTGTATATATGGCCTCGACCATGTACTTGTTATGTGACTCTTAGCATGTACACTGAAAATGTAAAGCATGTAAGCACGGCGTCTAAAGTGGGTGGGAACGCTTGGGAACGGCGTTCCCACTGCTCTCGAAATTCTTTGCTTGCGTTCCCATTGTTCACAATGCAATAGAACCAGGCTGGTAACGCATGCGTTCCAATAAAACTCTTCTTTGGAGTTCCCACTGCTCACGCAAAACACTTTAACCACTGTGTAAGCATCCTACAAGTAGCTAGCTACCGACGATGCTATATAAATTGTCATAATTACAATTACAGTACAGTTAAACTGTAATTTGATGATGACCTTTCGAGGGTCAGGAGTGTACTTCTTTTGTCACCCTTTAAGTGCTTGATGAAACCACAGTGCATTGGCTGTGCTGTTTGACTTGTGGCTACGCATGACGTGTTACAAAACAAAGAACCACGCCTGTGGTGAACAATGACCCAGTCATGCTCTGTGGGTGTTTTACAACAGCCACTAAAAAATAATTGCTGTTGCTGGCTTGGAGGTGCTTTAGTACCATACCGGTGGCATAAAGCCTGCGAATGTTTTGGCCACAAGATGTCTAGTATTGCCATTAGCCACACATGTATATCTCTTTCAAATTGCTTATAAATCCACTATAGGCTGCCTCTCTGTCTCACGGACTGATCTTCTAGATATTGACCTGATTACGGCTTGGTTTTGGTGTGCCATCGGTTGACGCCTTGTGCATTAGACACCGGCGCAGTTGAAGTTACTAATCACAATTACACTGATTTTAATAGTGTGGTTTTAAACTGCTTCTTGCTAAGCATTTAAGATATACTTCTTTTTGTTAGGTTTGATGAATTTAAGTGTAATTGCAAATTGATATAGCACCATAACTTCAAGTGAGACTTGTAAACGTAAAGAAGTCCGTGTGTAATGTAACTTAGATGGCAAGAATCCTGACATAGTTCTTCAACTATGTGTGAACGATACTTAGCTTTTTTCTCATTAATTTTGTGGGGCGTGGTGGCTCAGTGGTAAGTTCGGCGCCTTGTGACCGGAGGGTTGCAGGTTCGAATCCCACTCTAGCCGCTGCGTACGGACCTTGGGCAAGTCCTTCACTCGCAATTGCTCGTGGCGCTTCGGCGTGAAAATTCTGGCACAGTATCAAATGCTGTAGTCGGGAGCGCCTCTGAGTAGTAGTTGACTTCGAGAGGCGCTATAGAAATATCCGGAATAAATAAAATAAAATAAATTGTGATGAATATTTTCTGCGAATGAAGACCAACAATATATGTAGCTGCCTAGTTAGCCATTTGTGCTTCTAATGATCTCTTTCATATTTTTCTTCTTTAGGAACAAAACAGCAGTAGCTTCAAGGCGCTAGACACCAGTCGAGGTTGGCATGGAAATTCATTTCATATGATATAATTCTGAGCTAATTTTGTTGCATGTTAACATTACTAGAGCGCATTTAAAAGCTTGTAAAATGTTTGTGGGAGAAAAATGGTTTGGTATGGACTCGATGGTGTCATAGGAACACAACACTTCTTGTCTCAACTCTTTGTGTGTCTGTCTGTCTGTGTGTCTGTCTGTCTGTATGTATGTTTATCTGTATGTCTCTATGTATATGCATTGTTGTCTGTTTCTCCTACTGGATTGTCAACCTGGTTCACTGCCACAAGAAATTTGTTTTGATATAGATGATGATGCTCTTATCAAGTAAATATATGTAAACAAAGCATCAAAAACAGGTGTTTAAGTAATCCACTAAGCTTGTGAGAAGATCTGGCATTGTGTGGTATGCTACACTGGAGGCATGTACTGTAAGAAATTAAACAGTTGTTTTACTGTAACATGATCAGTGTGTTGGTCCATCCATTCACCAGTTGCTGGTCCATCCATTCACAGTTGCTGGTACCTCCATTCAGTTGCTGGTACCTCCATCTGGAACCCTCTTCCTCCTCATGTTAGCAAATCTCAAATCGAAACTGGCTTCACTCTAAACTTTCTAAACTCAAAACTTACCTCTTCCAATCTACTTAAAGGTTACATGGCTTAAATTTGCACTTTTGAATTTTTTTAATGAAGGGAATTATCAAATTACAGTTTTGTTGTATGGTATTGAATGTCATGAAAAGCTGTACAAATTAAAAGTGCATATATATTTCTTAGAATTTGTGATGAGCACAATGCAGATGGATCGAGAAAGAAAGGTTATTGTTAACTGTTTTGTTTGTCTTTTAGATCTCGAGAGTCTTTCAATCGAGGATTTCTTGTATAGTTTCATCTTCTTCACAAAGTAGTCATTTTCGCGTAGGATTATCTCCGCATGATCTACATGGGACACTGCTCCGACAACAGGCAGAACGTTATTGTTTTAAACTGCTGAATACTATTTCTAAGCACTTCTGTCATGTACGGTAAATGCATCTGACTTCTAACATTGTGTGCACACATTTTAATTTGTATCTTGTTGGCTTTGCAACGCTTGTCATTTGTGTTGTATGCAAAAGGTGTAGATAGAATAATTAGGGAATGTCAAGGAAGTAACAACCTTGATTACTGAGTTTAAAATGCTACTAATCGGGTTTCTTGGTCTTTGCGCTACTGTCCAGGTAATTACTGAAATACAAGTATTATGTGGACGTGGCCTGAGATTTTGTTGTATTGATTTACAACAGTGTAAATAGATCATGCCTTTGCTGCATAATACAAAATTAGTGTTTGCCGAAATGTATTGCTGCATAATATGGTTGGTGTGATTTTTATCTAAAGAAGGGAACTTCCTGCTGGTTCAGAATATTCCTCTTTGGGATGCATTTTCCCAGTTGATGTTGCTTTTGCCAGAGGTCTTTGCCCCCACTGCTTTTCAGAAGTAACACTCTGCCTCGCTGTACAGGTATCTTTGGGAAACTTGTCGTGTAATCGGGTTGTGTTTGATATCCCTGCCAGCGATTGGGTCGATATGAGACCCATATTCCCATATGAGACCCTTCAAGGGCCAATATTCCAACATGAGACCCTTAAAGGACCCATATTCCCATACGAGACCCTTAAATGGCCCATTTTCTCACATGAGACCATTGAAGGGCCCATATTCCTACATGAAACCCTTACAAGAGCCGATATTCCCACTAGAAACCCTTGAAGGGCTTATATTCCCACATGAGACCCTAAAAGGACCCATATTGGCCCGTCAAGTATTCACGGGCATGGTGGCAACGAAATAAGTTTTTTCTATGGAGAAAAACGTGGTATGGTGAACTCCTCTTCAGAACCTCAGAAATGCTGTAGATTTTGGCCGTCTAACAGGTCTAAAGGGTACTTCTAAAAATAGAACACAGAAATTGTCTGCCTAAGTACTTATTTTCTGTTCATCTGAAGGCTATGCTGGGTGTCAGATGCATTTTATGGTGGACAGATGTTGTTGGTGCATGTGATCTGAAGACAGATGCATTCTGAAGTTTTCTAGTTTGCGTTTTGATATTTTGTTAACAGCACAGATTTTGTTGTCAAGACTAGCGAGTATTGTGTTTCGCACAGTATAGTTTTCTTTTCAGAACCTCTGCAGTTTTGTGCGGGCTTCACAAGTTATTGTTGTACATAGAGGCTATATCGAAATATCTGATCATGTGCATGTTTTACTGCGTAGTATGAATTTAACACAACCCAGGGAGTGTACTTGTGAAGGGGTAAACATCCTTTGTATCTTAGTTCCAAGGAAGTGTCTTTTTCGTGTTTACTTGACGAGCTTGTTTTCGTTTGTGCTATGCGTGTATATATTTGGGTATTTCTGCACTTGCTTTAAAAATATCGAACACAACCTGAGACAAGCAGGAAATGTTTGGTATTGACTTTGATATAAATTGTACCAATGTGAAATGTACACATTTTTCTATAGCGACAACGCGGTCTGCTCATTTAAGTATATCAACGATGTTATGCAATGTTTAGAGGTTCTGGAATGTAATCTCATGTTGGTTTAATGTATTTGACCTAAATTAGCAATTGGAACTTACGCTTTACTGTACTTAACTAGGCTGATGGCCTAGTTTTAAAGTCGAGGTTGTGTTGGTGGAATTGGTATAGCAGTAGTTGCAAAAATAGCTAAACAGAAGTGTGCCTGGGATGGTCAAGGCTCAGCAGAAATAGATCAATCCATGGGAAGAGACCCGTGTTACATGTACGGGTTTTACTGACAGTCCTGAATGCTAATGAACATGCAGCGAATTCTTATGTGTTGTTGTGCATTCTTAATCTGGGTCCTTGTTATGGTTGGTGAACTTGCACAAACGCTGCACAACCTGAGCTTCGAGTTTGAATGCCTGCAGTTCTGAATTGTTTGGTCGCACTACTGCCTTCTGTTGCTCAGCTTTCTATGCATTGACATATTGTGTTGTTAGTGTGGACTTTATGTGAGCAAAATATGTGATACCTTCTGCAATTATGTTGTGTGTGTGTGTGTGTGTGTGTGTGTGTGTGTGTGTGTGTGTGTGTGTGTGTGTGTGTGTGTGTGTGTGTGTGTGTGTGTGTGTGTGTGTGTGTGTGTGTGTGTGTGTGTGTGTGTGTGTGTGTGTGTGTGTGTGTGTGTGTGTGTGTGTGTGTGTGTGTGTGTGTGTGTGTGTGTGTGTGTGTGTGTGTGTGTGTGTGTGTGTGTGTGTGTGTGTGTGTGTGTGTGTGTGTGTGTGTGTGTGTGTGTGTGTGTGTGTGTGTGTGTGTGTGTGTGTGTGTGTGTGTGTGTGTGTGTGTGTGTGTGTGTGTGTGTGTGTGTGTGTGTGTGTGTGTGTGTGTGTGTGTGTGTGTGTGTGTGTGTGTGTGTGTGTGTGTGTGTGTGTGTGTGTGTGTGTGTGTGTGTGTGTGTGTGTGTGTGTGTGTGTGTGTGTGTGTGTGTGTGTGTGTGTGTGTGTGTGTGTGTGTGTGTGTGTGTGTGTGTGTGTGTGTGTGTGTGTGTGTGTGTGTGTGTGTGTGTGTGTGTGTGTGTGTGTGTGTGTGTGTGTGTGTGTGTGTGTGTGTGTGTGTGTGTGTGTGTGTGTACATGTTTTTGATATGCACTTGACAGCTTATGCAATTTCTCATTTATGTCAATGTTAAATGCTCCAGCAATGCACTCTGTCAACGTTTAGCACCTTAAGGTTTTTGCTTAAACCTTCAAAAGCATTAATTTTTTGTTGTCGGTTATAAGTTGCAAGTTTTAGGAATGTACATGACAGCTGATTCAATTTCTCATAATTTAAGTCAATTTTTAATGTTCCAGCAATGCACTCTATCAACGCTCTAGCACCTTAAGGTTTTGCTTAAACATCGAAATCATTAGTTTTCTGTTGTCGGTTATAAGTTGCAAGTTTTAGGAATGTACATGACAGCTGATTCAATTTCTCATAATTTAAGTCAATTTTTAATGTTCCAGCAATGCACTCTATCAACGCTCTAGCACCTTAAGGTTTTGCTTAAACATCGAAAGCATTAGTTTTTGTTGTTGGTTGTAAGTTGCAAGTTTTTGGAATGCACATGACAGCTGATTCAATTTCTCATAATTTAAGTCAATTTTTAATGTTCCAGCAATGCACTCTATCAACGCTCTAGCACCTTAAGGTTTTGCATAAACATCGAAAGCATTAGTTTTTTGTTGTTGGTTATAAGTTGCAAGTTTTTTGAATGCACAATGACAGCTCACTCAATTTCTCATAATTTAAGTCAATTTTAAATGTTCCAGGAATGCACTCTATCAACGCTCTAGCACCTTAAGGTTTTGCTTAAACATCGAAATCATTAGTTTTCTGTTGTCGGTTATAAGTTGCAAGTTTTAGGAATGTACATGACAGCTGATTCAATTTCTCATAATTTAAGTCAATTTTTAATGTTCCAGCAATGCACTCTATCAACGCTCTAGCACCTTAAGGTTTTGCTTAAACATCGAAAGCATTAGTTTTTGTTGTTGGTTGTAAGTTGCAAGTTTTTGGAATGCACATGACAGCTGATTCAATTTCTCGTAATTTAAGTCAATTTTTAATGTTCCAGCAATGCACTCTATCAACGCTCTAGCACCTTAAGGTTTTGCATAAACATCGAAAGCATTAGTTTTTTGTTGTTGGTTATAAGTTGCAAGTTTTTTGAATGCACATGACAGCTGATTCAATTTCTCATAATTTAAGTCAATTTTAAATGTTCCAGCAATGCACTCTATCAACGCTCTAGCACCTTAAGGTTTTGCTAAAACATCGAAAGCATTAGTTTTTTGTTGTTGGTCATAATTTGCAGGTTTTTTGAATGTACATGACAGCTGATTCAATTTCTCATTTGAAATGAAAGGTTTGCTGAAGTTTTGCGATGAGTAAAGTGTGACAACTGTTTCTGTGTAATTAGGGAGAGGCAGTATTTTTAAAATGTTTCTTGTGTTTACAATTTCGCTGGTTTGTGATATCAGAGTCAAAATAATGCAAGGAAATGGTATCTAAGGCTTTAGGCTAGTCTATGACATTACAGTGATAGACTTGGTGCCTTTCTCTTGTTGTTGCTATGCTGAAATATAATTTACTGATGAACTGACTAATGTTAGACTCGGTGTAACTTGAACGGTTGAAGTTGTTTAAATGTTCTGTTCAGGAAGTTTTTTCGTTTAGTTGCAGTAGATCATAGTAGGAGTGTTATAATGTTATAGAAAATATTTTTGTGTTTTGTTACAGTTTTTCTTTTTCTTGACATTAACTATCCAATTTTGTGAATCAAGATATCGTCCAGTTTAGAAACTTGCCAGTGTTTGGTAGTCCCGGATTTATATAGCTCCTCTACAAGAGAGGCTCATCACAGACGGTCTCGACCTAACAACGGAAAACCAGGGTCGAACAAATAGTTGTAAAGCTTCTTGACACAACAGTGATAGTCTTCGTGCCTTGTTTATTTGTCTGTTGTGGGATTAAGTTCGCTGTAATATTTAAATAATTATGATCATGGGCGGCGATCCCGGGAGGTCGAGGAGGATAAGACCCCCCACCTTTATCAGTGGGGGACTCACCATACATTTCTCCCCCAAATTGTTTAGAAATACCAGAAAAGGTCAAATGTATGGGAAAAAATTTACTTCTTTTTGACCAGATAAGTTCAAAACTCTTTTTGACCAGATCATTTCAAAAGTGTCCCCCCCACCTGTTCGACAAGATCGCCGCCACTGATTATGATTATTGTTAGACCCATTGGAGCATGAACGGGTGCAACTGTTTGATTTTTTATTCGGGAGATGTTTTATCGTTTAGTTGTGGCAGATCTTGGCTTTGAGTAGTAGTGTTCTAATACTACAGAAAATATTTCTTGGTTTTGTTTCAGTTTTGCCTTTCTTGACAATAACTATCCAATATTGTGAATAACAGTAAAATCCAGTATCATAACCTGCCAGCGTATAGTCACATTTATTTCACTAGGCTGTTGAAGAGATGGACGGTTGGATGGATGGAGAGATAAAGGAGGGGTCACTACTCAATAGGCACTCTGACATAGCTCGCGTGGACTCTAGATCCCCTATTGAGATGCGTCTCAAACGATGGTATGCTTTAGATGTACTCCTACGTTAGCTATAATAAAAAGCAGCACGAACATTAAGCCCAAAAAGTGCTGACTTTCTCACTAAATACTTACAAATGCATTGGCTTCCTGTACTGGGAGGTGGGGTCTTGAGAGATGCCCCTCGAAACCCTATCCCTGCCAGCATTTGCATGGGCATTAGATGGAACTCATATGGGCTCTATACGGGTTCCATATGGGTCCTATATGGGCATCTTGTGGGCATGTAGGCAGGGCCGCATTAAGACAAGTGCGGGCCCGGGGTGCTGTGACTGGGAAATTTCATCACAGAAAAATGTGATCACCTTTTTTGGGGAATTTTTGATGACCTTTTTTCGGAATTCTTCTTACACAAAATTTGATGACCTTTTTTGGGGAATTTTTGATGACCTTTTTTGGGAATTTGTTCTTAATGCGGGCCCCAAAATCTGCGGGCCCGGGTGCTGCAGCTGCCTTAGCACCCCCCTTAATGCGGGCCTTCATGTAGGTAAGGATTGTCCTGAGCTTCAATGCTTTGACAGGCAATGTAAGCCACGTACTGGTTCCCATCCTCTGCCTTAAACATCATCGCCATTAGTTTGGTGGATCAAATTTTATATTCCAGTTGATGGACCTTTGTTTCCGTATGGACTCCCCGTCTACGGGCGTCTGGAAGGATGTAAGGGGGCATTTGCCTCCCTGGATTTTGCAAATATTTTGCAAAAATAAAATCTTTTGATTATTATGATTATCACAACAGTTCCAACACGATTTTCAATGCATAAAACAATTCTTAGGTTATTCCTTGACCATTATTAATTTTTTAAAGTTGTCACATGTTCTGTGTTCATGAATAGCTATGCAAAAACATGATTTTGCTCCCCCTATCCAAATTTTCCCCCTATAAAAATGTGACCCCCTAGAGAAATTCCTGCAGACGCCCTTGTCCCCATCTCAAATGATGTTTTCGAAAACAGAGTATTGATAAGACACTTTTGTACAGAGGAACATTATAACGAAAAATTGTACTAACAGCCAAAATTAATAAAATAGCCGTATTAAATAATTCTTGAACCAAGAGCACCCAAGTAAAATAATGCCATTATATATACGAGAGTTACTTGAAGGGCGCTACACAAGTGCTCTGGTACATACATACATACATCATACATACATACATACATACATACATACATACATACATACATCATACATACATACATACATACATACATACATACATACATACATACATACATACATACATACATACATACATACATACATCCATGCATGCATGCATGCATGCATACATACATACACACACACACACACATACATACATACATACATACATACATACATACATACATACATACATGCATGCATGCATGCATGCATACATACATACCTACATACACACACATACATACACACACATACATACACACACATACATACACACATACATATACACACATGCACACATACATACGTACATACATACACACACATACATACACACGCACCTACATACATGCATACATACATACATGCATGCATGCATACATACATGCATACATGCATGTATGCATGCATACATACATGCATACATGCATGTATGCATGCATACATGAATAATGCATACATGCATGCATGCATACATGCATACATACATTCATACATGCATGCATACATAGATACATACATACATACATACATACATACGTCGTCATGTGTCGTCTAAAGCATATGTGTTTAACTGTTTATATCCATTACTCTGGATCACATCTCGAGTCTGGCTTCCGATCGCATCATGCTAATGTAATCCTAATGTGGTGTAATTTAAATCAGCGAAATATTATATCACGGCGCTATACAAAAGTTGTCCAGCGAGAGAACAGAGAACGGTTTCTCCATCAAAACAAAATCCTCAGGGGTCGAGCAAATGTACAAGTGTTTCTGTAGCGACCTGCGACCGTATGGCCTCGACCCTGCTCTTTTTCCAATGAATTGATCGGGTGACTTGATGACATCATTCACCACCGCTGATCATGAAAGAGTGCCACAACTTTTAAAGGCCCCATGAACGGACCATGCTAGCCCCTAGAACTGTTGGATTTCGGTTCCAGACCGAAATATATATACCTTGCAACGGCTTAAAGCAGGAAACATAGGCGTAATTTGTGGGGGCACCACCGTACCAGTACCCCCACTGTTGGACTGGGCTACCGTATCCCCCCACATTTTGAACAATGCCAATCAATATTTTACTATTACGGTGCCTTCCCAAAGATCGCAGTCTCCGCCTTGCTTCGTGTAGCCTATGTAAGGAATTGGTAGGCCCTACCCGGCCTACCCCCACTTTTTAGACCAACGTTACGCCCCTGGTAGGACAGTAGGTCTTCAATTCGTACAGTTTTAAGGAGTCGTCAGTGGAAATGAAGACGTGGAATGCGCAAATATGCCATAAACAATTATTTTCGGTGTGCCTATAAACAAACATTGGCAGCACCGTCGTAGGCATATCTAATCCACCATTTCTATAGAGAATCTCTACAAGCAGCCTGAAATTAGGAAAGTTATTCCATAATTATATCTAGATTAGGTAGCCTATTCTACACAGGGCCTATCCGCGTACTGCACGCTTGATTGAACATTTAATTTCAGAGTTCGGCATATCAACTTAAAATATAATTTAAATATAACAAATTATGTATAGCCTATGACAGGGACGGATCCAGGGGGGCCAATCCGGCCATGGCCCCCCCATTTGAAATTTTTATTTATTTGTAACATGTATTTTATGGGCGTGTTATGATGTTTACACAGGCGTGCCCCCCCCCCTGTAGGCGTGGATGAGTAAAATGTATACAGAACGCGGGTCCTGTAGATGTAGACCGAAGACATTAAAAAGGTTAATGACTAAAAAAAAAAAAAAGTCATCAACTTTTTTGGGAGATGACTAAAAAAATTTTTGGCCACCCCCTGACAGACCTTCTGGATCCGCCCCTGGCCTATGAAGTGAAATATAGCACATTTACATAGGCAAATTGGCTACGTAGGCCTATATTTGAACAAACTGTGAACACTGGCTTCGGCTATCAGGTCATGCTAGACGAAAGTTCACGGCAAATGTTCTGTGCAGCCGTTTGCAATTCTATCGTCAAACACAGCAATGTTCGCCAGCGATTAAAGAAACGACTGCTGCAACCAGCAATCGCAAGCACATTAATTAAAATTAACACAATTGATTAATTAATTAATTATCAGAACAGTCGAGTAGGCCTACGCATCATCCTACAGCTTGCTATTCTGCTCGGCGGCCGGGTTGACCTCCCCCTGAAGGCTCAGAATACTTGCGACGCTGGGGTGTGTGGCCCTCTTGCTATTGGACGTCGTACGGTCACTCAGCGAGAATTTCCCATTGCCGAAGTCGGTGAAGCCCCGCCTCGCCGCGTCCCCTCCGTCGTCCTCGAGGGACCCCATCGATGGGGTGTCGCCGGGGTTCGCGCCCCACTGCTCTCCTCCGCGAGAACTCGTCCTCCACCTGTAGAGGGAGGCGACCGTGAGAACGAGGAGGCAGAGGGTTAGAATGGCAATCCAGATGAGGATCCCGGTTGTTGTGGCTGTGCTGTTGATCGAGGCGTTGTTGTTGTTGTTCGTGTTGTCTTGGTTGTCCGAACTTTGCTGTCGCAGTCCTATGGATCAGACAACATATCCAGCTGCCAAGGCCTACTTCTCTAATCTAATCTAATCTGAGACAATAATCGAACCCAACAGCAACATCATAGGCCTATGTAGCCCATCTTGGCTTCAAATGTCCTACATATGCTGCTGCTGATGGTGGTGACGATGATGATGATGATGATGACGACAATGATTATGGTTGTGATGATGGCGGTGATTATGATGCTGCTGCTGCTGATGATGATGATGATCATGTAGGTGGTGGTGGTGTAAATGATGGCGCTGGTAATGATGATGAATACTGTGGTGATGTTGATGGTGGTGATTATGATGATGATATTATTATGATGAATTAATAGAGCGATACATGTATCATTATAGATTGGCTGACCTAACAATCATACTACATGCAAAGAACCTGAGAAGTGGCTTTCAAATATAAACAGTGCCAACAATTTATGTATGCAGTTACATCATCTAGACACTCGCCTAATTAGCTATGACTCGGTTGATACTTTGTGCATTAGACAACGGCGCGATAGAAGTTACTATTTATGACCGCTTTATCTCGTGAGTCTTCCCTAATTTATAATTGTCTCGGGAAGAGACTCAGTTCCAACAAAAGACTGACCTTGTACGGGGATCAGAGCATTCTGAATCTTCAGACAGGTGTAACTGCCGAACGTGTTGACGCAAACTTGATCACATTTGATAGTCAGACATTCGTTAAGATCTGAAAAGACCCGAAGTTTATAATTAAATGTGCGCAAGATCACTTCAATCAGAACTTTTACATTGCTCCTCTCCGAGGTAACTACTCAGGCGCTCCCAGCTCAACCCCGGTGAAAAGAAGTTTTCAAATGTTTCATAGTCGTAAACTCCAAAATTCTAAAGCGCTACTCTTAAGCTATGCGCAGAGCACCAGCTCATTCACGAGCGCTGTCACAGTTCTTAAAATAAATAACATTTTTTGAATTGCAAGAGTTCCATAGATGCGCAAGCACCTTGGCATGCAGCCTTGACCTCTTGACTTTCATACCAGCTCAGCTTTTACAATAGGCCTGTGACGAGTAGGTTGAGGCATATTACTAACTGTTAGGCCTATGACGATCTCCTTTGTACGCCCAAAAGCCTGAGGCGTTTTAAGATCAAAGCAGAAGAGTTGACATGATTCGAATGGGTTTGTGGTTACAAATTAGCAAAACCGAATGGTTCACAAAGAAGTGTTATGGTAAAAAAAACATTTGCGGTAAAGAAATGTACTGTGAAGAAAGAAAATGTAAAGGAATATTATTAAAAGGAATGTGATGAAAAGAAACCTATAGTGTGGTGTGAAAATTATTCAGCTATAGATCTACAGAAGGATGATCTGTGACTCTTTAAAGAGAAGAGCAGTCTCTTAAGCCAGCCCTGCGAAGCAGCCATGGGTATGAATTGTTAGCGACTTCATTTTCTTAGCCTCGCCCTCGACTTATGACGGCGGTAAGGTCATTTCTCTCCCTCGCCAGCTCATCTTCCGACAGTGTACAGTCAGTGTACTTATTATAGCTGAGGTGGCGGCGCAGGTGGGGCAGAAATCCCACAACAAATTAACAGCCTAGCACACTAACCATTAGGCCATTGGTTTGAAACCGGGGTTCCGCGGAACCTTTGGGTCAGAGGTTCCGCAGCAGTTCAATATACAATTAAAAACACCAGCTGATGAATTCACAAAAAGATGAGCAATGAGCAGAATTCTTCACAGCTTTCATTCTTGCTATAGACACGATTCTAATTAAAACAATTAACACAATTATGTGGATGTATTGTTGCATTTTAATTGTCCTTATGTGTGCGCGATTGCCTAATGGTTAGCATGTTGGACTGTCAGTCGAGAGGTCGAGGGTTCAAAACCCCCTCTGTGTTCTTAAGGGCCCTGAAATTACAGTAGGCCTACCCGTAGTCCTTAGACACCCTATCACGAATCAAGGGTCTCTATTTTGGCAAAGCCTACACTATACAGCTACTTATGTAGGCCTATTCGTCATAGACCCTATGGGTGCGTGTTTTAGGCCTAAGCAACACGTCACGCCTTCTCCTCACTACAGTCTTACATCTGTTAAGAAAGGACCAATGTGCGAAAAGGAAATAGATACAAAAATCTATTTAAATAGGCCTCGAAGATAGACTAGAGTGAAATATATGCAGGCTTCTTCTTTCGAATAGCCTTTAAGGCAACTAGTGTGGCACGGTGGCCGATAGGTTAGAGCACTTCGCCTGTAACGCGGAGAGTAAGGGTTCGAACCTCCATGAAGTGCCATGGTCACTGTGAGAACCTTCACTCACATTTGCTCAGCGCCATCGATGTCCTGTTGTACGGTCGTGTGCGCACTTCTGAACTTAGGGTAATATCACATACAGTATTGTGTTGTATTGTGTTATGCGAATATATATATATATATATATATATATACATATATATGCAGGCCTATATTTGTATCACGCGTAACGAAAATATAACTAATATTATTATATATGTTGTTATTATTGCACGTTTATTGTATTTTGCGTCTCTCTCTCTCTCTCTCTCTCTCTCTCTCTCTCTCTCTCTCTCTCTCTCTCTCTCTCTCTCTCTCTCTCTCTCTCTCTCTGTCTGTCTCTCTCTCTCTCTCTGTCTCTGTCTCTCTCTCTCTCTCTCTCTCTCTCTCTCTCTCTCTCTATATATATATATATATATATATATATATATATATATATATATATATAAATTGTAGCCTTTAAGGCAACTGGTGCAATACGTATACTTAGAAAAAGTCCTTATAAACACATATACATGCCTACTTGTGTAATATATGATTATATACATATTCCCTATAAACATAGTCCCTATAAACACAGGTAGGCCTATATTCATATGTTACGTAAAGAGACTTATATTTTGTGTTTATAAGGATTTTTTTCTAAGTATATACCACGTATCAGAATTCAGAAATGCGCATCGGCTGAAATTGGATCTTCACACATTCGTCACTCAGTCACTTGGTTGACTTGTCATTCAGGCACTTGGGTGCATTCCTATATATAGCGATCGTATCCTGAGTAGTCGTCAACACACTGCGATCCTTTGTATAGTATAGTATTGTACTGGGCTCCTTTGTTTGGATTCTATTGTATTGTATCGGCGCCCAGGCTTCACAGATTTCAAAGATGACAGCAGCTCCTATAGCACCGTCTCAAATGGCAGCAAATCTGTTACGCCTTTGCTGGAGGGTTTCTTTGCTTTTATGCCTATGTTGATAATTATAGGTCTAAATATAGGCATTAATTATGGCATAGGCCTACGTTGTTGTTGTTATTGTTAATGTTGTTGTTGATATTATCATTATCATTACCATTATCATTATTATTATTATTATTATTATTATTATTATTACTATTATTATCCCCAGGAGTATTGTTATTATCATTATTATTATTATTATTATTATTATTATTATTATTATTATTATTATTATTATTATTATTATTATTATTATTATTATTATTATTATTATTATTATTATTATGAAATTTCGCAAATGTTTTCATTCATTTCGTTATCATTATCCGGTAACATTAAACTCAGGATTCTGGTTCCCCATCGTGCCTAGGCACGCGATAGCATTGAACCTCTTATTACTATTATTATTATTATTATTATTATTATTATTATTATTATTATTATTATTATTATTATTATTATTATTATTATTATTATTATTATTATTATGCTTCGCGAAGTAAACTACTATGGTCTAGTGTGATAGAGGTGGTCGCTCCTTGGCACCGGGCAGCATCGACATGGTGCGCCGGAAGGCGACCTCGTTATTATTATTATTATTATTATTATTATTATTATTATTATTATTATTATTATTATTATTATTATTATTATGTCCATGTATATTATAGCTTCGAGACCTACACAGTAACATTAAAACAAGGTACTGCAAGGTAAGGTATTGCGAGATAGGTAAGGTATTGCGAGATAGGTAAGGTATTGCGAGATAGCTCAGATATTGCGAAATAGGTAAGGTATTGTGAGATAGGTCAGGTATTGCGAGATAGGTAAGGTATTGCGAGATAGCTCAGATATTGCGAAATAGGTAAGGTATTGTGAGATAGGTCAGGTATTACGAGATAGTTAAGGTAACATAAGACAAGGTAGATAGGAAAGGTGAGATGTTAAGGTAAAGTAAGGAAAGAATAAGTGAGGTAGGTGAGCTAAGGTAAGCTAAGGCTGCGTGTGTTGTGGCGTTTAAAGGTTTTCGGATGTGCTTACCAAGGCAGTCTTGTTGGTTTTTTGCCAGGTAGAGCCCAGCCGGACAGCTGCAGTAATAGCTTCCGACGGTATTCGTACAATTGAAGGCACAGCCACCATTGTGAAATGCACATTCATCGACATCTGTATGAGGGAAAAACATATCAGCATCATCATCAGCAGCAGCAGCATCATTATCATCATCATCATCATCATCATCATCATCATCATCATCATCATCATCATCATCATCATCATCATCGTCGTCGTCGTCGTCATTATCATCATCATTATCAACGTCGTCGCCATCGTCTTCGTCGTCGTCGTCATCATCATCATCATCATCATCATTATCATAATCGTCATCATCGTCATCATCATCATCATTATCATCATCATTATTATAATCGTCATCATCGTCATCATCATCATTATCATCATCATCATATCATCGTCATCGTCATCATCATCGTTGTCATCATCGTCATCATCGTCATCATCATCATTATCATCATCATTATCATAATCGTCATCATCGTCATCATCATCATCGTTGTCATCATCATCATCATCACCATCATCACTGCCACAACAGTCATCGTTTTCAACCTCACCACAACAGTACAACCATCATAATCACCGTCATCACCACCAATTTCACCACTACCACCACCATCATTGTCATGAATTCATCCACAGACCGTTGCAAGTGTTCTGATCCGACGCGATATTGAATCCGCTGAAACAGCGACAGGGACCGGATGCTGCATTCGTGTCGTTGCACTGGACCTGGGTACATCCGGAGCCTGACGGCTGACCGGAAGTGATGTTCCAGCAATGACCGTAATCTAAAGACAAATCGCCACATAGAGGATGAGACTCCAGTGCCATAGATCGACTACAGGAGAATCCCACACACATGAATATGTCCATTGTCCAATCAGAGTTGCAGATCGAATATAAGCAGATAGATAGAGGTTGTAATCGTAATCTCCAAACTTCTAAAGCGCCACTCGAAGGCCAAGCGCTGGGCACAAGCCTATTCATGGGATATAGATAGGAACAGGTAGGCCTACATGTCACAGATATCAGCCAGACATCTACAGATATAGGTAGGTATATACATATATATATATATATATATATATATATATATATATATATATATATTGCCTCTGATGAGTCTCCATTGAAGTGGCGATATTTAGATTTGCAATTGCAATTATAATTACAGATATAGATAGATACTGATAGATAAAGACATAGAAAGATAGAAATATATAAAGATATAAAAAAATAATGATAAGATAACAATGACGTAAATAATAATAATAATAATAATAACAATAATAATAATAATAATAATAATAATAATAATAATAATAATAATAATTCGGGCGAAATTTAAAAAAAAAATAATAATAATAATAATAATAATAATAATAATAATAATTATAATATATATTAGTAATATATATATATATATATATGTATATACCTACCTATATCTGTAGTATATATATTATAATTATATTATAATTATATATTAGTCTTACCTTACCTATAATAATAATAATAATAATAACAATAGCAATGTGCAGCCGGATCTTGCCGAGGGATAAGCCGTTCCAGAAAACCATCTATCTTTCTCCGGACATAGTTCTGACAGCCTCAGGGATTAATGCTACCTCGGGTAAAAAAATAACAACAACAACAACAACAACAACAACAACAACAACAACAATAATAATAATAATAATAATAATAATAATAATAATAATAATAATAATAATAATAATAATAATAATAATAATAATAATAATAAAAAAAATAAAAATAAAAAAAAATAATAATAATAATCACCTTGTCACCTTGTGCTGTCAGCTCGTGGAGCTCTAGCGACCGTCCTGGTGAACACACTCCACCATCTCCTATTCGATGACAAGTCTCTCAATTCCGCCAAATTCATGCCAGTTACATCTTGTATCTCATCCATCCATCTCCTCCTTGGGCGACCCAGTCTTCTCCTCCCCTCACCGCACGCCAGCATCATTTCCTTCTCCAGACCATCAGATCGCATAACATGTCCAAAGAACCTTAGCTTCATTCTTGTCGCAGTTTGTTTTAACGACTCTTCATTCTCAACTCCAATCTCCTCTCGTATTGATTCGTTCGTTCTTTTCTCAGTCCAAGATATTCTCAGCATCTTCCTCCATATCCACATTTCACAAGCGTTAACCTTATTTTCCATGTTCTTTGTCATTGTCCACGTCTCGCAACCGTACAGTACCGTAGGAAAGATTAGTGCTCTCACGAGCCTTTTTTTGGTTTCTATGCTCACATGTTTGTCTTTCCATATCTTTTCCAGTCCGGTCATTGCAGCTTTCCCTATAGCAATCCTTCGTTTTATTTCTGGATCACACTTTCCCTCCTTTCCAACCAGTGATCCTAGGAATGTGAAGCTTTCTACCACCTCTATTTCCTCTCCGTCTATCTCAAAACTATCCCAATCTGCTGTTGTCATGACCTTTGTCTTCTTTATGTTGAAGTATAAACCAGCTTTTTCACTTTCTCTCCTGACCCTTCTTATCAGTTCTGCCAAATCCTCTTTTCTTTTTGCCATTAATGTTGTGTCATCCGCGTATCTAAGGTTATTCAGTGTCTTTCCAGCAATTTTTACTCCCTCAATTGCCCCCTCCAGTTCTGCCTTTCTCATTATTCTTTCAGCATATAGATTAAACAGGAATGGAGACAAGATGCATCCCTGCCTCACTCCTTTCTTGATTCTGAAATTGTCAGTGTCTCCGTATTCTGTTCTTATCACCGCTATCTGGTCTTCATATAAACCCTTTAGTAACATTATCAGGTGTTTCGGAATTCCCATTTCAAGCAGGGTTTTCCACATTAAATCATGGTTAATGCAGTCGAATGCCTTGCTATAGTCAATGAAACAGATGTGAACCTCCTGTCCATACTCCCTTTGTCTCTCCATTATCCACCTCATGTTGGCTATATGGTCTCGAGTAATAATAATAATAATAATAATAATAATAATAATAATAATAATGACTAATCTACAATTCTACATGAAGAGTAAACATCTGAGGCCCCAGATAGATATTGGGGCTTCAGATGAATTGGGCCAAATGGTCCCTGGGTATCTAAGCCCTGACTTTATTAGCCTGAACTGGCCTTAAGACGACAATTCTAAGGATGACCTGGAAATCGCCGACGTACCGATGTTGTTGATGACGTCGTTGCCAGTCGAATATCCCGGAGGCCCAGCGGGGCCAGGAGGGCCAGGGGGTCCAGTCATCCCAGTCGCTCCGAAGCCACCACCGCCAGTACCGTTGCCACCGGAACCGGGACCTGATGGCCCCGTTGCTCCAGTCGCTCCCTCAAGACCTACAAATGCAAAACAACTCCCACTAATCGATAATGACTGACGTTACTTAGTTACTTTAGTATAGTGAGAAGTAACTCACCGTAGTGAGAGTTGAAGTAACTTCAGCATAGTGAGAGGTGAAGTAACTTCAGCATAGTGAGATATTAAGTAACTTCAGCACAGTGAGAGGTGAAGTAACTTCAGCATAGTGAGAGGTGAAGTAACTCAGCGTAGTGAGAGTTGAAGTAACTTCAGCATAGTGAGAGGTGAAGTAACTTCAGCATAGTGAGATATTAAGTAACTTCAGCACAGTGAGAGGTGAAGTAACTTCAGCATAGTGAGATATTAAGTAACTTCAGCATAGTGAGAGGTGCAATGACTTTAGTATAGTAAGAGGTTACTAACGTGGATCTATTTCTACGGCAACGGAGAAGATAGCAGGATACGGATAGAGAAAGAAGTTGTTGTAAAGTCCGTTGAGGACAGGAAAGTCCGTATTGACGTTATCGATCGTTCGATAGTAGAGAGGATATTGATCCACAAAATCGAAGCTGATTGGTATGATGCTGTTATCAGAGGTCCAACCAAGACGACAGAAGCTCGGTATATAGAAGCCCGGATCAGCCTCCACCTGTGGCAGGTAAAAACAATCAGCTCTCACTTATCTCGCCCTTTTTGCATCAAACAGGTGAGATATGTAAACAGGTGGTAGCTGTAAACAAATAGTAGGCCTAGCTGTAAACAGGTGGCAGTTGAAAACAATTTTGGTATTTTTAAACATGTGGTAGATGTGAACAGGTGGTAGCTATAAACATGCAGGTGGTAGCTATAAACAGGTGGTATCTGTAAACAGCTAGGTGGTAGATGTAAACAGGTGGTAGCTATAAACAGGTGGCAGTTGTAAACATGTGCTATCTTGACTTAGATCAATTATGCAGACAGAGATCCATGTAAAGTTTCGCATTAACAAAGAAGAAGAGCAGATTTTCAAGCTAATATAACCCTGAGAGGGAGCCATGGCAATGCTGCAATATCTAAGGTTTTCCGTGTTCCTGAATATTATATCATCCATGTGGTCTGTTTATTCCCATAGACCTATAGATGACCCGCTACTGACCATGAGCGTCAACTGCATTTCAACTGGCTCGAGCTCGTACACCCCAGATGTTTTAAGAGTCAGCCATCTCAAGATTTCCATCAATTAACTGGATGACTGTGGTAGATAATTGACTGTCTTTATTTAAAGTCAGCCTATTCTCTCTGGATTGGGAGTGGCGGAAGTAGGATTGGTGAGAATTACGTAATTGATCCAAGAAAATGCAATTGTTTCAGCCTTTGTCGTCATCTTGAAGAAATCCCAAAAGCCATATTAATATGCCCTAAATGTAAATGTTAATGCTCTTCTATAGCGACCGTATGGCCTCGACCCTGCTCATTGCAGTGCCGGCTTTAGGGGCGTGCGAACCGTGCAGTCGCACGGGGCCCGCAACTTAGAGGGGCCCGAAAATGTCACAGAAAAATTAACATGAACAATTAAGACACCCTAATAATAATATTATGGTTTCGATTAAATCTTCTCTTTTGTCAATAAATGAAAGTCAACTTCATAGTTCGAGAATTCGTGACTTTTGGTTTTAAAATTCGCGTAAAAATTCGTGAATTTTGGCCTATTTTAAAATTCGTACAAATTTGTATAAATTCTTTGGGCCATTTTTACATTGTCAGAGGCGTTTTGCAAAAACACCGTAAGCAACAACAGCAAATGTGATGCCGTCATATTTTGTCGTGCTAAGCTTCTGCTTAGAATTTAATGTAAAATTCAATATTAAAGTTTATTACGTTACGAGTTAATTTAGTTAAAATCTAATTTTCTTAAATATGAAAGAATATGGACCGTAGTGGAAGTAGCCTATGTGGTAATTTTGGAGAAGGAAAGAGTAATCCAAAAATGGTGTTGTTTTTGTGACAAGGAATTTGTTGGTTGTTCTGCCCGAATTCGGGAGCATTGTATGGCGAAAATAGCCTACAGAACCAGAATCGAGTGGGAGCAGTGGGCTGGCTGTTCCTGATTCAGAATCAGAGGACGATGAAGTAGAAGACACAGCTCGGTGACCATTGCCAACCCTTTTTAACCATGTTTGGTTGCAAGCTGTGTTAGTGACTGACTGGTCACACTGGAGCTGGGGCACTGGTGGTTTCTCGTTTTGCTGACTGATATTCACAGTCACACACCCCAGCTATGATAGAAATCGAAGTTCAAGACTCCAAGTAGAACTGTAACTGAATATCAATACTATTGTGTTGCTAGTCAGCTATCTTTTACGGCTCATTGATTTAGTTGTCTATGACATTGACATTTATTTGCTTAAAACATTTACTTGCTTAAAAAGTTTAAAAGTAAACAAATAATACAATTCGTTGCCATGGCAAAGAATTCTATTATTTTATTATTTCGAGAATTTTAACGAATTTTAAAACTGCAGTTTTAAAATTCGTTAAAATTCGTGAAATTCTAAAATTCGTAAAATGCGAATTCTCGAACTATGGTCAACTTCTTCTATACCCAGGATTCTCGTGTATAGTTAAATTTGACTTGTTATTTGTTAACAATCTAATAAAATAAAATGATTACCAATGAAAAACAATTTGACTTCAGTTTGGTGGGCCCGTACAGTATCTTCTGCACGGGGCCCGAAAAATCCTAAGGCCGGCACTGCTCATTGCTTAATGAATTGATGGGGTTAGATCCTTCAGCACCGCAGCCCGTTTGAATGGGTGCCACGCCATTTAAAGTCCCCGTGTAGGGACCGTGCTATGTTAACCCGAGATTCAAATCTCTTAAATAAGCCACCATCGGCAGACAAACCGGAAACCGCACGCCCAGAGGCACATGAGACGTACGCTTTAACTATAGTAGACCAAATTCGTTTGCGTGAGTTAAACCGTCATTCGTTCGTTGATTCATATTCGTTCGTTTAGTTTGCGTATCTGATGGATTTATGTGATCTTTAACACGTTGTTGTGACATGCCCTCTACAGTGGTCGAATAGGCATGCAGCAGACGGTCGAATCCTCGGTGAGTTTAAAACGGCGTGGCTTGACACCGAGAGAGCATTGTGATGTTTTCAGAACGGCCTGACTACAGTGTTAAAACTTTGAATGAGAATCTCGAACGTCAGCATTGACTTCATAAATTCTGCCTGTTCGTCAATTGACTTTTCGAGTCTGAATTGGTGAGATTATATAGCGCCTTGAGAGGAAAATCAATCAAAAAACGGTCTACGAAGAAACAGACTTAAAACAACTAGAGTCAGATATATAAGTTATTTGGTTGTCTCTCACATTTGGCCGAATTATTAGACATTTATTAAGCACCACTAAATATCTAACGACAAGCATCATTCGATGGCGCTGAGCAATTGTGAGCGAAGGACTTGCTCAAGGTCTCTACACACCAGAAGTATCAAAAGTAGATAAACATAGAAGACGCGGATCTGTCTATAATGTTATTATAATATCAGATCTATACAAAGCACCTCTCCTACGTACATATCTCTCAGGCGTTTCCAACCTTACAAAGTTACTAACACCCCGAAGGGGGTTTGCAGAGTAAGAAAAACAAGAGTCATAAGAAAACTCTTAAGTATCACACCGACTTTACACCCGTTACACTGGCTACCCCTCGAGCAAACAATCCATTCTTAAATCTGTTGCATAGTTCACAAAGTACTTCATTGAAATCAGACGCCCAGTCTACATTCCCTGTCCACTCATCGCACTAATAAATCTTGCACCCAATCAATGCACACTGACTCAATAATTGTGTCTCGTAATGTGTTGGGTTCTCAAGTGTTCTCCTCTGTTCTCGCCAAGGCTTTGTAGTTGATTATCCAGTTCTCTTCGTTCTCTCGGTTCTTTGATGTTATTCAGGTCATCTAAACTTGGGACTTGTTTTTCAACTTGCTAACCAAACGTAGCCTCATTTTTGGATTCCCTGACCGACTGGAATTCATCCAGTCTTTTCCAGCGGATTACGATTTGGAAAAGGGTCACGATTCCACTTGAAGCGACCACGGATTGATGTCTAAGGCAGTAAGATAATGAGCGCTTTTGGTGAGTTTCTCTTGAAGAGGCGCTATATAAATCTATGATTACATTACATCACATTACATTACATAATGGCGCTAAAGAAGTCCCTAGATTAGACCATAGGAACCCCGAGAGACAGCCATCTATATGAAGTGATGGCGACTTCATGTTCTTAGCCTCCGCATATGACAGCTAGCACCGATCTTCCCACGGAGAGTATACGTTCATCATAATCATTCCTGTAACTGAGTTCGCTGGAGGTTCAAGTCGAATTAAAATCTCGAAATACCCATCTGCCTTGTAAGGGGTTTAACCAACCCCTCCCCCACCCTCACTTTTGGGATGACGATCCAGCACGCTGACCAAGGCTAGGCTTTCGTGCAGTCCAGAGAAGATGCAATTTGATGCATGGAAGTAGTGCAGCAGCTGCTGGTCAAGTGGTCTGGCGTCGGCTGTTCACATAAGCGATTCGGGTTCGAATTCCGAGTGTGCCAGGTGAAATTGTCGAACTAAACATGACCTCAGAGATCCAGAGATCAACATCATATTCGTCAAGAGTACCTCTTTCCATCCTTACCAGCATGCCCACATGCAGTCCATATAGGACCCATATTGGACCCATATGAGCCCGTATGGGTCCACTCTAACACCCATAGAAATTCTGGTAGGATCATCCAACAGACTCATCCACCGCTTTCTTCTCTGCCCTATAGACTGTTCTCTTTCGCCGGGGTTGGGCTGGGAGCGTCTCTGTATAGTTGCCTTGAAGGAGTGCTACATAAATGTTCAGTTGGTTGATTCATTGATTGATTGATTGATTGATTGATTGATTGATTGATTGATTGATTGATTTATACACTCGTCATGCAATGCAGTCGATCTGTATAAACACAGCTGTCTTAATAGTCTTTTAATTATAGCCTATAGTCTTTGCAGTCACATTGACGCAATATAGAGCTACGGTCCTCCTTCCTACAATGAAACGACCATTTACGTTAATTTATGACCTCATCTGTCCTACTTGTATAGCGGCTGATATATGAAATCAGATATCTCGAGAGGTTAAGGTTTTTTAAATACGCCCATGGGGCCTATACTTTCAGACCGAAGCCCCAGAAGTCCTTATGCTTATAATTGCATGGTAGTAATTCTTCATTAGAATCCTGATAAGTGTTTTAGGAAATTCTGTGGTCTCCTTCTGCCTCTGCGAGATATCGGATCCTACGGTGTTCTTTGCGGCCAGGCAGTAATTACTTTGGTTGGAAGATATGTCGCTGCACTTGCATCGCTTTCCGCATGACTGAAGCTAAGTGGAGGAGGAAGATGTTGGCTGATTTACCGTGAGAGTATGCAACATTGTTCTCGTTGGCAAAGTCACCCTAAAGTTCGACCTATAGTCGGAAACTATGCATGCAGAATGGTTGAACGCATTGTTCTCATTCGCCCCCGGAATTCACACGTACCGATGTGTACGAAGAGAATGAGGGAGGTAGAGATTGGCAGACAGACCGACAGACATACAGACAGACAGACAGACAGAAGGACACACAGACGGACATACACAGAAGTACAGACAGACAGAAGGACAGACAGCCAGATAGACAAACAGATGGACAAACAGACAGACATACTGACAGACAGACAGACATACATACAAACAGATGGACAGACAGACGAAGAGACAGACTGTCAGACATACAGACGGATGGACAGACATACAGACATACAGACCGACAGACGGATGGACAGACAGACAGACAAGAAGAAATGACAATAAGACATAATACAGGAAGTAAGACAGGCACTGAAGGACAGGTATAAAACAGTCACAAGACAACCAGAAGGGACGGACGGCGAATCAGAGAAACAGACAATCAGACAGATAAGCACAAACAAACAGGCACACAGGTACTTCGACAGAGGCAGAGGGAGAGTCGTGGACAGAATCTCGGAGATCATCGATGGTGGATATATGTGTAAAGAACAACGGAACAAGCACAAGCACAAGTCGACCTGCGTTTCTATGTGTGTTTGTGTGTGTGTTTGTGTGTGTGTGTGTTTGTGTGTGTTTTGTGTGTGTTTGTGTATGTATGTTTGTATGTGTGCCTACAGTTGTTTCGGGTGCTACACGAATCAGGAAGACATATTACAATATACATCAACCTATTTGACAGACGTTCGTATTGCACCTGACTTAAAAATCGCAAAACTTTCAAAACACGACAGAGCCTTACTAAGTTCACAGATTTGCACGTACAGACACAAAATTATGAGTCACGGGCCTAAAAAACAAGTCTCAGCCGATAATTTTAGCAGTTTAAAACTGCGAAGAAACCTGTATAGCAGTCTATACAGGACTATACTACGCAGTTTTAGAACATGAAAATTAAACGATTATAAATAGCAGAGCTTTTTTAGGTTCGGAAACGTGTCCTTGAAAAGTTGAAATGCCTCGATGCACTATTCTTGCAGCACAGATCCACGTATACAAACACATTCACATACACATACAAATAACCACGTACACATATATCTAGAATACATCCGAACATATTTTATAGTAGTTTCAATCGCGCGCCGGTGTCCAGATTTGGATAGCTACTTTTCAAAAGTAACTAGCTACTGGAAAGGAAAAGGTAACTCTATAGTTACCTACAAATAGTTACTTTACAAAAAGAGTAACTGGTAACTAACTGATTACATTTACTTTGATAAAGGAACTAAGTACTTTTAGTTACTATAAGTGGAAATGTTAACTTGAGTTTTCAGCTCCCTCTATGATGATAAATTAGACTTTGAAATCTATATAATAAAGCGAGAATTCTGTGTGTGTGTATGTGTGTCCCTCTGTCTGTCTGTTTGACCGGGCTTAACTTCTACAATTTTGCACCTTTTCACTCGAAACCTTCACTGCTGCGTCGGCCTCGGTTTCGGACACCCAGTGGAGGGGTTGGCGACCCCCGTTTTCACCGCTACCATGGTGAAAAACGGCCAAAACATCGCCCCAAGCGATAGGAAAATTACCGTCCCTCCAGTGACATTAGGCTTACTGCATTGGATGCAGTCCCTGCAGTGACATTAGGATTACTGCATTGGATGCATGCACGTGTAACAAACATCGAAGAGAAATTTATTGTTGGTAAGTCAATTTGGGGGTGGTGGTGGGGGGTTGGGGGGGTTGGGGTGGTGGGGGTGGTGGGAGGTCGAGGGTGGGGGAGGCGGGTGGGGGGAGGGGGTTGGGGAGGGGTTGGGGTGGGGGGTGGTGGTGGGGGGTGGGGGTGGGAGGGTCAGTGGTGGGTGGGGGGGTGGGAGGTCGTGGTTTGGTGGTGGGTGGCTGGGTGGTGATGGGGGGTGGATGGTGGGGGTGGGAGGTCGTGGGTGGGGGAGGCGGGTAGGGGGTGGTGGGAGGGGGTGGGGGTGGTGGGTGTGGGGAGGGGGTGGGGGTGGTGGGTGAGGGTGGGTGGATGGTGGGGGTGGTGGTGGGGGTGGTGGTGGTGGGGGTGGTGGGTGGTGGTGGGTCGTGGTGGTGGGTCGTGGTGGTGGGAGTGGGGGGTGGTAGGGGTGGTGGGTGGGGGGGGTGGTAGGGGTGGTGGGTGGGGGGGTGGTGGGGGGTGGGTGGGGTGGTGGTGGTGGGTCGTGGTGGTGGGTCGTGGTGGTGGGGGTGGGGGGGTGGTAGGGGTGGTGGGTGGGGGGGTGGTAGGGGTGGTGGGTGGGGGGTGGTGGGGGGGTGGGTGGGGGGTGGTGGTGGGGGTGGTGGGTGGGGGGGTGGAGGTGGGGGTGGGGGGTGGTGGTGGTGGGGGTGGTGGGTGGTAGGGGAGGGGGTGGTGGGGGTGGGGGGTGGTGGTGGGGGTGGGTGGTGGGGGGTGGTGGGTGGTAGGGGAGGGGGTGGTGGGGGTGGGGGGTGGTGGTGGGGGTGGGTGGTGGGGGGTGGTGGGGGGTGGTGGTGGTGCAGGGATTGAAACTTATAACCCCGGGCAACGCCGGGTAATCCAGCTAGTTGACGAATAAAAGGAAATAGTTCAGAGACTTGAGTACAGCCGGAAATGTCTGGGTCACTGTAACGCACGTGAACCAAAGAATTTAAGGAGGTTGATGATAAAAT
>OY744616.1:11732053-11799553 GCA_963556255.1 Allolobophora icterica
TGTATGGACTCTGTTTGTTGGTTAAGGATAACTTGTCATATGTCAGATCGCGGCCGTTAATACAACACATACCCCAGAGGAGCATTAGTTTAAGCTGTCATTCGGTGCTGTTATGGCAGTGGTAGGCCTAATGGTAATTGCAAATTTATATAGTGCCACCTCAGAGCACTTCAGATGTGTCTTGTATTTTTCGCTTATCTAGTGTTCGTGTATAGCCTAGGCCTAGGGCCTACCTGTTATCTGTTCTGCTTTACGCGAAATAAAATATAGGCCTATATATGAATTATATAGGCCTAACCATCGGTTTCACCTAACTATAGACTACTCTGAGGACGTTCGTCGCTCTTGCATTAGGCCAGGTTCAACTATAAACGTATGCGCCTAAAAAATAGGCCTAAATAGAGGCCTAAATAATACACATGCGCGCAATTTTGCAGAGAAGCACAACACAGGAACGATTCACGCGAAACCGTAAACATGTAACTGAAAGATAAATGCGCAAAATACCAGTCTTGTTGTCAAGACCTTAAACCTCAAGACCAAGACCAAGACCTTGAACCTCAAGACCAAGACCAAGACCTTGAACCTCAAGACCAAGACCAAGACCTTGAACCTCAAGACCAAGACCAAGACCCAAAAAAATCACAGTCGTATCCAGACTGCTATTCCTTACTAAAAAATTGTCCAGTGGGACTACTCGTTATTTTAAAGAAAACATCAGTTTTTCTTTTATTCAAGCAAAACAACTCTAAATGGAGACTGCAGAGAATTCCGAATTCGTATTTACAAAAGTCCTTCATGCGAAATGTTATTCCAAATGCCTGTTGAATTTTATAAAAACCAATTTGCTCAGAATTTTCTGACCAAGACGTGACCTGTGGGCCTCATAAAAATTCTGCCATGTGAAAAAACAAGGCCTACAAGTGCTGAAATCCCTAGCACACAAAGCAGCTTTTCAAGAACCGGATGTAACTGTACAAGTTAATCATGAGTCTGTTTTGAAATCATTCCTTGGTAAATAACCGGAAGTCAAAATAATTGTCCAAAACAACAGTGAAGCCTCATTCACACCGTGTAAATACTAAAGCAATAACTGTATGAGTAATTATATTATTGGATAAATTTTTAAAATTCTTGCCATTTGTTAAAATTAATGACTGTTCATATTGACAAATGTCTTGGTCTTGGTCTTGCAAAACCAAGACCAAGACTTTGAACCTCAAGACCAAGACCAAGACCAAGACCTTGAACCTCAAGACCAAGACCAAGACCTTTGGTCTCAAGACCAAGACCAAGACCAAGACTTTTAAAAACGAACTCGAGTGCACTCGAGACAAGACCTTGGTCTCGAGGACAACAAGGCTGCAAAATACATCACAGCGTCAACGCCCGACGAAGAAAAATGCGTTCGATTGAGGCCATGAAGTAAAATAGTCGATCGTTATAATTATTATCGTCATCTATAAATTTCTTCAGCGCCCAAGAAAGCCAAGTAGCCGGAATCAGTTTTTTCGCAGACGCTCAGAGTCCAAGTCAAAGCCAAAATCGGTTGGCAAGTAAGTCAGGCTCGATTCCAGGTCGGGGAGGGGGATAGAGTAGTGGTAATACTCATGGCCAGGAGAGCATAAGGTACGCGGATCGACTCCCGTAACCCTCTCTAGGGCGACGACTTGCATGGCTGCCAAACCGTGTTTAATTAAGATCTTGATTGTACTTTCATCAGGCTACGATCGTTTAAGCAAAAGCTACGGTCCATGTTCGAGGGACACTAATCCCCTGCCCCACCCCCATAGCAGTGATGGGGTCTCGAGACCGTGGTCTTGATCTCGAGACCGTCTCGAGACCGAAAACATGCGGTCTTGGTCTCGGTCTTGGTCTTGAATGTGCCGGTCTTGGTCTTGGTCTTAAAGGTGCAGTCTTGGTCTTGGTCTTGGTCTTAGGCGTCTGGTCTCGGTCATTTGCCTTTGGTCTCGGCCTTGGGTGCAGAGGCGGCCTCTGACAGTTTTGTGCTATGGGCCGCTATAGGCAAGCAGCAAGGACAAAAATGCCGCCCCTTACTAAAAACATATATTTCCATTTAATTTCTTATTAACTAATTATATTATTTTTATTTTGCCGGAATTTGCCGCCCCTTGAGTAATGCCGCTCTAGGCAGCCACCTATATCGTTTATACCTAAAACTAGCACAGCTTGGGTGGGATCGAGAGTGGAGTGTGGAGTATTTGTTAAATGTTGTTGTCGATATTTGCTGGTCTTTGCGATCGTTAGTTTTTTTTGCATCCCATCAACACCTGCACCTGTTGAAAAGGGTGTTTAGCAGTGGCGTAGCCAGGTTTTAACACCAGGGGGAGCGAGCACATAAAAAAGGCCCCGACTACCAAAATTAATAATTTCAAGTAATTACATTCATTATGATTATACGTATTTATTTTTTTTATATTTTAAATAGAGACACTGAAACACTCAAAAGGTAGCAAAAGTAATATGTATAGTAAATGTTCAAATCTTTTAGTTGTGCTATTTATTCATTCATTCATTCGGGTATTTATATAGCACCTCTTCCAGGGGGCTACTCAGAGGTGCTTCCGATTCCAGCACGGCCAAACAAGACAGTTTTCAATCGAATATAGAACCTATCAGAGGGAGTTCTGAGGAACAGGCGCAGATCCGGGGGAAGCCGTTCCCTGCCGTCGGATCACCACTGAAAAGACGGTTCTGCATGGTAGCTGTCCGGCAAAAGGCACAATGAGTACCCCTTTGCCTGAAGATCGGAGGCGACGACTACCCTGAACTCCCAGCATGCATGGGGCGGCAAAGGATCCGCGGATAAGCTGAAGTGCATCCCAGCAAGCACATCTAGACCAGGGAAACAACCCTTATACTACACGCTGGCTGACAGCAGTGTGATTCTCGTTAACGTTAACGATAACGAAAATGTTCGTTAACGAACAAGAAATGATTTCGTTAACGATAACTATAACTATAACTAAAAAATATCATTAACTATAACTATAACGAAAATAACACTAACGAAAATTCATTGCTATTTTCGTTAATACGATAAAAAAAAGTGCAATATCAACTAACGTGAGAACGTGAAAATACAGCCGTTAACGAAAGCAAAATGATTCCTATGTTCGCCTTGGATGTCGGTGAATATGGAGCGCTGTGTATTCATGAAGCTGAATGGACCCATTCGTCAAAGCTCTAAGCAAATTATTGTGTAACGCGTCTTCATAATTCAGTGTGATTTTCATTAACGATAACGGTAATGAAAATGTTTTCGTTAACGAAAGCAAAATGATTTCGTTAACGATAACTATAACTGTAACTAAAAAATAATATTAACTATAACTGTAACTATAACTAAAATGAAAAACCATTAACTATAACTGTAACTAAAATAAAATCTGTAAGGAGAATCACACTGGCTGACAGTTGGCTGGAGCCAATGCAGGACCTCCAGCATATAACCAGAGACCTGACCAAATTTTGGTATCGACCAATAAGGCGTGCCGCAGAACATTGCACTGGATCAAGGCACGTCAAAGAACTAGAAAGTAGGCCTTAGTAGAGCGAGGAACAGTAGTCAAGTCAAGATTTATGACACAATCTAGTGACACTATTTAGGTTTCAACCATGAATCAGATATTCCATCATCCACTGACATTTCCTCGTGGAATCTCTTTCTTTTTTGAACTCTATGTGGCTTACAGTCAGTAGGCCTAGTAATATCATATTTTTGAGCCAGCTCGATTACTTCATTCTCAATCCGTTCAAACTCAGAGTTAGATTCATTTCGCATGTTTTTAATATCGTTTTCAAATAGTTGAATAAAATGAGAAGCAAACTGAATTACCAAATCAGTGCTAGGCCTACTTTTCTGTGAATATGTGGATAATCATAAACTGAAGCCTTCTCTGACACTTTTTTTTCCAGAATATTAATTCGAACGTGTTATAAGCATACCGTTGGTCCAGTGGCGGCGATCTTGTCTGAGAGGTGGGGGGACAAAGTCGCCCATGGTCGTCTGGTCGCTGATCTTTTTTTTGGAATTCATGTCCCAAAAAATGTTTCCACGACTTTTTTAAAACTTCATCTCCATAAAAAGTTGATGACTTTTTTTAGTCATTCACCTCTTTTCACAACTTTTTCCGGGCCTCCCAACTATAATGTGTTATTACCTTCTTCTTACGAATTCTCATGACTTTTTTACGAATTCAACTCCAACTAAATTTGATGACCTTTTTTTCAGAAAATTCTTCTCACCTTACTTTTTTTACCTTCTTTCTTACTTCTCTGATTTTTCGGGGGACACTTCTCCTAAAAAAAATCAGTTTTTACTTAATCTTGTCAGAAAAGGCTGTGGAAACCCTCACACGCATTAAATTTTTTTACATTTGTTGGTCTTTTTTCGTGTTTCTTCCAAATGTGGGGGGGGGACAGATGTATGTCGTGTCCCCCACTCTTAAAGGCGGGGGACATGTCCCCCCCGTCCCCTCATGATCGCCGCCCATGCATTGGGCTCAGTCAGCTGTTTCGCAGTGCAACTTTTAATCTCACAATCCACCATTCTATGCAGGGGAACTGTTAATGATGACAGATTCTGCAAGAGTACATGTACTGCTGATTTCCAGAATGCCCATCTAGTATCGCAAGCCTTTTCAGAGTCCACGCGAAAGATACTATTAAGATTGCAATGTTCTTCTTTTAATATTGAAAGAAGAGGTTAACTGCCAGAAAAAAATGTAAAGATACTTTCTAGAGTTCCAGAAAACAAATTATGTCGTTCGAACGATTGGAATAAATAAATTTTGAACAATTGGAATAAATAATCTGTGAAAAGGCCCCACATCTTGGAAAATAGTCTCAGGGGGAGCGGCCGCTCCCCCTGCTCCCCCCCTAGCTACGCCTCTGGTGTTTAGCTGTAGTGGACTCTTCATGACACCTCATAGGGCAAGACTTACGGACAAATCTTGTGTGATTTAAATTAGTTCTTATAAAATGTAATGAATATGTGATTTGAATGATAGGATTATGTTACACTTAAATCGAGAATGGCGTTTACGGTATTGGTTTTGAGGCTTAGGTCTTGGTCTTGGACCACAAGGTCTTGGTCTCGGTCTTGGTCTTGGACCATGCGGTCTCGGTCTTGGTCTTGGTCTTGAACCATGCGGTCTTGGTCTCGGTCTTGGTCTTGGACCAGGCGGTCTTGGTCTCGGTCGTGGTCTTGGGACGTGCGGTCTTGGTCTCGGTCTTGGTCTTAGGTTTTTGGTCTTGTGCACAACACTGCCCCATAGTTTAATCAACTGAAATACAGTGAGCGTACACAGTAAGCCTATATCCTCAAGATGTGCTATCGAGTCTTTGGTTAAGTATACTGTAACCATTACATAGGCCTATCTAATGATGTTAGATCGACTGCTTTTCATCAAATTATAGGCCCTATTACTACCCAGGTGGCCCTGGTAGCAGGGTCTATGACCCATTTTGGGTCTCCTCTGTAGACAAATAATGTTAATTGATTGTAAGCATTATATGTTTTGCTTATCCTTGCAATGTTTGGCTACCGAGCTAAAAGTACAATACAATACAATTGCCAACGGTAGGAATAAGTAATTGCATTTGCATTATGTTTTCACAGAAGATGTTGCTTGCTACCGCTAGGAATAATATTGCATTGTGATTTCATAGATGATATATTGCCTTAGCAACCTCTTCTAACCTCTCGGAATAATTGCATTGTGATTTCACACAGTATTATGTTTCCGTAACAACCTCTTGTAATAGGCCTAATTGCATTGTGATTTCATAGAGAAGTGATCGTGGTTTCATTGTGTTAGGTCGGGAGCGCCTCTGGTAAGACTCTCTTTGAGTGGCGCTATATAAATTCGAAATTACAATTTACACTTACAGATTATAATTAAATCATCGCAGATTTATCGACTCACCTCTCTCGACCGTTTGAATCGTAAGTCTATATCTGTGTAGCTATCTCTTCACCATGCCTCATATTCCAAATCTAGCAGACCAAAGACTAGCTGTGATCCTAATTCCTGCGCATGAAACCTATTCTTTGTCAGCTGCTCAGTATCGATGTTACCGCTACGAAATGTTGAGACACGATTGCGCAGCGATGTGATGCGGCTTCTTGCGTTTGGCAGTTCGTTCAACCGTGACGTCAAGTTAGCATTCCAACGGAAAGGTAAGAACACCGCAGCCAAAACTTCCAGCGACGAACAATCGGGCTTGCGGTATCTTTCTAGCGTCGCGGTCTGGTGAGCAAACAACGCTTAGAGAAGAAGCAACGCAACGCAATTGTATTTCAGGGTGTGCAGTCAACCGTGACGAAACCACGACGACGGCCAAACAGCGTCATCCATCCGCGCCGCCAGTTACTAGCATCTTTTTAACTAGGTAACAGCGGAATTTCTTAGGCTTTCACCACACATTCGGCTGCTTAGTAGTATTTTTTCTACTAGGCCTCAACTCTAGGCAGTGTAGGCCTACATTCCATTTGATTGTGCATTTTCCCAGTTTCTTGCATTTTCAGTTCATTAATGCTATTCTGGTCGAAACGTAACACTCACTGGTTATCCATAGTAACCGGACTCCTGTCTTAACTTCTCTCACGTGTATCGGATTCGCATGATTTGAGATTTTTATCTGCACTTTCAATTGAAGCAGCCAATCGATCGATGCCTTGTGCATTAATTAGGATACAGGTGCTATAAAAATTAGTAGATTTGATTACATATTCTCACCACTGAAACTAACAGACTGTGCTTAATGGACAGTCACTGTGCTGCTGTCGCTTGGAATCAGCTTTCGATTAAATGACTGGACTGCAGCTAGTGTGTTTGTTGTTGTTATTTCCAAAGTTTAACATCTTATGACTACAATGGTCGTTGACGTCTTTAAAGTTATAATTGTATTTCAGTTTATTTCATAAGAAATACAATTATCTTTTTCATAAGAAATACAATTATCTTTTTGTAGTGTGCTTGTATTACAAGATGGGATATATATATATATATATACAGTGCTCGAAATGGAAAATTTTACGAAACGGAACGCTAGTCAAAGATATGGGAGCATTCACATTTCAGAGGACAATATAACGTTATATATATCTGGACGAAAGGGTACGATAATACGGATGCATTTGACGAACCGGAACGGCGTTCCGGTCCATTTCGAGTACTGTATATATATATATATATATATATATATATATATATGTACTTAGGTCGAGCAATCAGTGAATTAATTAATTAATCAGTGAATTAATTAATCGAGGGGGAACTACTTTCAATAGGAACCATCATTACCTCATTGTTTTTCTTATCCCTATACGAAATCTGGAGTTATGAATACAATTTGACTGGTCAGATTTCTCAATTTGTGATCGTACATGATCCTAGTTCAGTCTCAATGTTGAGGTGATAACAAGCACGGATGCACACATTTCAGCCAAAGACGGACTCATGCAACTTCTGTTAAATCATTCTATTTGACAGTTTATGCAACAAACTACAAGCAACAAACCGTTTAACAACAACAACAGCACATGCAAATTGGACAACTACAACAAGTTCATGGCATCAAACAGCAACAATCAGAATAATTAACAATTACAGAGTACTCTTTCATATTCATGAAATGCGCATAAATTTAAATTAATTTCTCTAATAACCAGCATGAATCCTTTTCGGTTTGAATAAATTACTCGGCTATAGATATAAACAAGCTCGGCTGTTAAACGTTGCTCGGTGTACAAGCGGAGCTAACCTGCAGAAAATGATATTGAGGTCAAAGGGCAAGCACGGTCCACATAAAAGACTGTCAATGTCAAGGCCATCAGCAAATACTGGGCCTGATAAGTGTCTACACTTAAGTGGTAGTTCCTGCTTTTACTCTGACTTCTGAGGTAAGAGAGCAGGTTGCCAGCCAAGCGGCTCGTCACTCTCGGAGAACGAGACCACGAAGAAGGTAGCTGGCATCTAGTCGTTCTGCTTCGGTCGAAGGCTGCCTCAACATCATCTTCGTTAGTATCCCACCAAGTCTTTTTCTCTTCTGCCGCACCTAAAGTCAAAATCCAGAATTAAAATTAAAACCACCACCATCTCCCACTGCATCGTCGCAATTCATTTGTCACCTCATTGCACGATTCAGGAACCAGAGAAAGTACATCATTGTCTCCAGTGCTTTTTTCCGGGAAAAAAGGTTCCGGAACGGAATAATTATGGGCAGGCTAAAATCCCGAGATAAACGGGATTGGGTTTTAGAGGGGTCTCAATAAACACTGAAAACAGTTCAAAATACTTAAATTAAATTAAAATAACTAAATTATTGTTTTTATTATTAAAATAAATAAATTATTTTTTAGTAGCTCAAAACAGGTGCCGAAATGCCGTTCCGGCTGGAAAAAAGCACTGATTCTCTCAGTATGCTTAACAACACATGCATTTTACTTCCCAGCTCTTACAGGCCGGGCTGTCACGGACTTGCTATGTCACGTGCACACATTTGAAGGAACATTTCAGTTTGAAGTCCTCTCCTAAATTGATTCATTGATAGCTGCAGTAGGCTATTCCAGACAAACAGCCCAGCAACTGTGACACTGCAAACTGTATCATCTAGTTCTAATTGCTGGAACATAGAGGTCCCCATAAGCTGTCGAAAGCAAGATAGGCTTGTTCTGAGAAGAGACCAGCCTACATAATTCTATGTTAGGCTAAATTATGTTAACTACTGCACTGAGTTTCGAAGAAATACATCAAGATATGTACAAAAGACCACGATGATCCTGTTACACCTAGCTCAAACAAAACCGACGAGGTACCTTCAGCTTTTTCACGTGTGCAAGCGGTAGACATTCCTCTGGATCGCTGCCGTCTGTTGTTCCTTTTCTTTCCTCATGCACGCCATTCGATGGGAGTGGAAGAACCAAGTCTTTAGAGGTCAAACCATCGTCTCTCAAACCACTCGTTTCCTTTCGTGGATTAACAGACAATGTTTCGTTGGTCTCTCTTTTCACACCCGTTGCACTCTGGTTTGTTTCGTGTTCGTCAATCGAGATGGAGATCTTTGAGTCCAAAGGCATGATCAGAGTACAGTCACTTCTTGCTGGAGAGGGCACGTTCAGATCCGACTGCTTGTCAACGCTAGCTCTAGAGTTTGACATCGCACGCCTTCGCTTGATGCGCTGTTGCTGCTCTTCCGGTATCTTATGTGGCTATAAAGTAACACATGATGAAATAGCAGTGTACTATACGACAACCACACACAGTTAGCCAGTCATTCAGTCTTCCATAGTCGGCTTAAGTCTGCTTAATGACAAACAGCATGGTCATGGCTTAATCACAATGAGCAATGGTTACCACATTGTAGCCTTTCTATCATTCATAACCTCTCAGTCACCCAGTCTTTGAGGCATTGCGAATGGATTTCAACTGGTTCTGCCCAAAGGACTGTGACTTTCGGTGCAGTTTGATTACGTGCAACCATCGGTTAATGCGTTACAAGAAGTTTCCATCTTATATTACATGAGCTATGGTTCTCACTCAGGGAGTCACCCATGTCTCCTACCGAGACCTTTCTTCTCAACCTTTTCAAGCTGAGCAGTTATTCAAATACTTTGTGCAGCACTTTCAAATAACAGTTCATATGGATGAGAAATGGTTAAGCTCCCACTCGCTAAACATCCTCTGAAACTACACCAACCAACTTCGTCTATCTGGGTCCCTCTGCTTGGAACTGTCTCCCCTTGTCTCTCTGCCAAGAGCTTCTTGCCCTCTCTCCTCTCCAGGTCTATAGACACCTCAAAACCTTCCTTTTTTGCCAGTGCTGGCATTGATGCAGGTTGAGAGCGCCGCTGCTCTGAGTGGCGCTATAGAAGCGTTCGGTTACAATGTAAAAAAAATCACAATGGTAGTTCCATTGTCACTTGATCAATCTGCTCAAGCAAAGATCCACAACAGCATAAAATAAACTACTAGCAGACAACGTATGCATGTGTGCGTGCCAGGCAATTTACATAGCACCTCACAAATGTAATGTGTTGTGTAAGAGAAGTTACAGAAATTGACCAGTAAAATATGATGTGACAATTCTTCCTTCCATGCCTTGACACTGAAATTCCAGGACTCAAACCAAAGCATCACAGTCTAAAAGTAGAATGCTTCAGCTTTACCTGATAATTTCTCTTGAGTTGCAGCTTCTCCTGAAATCGATCAAAGCAGTAGGACTGACAGTTGACTGGATAGCGCGTCTTAGTGACCTTCGTGAACAGATGTGCGCTTTTGTCGACACGATAGTCGCAGATGTAGATGTCCTCCTCTTTGAAACCCTTTGGTCGTCCCTAGGCACAGCAAACATCTCCACTTCAGGTACAGGTGTAATCTTTTTGGACTGAGGGGTACCGTACCCCAATTTTAAAACAATGCCAATCAATTTATTTTGCCAGAGATCGCAGTCTCAGCCTTGCTTCGTGTATGTACACAAAGTGAGGAGTATGTACCACAAAAATACGAAAGTACTTGTATTGACACAAAAAGTAATGAGAATACTGGGACAGTAATATGTCCAAAATTGTCTTCATACGAAAAGCGAAAGTGGAGAAGAAATTGGTACCCCCTACTTTTTAGACCAAAGTTACGCCCCTGGTTTCAGGCACAAGAAGGTTGTGCCGTATCATATAATTCCATCCTCAAAAATATCTTCTCACGTAAGTGTAAATGCTCTTTCAGTAATATTACAGTAAAACAATTTTTCAGTACATGTCCTTACTCCACGAGCTCAACATCAACTGAAATTTCAATTCTTGCCAGCCAGGCTATGAATCTCTGTCTGTCTCGTGTGTCTGTCTGTGTGCCTGTCTGTGTATAAGATAACTTACTAGACAATAGGTACTTGAATCCATGGTGCAACAGATACCAACGATGTAGTCCAGCGTTAGTATCTCGTACAGAGGAACGCGGAAAACTTCACACGGAAAGAACTTGCGGTTGGCTTCGTGGAAAGTCTCATGTGGTCGGAGGTAGTAGTGTCCGTAAGCGAGCCTCTCACCACTGCCAATTCAAAACCAACCGAAAACAGTCAAGCCAAAACGTAAGGTTATCATGCACATTATTTATGAAGCTTGCGATTAGCCTACGGTATTCACTTGCTCATTTCAACACCTATAGGTCACCCTACCTTGTTTCTTTCTAACCTTAAAACTGTTATGTTTAACCGTGGTTGGGCTGGGAGCGCTACTGAGTAGATAATCTTGAAGGGGCGCTATATAAAACCACTGTAATAATAATAATAATAATTTCAGGTGCATTTCTTGGAAACAAACAAGCAACAACTTAAAAAATTCAGCTTACCAACAGCCAAAACTTTAAATTTTAACAAAAAGTCATCCAATGTTAAAGAAGTCAGCTGTATCTCAAGCATGATTCCCTTGTACGGACATGTTTTGCCTCAAGGCTTCAACTGAAAAAATTAACTGAATAATTATAAGCTCTCAAACGAATAAAAAAAACACCTTAAAATGAGGATGCCCAAATACTATTGAAAATCTTCGCTTACTCGCTGGCTATCCAGAGCCGCTCAATACGGAAGATGTCGAGTTTGTCTCGACAGGCCATTGCCAGAGCTCGATTTGCTCGCTGCTGCTCTTCCTGCGTGATGTAGACTGCATCGCCAACGTGCAGCTGCATGTCGGCATCCCGCATCAGAGTCATGTAGTAGCTGCAACCCTCCTTCCCATCTTCTGGTTGCGGAGACAGCAGAACCTCCTAGTGTGAAAGTAAATTAACGGAACGTAAAGTCTATGTTCATATGTAGTAAAGCAATTACATAGCACCTTTTCAGAACGATATCGCACAAACATACATAGCAAAGACATTCTAATAATCAAACTTCCCAAAGGCAACCAGTTTAGTCATCTCTCAATAAAAAAGATTAAATGAACAAAGTCAACAAGAGCAAGTAATGAAATCAGAAAGCACATGGTAAAGTGATGGTAAGCAAAACCGGTAAGTTCTGCAATAAACTTTATATAATAGCACCAGTTAAAGTGGAAAGCAAAATGACACAAAGCCCAGAACAATATTAGATAATAGACAAATAAAGACAAGCTTAAGAAAGATGAAACCCTGCATCATGAAGAGACTGCTGTAACTGAAGACAAACTGAAAGCGACATACAGACCAATGTTATGCCAGCTTTGCATTTAGCCAGTACCACTAATTTTTCAGTTGATTCGGAGGCTGCAGTTTACCTTGGAGAGCGGACGTGGGTCACAGAGTTCACAGAAATACGGATCCTGCTCTCCCGAGACTCCCATACAATCGCAGTGCTGCCACTTCTGTCAACCAACAAGATGATTCAATGTACTGCAAACTCCCCTCAAATCAACTTTGTGAACAGTTTCCCTGCCTCAAACAAAGAGTTACTGACTACATGCATAATAACTGCTTTAAATACATAACATTAAATAAGCATCAAATATAATTAAGAAATCTAAATTAACCGACTTTGTGCACACAATGGGGGCTTTAACATTTAACGTCAAGTTGCACTGGTTTCCCAGTTGCGTTTAGTACACTATCGTCGTCAAAGTGTTAAATATTGAAGGACTGTTTAATCAAAAGTGAATATTCGTAACTGAATCACACAACTGTTTGGCATCTCTTCACGGGACACTCCTTTACAGCATGCCGATTTATTTTCTTATATAACAAAATAAACCTTTGTTAGCAACACAACCAAAACACTATCCCAGTTGCTTTTAGTACACTCTCGTCGTTAAGTGTTAAATATTGAAGGACTGTTAATGGGACAAATGGCATTCAAATCTTGCAGTGTCACATGAAACTCACAACTCATTCTTATCTCCGCATGTATTGAGCAATTATGTTACCTTACGGCAGCCAATTAATTATCTTATGACTTACCTCACACTTTTCACACTGAATCATCAGACCCTCGTCCCGGTAAATGTTACAGACGCAGCGAATTATCTCTTCCTCCACTTCCTGTGGATCGTTGGTTTGCTGGAGTCTCTTTGTTTCCGTAGACACAGGTTCAGAAGTGGCAGAAACAGCAGATGCACACGCCCCTACAACAGAACACTAAGCCATCAGCACTTGCAACAGCAGCAGCTCAAGGCATCCTGGCAGAAAAAAACAGTAGTGATGCTGGCAAATGAAGACCAAGTACAGTTTGCCTGTAATTTCGTTGATTACTTTAACGACGTGCTGCATTGGTTTCCCAGTCGCTTTTAGTACACTCTCGCCATTAAAGTGCATAATGCAGTGTATTAGCACATATGCAGTGTGTTTAGGGCATATGCAGTGTATTTAAGGCATATCCAGTGTATTAAGGGCATATGCATGTATTTAGTTATATTAACTTGCGTTTTATAAATCTTCATATAATAATAATAATAATAATAAAGTGTTAAGTTATCGTTCAAACTAACTGGAATGCAACAGAACTCCCCAGCTACACGCTGGAAATGACACCAGCGACAAAGAGAAAGCTATACAGTTTGCCCGATATAATTAAAACCCTGTGAATTCCGTAGCATACACAGTAACTTTTTAGTTCACTCTGCTTTAGAAATATAGTACGTGAGAAATGAAGCTTCCCGCAGTCCTGTGATAAAATTAATTTAATTCACACTTAAAACTAGTGCAATAGTACAGCAACATTATCGAGCTTCACAATGCATTGGTTGAGATGTCTATCCACAAGGCACCAATGTCTCAGCAAAATACAATCAATTGCAGGTCAGTCTAGTGCCTCAGCAAGGAAAAGCGAACTGATAACAGGTAGGTCTTTACACAAGGTCATGAAAACACAAAAGCCTGAAGCAAAACCCATTCACACAATGGTAGCTGATTGGCTAGAACACTCTCTTGTAACACCGACAGTATGGAGTCAAACCTCCCAAGACAGCTATTGTGTCATGAGCA
Organism: Allolobophora icterica; assembly: GCA_963556255.1. Lineage (NCBI taxonomy): Eukaryota > Metazoa > Annelida > Clitellata > Crassiclitellata > Lumbricidae > Allolobophora > Allolobophora icterica. Next base: position 11,746,024 of record OY744616.1, read on the forward strand.
AGTCCTTCGCTCACAATTTGCACAGTGCCATCAACTGATGCTTGGTCATTAGGTAGTCGTGCTAATAAATGCATAATAATAATAATAATAATAATAATAATAATAATAATAATAATAATAATAATAATAATAAATGCGTAAAAATGCTAATAATAATTTTAAAAAAATAATAATCAACTTCAGCCTTAGCAATTGATAGCCCACATGGTAAGGGGCTTGAAACTCCCAGTAAAAAGAGATGCACCATTTTCTACCTTGGTTTTGTTGGTCTGAATTTCGCCTGCTGTCAATCTCCACAGCAGGAACCGATTCACCAACAACTTCAAGGAAGCTGCTTGTGTCGTTGAGAACACGATAGTATTCACTCTTCAGTTTCAGCAGTTCATTCCTAAGCCGAGTGCCATGGTACTGCTGTAGTCCACAAAAAACAAACAACTGACTGAAATGCTCCATTTCACATGCATGTATGTTGTAGAACTGTACCCTGCATGGGCATTAGATTGGACCTAGGTTGGCCTAATGGGTCCCATATGAGAATATTGATCCCATGTGGGTTTCATGTGGGCAGGGTATGCATCTAGGCATTCCAATCCAATCTTCTCTAATCTTACGAATTCTTAATGCAGCACCCTTATTGCTAGACAAAAGTGTTAATTAATGGTTGCTTCAAACTGATCCAGGGCAGAATACTGTGTACTCGAGTTACTCTTACATACCTTTCATACAGGCCATTAGATAAAATGTCCTGTAACAGGTCATATTGTAATGAGGTCATATTATAATGAGGCCATTATCTAAAGCTGAAACTGAAATTTCATTTATATACAACAAATGCTAATATGACAGCATCATACCAAATTCAGTTCAGCTTTAGACAATGACCTCATTATAATATGATAAAATGACCTCATTATAAAATGACTTCATGATAAAATGACCTCCTAATAATATGACTCAATGACAAAATGACCTCATTATGATATGACTTCACAATAAAATGACATCATTGTAATATGACTTCATGATAATATGACCTCATTAGATGGTAGCCCACGATATGGCCCCAAGACAGCGTTATCAGGAGGTTCTTGTGAATCATTATCTAAACTCCGCTATCACACTAAGCGTCACAAAGGTTGCATTCTGTCATTCCTTACTTCTGCATTGCCAAAGAGACGAAGGAAGTCCTCGTGAAAGTCTTTGGTCGCCCTGTAGTTACCAGAATTTATGTTCTTTTCGATCGTAGTTAGATCGATCGGGTCTTCGATCATCTGATAATAATCAGGACACCTAGAAATCCAAGCAACAAACAAATGTCCCAAACAGAAAACAACCATTCGAGCAATTTCTGGAGTTTCCGCCACAAATTGTCAGAATGACAAAGCATCATATTTAAACTTAACATGTTAAAATACTTATTATTCCCTCTTAAAACATGCATTTTATATATAAGTAGTTAAGTAATATAGACTTCTCGGACACCTCCTTAAATCCTAGGTAGACTTCTCGGACACCTCCTTAAACCATAGGTAGACTTCTCGGACACCTCCTTAAACCATAGGTAGACTTCTCGGACACCTCCTTAAACCATAGGTAGACTTCTCGGACACCTCCTTAAACCATAGGTAGACTTCTCGGACACCTCCTTAAACCATAGGTAGACTTCTCGGACACCTCCTTAAACCATAGGTAGACTTCTCGGACACCTCCTTAAACCATAGATAGAATTTGTACTCTTACACGAGGTATTTTAATTATTGGAGCAGATGTTGAGTAAACTTATTTCTCACAGCAATTTTAAGTAGAGCCTACATTTAAATTATTTTGAACTTCACCAATTTGTATAGCGCCCTAGCAGAGCAAGGCTTATTTGAATATGGTATTTTAAAATATATATTATGTTATAATCTAAGGTATATTAAAAGTTGTACTCTTTCACAAACAGACAAACAGAGAAACAGAGAAACAGAGAAACAGAGAAACAGAGAAACAGACAAACAGTCAAACAGTCAAACAGAGAAACAGACAAACAGAGAAACAGTCAAACAGACAAACAGACAAACAGACAAACAGTCAAACAGTCAAACAGTCAAACAGACAAACAGAGAAACAGACAAACAGACAAACAGTCAAACAGTCAAACAGACAAACAGAGAAACAGACAAACAGTCAAACAGTCAAACAGAGAAACATTCAAACAGACGCACAGACAAACAGAAAAACAGACAAACAGACAAACAGACAAACAGTCAAACAGTCAAACAGTCAAACAGACAAACAGACAAACAGAGAAACAGTCAAACAGACAAACAGAGAAACAGCATGGGTCCTCTCTCTCTTCTTGCTTAAAACGATACATTTAGTTACAAAACGCGAAGAAACAAAGATCGTTAGGTTCTACTGTTGGAAATGTACGCACAGCCTGTCATTTATTAGCCTATAGCTGAGTTCTCTAAATTATTTGCTAAGAAATATAAAACTGATAAGTAAAAGAGAAGGAAGAACTCTAAATTATTTGCAAAGAGATATAAAACTGTAAAGTGTGGAGAGCGAGCAGAATTGAAGGTACATGTTAGTGGCTTAGCGCTGGGAGCAGCGGCAGGAACGCTGAGAAGTTGCGGGAAGATCTGAGAAGTTGCGGGAAGATCTGAGAAGTTGCGGGAAGATCTGAGAAGTTGCGGGAAGCGCTGGGAAGCAGCGGCGGCGGCAGCGTTAGCGGCGGCGGCGGCGGCGGCGGCAGCGGCGGCGGCGGCGGCAGCGGCGGCAGCGGCAGCGGCGGCGGCAGCAGCGGCGGCGGCAGCGGCGGCGGCGGCGGCAGCGGCGGCGGCGGCAGCGCTGGCGGCGGAGGCGCAGGCGCTGGCGGCGGCGGCAGCGGCGGTGGCGAGAGTGTTGGGAAGCTGCAGCGGTAGCGATGGGTGCGCTGGGGCAGCGCCAGATTTGTGGGAAAGGCAGGTTTTCAATTGAGACATATGTGTAAGATGAAGCATTTAAGATCATTTTGGGTGACGAAACTGATATGTATGTTATTTCTAGCGGGGACATGACTGTGTGAACATACGATTTATGGAAACTTAAAGTTTTTGACTGAAATGCATGTGAACTTGTACCTCTTTTGGAAAATTTTGTTGTCGCATATGAGAGGTCTAACTGATAAAGTATGAAACATGGGGTTACAATTTGTGGGAATAGCGTTTTCCTTTGGAATAGATGGTACATTTTAGTGAATTCTGATGTTGCCATATTATTTCTAGATGAAGTTTATTCCTACAGGTCATTTGTACACATACAATTGGATAGAAACCGAGGTGTTTCGCGTGCAAAGCATGTAATCTGCTGCATTTTTGGAGAGTTAGGTAGAGGAGCGAAAAACGTACAGCTCTTCAATAGACGTGCAACTTTGCCTATTTTCATTCTCAGGGGTTTTTCAATTGCATGCAAAATATCTAAATACTCAAAGACACGAGTTGTAGGTTAAAAGTTGATTTATTTCAATAATACAATCTCTATGTCAAGGCACCAAAGTTTCTGCTCATTTTGTTAAAGTCGTCGATTTATTCACTTTTTCGCATAAACGACATTATCAAAGGTTTCAAAGTTACAAGTCCATTTTTAAACAATTAAACTTGTCAACACTCGAAATTCAAGCGAAATCGTCTCCAACATTTGCAAAAGTTGTAGAAATGTACACTCAAAGGTAAAAGTCAAAGTTTTCATTCATCAGCATGTTGTGTCATAACTACTGAAAAACGAACAATATTCTTAGCATTGAGCGACCATTTCCGGCTCTCTTCTTGTCTTTGAACATCGGTTTAAACATGCGATTACTACCACCGCCACCACCACCGCCGCGGCTGCCACCGCAGCCGCCACCGCCGCCAGCGCTGCCGCCGCCGCCGCTGCCGCCGCCGCTGCCGCCGCCGCCGCTGCTGCCGCCGCCGCTGCCGCCGCCGCCGCCGCCGCTGCCGCCGCTAACGCTGCCGCCGCCGCTGCTTCCCAGCGCTTCCCGCAACTTCTCAGATCTTCCCGCAACTTCTCAGATCTTCCCGCAACTTCTCAGATCTTCCCGCAACTTCTCAGCGTTCCTGCCGCTGCTCCCAGCGCTAAGCCACTAACATGTACCTTCAATTCTGCTCGCTCTCCACACTTTACAGTTTTATATCTCTTTGCAAATAATTTAGAGTTCTTCCTTCTCTTTTACTTATCAGTTTTATATTTCTTAGCAAATAATTTAGAGAACTCAGCTATAGGCTAATAAATGACAGGCTGTGCGTACATTTCCAACAGTAGAACCTAACGATCTTTGTTTCTTCGCGTTTTGTAACTAAATGTATCGTTTTAAGCAAGAAGAGAGAGAGGACCCATGCTGTTTCTCTGTTTGTCTGTTTGACTGTTTCTCTGTTTGTCTGTTTGTCTGTTTGACTGTTTGACTGTTTGTCTGTTTGTCTGTTTGTCTGTTTTTCTGTTTGTCTGTGCGTCTGTTTGAATGTTTCTCTGTTTGACTGTTTGACTGTTTGTCTGTTTCTCTGTTTGTCTGTTTGACTGTTTGTCTGTTTGTCTGTTTCTCTGTTTGTCTGTTTGACTGTTTGACTGTTTGTCTGTTTCTCTGTTTGTCTGTTTGACTGTTTCTCTGTTTGTCTGTTTCTCTGTTTGACTGTTTGACTGTTTGACTGTTTGTCTGTTTCTCTGTTTCTCTGTTTCTCTGTTTCTCTGTTTCTCTGTTTCTCTGTTTCTCTGTTTGTCTGTTTGTGAAAGAGTACAACTTTTAATATACCTTAGATTATAACATAATATATATTTTAAAATACCATATTCAAATAAGCCTTGCTCTGCTAGGGCGCTATACAAATTGGTGAAGTTCAAAATAATTTAAATGTAGGCTCTACTTAAAATTGCTGTGAGAAATAAGTTTACTCAACATCTGCTCCAATAATTAAAATACCTCGTGTAAGAGTACAAATTCTATCTATGGTTTAAGGAGGTGTCCGAGAAGTCTACCTATGGTTTAAGGAGGTGTCCGAGAAGTCTACCTATGGTTTAAGGAGGTGTCCGAGAAGTCTACCTATGGTTTAAGGAGGTGTCCGAGAAGTCTACCTATGGTTTAAGGAGGTGTCCGAGAAGTCTACCTATGGTTTAAGGAGGTGTCCGAGAAGTCTACCTATGGTTTAAGGAGGTGTCCGAGAAGTCTACCTAGGATTTAAGGAGGTGTCCGAGAAGTCTATATTACTTAACTACTTATATATATATCACCTTCTCACCTTGTGCTGTCAACTCCTGGAGCTCTAGCGATCGTCATGATAAACATTATATATATATATATATATATATATATATATATATATATATATATATATATATATATATTATATGAGCTCCCTTGATATTTATATATGCACTAGTAAACTGCATTAGTAAAATCAGAGATGACTAGAGAATCTAAAACGCATTTAGTCAGGTCACACAGACAGTCATGCATGCCTTGAAACACGCTATATAAAGTCTTGATACATAAATACAATACAAACGTACAATATATACATACAATGGTTAAGTACGTTAACCAAGAGAAGTACTCGTAAACGCCTCTGAGTAGAGACCTTGAAGAGGCGCTATATAAATTTCAGTTGATTGACTGATTAATTGATTGAATAAACAAGGTCATATTTTGGTTCAGTCCTATTTAGATTTTGAAGTAATCAGACTAGCTGTACATAAAGCCTAAACTTTCGACTAACGTTAAAAGATCACGAGACTAACTTTTTCCGTGACGGCAACAGCATCAGTGGAGCAGCCGCACTGTTTCCTTCGTCATCTTTAATCCAACCATACAAAGACACATTCAGTGCTAGACACATACAGTCTCCTATTTTAATCATTGTTTCCCCTACACTGTAACGCAGTGGTGCACAACGTCCGGCCCGCGGGCCAAATCTGGCCCCCGACGAGTCATCGAGTGGCCCGCGATGTCCAACAGGAAAAGCAACTATTTATGAGCCAGCACTGACATTAAGTCTACAGTGACTTGCGCACTGTGGTCATTGGAAAACCATCAGTATTATAGTCATATAGAAATACCACGAGTCCCCTTTATACCTTTTTATACTTACTTTTATACTTGTTTTAGTGCACACACCATCTTCGTAGGCCAAAATTTTGAGAATCATTCATCCTAACTAAGCGGAGTCATCACTTAATTGTTTGGCCCCCCAAGGGTTCAAAGAAATTGTTTAGTGGCCCCTGGGCGAAAAAGGTTGTGCACCACTGCTGTAACGTGTTTGTAATACTGTCATTGTGAACCACATCAAGAACAACCTTACAACAATAGTCGGTTATAATACTATCATGTTAACCAGTGTATAAATTTTTTGGTTACAACAAATAATGTTAAACGGTGACTCTAGTGTTTCAGTACCTTTGTAAGGCACTTAAAACAGGCCATAGGGTGCTTGATAGTCTAGTGGTTAGCGTGCTGGACTGGCAATTGACAGGTCATGCATTCAAATCCCTCCATGGCAGACATTTGGTTCTAGATCTCTGCTCCATGTGCACCCATAGCAATGACCATACACTGTCGGTGGGAAGATGAGACAGTGATGTAGAGGACTGGCCATCTGCCCTCATATGCCGAGGTTAAGAAAATGAAGTCGCTAACACTTCATACCCATGGTTGCCTCAGGGCTAACTTAAGGGACTGCTCTTCTTCTTCATCTAGCTGTAACGTGTCCTTATGTCAAGTTACATCTGTTCATTCATTTTGCCAGGTAGTCCAGTCAATTAGCGTGAAAAATCTCGTTATTGTGCATTTTGGTGCTACAAGCAAAAAATTTGCATTTTTGTGCTCAGAATGAAATTCTGAACAAAACCTGATATAGTGCCAATTGAAAAAAAGAAAAAAAATTTCGAGTTTTTTCCTCTTTTTACCTTATTGGATCAGTCTCAACCAAGTCACTAAGGTTGCTGCAAACTTGCTCATTTGATGATAGAAGCATGAAATTTGGTACATGGTATCAACATATGATGAGGTCAAATGCTAGCTATAGGGCCATCGCAGATTTGCCCCGTGGCCTCAATGGCAGCCATTTTCGAAAATGGCCGACGCAAAACAGAGATTGGTGTAAAAAGATTGGTGTAAAACTTGCTCATTTAAAGATAGAAGCATGAAATTTGGTACATGGTATCAACATATGATGAGGTCAAATGCTAACTATAGGGCCATCGCAGATTTGCCCCGTGGCCTCAATGGCAGCCATTTTCCAAAATGGCTGACGCAAAACAGAGATTTTTCAATATCTCAGCTTCTAGTTCACTTAGAATCGTAATCTTGGTGTCTATACATATATATTTAGTGACAAGGATTCCAATGGAACTAATTCCAATTACTTATCCCTGGCCTTAATGGCAGCCATTTTCCAAAATGGCCGACGCAAAACAGAGATTTTTCAATATCTCAGCTTCTAGTTCACTTAGAATCGTGATCTTGGTGTCTAAACATACATATTTAGTAACAAGGATTCCAGTAAAACTAATTGCAGTTACTTATCTACATGAGATTTGTATCTCCTATGATCGTGTTCTGAGTATTATTGTGCAAATAGCTTCTACAAGCATAATTTTTTCTGTCACAGAAATTAATGTAAATATTGAAAGTGCAACATTACATAGCAAATCATTTACAAAGCATAAAAGTCAAATTTTCAATATAATTGATTTTGAAGCCTGCAGTCAACTGCTAAAACAATTTCTAACATCATTTTAACCTTAACAAAACATTTAAAAAAAATTAATTTAACGGAAAAAAGCATTTATTTGCATGTTTACAATCCCAAAGTATTACAAAGATACTCGCCGCTTGCTTTGTTGTGAACGTAGCTTGTCAAAATAAACCCAAACTAGCGCACATTTAAAAAAGTGCTTTTTCAAATATTAAAAAAAACATTCAACTGGCACTTTATGAGGTTATCTTCTATTTTAGTCCCTCTACAACTTCAATAAAAAAAAATTGTGCTTGTAGCACCTACATGCACGATAATAAGAAATTTCAACGTTAAGTGATCGTTATTGTCGATGGCTGCAGTGGTGAAGAGATTCAGAGGGCAAACAGTTTTCTCCATCTCAAAGTGATGACAGATAGTATCACCGAGACTTGGGGAAATACTCAGAACACGATCATAGGAGCAGTGCTCGAAATGGAAAATTTTACGAAACGGAACGCTAGTCAAAGATATGGGAGCATTCACGTTAATTTCATAGTATTTTCCACAATAATTCATTTGACGAACCGGAACGGAACGCTGACGAACCGGAACGGCGTTCCGGTGCGTTCCGGTCCATTTCGAGCACTGCATAGGAGATACAAATCTCATGTGGATAAGCAACTGCAATTAGTTTTATTGGAATCCTTGTTACTAAGTATGTATGTTTAGACACCAAGATCACGATTCTAAGTGAACTAGAAGCTGAGATATTGAAAAATCTCTGTTTTGCGTCGGCCATTTTGGAAAATGGCTGCCATTAAGGCCAGGGATAAGTAATTGGAATTAGTTCTATTGGAATCCTTGTCACTAAATATATATGTATAGACACCAAGATCACGATTCTAAGTGAACTAGAAGCTGAGATATTGAAAAATCTCTGTTTTGCGTCAGCCATTTTGGAAAATGGCTGCCATTGAGGCCACGGGGCAAATCTGCGATGGCCCTATAGCTAGCATTTGACCTCATCATATGTTGATACCATGTACCAAATTTCATGCTTCTATCTTTAAATGAGCAAGTTTTACACCAATCTTTTTACACCAATCTCTGTTTTGCGTCGGCCATTTTCGAAAATGGCTGCCATTGATTCCACGGGGCAAATCTGCGATGGCCCTATAGCTAGCATTTGACCTCATCATATGTTGATACCATGTACCAAATTTCATGCTTCTATCTTTAAATGCGCAAGTTTTACACCAACCTTAGTGACTTGGTTGAGACTAACCCAATAAGGTAAAAAGTGGAAAAAACTCAAAACAAATTTTCTTTTTTTTCAATTGGCACTATATCAGATTTTGTTCAGAATTTCATTCTGAGCACAAAAATGCAATTTGTTTGCTTGTAGCACCAAAATGCACAATGTTACGCTAATTGCTCTGACTAAGGTCCTTAGAAAGTGCTAAGCAAATGCTCCAACAGCACTCCTGTCCTTTTTGCAATATTAATCGCAACAATTATGATTGCTCGGAACAGAAAAAGTACAAAACCTCCAACCCATATACATCATAACAAAATCAGTTGTGTATATAAAACCTCAGAAAAGTTAGCATCAGACTACATACATCATCAGTGTGTGTGTATATAAATACCTTTATAATCTGCGACTGTATTGAAAATCTGCTTGAACACCTGTGCCAGGTGTGCAATCCTCACCATGCCATCATCCTCCTCTGCCAAAGCCAGGTGCCTACAACACAGCAACAAATCATTAAAATTTATTTAACTTACTTATTCACGGTGCTGGAGATAAACAAATCCTTTAATTAATTAAACACCAAAGCTCCCTTACAACATGCACATAAACTCTGAATTACAACACAGTTGCGAAGATGGTTCCTATAATGAAGCAACTGGCCACATAATAATTTTAGCTTATTATAGCACATTATAAGGATGTTTCAAGGTAATCAACTCCGTGGGGCTATGAACTGAGGCAATTGATTCCAACTCTAGATAAGAAATAAATGACTAATTTCTACCTGGTTCGAACTGATCTTGAAGTTTTGATGGCAGTGAATTGAGCAATAAACACGTCTGTGGAAAACAACAAAAGAACAAGTTCTCTCATGAAATAACGACTGTTTGGTCAGAGGGATTTCTTGTGTCATGTTTTACGTTTTTGTTGAAAGCATCTGCCTAAACAAAATAATCAGGAAGTCAGAGTATGCAGTGCATTATGCATGCATGCATCTACGTATCAAAAAACTTAATATAGCACCAGTAAATAAAAAATTGTAATTTATAACTTCTAATGCACCGGTGTCTAATGCACATGGTATTAACTGAAGGCGCAGGTACCCGTCGACAATGTTACACAAATTGCTACCTAAAGAATTTTAAAAGGTGTAAACTAAGATATGCTGAAAAGGTAAACCAAGCAGAGTCAAATGAAGTCTGTTCCAAGAGGGCACTCCAACATGGGAGAAGCATCATGGGCTCCACCTCACATACATGAAACCAACCACCTGCATGTTCCCACATTGCATTTGATCTCATCTGAAAAATTCCATAATGCCATTACCAGAGCGCTCACGATAATGACATCTTGGAATCTCATCATCTGAAATCAGATTACCTTATATTACACGTATCGAACACGACACAAACTCCTACCAGTTTTGTTGAAGGTCTCCTTAAGTGGTTCGTCTTTGTCTTTTGCCGATGAACTCCTCTGCCTCTTTGACTTCACCTTTTCCACGTTTCGCAGCAGGAAGATGCCGCGCTTCTGGGCAACACACCGCTCACGATGAGATATCGGTTTAAGCTGTGGCAACTGTTTGTCATGGAGGAGTGCCTAAAACAAAGACAAAACTATTAACTTATCCATGGCTTGTAACTGAGCTCCCCCTGTGTAGTCTATTGTGCACGAGATGTTACTGAAATTGACAAGTAACGTATGATATGACACAACAATTCAATTAGACACCTTTCTGCCCCAACTTGATGCTGGTCATAGCTTGAATCCTGAACAAACACATAGCAATTAGGCACAGAATTCAGAAATAAAAAATCATTTTTAAAAACCTATTCAAAAATATAACTGATGATAAGTCATGTGTGCAGTGCTTTTAAGTAGTAATATATCAAAGAAATGCTTTTAACATGTACAAATACTTGAATTTTTATCGCATAAAGCCACCCTACAGTCATCAACACAAGCAATGAAACCGTGCAAAAGAAGCAGGATAAAAGTTACAGGTTATACCAGACCTACTCCCTCTTTTTAATTAGCAGCAGCACTCAACAAATGTTTTATAACAAATAGCTGACATAAGGAAAAGATGAATCATAAAACAGAAACTATGCAGCACGTAAAACTTGGTTAAGATAGATTAAGATTGCTGACAGTTCTCTGCCAAGCTACGCACCTTTCTGCTTCGTAGCTTCCGCCAGCTATGACAGCCAGATGGGTCATCTTTGCTGCTTCGATCCCTGGCCTGTCCGTTAGCCCGCTGCTGCGTGCGACCACCAACAACACGGCGACAGTTGACAGAACCACACTTGCACTCTTGCTGGACAACATAAAAAGAGTGCTTCAAGAGTTAAAACCAAATTCTGTCACTAACATACACCACAAACTCGTTACAATATACTGTTTGTCATAACATGGTCACCAGCATGGCTTCCAAAAGAACACAGCCTCGTCGTAACAGTGTCTCACTATGATGCAATACTCGGTAAGGCTCTGTATCAAATGGAATCATGGACATTGTACCAGACTTCAACAACCATTCAAAGTATGAGAGCCACCTAAAAGCACTATTGTGATTGTATTCATCATTTCATGGTTCCAAGTTGTCTGGTTGAGAGCAGATCTAAGCAGTTTCTCTTGAAGTGCTTATAAACTTAAGATTACAATTAAATTTACAGCCATCAATCATAATGTAATGTAAAGTACACCGACCCTTACACCAGTACATTTAAATTAAAACCTCTCATAGTTGCCATCATCATACTCATTACCCTAACACACCTGACGTTCAGGGAGACCTCAAACAACAGCCGATGTCTTGAGCGGTTCTTAAAGATGCCACATGAAAGCTCAAATACATACGAGCATGTATGCATATAAACATACACAACCATTGGATGACTGATTCGCAGAGTATCATACCTCAGCAAAATAGCTGAATTCACGAAAGATCATACCTGGCAGTTTAGATTATATGAGTGGAAGTTGTAATCGTAGGTGAGCTCCGTGTTTGGATCGATGTCATGCTTTGCAAAGAGAGCGATTCGATAAACTCCATTGACATTCCTGTAAAGAAAAATCACCACCAGTTCCTTTGAAAACAATTACAAGATCGTACTAGTTCCGCAACTCAGATGAACTTGTCCCCTTAGCACGCATTTCGAAAATGCAATGTCATGTCTTTTAAATGGGTTGGGCAATCCACCTGGAATAACCTTCCTTCAGACCTGCATGCTCTTTTAACCAGGTACTCTGCACACACCTTGTACAAGCATTTGTTTTGCCAAGGCTGGGCTGGGAGCAACTCTGAGTAGGCATCTAGGATAGGTGCTAAATAAATGCTCGGAACCCTCCTACCATCTCATGAGCACCTCATGAGTAGCTGTTCTCTGTTAAAGGCACCTGGAAAATCTGATGTGTTTACACTGAACTGTCTTTCCACCATTCTATTAAAACATTGACAACACGCGGCACCTGCTCAGCACAACAAAACAAATGTTAGCTCACCACTTTTGCATTTCGCAGTTCGGCTGGCAGGAGTGATTGACCAGCCGACAGATATTTCCCATTCGGTAGCCATCGATGACCATTCCACTGTCGAGATTCAGGCAGTAGTGATGTCGCTCGTTCGAGTACTCCACGGTCATTCGTCGCCGGAATTCCTGCTCACTCACAACCTCTCCTAGATACTCTGTGATAAACTGGCCTGAAATATTTCATTTCATTTTAAGTCACATATTTAACACAAGTGACATGTCAGACATGTCATATATATATATATATATATATATATATATATTATTTAACAGGAATGATTCACTACACGCATTATAGACATACATGTTTATTATCTAAAAGGAGTGTTAAATATGCTAAATTATATAACAGAAGTTTCTGACAAGATGCATTTTATATACATATAGCTCATATACATACTTATTATCATTATTACCATTACTGGCAGTATTCTATCATGATCTTCAGTTGAAGACCATTCTGTTCTATCATGTGCTTCAGTTGAAGACCATTCTGTTCTATCATGTGCTTCAGTTGAAGACCATTCTGTTCTATCATGTGCTTCAGTTGAAGACCATTCTGTTCTATCATGTGCTTCAGTTGAAGACCATTCTGTTCTATCATGTGCTTCAGTTGAAGACCATTCTGTTCTATCATGTGCTTCAGTTGAAGACCATTCTGTTCTATCATGTGCTTCAGTTGAAGACCATTCTATTCTATCATGATTTTGTTTCACATATAAGGTCTGTCTTAGCAATCTCAACCTTCAAGTGACAACTTAAAACGTTCTATTTCGTCAATCTATCGGCCACCTAGCTTCCACCCTCGGCTGCCTATCTCCACTCCCTTTAGCGACTGACTATGCCTCTGATTCAAGTAATTGACCCCTGGCATGCAAATCTCATATTATTAATTCTTTCAGGTCAGGAGTGAATCTTACAAGCTATCTTAAGGAGGTGCTATATAAATTTGCACTGATGATTACAATTTTAAAATGCTGAATTAAGCCAAAATAATTTCTGTCAACATCAACGGCCTTTGTTGTCATAAGATGTTGTTAAACTCTGAATCCATCCATACTGTAGTAACAAGTTTGAGAAGGCAACTAAGACTGTCAAACAACCTTCTGTTGAGGCTGTTACTCTACCTGCGTGTACGGGTTTGCCTGTCCGAACACCGTATCCCCTGTCGATGGTGAGAAACTTTTCGAGCCCCGGTGCCCACTGATGCTTCTGGATCCTCTGGTTGTCGCAACGGTCAACGCAGGGACAGGCGCTTGGGTTGCACTCCGTATACACCAGCCTATTCAGACACAGCTCCCCACAGCCCTTTTCATTTGGATCTTCAGGAAGGACGCAGTTGCACTGGTGAGGCTCGTAATCCTTACACAGCGGCTTAACGTCGACATACACGTCTGTTCAATAAAACACAACGCAGTCCCATGAAACAGAAGATAAGTACGGATAAGGCAAGTATGACAACTATGGTTAGGTAGGGTAAGAGCACATGGCATGGTAAGGTATAGTAAGGTATGGCAATTGTAAATTAAGGCAGAGAAGGTAGGGTAGGGTCAGAAAGCTGACATAAGGTAAGGAGGGTAGGATTAGGCCGAGCAATGTAAGATAATAATAATAAAAACGACGACTTCTATTGTGCTGTAACACAGCCAGCCCTTGGTGTTACATGGCAAGGTATGGTCAGGAAGATGATTACCAGTAGTCACTTTTACATTTAGTCATCGACAGTTTTTAAGTCTATACATTTGCCAGTGATGATGAAGTACATTCAGGCTAAGTGAGCATTAACTGGAGATAAGATTTCAGCAGCGTCAAGACTCACTGTTGCGGATCTTCTTGTAAGTTGGTGAAGCAACCTTTGGCTTTCGAAGCTAGGAATGAAAAATTATATCAAAAATTACTTCTTTTTCAGCAAATGAACACAACAGATGCAAATTAAAAAAAACAAATTTCCCATTTGAAACAGCACATGAAGTATTATCTATGTTTATGTACCTATATCTCAAGACCCTTCTCAAAGTTAACTAAAGATGGTTTACAACTGAACTTGCCATTATTTCGGCATGGACAATGACTTTGCTCATTAGTAACCATCAACCTATGCTTAAGCATTATTACTATGGCACTATACAAGTTCCTGGATTATCACTTTAACAAAAGTCAACGCAACAGAACATGGGTGGAACAGAAGACAATTCTAAAAGGAAGGTACAAGACAGAAGAAGAGTAATAATAATCTTCGTTAACTGATTCAAACTGACAAGAACGCAGTAAGATTACATGATATAGTAGTAAAAGATGATAACACGTTTAACAGGAGTTGAATTTAACTGAAAAGCAGCCATGCAAGGCGCCCATCTCTTCTACTGCTCATTTTACAATTGCCACCTAGGGAATGAAGGCTGAGTTAACCTTGTGGGGCTAGCGGGTATCGAACCCGCATCCTTCTGATCTTCGTGCCAGCGTGTTACCATTCAACCATCAAGGTGCTATAATAATAATAGTACCATGTTGTGTTCCTTCAGCCACCAGATGTCGTAAGGGAGCTCAAAATCTAAGACCTCCAAGCGCAAGTGTCGTCCGTAGTGAATTGGAGGTGGCAGGAGAAAGGGCCTCTTGCCCTCTCCACCCTCTGGGAGATTTTCGTTTCCATTGGCTACCTTGCCTGAAATGGGTCTAAAATTCAAATAACAATACCCATTTACAAATAAATGAGATTAGACCAAGAGGTATAAACAAATAAAGTATCACCCGTGTAACTAAGATAAGAAAAAATTGATTTTTGAACCACACAAATGCAGAAGGTAAAAATTCAGCAATGGTCGAATTGTACGACATCATTTGAAGCAATTTAAGCATTTTTTCAAAGTCAAATGTTGAATGCTGGTAATATACACAGTCAGTGCTCGAAATGGACCGGAACGCACCGGAACGCCGTTCCGGTTCGTCAAATGCATCCGTATTATCGTTCCCTTTCGTCCAGATATATTATTGTGGAAAATACTATGAAATTAATGTGAATGCTCCCATATCTTTGACTAGCGTTCCGTTTCGTAAAATTTTCCATTTCGAGCACTGTACACAGTTTTATCTTCCAAAACATTTCAACAACATATAAACAGTGTTATTGTAGTGCTCTGCAGTGATATTTCAGTTAACTGAAATAGAAACTGAAACGAAAATTATGAATTTCCGTTTAACGAAAACTGAAACGGAAATTATTTGCAAAACGGAAACTGAATAGAAACGGAAATGAAAATGTCAAAACGGAATAGAAATAGAAACGATAATTAATTCCGAACGGAAATTGTTGAAAATAAGTAAAAATTTTCTGCGTTTGTATTGGGTTTAGTTGGGCTAAATCGTTCACTACGTTACTCTACAGGTTTGGGCGGACCATTTATTCTGGTTATTACTCGATATCCATGCATCGAAATCTATGTTGTATGTTAGAGTTAGGTTGCTATGTTTTCCATTGAGAATGAGTTTATCGCGACTATTGGCTGGATGCAAGCGCCAAAGCGGTCTGGCAGTATTTTGCTTAGGCCTATGATGAGAAAACGAAAAAGATTTCGTGTTTAGTGAAAGTTGGTTCAGACATTAACAATAAACCATGTGGACTGCAGCTTGTCGGCAAGAATTCGACTAATCTGAAGGTAAAATATCTAAGCGTATCATAATAGTTCGAAACTTGCGTGTGTCACGCCTTAGGCGGGAGTGTTACTGGGCCTGGGCCGCAAATTGGACAGGCCGACAAACAATAGACGTACAGACACACAGCCAGACAGACACTTCTTCTGGTTCTTCACAATCCCCTAATTCATCCAATCCTCCGTCTTCCAAGCGTTCTCTAGACCAGAGGTTCTCAAACGGTGATACGCGTACCACTATTGTACCACCAGGTCTCAAAGTGGTACGCGAAGAAATTTAAAAAAATTTCTATGACTTTATGCCCATCTTTATCAATTTTCCCCATCTTTCTTTGATTAGCAATTAACTATTGAAGCCACTATTCTACGTAACCGTAATTGTAATCTCCAAACTTCTAAAGTGCCACTGGAAGGCCAAGAGCAGGGCACCAACCTATTACGAGCGCTATTCACGTCCACCATGCGCTTCTTTTTCTTTAAATTTTCTATGAGTTTTGCCCATCATCTTTCTGCATCCACCATGCGCTTCTTCTTAAAAGTTTAAATTTCTCTACGCTAATTGCAAAGGGATTTCGCGCTCGTCTGTTGCTTTTGATCTGACCTTTGCTGGTGGTATGCTAATATTCGATTTTTTTCACCTGGTGGTACAATAAAAATACAGTTTGAGAACCGCTGTTGTGTGTCAACGTTTTACGTTTATATATCTATATATGTAAAAACTGAAACTGAAATTTTCCAGAAACTGAAACGAAAACGGAAATTATTTTAAAACTGAAACTGTAATAGAAACTGAAATTATTTCAAAACTGAAACTTGAACTGAAATAGAAATTACGAACCCAAAACTGAATAAAAACTGAAACTGTAATTATTTTCAAAACTGAAGTATCACTGGTGCTCTGAAAGTCTGAAACCCCCAGATTTATTGATTTCTCAGCTTAAACATGAACAAAGAGAGTTCCATCTATTGCAGAAAAGTACGTCAGTTTTAAAACGCATGCTGAACTGTTTTTAGTTATTTCAACTCACTCGTCCTTGTAAGTAACTGAGTAGATTCCAGCCTTCTGGAATTTCTTCTTTGGAAGCTGACCAGGATCTGATGTCCGGTTGGATGGCACCTTCGCAGGAACTTCGTAGTCACTAGTTTCAGTCACACAAAAACTTTCGTAAGTGATTTCAATCACCAATGCTTTCAATCAACACAAACAATGGTTCAATAAATCACCATAAATTAGTTGATTAACTGGTGCTAGCAAAACAGAAATCTTGAAGTAACTTCACATCATTATTTTGCTAACAGGCTGATGCTCAGTCAAGTCCACTAATTACAGAAAGGACTGAAATGTACTAGTCACAGAAATGTATGTACACGAAGAAGGGAAGAGCAGTCCCTAAAGCTAGCCCTGTGGCAGCCATGAGTATGAAATGTTAGCGACTTCATTTTCTTAGCCTCAGCATACAAGGGCAAGAGGCCAGTCCTCTCTTTCACCATCTCATCTTCCCACTGACAGTGCGCAGTAAGTGTACTCATCATAGCTGAGTTGGCTATGGGGCGCAGGCGGAGCAGAAATCTCGAACCAAATTTCTGCCCGGTTGGGGATTTGAACCCCGACCGACCTCACGAATGACAATCCAGCACGCTAACCACTACACTA
This sequence comes from Allolobophora icterica, assembly GCA_963556255.1. Classification (NCBI taxonomy): domain Eukaryota; kingdom Metazoa; phylum Annelida; class Clitellata; order Crassiclitellata; family Lumbricidae; genus Allolobophora; species Allolobophora icterica. Next base: position 11,763,804 of record OY744616.1, read on the forward strand.
TCAAGCACCCCATCACTCCTGTACACGAAAGACAGTATAAAATAATGGTTAGAACTACCGCAGATGCGGTGTATACAGTTATATTAACATATGTTTCCAAATTTTTGTATATATATGTGCCAGCGTGAATGACGGTAAATATAAGTAATTGAGAACTAAACTTGCTACACAAAACTGAAAAAATTCACCTGAAAGAATCTGTCCGAAGTCTTTTTCTGCCTTTTGTTTTTAGTTCAGGCAGAGGTTCATAATCTGATTCAGGTTCTTCCAAAAGTCTGATTTCATCCATCCACACCTGATCATCAGAAGCATCCAATTTATAAGTGTCTGCATCAAATGCAACAGTGTCTGGTGATGAAACTTGTCCCAGCGCGCAAGTCCCATCAGAAACTGCTGCGACAGTTGACAAGTCACTTTTAGCCTCTAGTTCGCCAAGGTGCATGGGTGGACCGTAATCCACAGTCTCTGCCTCCGTGACATCCTCATCATCGACATTTTTTTCGGTCTGTTGATGTGGAACGGTCTTTTTCCTTCTGTTGGAGGTCAGCCGATTTCGGTAGCCACGACCCTTACGACTTCGCACTCGTCTAGGCACCGATTTCAGTTTGTCTTCCTCAAGAAACAGTCTATTTACCACAACTGAACATTCGGAACTGGCAGCCATTTGGGATGACACGCTACGGGCTGGCGATCTCTCGACATTGTTTACTGCGTCACACAACGGCTTAATTTCACTCTGTTCTGATGACACTTTCGCTTTCGTTCTTTTGATTTGCGACATGCGGCCGGATTTTCGTTCCTTTTCACGACCTCTGGAGATACCTGGCAGCACACTTTCAACGAAATTTTCTGCAGCATTTTCGTCAGTTTCTACACATGAAGATTCTCTTCTGTTGTGAATTCCTAAGAACGCAGCCACTTTTCCGTCACACAATGGCTCAATTTCACTCTGTTCTGATGACACTTTTGCTTTCGTTCTTTTGATTTGCGACATGCGGCCGGATTTTCGTTTCTTTTCACGACCTCTTGAGATAACTGGCAGCACGCTTTCGACGATATTTTCTGCAGCATTTTCGTCAGTTTCTACACACGAAGATTCTCTTCTGTTGTGAATTCCTAAGAAAGCAGCCACTTTTTCGTCACCCTTTGATTCTGCAGTGGCATCTTTCAAGTCCAGATTTTCTTGTTGAAATTCACTGAATAAATTACGATTTTCCGATTTCAATTGCATTTCACGGTTTTTGGCCTTGCTTCTGCGAGAAACACGCTTCAGGCAGGTGGGTACAATCGGAACATCACCCTCGCTAGAGTTATCATCAACTTCGTCGTTCGAGTTCATCGTAAGAAAGCTCTGGAACTGTGCCTGGAAATCAGATGGTGAAATATGTCCTCTGTCTGAACTAGAGTTTCTCAGGTTTTCCTGGGATATCTCAATGTTTCTAACTGGACTGGTGCTGGTGTAAGCACTGCCCAAGGCAATGGGATCAGCAGAGTGGTTTGAAATCAGTTCACCTACAGTAGGACATGGGGACATACCCGAATTCAGTTGTGGCAGATCCAAGGCAGGCAGATCTAAGGCTGAACCTGAAATTCCAGAAACTGGCACTGAACATAATTCTGGTTTTGACTCGTTTGGCAATGCACATTCCAACCTTGGCGACCGCCTACGATAACTGCGCAAAGAAACTGCTCGATTTGTTTTACTGGCACCTAGAACAAACAACTCGTCAGAAGTTGGAATTATGCAATCCACAAGAGTCAAATCTGCCCTGAGTCGTCTTCCACTGACATCCGAAACATCTTCAGGAAGTTCTAAAAAGGGATCATCCACATATCGAGCAACACAGCCGACCTTTCTCCTCGAAGACCTTCTTGGGGTAAGACTCAAATGTTGCGGACCTTCGATGGACCGAGCCTTTGGATCCAATGACTCTACAGATTCCTGAGTTGGGACAAGTGCAGACAAATCCTTGTTGGAAATATCTGGGAGTAAATTGCTGGGTTCTGTAAAATGCTTGAGATGCGACAGTGAGTCCATAGAATCAGCGTTACAGCGATCGGAAATCTGCATACGAGAGATCCGTGTTTGCGGCAAACTGAGAAGAACTGCCTCGTCGCTTGTGTTATCCTGAGATGCTGCAAATGTGTCGGCTCTTAACGTTTCACAGGCTGAACCAACCTTTCCTGATGCACTCTGACTTTTCTTTCTTGACTTAGATCGCAAATTTACATCAGAATTCATCTTGCATGTTGATTCAGACCATTCCAGAGACTTTGGCTCGTGCAAAGTTTTTTGCAGGATAGAATTTTCCGCCATAGTTTGACCAACGTCTAATGCAGGAGTCCCGTTGAGATCAATTAAGTTCACCTGGACTCCAATTTCTGCCGTCAATTTTTTAGGTAATGTCTGATTTTCGCAGTTCTGGCATTTCATACTGACCTGAGTACATCGACTGAAAACCTTAACAGCAGTACTTGTTGCAGCGTTAATAGAACGCAAATTCATTTCGTCCTTTCCTAAATTGTGTACGTTTGACTGCATACACGACGGATCTAAATAATCAATTTTCTTATCTGGCTCGTTTCTTGCGATTCTGTTCTGCATCCTTGGGCTAATCCTGGTTGGCAAATTAGGAGCAGTCTTTTGCTGCTTTGGCAATGCCGTTTTAGCATTGGACACTGTAGAATTACAGCCATTTTCTGACCTTCGTCCAGCAGCCTGATCCGACAGTTTTATGTTTCTGAATGCAACCTTTAAATGCTTAAGCTCACCCCGTATCAATGAGACGGGATCTCTACAGCTCATGGCATGCCTCTGGTACTTTTTGCTTAAGCCTTTAAGAATAGGCTTTGGCTCATCGACATGTGATGAAGGCTCTTCGCTCAACAAAAATGCAGAAGATAACTGAGCTGACGTGCACGATTTTTCTGTGAAACTGATACCAGAAGCCGATTTTGCCAAATCGCTGAAATCACAAAGCATGCCAATGTTGCTTGGGTGAAAAGGTTCGTGATCTGGACTTCTTCTACCCGAACCTGCGGGTGTAGGCCAGCTGCCCCTTAGCCAAGAATTACTTCCTATTACCAATTTGTCATGTTTGGCTTGATCCCTAACCAGCTGAAAAGTATTTTTCCATTTTCCAATGTCGCTGTCACCATTCCACTCACCCACGTTTAGATCAGGAACAGTTTTAGAATCCACAAGGTCACGATGTTCCACACTATCATCCACAACTTTAGACTTGGTCTCATGACCGCTGGATCCATCGACTCGCCGTCTCTGAACTCTTGAAAGCCGACCTCTCCTTCTGCGCTTTCCTTTTCCTTTGACGGAATTATCCAATTCACGGACCAAAGAACTGCTAGCTGGCGACAGAGGTCCAACCAACTGCATGCTGGTCATGCTACTTCTCGGATCAGTCAGGTTTGAGTCCGCTTTTCCATTGCACACTCTCGCTTCTTCATCAGCTCCGGATCCTCCAAGTCTGAAGTCCTGGTTAACTGGATTCTGACCCTGCTCTGCACCACCACCACCACCACCAGCTTCTATAGTACTGATGGAAACAGCCCTTCCCGAACTGTCAGCAGTTCTCGGTGATGACCAGATCTCTGGCATGATTATGCTTGTCTTTTCGTTCCTGTCAGCAGATGAAAGAGAAGGACTCGTCCATGTTTCCGAGGCACGTCCCCTTCCTAAACAATCATAGCCCTGAGGAAGTCTACAACTACCGAAATCATGAGAATAGCCGGGTAAACTAGGAAGTGGCTTCAACCCAGTTGTGCCATCCAAATGCAAAACTTTCTTGGCAGTGGCTAACTGCTTGCATGCCACAGAATACTGATCATCCACTTCTGCTGCACCTCCAACATCACATGATGTTTTGCCAGTGGACGAATTTGCTTTCTTAATGTGGTTACTATCTCTTTGCTGCCGTTCGCCAAACTGAAACGAATCGCACCTGTAATTATTTGTGAAATGAAGTCCACTGGTCTCATTTAAACTACCTGAAGACTCACCAGCTGATTCAGTTGCCCTGCCATTCAGCACATGACTTGCTTTTGCATCGCATCTGACGACATCTGGAACAATTCGCACTTTGCAACCGGCACCGCCCTTTTTAGACTTACGCTTCATGTTTACAACATTTCTGTGTACAATCCACAATGCAGGTTTTTCGACGTTAGCGAAGAAGATAATATCTATGATGATGCTTCACTCTTCCAATCAAGATTTCTTTAAAATACAAAGAGAAAAATTCTTAAATACAAATACCACAGACATTTCTTAGAGAATGACATCAAATGTAATTCCTTAATACTTTCTTACTTAGACTGATTTTGTTCCCGATTAGGAAACTTCATTACACCACAATTTATTCATTAAGTTCTACAGCGAGGTTCCATTAACATGCTTTCGTTGGGGACACGACAAACGACACGCCGCTTTTCCAGGACCGCGTGTAAAATGGACTAACGTAGACATAACCTATTGTCTAAATAAATCTGCTCATCTGTTCGTCTGACCGATCATCCGTCCATCTAACCGTCAGTCCGTCCTATCCAGCCATCAGTCCACGCTCATGCGTTGGACACAAACAGGGAAAGAATGGCAAAATTAGCATATTTTGTCAACAACAAACTGATTCATCTTGTTTTTAATCTATACAAAGTTCAACCGAACCTAAAGTAAAAGCATCAGCACAGCTGCTCTTGCATCAAAAGGTTAGAAGAGAGGAACGATTGCAATCATAATCAAAATAATCACGCTGTCAGTCTGGTCTTATTGTATTGCATTGTATCTAAACATTTATAAAGCGAAGTGAAGCCAAACATCTTATGCGATGTGATCCCAAAATCAAGAAAAAGAATCCAACCCAGCACATGATTGGATGCTGCTAGGTTATTCTGGCCACCTAATCAATGCAGCAAAGTGATTGGACAATGCACGTCACGTTATTTTGGCCACTTGCTCTAGGCCCGTGGTGCACAACCATTTTCAGCCAAGGGCCATTAAACGATTTCGTAAATCTTTTGGGGGGCCAAAAACTGCGATGACTCAGCTTAGTACAGATGAATGCATGCCAGAATTTATGACGATGATGTGTGCAGTCAAACACATATGAAAGTAAACATAAAGAGTTATAGGAGACTCATAAATTCATAATACTTCTCTATTACGAGAGTACTGATAGTTTTTCCAATGACCACAGTGCAAGTCCATGTAGACTTAATGTCAGTGCCGGCTCTTAAATAGTCGCTTTTCTGTTGGACGTCGTGGACCACTTGACAACCTGTCACAGGTCGGATTTGGCCCGCGGGCCGGACGTTGTGCACCACTGATCCAGGCAGTCGTGTTTGTTATTTTATAAATCGAGTAAGTTTCTGCAATGCATATAAGAATGTTTGAAACAGTTTGTATGCCACATTAATTGCTGCAGATATGATGGAAACAAATCGCGACATGTAGTAGACTACCAAATTGTCTTTTTGATTTCAAAGGCATGCATCCACAACTTCACCAAGTGTTGTGTTTATCTCAACACTGTTTGGATCTACGACCATGTCGTCATGGAAACCATTCACTGATAAATTGCTTATATATTCAAAATGGTCGTTCCAGTAGCATGCACTGCTCCCCTTACTCTTGCAGCCAGTGTTGGCCATATTGTTAGAAGTATTGAGACTGGAAGCGGTCATTTTTTTAGAATTACCGGCATTTCATCTGGATTCGAACATCATTAATATGCCACATCATGAGGTCTCACTAATAAGTAATAATATGCAAGATTCGGGCCTTTACAAGACAGTTTGTTCTGATATAACACGGCCAATCCAAGTCTATAAATGCCGACCTCTATTCTTGAACGATTACGCGCAGCATCCAGTAAAAAAATCAGTGCTGCAATATGAAGCATCTTCTCTGTAATTGGTAACAAGACGTTAGCTATAAATCAGGTTGTCTCAATACCAATGATTGACCAACCATCAGCGCTAAGCTTACCCTAAGCACGAAGAAACGCCGATCCGTACATAACATTAGGCATTAAATCCCGTCACCTTTTTCGACCGTTAAAGGTAATCCAGGGGCTCGCCAAACAATTTTCGATTTAAGTTTACCAATATACTACGTGAACAGATGGAGAATGTAGACTGCAATATTGCAGAATATATTCTGAAATGAACAAATTGAATTATGTGTAAAAAATATTTAAAAAAGCAAAAATGTACGTTCAGTTATTTTCTGATATTAATGGTTATGCAGAATTCAATCACATGGTTAGAGGCATGCGCCACGTTATTGAACGTAAGTAAGTTAAATATTTGCCATTAATTTTAGAGAATTCCAATGCCAGGTTGCAAAGTAAAATTCTATATATTTTCAATTAAACTCAATTGATATTGCTTTAAAATTTTGACTTAATTTTCAGTTGAATTACGAACTAACAATATGACGAGGATTTGAGATATGAAGAAAGGTTGAAAAGGTGTAGACTTACACTGTTACAGAGAAGGATGAGCAGAGGAGACCTAATGACTGAGGTTTACAAGATTATTGCTGGAAACGAGACAGCGCAATGGGAGAGGTTCTTTGAATTAGCAACACAGACTTTAAGACAGGGGTTCCCAACCAGGGGTGCCCGCACCCCCAGGGGGTGCGAGATGGCATTTCAGGGGGTGCGAGAAAGAGTAGGTAAACTTTTTTATCGGCTGATAGAAAATCCGTCATCTTAATACAAATGTCACGAAATTAACTTGTTACAAAAATTGGTTGCATTGAAGGCGAGGTCACATTTATTTTATTATAACAGAACTTGATATTAATAAATGTAATAATTGTGTGTGCATGCAGTATTTGTATCGTAGTGCAACCGGTGTCTTGCATTTGTAGGTCATTATTTTTGCTTTGAGTGCAATGTCATATATTGACATTATATTTTGAAAGAAGCAATGAGCAGGACAAATTTGTCAAAACTTTACGAACAGGTAAATTAGCTCATATTTTTCTCTTGCTGGTTCGCAGATTAACCCTTCATTTTTCATCATGTCAAAAAGAAGGAAATGGAATGATGAGTATGTGCGCTTTGGTTTCACTTGCACAACAGGAAATGATGACGTGCAAAAACCCCAGTGCATTCTTTGTAGCGATATGAATTTATTTGTGCATTTTATGCACGGCGTGAAAAGCTCATTTTTAGTTCAGTACTCGGACAAAACTACAGCCAGTCGGCAGTATTATCAGAGACTTCGCACCACACCCCATTCTCTGTCCTTATATTGGAGATATTTCCCCGGTAGATGTCTCTTCTCAGCCAAAGAAACTAGTCAAGCAGGACCCTAGCCCACCCTAGGACTAGTCAGGAATCAGTCGTGAGACCCTAACATATATATATAATGCCGGCGGCATTAGTCCCCTGCCGCACGGGCACGGCGGCATTAGTCCCCTGCCGCACGGCCACTGGTCAATGCCGCCACCGGCCGGCATTAGTCCCTTGCCGCAAGGGCCACCGGCCGGCATTAGTCCCCTGCCGTACAGCACCGGTCAATGCCGCCACCGGCCGCCATTAGTCCCCTGCCGTACAGCACCGGTCAATGCCGCCACCGGCCGCCATTAGTCCCCTGCCGTACAGCACCGGTCAATGCCGCCACCGGCCGCCATTAGTCCCCTGCCGTACAGCACCGGTCAATGCCGCCACCGGCCGCCATTAGTCCCCTGCCGTACAGCACCGGTCAATGCCGCCACCGGCCGCCATTAGTCCCCTGCCGTACAGCACCGGTCAATGCCGCCACCGGCCGCCATTAGTCCCCTGCCGTACAGCACCGGTCAATGCCGCCACCGGCCGCCATTAGTCCCCTGCCGTACAGCACCGGTCAATGCCGCCACCGGCCGCCATTAGTCCCCTGCCGTACAGCACCGGTCACTCACTCACTCACTCACTCACTCACTCAGACACTCACTCACTCACTCACTCAGACATGGGTAGGTAGGTAGGTAGGTAGGTATACAGATAAGACGAGGTAGAGAATTAACCAAATTTGTGCCCTATTGCAGATTTGAACCTACCACCTTCCCAATAACAGTCCAGTACGCTAACCACTACACTATGGAGCTTCCCGGTAGTCGGTGTTTCTTAAGGGCTTTCAAACATGTGGATATCTAATTTTTCCACCTGGCGACTGACTAGGACATTTGCGTTTCTGTGCAAGATTTAGCTCTCATTACAAATTTTCAGAGTAATAATAATAATTGATCGAGTCTCGCATTTTTCAACTAGTTTCTTCACCTCGCGACAACAAATCTCTTTAATGCAATGATAGCAATGATAGCAGGGACCCATTAAAAGGCTTCAGATAATTATGAAGTTTATATGAATGAACAAACTAGGCCTACCGATTAAAGTGAAGGTAGGAGTCAAATGAACGAGTTAGATAGTGAGTGAGTGAGCCAGCCAGTCAGTCAATCAGTCAGTGAAGGAGTGACTGAGTGAACGAACAGGTAAATAAATGAAATAGTTAATTAGGGAAGGAAGAAACGAATGAAGAAAGATATGCAAGAGGTATGATGAAAGTAGGAGAGAATTAGCAATTTAATGGACGATCTCATATAGCTTTATTAAGCTCATTCAATGTACTATGTTTTTCATATTAGGCCTACTAAACAAATAATTTAACAGATAATAACAACTGAAAATTAGAACATCCGCCCTCATCGTACTCTTGGAGCAATTTTTAGCCATTGGAGTCATTTATACACGAGCATCAGGGATTCCTTCTTTTTAATTTTGAAGGTACTGATATCCTCATACGTAATAAATAATATGAATAACTTTTGTAGGGGGTGCGAGCGCTAATTAAATATTTCCAAGGGGTGCGAGGCATAGGAAAGGTTGGGAACCCCTGCTTTAAGACATACGTAAAAATTATTTGAGTAACCAAAAGGTACATTAGGGCAGAAATTCTTCAGTGCAAGGATTGTGGATTTGTAGATTGGTCTGGACTGTGTCTCAGTGGACCCTGTCAGTTTACTAGTTTAGGCGTAGACTCTGGGGCAGCCGGGACACGCCCCCCAATAATTGAGATGGACTGTACACCCAATGCAACAAGTGTAGAATGAATAACCAAATCCCCCTCCTCCAATATTTTGGACAAGTTTACGCCAGTGCCTATCACAGCTTTTCAGAGTTGAGCATGGAGTAGTAGCCTAGGCTATTAAGCAGTAGGCCTACAAGTTAGCTTGCAGAGGTTCTAACACAGACTTCATGTCTTCCGAACTACTCAAAACTCTTGTGTTATGTTAGGCGTATGTTATGTTATGTTATGCCTGTGTTATGTTATGTTATGTTATGTTATGTTATGTTATGTTATGTTATGTTATGTTATGTTAGTCTATGTTATATGCTATTAAGACGGGTAAGACTCAAGAATCGTTTTCAAGGTTCTTTCATTATAACTCCCTGTAATATCAAAACCAGCCAACGTATCTTCGCCATCTATTTATCCCGTTTTCCCAATCATGCTCTCACTCCACATTCTCCTATAGGCCTACCCGTCCCCCAATTATAACTAGTCATCTTAAGTTTTCTCACCCAATCCATATATTATTATTATATCATTAGCTTGTCACACTGCTCTAGAACGATCTCCCTCCTGAAATCAGCAAAATCTCCGTTCCCGACACCTTCTGTCATGCACTCATCATCACCTGCTTCGAGTCCCTCTACTTATCACTCCTCATGCTTTCCATTCAAAACTGAAGTCCAGCCTTTTAAAGAAATCGTACCCTGATCAATTCAATATGTCGGCTTCTCGTTTCTCTCAACACACAGTCGTTTAAATTGTTCATCTAGGCCCTATAGAGGTGGTGGATCTCCATGTTCTTCCAAACCTATATAAATCCGAACATGTCTGACGCTATAGCCCTGAGGCAGCCAAGGGTATGAAGTGGTTAACGACTTCATTTTCTTAGCCTGAGGGCGGATGGCCAGTCCTCTCCCTCGCGTTCTCATCTTCCCACCGACAGTGTACGGTCAGGGTACTCATCATAGCTGAATTGGTTAGGGAGTGCAGATGGAGCAGAAATCTTGAACCAAATTTCTGCCCTGGCGGAGATTTGAACTCCCTACTTCTCGATCGACAGTCCAGCATGCTAACCATTACACTATCGAATATAATTTATATAACCGATATACAAAGATACTCGCTTGTAATTCGCAATTCGAATTAAATAAAATGTGTCAAACATAATTATGCACATGTATTGTAGCCTTTTGTATTGTATTGCATTTATAAATTTCTAAAGCACCATTCTCAGGACAACCTAATCAGAGGCATGGGCGTCCGTAGGGGGGCGCAAAGGGGCGCATTTGCGCCCCCCTGGATTTTGCAATTATGTTATAAAAATAAAATCTTCTGATTATTATAATTAATACAACAGTCCCAACCCGATTTTCAGTGCAAAGAAACAATTATTTAGATAAAGTCCTTGATCATCATTTATTTTAAACTTTTTCTATGCAAATTCTTTCTATGCAAAAGCGTCATTTTGGTCCCAAAATTTTTTAACCCCTCCTAAAAAATTTTTGCGCCCCCCACAAAATTTTCTGCGGACGCCCATGTGCTGGTCCACGACCGCTTCCTCACTCCTTTTTCATCACTGCTGGGGTGGCTCTTGATAGAGGGAGTCTGACTATAGGGCCTATATAAGCCATGCAATCCCAAAATCCAATATAGGCCTATAGCGTTATAATTTAAAATACACAGTAGGCTTAGGCCTATATATATTATTACTATTTGCTTTGTTGCCCTGTTGTAATATGAAATATACGACTATATAGGCCTACATTGTAATAGTCGCTGAGGACCGTACACGTTATAACCTAGGTCTATAATATTATTATGTAGCTTACTGTCATATCTGAGCATTATGAAGTCATTGTGACGTCACAGTGGACCCTTACACTGTCTTGAAAGTAATAGGAATTGCGAAAGAGCAGCGTTTTCAGTTTTGAGTGAGTCTACGAGACCCGGCCGTACGTGGGGCAAGAGGTGAGAGCTAGGTTTTTGGTGAGTTCGTTTACGAAGGATCAAATATTTGTCGTAATACTGGCGGGAGTTTGTTCCAGAAAGGCGGGACGGCTATATGGGTTTAGAGCGATTTGCAAATTTCAGTGATGATGTGACCGACGGACGGAAAAGTGTTAGGACGAAAGAGGAGCGGGTTGAGCGAAATGATTGGACCGTGAACAGCTGACGGAGATAGGAGGGCTGGAAGGATTCCAAAGGATTGAAGTATATATTGTAGGTGAGTGATATATTCTATTCGTTCGGGTATAGAAGCCAGTAGGCCTAGAGTTAGCTGAGAATTGGAGTGATCACTGATCATTGATGTATGTATAGCGGTGTTTCGTTTTTTTTATAGTACGGGCGAGGGCGTTTTCAATAGCTTGGAGGCGGTTTATTTGGGCGATTGATGTATGTGTTCAGAAAGAGCGAGTTGCAGCTATAGTGGTCTAATTTAGCGATTGTAGCTGCAGTTTTGAAGTCGAGTACAGCCTGTACAGGGCGGATTCTGCGAAGGTCACGGATATGCATGACGCAGAAGGGATGTGATGTGTTCGGAGAAGCTTAAGGTTTTGGTCAAAGATCACATAGGCCTATAGGTTGCGGACCGAAGATTTGGCAGTGAATGTGTGGGTCAAATTAAGGAGGCCCATATATTCAATTGCCAGGGAGTCCAGAGAGATGAGAGGGGAGGGGCAGAGGCGCTAGCTGCTGTAAGGCGAGTTTCGTTTATGTCGAGAAGAATTGGAACGCAGAGAGAGGAGTCAGAGTATAGGAAATCTTGAAGAATGTGGTGTAAATGGAAATCCCGAAGTGATGGATAAAGGCGCTTGAAGCAGATGGTGGTGGGTGAGTGGCAACATATGATGGAAGAACCGGAAATTTGCGGAATACAAAAGGGAGATCGTTCCAGAGTCGTGCATGGTGCAGTGTGGGATTTGGCACGGTTGGAGAAGTTGAGATAAGTGGTGACAGGGGGTCGAGAAAGGCTGAGATAGGAGACTGGGATAGGAGACTGAGATAGGAGACTGAGATAGGAGACTGAGATAGGAGACTGAGATTGGAGACTGAGAGAGGAGACTGAGATTGGAGACTGAGATTGGAGACTGAGAGAGGAGACTGAGATAGGAGACTGAGATAGGAGACTGAGATTGGATACTGAGATAGGAGACTGAGATTGGAGACTGAGATAGGAGACTGAGATAGGAGACTGAGATTGGAGACTGAGAGAGGAGACTGAGATAGGAGACTGAGATAGGAGACTGAGATAGGAGACTGAGATAGGAGACTGAGATAGGAGACTGAGATTGGAGACTGAGATAGGAGACTGAGATTGGAGACTGAGATAGGAGACTGAGATTGGAGACTGAGATAGGAGACTGAGATTGGAGACTGAGATAGGAGACTGAGATTGGAGACTGAGATAGGAGACTGAGATAGGAGACTGAGATAGGAGACTGAGATAAAAGACTGAGATTGGAGACTGAGATAGGAGACTGAGATTGGAGACTGAGATAGGAGACTGAGATTGGAGACTGAGATAGGAGACTGAGATTGGAGACTGAGATAGGAGACTGAGATTGGAGACTGAGATAGGAGACTGAGATTGGAGACTGAGATTGGAGACTGAGAGAGGAGACTGAGATAGGAGACTGAGATAGGAGAGTGAGATAGGAGACTGAGATTGGAGACTGAGATAGGAGACTGAGATTGGAGACTGAGATAGGAGACTGAGATTGGAGACTGAGATAGGAGACTGAGATTGGAGACTGAGATAGGAGACTGAGATAGGAGACTGAGATTGGAGACTGAGATAGGAGACTGAGATTGGAGACTGAGATAGGAGACTGAGATTGGAGACTGAGATTGGAGACTGAGAGAGGAGACTGAGATAGGAGACTGAGATAGGAGACTGAGATAGGAGACTGAGATAGGAGACTGAGATAGGAGACTGAGATAGGAGACTCAGATAGGAGACTGAGATTGGAGACTGAGATAGGAGACTGAGATTGGAGACTGAGATAGGAGACTGAGATTGGAGACTGAGATAGGAGACTGAGATAGGAGAGTGAGATAGGAGACTGAGATTGGAGACTGAGATAGGAGACTGAGATTGGAGACTGAGATAGGAGAATATAGGATAGGAAAGGCAAAATGAAATGAAAATGAAATGAAACGAAAATGAAATGAATACAATACATACACATACATACATACATAAATACATACATACATATATATACATACATATATATACATACATATATATACATACATATACTGTGATATACATATACATACATGTACATACATATACACATACATACTAATTTGCTTATTTACTTATTTACTAATTGACTTACTTGCTTGCTTACTTACTAATATACTTACTTGCTCACTTACTAATGTATCTACTTCCCTGCTTACACGGTGTCTGTGTTTTGATGTTGACAGATGTGCATTGAGAAATTAAGAGAAACAAGATGAGACAGAGACGTTGGCAATACATATAGAAAACTCGCTCAGGACCGAGCGAGGAATTTCTTGAAGGTCTCATAATTCTACCCATAGATGTCCCTAAGTCCTCGCGGAAACGAGCAGCCCCCTTAGCTAAGGCCGAGTGCTGGCCCGCAACCTACATCCCAGGACTTGCAGGCTCTAGCCGCCCGTGGGGATCTGCGTGCTCGTATGCTTCCGCTCGACACCTATGAGTAGAACTGTTGACCCTATTTAATTGAGAGTGGTGCTTGCAAAGACAAAGACAGAGATCGATGCCCTCCCGACGGAGGGCAACAGACGAAGACCGACGCGGCCTACCTGTAGCAGAGGCGTAATTTGTGGGGTCATGACCCTGTCAGCAGCATTTAATTTAGATAGGCATTATATGAGATCCCTATGGACTCTTTAGTCTATTCGGGTCCAACATGACGTAGCATCATATGGGATCCGTATGGGCTCGATCTATAGTCTATAGGGATCCAAAAGGCCTGTGATATGGCAATATGGGCCTTCTATCGGCTCCATATGGGCATACTGCTGGCAGGGGACGGGGAAACTATCGAAATTTGAGACCCCACTCTCTAGAGCAAAATGACGCCCCTGTCTACACCCGCCTGACGAGCAACCCGGGCTGTATACGGCGCCCCCTCGTCTGCTAAGTAAGTTATTGTAGGCTAATACAACCTGTTTGAAGACTGCAGTTGCGCCGTGTTGTTGTAGATCGTCGACACCAGCGGGTATGGTCTAAGCCCGATCCGAGCCTTAATATGCACATCCTGGCCACGTTTCGCGTAATCATTGGTTGATAGACATTGACGTCATAGTTATATTTCCCAGACAACAGTTATTATGACGTCATATATATTTATTTCCCAGACTTCCTTAATAATTGCAGAAAACAAAACTCGTTCTTCGATTAAAGAAATGTCGCAACTGTAATTGTAATTGAACATTTATGTAGCGCCACCTCGAGAGCAACCTAATCAGCATCCTGACTTAGCCAGTATGTTTTGAAAGTAATTAAGAATTGGTGTTTTATCAATTAGCAAAACAAATAGGGCCTATAAGAAAACTAGTCAAAAATCAGTTTGTCCGCATCAACTCGGCGCTGCTCTGCTCAATGCAAGTTGTCTCACAAAATTCTGTCTAGGGCCTCTGGTGTTCATCGTCTATAGGGCCTACCTCATCACTGCGCAGGTTATTTCTCGTCATGGCTTAGCATTCAAGTGCATGCATGGCGCTTTAGAAATTTGGAGTTTACGATTGATTTACGAGTACGATTACACCATTATTTCGAACTTCACTGCAGTGTAGGACCTAGATCTAGTTATATTTAATTATGCATGCATTTCTGTATTATATGCTCATGATAAAATTAATTGCAAATTATGTACGTAATCGTTTTGTTCAGTTTAATGCCTTTTCGTGTATCGGAGGTAAATAAATGATACATACTTACCTACATACTTACCTACTTATTCATCCTAAATAAGGATTCATTGGAACAGAGGTTTTTAATCCGCTGTCACCATATCTAACCACGGCTTCTAATTATTCTCAGCCGCTGATTCATTGATTTAGCCGCTGTGAAATTAGACACGGCCTAGGGTTAATCCAACAACCTATTATATATAAGGGGCCATCCATATATTACGTACACAAAAATCCGGGAAAATTTGACCCCCTCCCCCCTGTTCGCAAGCGTACTTTCTTCCACCACCCTCCCCCGAGTACGTACGTTTGACGCAACCCCCCCCCCGATGACCAGCTGCAGAAAGTGTCTGCACTTTAGGCCAGATTATTGAAGGGCCAATATAGACAAATTATAGGTGTCGTTCACAGCACAGAATAACTGCACATGGCTTTTATATGATGTAATAAAATGCCATGGGATGACTATAGGATAATACAGAGTTATAAATAGGCTAATGTGGACGTCATAATTAGAAATTTATTTTGGGTACGTACACATTTTGTTACCCCCCCTCCCCCCGTTCGCACCCGTACGCAAAATCGCCAAAATCCGACCCCCCGACCCCCCCTAAGTGCGTACGTAATTGGTGGATGGCCCCTAACGGGTTAATCGCAAGGATTCTATAAAAAAAAAGTCCTTGGGTTAATCGCAAGGTGGCTGGGTTACTCGCAAGGACCTTTTATACTAAAAATAGAATCCTTGGTTCATGGCAAGGATTCTAGGCCTATAAAAATCCTTGGGTTCATGATCCGTTCATCGCTTTAGTGGAATCACGATATATTTCTTACATCATGGTGGACTTCATAGGATTTAATTTAAAAATAGAAGTTTTTCTTCTGCGGCGACCTGGGATCTACAAAGCATTAAAAATGCTCGCTAGTGTCCATTAAGTGAAAGGGCGATTTGTTTCAATCGGCTCGACACGGTACCCCCAATTGACTGAGTGCAGCTGTTCTTGAGGATAGCGTCACGTGGTTAAAGTTCGTGTTTGGTTGCTGACATTTTTTGAAATGACAATCATTAACACAACAATGCGTAAGAATTTTGATGACAGTTTAATTGCATTTTATTATCAGGGACGTATCTAGCGTTGGGCTTGGGGGGCTTAAGCCCCCCCCCCAAACGAAGTTGAAGCCCCCCCCCCAAACAAGTCAAGCCGTTGTATGCTTACGGCTAAAATTCGTATGAACACTGTATAAATGTTGCCATATTCAAGGCTTAAGCCCCCCGAAACGAAGAAGCCTAGTTACGTGCCTGTTTATTATTTATACTGTGGTTGAAGTGTGGCGCGGTCTCAATCTCGCCCGATGTAAATATCATACTCCCCCCCCCAGAATGGTATAGATTAGAGTTCTGCGGACTCAGCCTACCTTCGCTCAAGTAAGTAAGCAAGTAATGGTTCATGAACACAATAAGTTCTTGAGTGTTTCAGTTTGGTTATAGGAAGTGTAAGTTGACATTTCCATCTGATACTTTAGCATTACGTGCTTGTTAATGATGCTATTAATTCACATAAAACTGATTACTTAGTTGCTTAAATCCCACAGTATAGTAATATGCAGGCTTTCTCTTTCCAACCAAAAAATTTCCTCAGCATTATATTGAATCTACCTCACATTTTCTACGTTGCTGTAGAAAATCACCAGTATACTCAAGTAGGTCTCCTTGTAGCCGATTAAGTCGTCAGATGATTTCTTCTTTATTGTTGCTGTTGTATTCTTATTTGGTTGCAGGAATAAAATGATTTGATTTGATTTTGAAGTTGCAATTTTCAAAGTCTGTTAATTGGCTTAGGTTTTTAAGCACTGAACAAAATGCAGAATTTACAATATATTGAAGGCTACTTATTATACCGTTGTTGGGAGCTATGGTGTGAAGCAGCTTAGAATGAGGTGTGCAGTGGCGTCACTAGGGCTGGTGTCGCCCAGTGCGGTAAGTCATGGTGTCACCCTCATTATAGGTTCAAAAAAGTAAATTAGCATAGAATTTCAGAAAAGAGGTGAAATGACCTTTTACTAGGAATTCGTCATCTTACAAAAATTTCATCATTTTGTCATGACACTTGGGTGCGTTCCGCACCCCCTCGTGACGCCACTGGAATTGTGATTTATCTGCATTATTTCAGAATCTGTGTTATAATGATGCATGTTTTAAGGAGGTTCTGTTGTACTTGATTTTTTTAGCATGTTTTCGCTTCTTGATTCTCTTCTTCAACTGCCTTTTGACGTTTGGATCTTACTTCTGTGTTGATCTGCCGAGCACTCTTCAGTATTACCTATCTGGGGTCTGGCACCTCAGATTTGAGATCCGCCATTTGAACTAGGCTATGGATCCCGCCACGTAGAAGAAGAGACACGTCACCTAAAAATTAATGCATTTTTGTTACAATAATCGATCTATGATTCTCACTGGGTCCTGCTACATCTATTCGTTGTCTAAATATTTTCTCTTCCCTCGGGGTTCTTGCACTGGGAGCGCCTCTGCCGAGTTCATGGTCTGAGATACCAACAAAAACAAAATTAGCGTAATCAAGGCGAGAGGAAACAAGTGAACAGGCTATGGTTTGCGACATGTTCTTAGTAAGAGCCGATCTGATGTGACGTATTGCTCTGATTTGATAGAAACAAGATTTACAAAGGTTTGTTATGTGTGGTCGAAATGTGAGCTTGCTGTCTAGCGTTACCCCAAGTGTTTTGACAGTGTGTGATAGTGACTAGAGGAGGCAGGCTTGTCATTTGTAAGGGGCCATCCATATATTACGTACGCAAAAATTCGGGAAAATTGGACCACCCTGTCCGCAAGCGTACTTTCTTCCCCACCCCCCCGCGTACGTACGCTTGACGCACCCCCCCCCGAGAAGACCAGCTGCAGAAAGTGTCTCTCTGCACTTTAGGCCAGATTGAAGGATGAGTGAGGGCCAATATAGACAAATTATAGGTGTCTCGTTCACAGCACAGAATAACTGCACATGGCTTTTATATAATGTAATAAAATGCCATTGGACGACTATAGGACAATACAGAGTTATAATGTGGACATAGAGTTATAGAAATTTATTTTGCGTACGTACACATTTTGTCCCCCCCTCCCCCCCGTCCGCACCCGTACGCAAAATCGCCAAAATCCGACCCCCCGACCCCCTAAGTGCGTACGTAATATGTGGATGGCCCCTAAGTGCTCACTTACATGACCAGTGCTTCTTCAAGAAAACTGATCAGAGGTGGTCCTGACCTGGCAGTACAAGACCACGATCAACTGTAGTGGTCTTCAACCGCTTGCAAAATGGAGGCAAAGAAAGGATAATAAACACGGAACATTAGTAATTAATTAATTAATTAAGTTGTTTGATTTAATCAGATTACAAGTTAAGTGTTACAGATAATTATTCAACTCACTCCTTGGAGCCAATACTGAATATAAATCTATGCATATTGGAGGCCTACATAATATAAACCTATGCATATTGGAGGCCTACATAATATAAACCTATGGATATTGTTAGGCCTACATAATATAAACCTATGCATATTGGTAGGCCTACATAATATAAATCTATACATATTGGTAGGCCTACATAATAATAACCAAGACACATGGTCAGACATACAGTTTAACTAGAACCTATGTGCATATGGATAGTCCTATAGGTATGCATGTATCAATACACTTAATATAGCGCCTTTTAAAGTACCTCACATGCAGAAGCTGCAGTCGTTCATACAAGCACATAAACCCAGACACAGACAAACAAGCTACGACAGATACAGACAGGCAGGTACAGACGCACACAGACAGACGGACAAAGAAACACACACACATGCACATATATACATAAGTACAAATGCCAAAAGGCCTTCATATGACGCAAGCATACACACCTATGCACACATACACATACATTCATACTTATAGACACATGCAGAAACACACACACCTATACACACACCTATGCGCACATACACATCTATACACACATACACACCTATACGCACATGCACAAACATACACATGCACACTCATACACATATATACACACCTATACGCACATGCACATACACACCTATGCACACCTCTACACACATGCACATACATACACACACATACACGCACGCAAACACGTATACACTCACACACACACACACACACACACGCACGCACGCACGCACGCACGCACGTAGCAACTGGAAGGCTGAAAGGCTATAGCAGGCTATTCTTCGCGTGTAATAGATCGTCTTAGCGCCTGAATAAATCTCTTACATGGCGAAACACGTTGAAAAAACAACCAAAGAGTTGTAACATCTGTTGTCGGCGGCTGACGCTGCATGCTCAAGTCTCCATCGGTATATATGCATAATTATTTACACTGATATATATATATATATATACATATACATGAGTATGCTGGTATATACTTATATTTTATATACATGGAACCTTAAGTTCGTAAACATATAGCCTATCATATCTAATCTACGGATGTGTATATATATATATATACACGCACATCTATGGGCTTATATGGATATTGTACATACACACAGCCAGTTTTTATATATTTGCATGCGCGCATATACACACACACATTGGCATTTGGCATATACGCAGACAACTATTTTAACATATAATACATGAAACGATATTCTATATATATATATATATATACATATACATATATATATATGCATATATATATATATATGCATGTACATGTTCTCCTGTATAGCAGGCGGATGCATGGGTGCAATGTCTGAACTGCAGACGACTGTTTAATAGTGTATGTATATATATATGTATATGTACATATGTGTATATATATATATGTATATAACGGTCCTGTAGCTTGTGATAGACCGTGCGGCATTATTTGTCAGCCTGTATGTTTGTGTGGTGACCAGTGCTGCTATCTGTTGCTATAATTCGTCTCTCTAAAGAGAGAGAGAGAGGGGCGCATGCATCTGTATACCGGTCTGTTGGTAGGTCGGTCTCTGCTGCCAAGGTCTCTCTCGCGTACTATACACCAGACCAGATGCTATAGAGACGAGGAAGACGAGAGCCTCATATCGTTCTGCGGCGAGCGACGTAGACCTGGTGTTACCGCTTCAGCGCCTGGTATTACCGCTTCAGCGCCTGGTATTACCGCTTCAGCGCCTTGTATTATCACGTCAGCGCCGAGTTATTAGAGCTGCGTAAACAAGAAAAGAACAAGCGGATTTTAAAGAGGATTTTTTTGTAACAGAAGGAAGAGGATCGAGGAAGAGGTGGAGGAAAAATAGGGGGAGGAAAAGTGGAAGATAAAGGAGGAAGAGGAAGGAGAGAAGTTAGAGGGGAGGACGAAGAGGAGGAGGAGGAAGAGTAAAAGATAGACGAGGAGGAATAAGAGTAAAAGACACAGAAGGAAGAGAAGGAGGAAGAGGAGGAGGAGGAGGGAAGAGGATCTTCCGATTTCCATCAACGGTCTTCCTCTGCGTAACCTGATGACCGTGGTGGTGGTGATGGTCAGCATGCGACCGACGATGTCGCGATGTCTCCTTATCGCAGCGTCCTTGCTCCTGGTCGCAGATCTGTGCCAACGACACTCGGCCGTTCTCGCCCAGTCCGCCCGACGAGCCTCCTATTCGCCCAGCACCAGACAAAACGCGTCGTTGAACGGGTGAGTCCGTTACATTACAATGATTCTTCGCTCATCTGATCGTGTTAGCAAATGCTTTACATACTTACTTACTTACTTTCTCACTCCACTCACTCACTTATGCACTCATTCACATTGGCGTAATTTGTGGGGGATACGAGGGGTACCCGTACCCCCACTTTTTGGACTGGGGTATCGTAGCCCCCACTTCTTAAATAAAACAATGCTAATAAATATTTTATTATTGTGCTTTCCCAGAGATGGTCTCCATGCGAAAAACTAAAGTGGAAAAGAAATTGGTACCCCCACTTTTTAGACCAAAGTTACGCCCCTGCTCATTCACTCACTCACAATACGATGAAATGAGATTTTAGTTGAATTGTTGTCAGATATAATATGTCTGCAATGAACCCTACCCTTGGATCTATAGGGACCTAGCGGAAGTGACCACCTGGACACGCCTGTTGCATACCTGCTCTTTCTTCTTTGCTCTCGAAAGATTAGGTAAGGTACCGTAAGGTAGAGTGAGGTAAGTGACCTTATTTTACGATTCATTTCCATACCTTACCTTTTCTCCTTGTAAATAGGTTGTTAAGTGTCTATGCATTGTAGACCAACGCGCAGAAATGTTACGAATTTACTTCCCAATCTCAAAGCTTCAGAAGCTACGGTCGTTGTAATTAGTAGTTCTTAGAACTGTTGTAATTAGTCACTTCTGTTGCGCCGATGTCTATAATGTACAATGCATCAACTGATGACGCTCCAGAACCATGCCAGAAATAATCAGGTCAATCTCCAGCAGACCAGTTCGCTAAGTCAGGGAGGAAGCTCGTGGTGGATAAGAGATGTGGTAAACTTAAGTATTAAGTTGTTAAGGATATGACATAAGCGACTGAGCCGAAACGACAGATACAGAGAAAGATACAAAGATACAGAGACAGATACAGAGATACAGAGACAGATGCAGAGACAGGTACAGAGATACAAAGACAGATACAGAGATACAGTGACAAATACAGAGACAGATACAGAGATACAAAGACAGATACAGAGATACAGTGACAAATACAGAGATACAGAGACAGATACAGAAATACAGAGACAGAGACAGATACAGTGATACAGATACAGATACAGAGATACAGATACAGAGATACATGGAGACAGTTCCAAAATCTAGGTAGCTACGGAATGTATTGACGTCTGCATAGTACTACAAAAGTAGTTGAATAGATATCAGCCGATCAGCGTCTGTTCTCAAATGTTACCAGATTATATGTCTGTAAAGGTCCCATACTCAAGCAGAAGGGCTAAACGTCGAGTATAGGCGCTATACTCTGCCATGGCAGGATTTACAAGACTTAGATGGGCATTAGATGGGACCCATATGAGCGCTATATGAATCCCAGATGACAACATGGGTCCTACGTTCCACGTGCATGGGTTCCACGTGCATGGGTACTGCTGGCCGGGTCAGCTCCTCGTCTTAGGTCCTTGAACCGTCAATAAACGAATCCCAAGGTCCTGAACACAGGACTAGTGAATCGTAGAACTTGCCATCTACTTTCCAGCGTACGCCCCACACACACACGCACACGCACCTACACACACACACACACACACACACACACACACACACACACGCACACACACACACACACACAAACACACACAAACACACACACACACACACACACACCTACACACACACACAGCGGTTGTTACACTCTAACTCGGCTCAGTGAGCTCGAACCCGCAATGGATGGATTGTAGATCAAGAGCTCTACTCATGTCAGTGGTTTAGAATGCGTGTAACACGCCTACGCCCCAGCACAACGGTGTATGTGGTATACACAAGAGCGGATGGTTGCTGTGGACACACAGCGGGGTGGGAAACGGCAGGAGGGCGGGCCGACTGCTGGTGACGACAAGTTGAACCTTTTGAGGGTAGGGGGATTACAATGGGGTGCCGACACGCATACTGTGTTGTCTTGGGTAGCGCAACAAGCGAGATGCTCTACAATGCAGAACGTAATTGTCGCTAAGTGCATACGGTTAGCATAAATAAGATTCCAGCATTGGCCAGACCTCGTATACGCCCAGGCCTACCTATACAGCACTGCAAGAGGCGGGATAGGAATGTCACCGTTTAGCCAGGGCTTAACGGAGGCCGGTGTAGCCCTGTATAGACCGAAATCGTTGTCGTCGTCCCATTTACAGATAAGCATGCACTTGGCGTGTATAGTTATGGAGTAGTTGCTATCTCGAGTGTTCCCCGTTCTATAGCAATGCGGTCTTTTGTGGCTGTCAGAGGAGAAAAACTTTCGGAGGTTGTTTTTAAGGTTTCATCGCAGTTCTCGGGTGACTTTAGCGGTAATATATGTTTCTAGCGGCGGATGGAGAAGTTTGAGGAATTTGAAGTATGCGTTGAATGCTGAGCAGGTCGGCCAGATTCGTAAATAGAATTCCTTAAGCGATTGGCTAGAGCGCTCGCCTTGTAAGGCCTGCCTCATTCCCGAGACGGTTACTGTGTAGGGACTTGAGCAAGTCCTCACTGGCGGCGATCTTGTTTGACAGGTGGGGGGACTCGGGACACTTTTGAACTGACCTGGTCCAAAAAAAGTTTAAAAACTATCCGCCCTCATGCGCAATAAAATTTGTTGACCTTTTTTGGTGTTTCTTCAAAAATTGGGGGAACAACTGTAGAGTGTGTCCCCCCCACTGTTAAAGGACGGGGTCCTGTCCTCTTCGACCCCGCGGGATCGCCGCCTATGCAAGTCCTTCACTCACAGTTGCTCAGCGCCATCGATTGACGCTTGGTCATTAGCTGATGGCGCTTAATAAAGGCACAATAATAATAATAATAAAAATAATAATATAGTCAGCTTGCAATACACGATACTCCTAATGTGGGTCATGATCGGTAAGCGCTGACAATAATTGTAGATTGAGCTGTCATTTTGTGTCTGCATGTAGGCATCTATTTTAAAGTCAATTGTCGATCGCGGAGCGACACAAAACAAATTAACATGTATATTATATACATAATACATATTTTTATGTACAGTATATTATTAATGCTTTTCGATCAGACCTCTGCAAAATGGCCTGCGCATGATTTACACACTGTATGAAATTTTTTAAATTCAGCTGCTTGGGGAAAGGGGTCAGACAACCTTTCGACCTGACCTATTACGCGTGTAGTGTATAAAATAATCTCTCTACGTGATATGTAAGGGCAACGATAAATCTAGGCGCTACAAAAGAGTTAGATCATGCCGTCTATTAAATCCTATTTTATTGTGACACGTTTCCTTTTCATGCAAGCCTTGCACCTTCAATGTGTCGTCACTCTGATAAGATCTCCGCTGGGAATGCATACTTTTATATATATATATATATATATATATATATATATATATATATATATACATACTTTTATATATATATATATATATATATATATATATATATATATATATATATATATATATATATATATAGAAAAGTATGCATTGCCAGCGGATATATATATATCACATTGTCTGAATATATATATATATTATTAGACTGGATTGGCCTATATATTCCGACAAGAGCTGTAATATGCCTAAATAATTTCCGTCGATGTCAACGGCCTTTGCTGCCAGATTATGTCGTTAAACTCTGAATCCATATTCAGACAATGTAAACGCTCTACTGAAAATACGATACATGAGCACATACATAAAATAATGAGCAGATATCGCTTGATTGGCTGAGATCAGAGGCACAGAGACCTCGTCGTCGAGAGTGGCCTCCTGATTAGATTCAGACGAACCGCCAACCTTTGCTATACTGTCACACCCACATGAGTTTAGCCAAGTGCTCCAAAATCCGAGCTTCTATGTCTACAGATACGTGTTGCACAGCGCCTTTGTGAATACCTTTAAAGTTAATGTATTGATAGCAATATACATGTATACCTAAATGAATATATATATACATACTGTATATGAGCATGCATGCATACATACATATATATATATACATATACATACACACATTCATACATACATGAGCACATACATACATGCATACATACATGCATACGTACACACATACATACATATACACATACATATAGACATACACACGTACGTACATACATACACACGTACACGCAAACACACATACACACATACACATATACATATATACATGCATACCTACACACATGCATACGCACATACATACATACATATATACATACATACATACATACATACATACATACATAGACACATGCATACATACACACACATACATGTTTACATACATGCACGCATACACACTTACACACATACCTATGGTATATATCTGCTCGTTAATCTTTCCACTGGCTTCCTAAACTCTGACGAAGAGAGGCTCCACCGGTGTGGCCTCTGGGTTCACCCTTGACTGCGTTCCCAGCCTCTACCGCGCGGAGCAACATCATCAGTCACGATGACAGCCCTCGAGTTCCACGTGTTAGAACCTTTCCAACATGTTGGATGGCTTTCCTGTTGAGTTCTCGTCGAGGTTTCCAGCAACAGTCTGCCTTTAGAGAAAGAATACATAAATCTGGGCGGATGGGAATCATTCCTTTCTGGAAAACACGGTACAGTCGCGAGGCGAAGTAAAAAGCAAATTACGAACTCCGTGTCTGGACCGCGGAAAGAGTTGGCTCTGGCGGAGAGCATTGAACTCATAATCCTGCAGTCGGCACAGCTGGTCCCGTCCTGTTATGTTATGTGATGCTTCTCCGCCTTCTCGTCTTCATGCAAGTGTTTAAGTGTACACAAGTGTTCCCTAAGTGTTTAGGCCTAAATACACCCATAGTTACACGTGCACATAGGAAAACAAAGACGCCGATACAGGTACTGATAGAGACAACTTGTCTCAGACAAGGACAACGAGAGAGACAAGGATGAGCAACCATGTATACGAGCAGGCAGAATGCAGACAATGAATGATCTTGGCAAAGGGGGGATGGTGTACACCACCTATGCTGACCTCCCCACCTGCTTCCTCCCATGTTTCTCCTTCACTTTATCCTTCGTCTCCTCCTACTTCTCCTCATCCTCATTTTCTTGCTGTTCATCTTCCTCACCTCCCTTTTCTTTTCCCCATCTGCCTCTATCTCCTTCTTTTCCTATTGCTTCATATTCATGATTTTCTCCTCCTCCTCCTCTTCAACCTTCTCTTCGTCCTCTTTCTTTCCTCCCTCTACCTCCCCATCTCTGTCCTCATCTTTCTCTTCCTTGTTGTCTTCTTCCACCTCCTCCTCTACCTATTAATCTTTTCCCCTTCCTCCTCTTCATCTTCCTTCTGTTCTTCCTCCGGTTCTTTCTCCTCCACTTCTCCAAGCTCTTCATCCTCTTCTTCCGCTTTCCACAACCTCCTATTTCATTTCTTCTTCCTCGTTCTTTTTCCTCCTTTTCGTCCTCATCCTCTTATCCTCTTGCTACTCTTTCTCCATCTATCACCCCTCAGCTTTTCCACTCCAAGCTAAAGTCTCGACTCTTCAAGAATTCCTACCCTGGTCCATACACTCCTCCGCCGTCCAGTCTCTCTCGTCCTAAACTTGCCTTGGCAGCTCCTCTGCCTTCTACCTCTCGGGTCTTCTCCTTGGCAACCAGACTGGGTTCTTCACTTCGTATCTCTTGACAACCCCTCTGACACGACGTAGCGCTCGTGAATAAGCTGACGCCCTTCGCTTATAACTTTCAAGTAGCGCTTAAGAAATTCGGATTTTCGATAACGAATACGAGTTATTTTCTTCAGCCAGCGATATCTGACCCACAGTGTGCCACGGTTGGCAGCTGGTTACTTGTCAGCTATGGGGCCCGGATGTGCATACAACCAGGGAATACAATACAACTTTATTTTGGTAGTGCCATCCTTAAAGAGTTCAGAAACAGGTTAGAGACTGTGTTTCATGCTCTACACCACAAAATGTCTACATAAAATCCGCATTGCATTCAAACACCTCGATATCTGACTGCTCCTCATCCGGAAACTGACTAATACAATACAATACAATACAATACAATACAACTGTAATTTGCTAATGCCCTCTTTACATAATTCAGAAGTGCACGTTGTAGCCGGGCAAATATTAAGAGCCATAGGTAGACTGGAAGAGGTAAGTTTTCAGCTTGGAGCGAAAGACAGTCTCGGTAGGAGAGTTGCGAAAATAAGGAGGTAGCCTATGGAGAGTTCCAGATGAAGGAGGGATCGGCAACTGTGAATGAACGCCTGCCAAAGACGAGACATGTACCAGAAGCAACATACTTTCCAGTAGCAGATGCAGACTGAAGAGAAGATTGGCCGTTAACAGAGAGCTACGAGGTATAAACCAGAGAAGATAAGTAGGATATATATGTAACCATGGATACATGCGTTACATCAGGTTACATGACGTCACATCTGCGCCGGAGCTCTTGAAGGAAACGACCGTGGCACCACTTGCAGCCAGCTGTTAACGACGTATACCATGCGTATTATCAGTACCAGCAGCCCAGCCCTCTTATCAATGCGGCAGAGTGCCTTCGGAGGGGCGGGGGGGGGCGAGGGCTTATGAACAACAGCTGAAGTTTTCCCTAATGCTAGACAACATCACAAGGTCACAACTGCGGTTTTTTGTCACTGTAACAGTTTGCCAAAAATAAATCTTAGAAGTCGATAAACCCAGAAAAGCATTCCTCTGCAGTAAATTCAACGCCGATTCCTCCCCGTCTCCTTGTCTCCCTGCTGCTGCTCTATTTCTAGACTCCACGCGGGGTGGTAGTCGTCTGTCTATCACCCTGGCCTACCTAATTTGTTTTGACTGAGCGCCTGTGAACAAACTGGTTTTCGCGACATAGCTTTAATTGTTGTTCGTTGAAGATATTCGATTTTAAATACCGAATTCGAAACCTACAACGATAAAGCGTTTGCGCTGACGGTTGACTTTGATAGCACCGCAGAAGTAGCTTCCTACTGACAGTGCTATATAAATTGTCGTAAATACAGATTCTGTTACAATAACAAGAGGAACGACGAATAGCATAGAAGAGGATAAGGGGTACACGAATCTTAACTTTTTCTACGCAGCGTTTAAGTTGCATGGGTTTGGGGAGTTCAAAAATTTAGCTCTTCTTCGAAAACCCCTCAACTAAGTAACTGAAAAGAAGTTGGGGATTAGGGAATTAAAATATCTCATCAAATCAAATCAAATCAAATCAAATATTCGTTTATTGCCAGTTCCCGCCGACACAGACGCGATGGGATCACACATGATCACCACAAAGACAGTTATAGCAATTGATTTTAAATCAGATAACAGTTTAGTCAGGGCTCGAAGTGGGAAACAAGAGGTGCCGCGCGGTATGGCTGAAAGAACCATTCCCTTCCCTCCCCTTTAGGCCATACCGGTATGGATTTTTCACCTGGAGAAGTTCCGGTATGCTTTCGGCAGGCCAGGAGAGGTGCCGGTATGGCATACCGTTTCATACCGTCCCACTTCGAGCCCTGAGTTTAGTAAAGAAGACTACAACAGTTTAATGGATGTTAGTACAAAGTATGCATGTGAAAACAGTAACAGTGGCTACAATAGTTAATAAATGTTTTATGGAGCATTCGGGAGCTAAAGCTTTAGTCATTTTTATCAGGTAATATGAATTTGTGTGCTCGTGGCCGTAGATTATGAGGGATGTTGCGATCAGCTGGAAAATAAGGTCGCAGAACATGGCCAGGGTCTGTTATTCATGTAGCTGCCTTGAGGAGGCGTTCATGAGTGGTCAGTACAATTGTATCGTGTACAACACATTAACATTAGACTCTGACCTGCGTTTGTGTACCTTAATGATCTGTGAAAGTTTCGACCCCAGCTCTTTTGACAACTAGAACACAATCTCTAAATGTTGAGCAGATAGAGACCACTTTGCCCACTCTCACAACTCCGGTCCAGTGGCGACCAGAGAAGTGCTCAGAATAATCGCAATTGTAAACTCCAAAGTTTAAGAGCCGGACGTAAACGTGAAGTGCAGGGCACCAGCTTATTCACGAGCGCTGGGTCGTGTCAGAGGGGTTGTCTAAAGATGTTAAGTGAAGATCCGAGCCCGGTCACCAGAAGACCAGGGAGAGAAGGAGCTGCTAAGGCTCTGTCTGTCTGTCTGTCTGTCTCTCTCTCTCTCTCTCTGTCTCTCTCTCTCTCTGTTTCTGTATGTCTGTCTCTGTTTCTGTCTCTGTCTCTCTGTCTCTCTGTCTGTCTCTGTGTCTCTGTCTGTCTCTGTGTCTCTGTCTCTGTCTGTCTCTGTCTGTCTCTCTCTGTCTCTCTTTCTGTCTCTGTCTCTGTCTCTCTCTCTCTGTCTCTCTGTCTCTGTCTGTGTCTGTCTGTGTCTGTCTGTGTCTGTCTGTGTCTGTCTGTGTCTGTCTGTGTCTGTCTGTGTCTGTCCGTGTCTGTCTGTCTGTCTGTTCTGTCTGTCTGTCTGTCTGTCGGTCTGTCTGTCTGTCTCTGTCTGTCTCTCTCTCTCTGTGTCTGTCTGTCTGTCTGTCTGTCTGTCTCGCTCTCTCTCTCTCTCTCTCTCTCTCTCTCTCTCTCTCTCTCTCTCTCTCTCTCTCTCTCTCTCTCTCTCTCTCTCTCTCTCTCTCTCTCTCTCTCTCTCTCTCTCTCTCTCTCTCTCTCTCTCTCTCTCTCTCCTCTCTCTCTCGCCTAGTCATCCAATATCTGGAACGACACAACGCGACCTCGTTTAGGACGAGAGAAACTGAAAGGCGCATGGAGTGGATGGATCAGGGTTGAAATCCTTGAAGAGGTGATGTTTAAACTGGAGTGGAAAACCTTAGGGATGGTGGACATATGGGGCTTAAGTAGAAAATGAAGAGGGGAGCGGTGATACTCGTGGAGCAACTGAGTGATCGAACGGCACGCTCCTTGCCCATGGCCCAGGTTTTCACTTCCCGTCTTCAGCAATCGAAAGAGATGAGGAACTTCGGAGGCTCTTATCTTAGATATGAGTGCCTACTTGAACCAAATACATCGAGTGGGATAAGTGCCACGGGGACAGGAGCGAAGTGTGTGTGGCAAAATGCCTTCTTCAGGACAGATGGAGATAGCCTATAAACCAGTGGGCGCAGTTTTCTCTTTATCATATACGCATGAAGCACAACGTGACCTTTGGTTAGTTACGCACCACTCCCGATTAACATCATAATAACAGCTCTTTGATAAGTGGTTTTCAAGGATGAAGCTCTCTCTCTCCCACCCTCTCTCTCTCTGTCTCTCTGTCTCTCTTTCTCTGTGTGTGTGTCTCTCTCTCTCTCTCTCTCTTCTATCTCTTGTCTATCTCTTTCTTCTTCTCTCTATCTCCTCTTTCTCTCCTCTCGCTCTCTCTGTCTCTCGCTCTCTCTGTCTCGCTCTCTCTGTCTCTCTATCTCTGTCTCTGTCTCTCTCTCTGTCTCTCTCTGTCTCTCTCTGTCTCTCTCTGTCTCTGTCTGTCTGTCTGTCTGTCTCTCTCTCTCTCGCTTAGTCATGCAATATCTGGAACGACACAACGCGACCTCTGTCTACATTATCGAGGGATCCGTGTTACACCAAAGAACAAGTTTACACGGATAGCGTATGCATGTAAGATTCCGCATCGCATGGATGAACATAGGAAGCCGGCTGCGAATCCTCAATAAGACAACTTCAAAGGAATGATTGACGCGATAGTATACGAAGAAAGGGAAAACAGATGTCGGTTGGCCCAGCCAATGTCAGAGATCAGAGGGAAGCACAGCGGAGGCTGGAAGGCATCGAAGGTCAAGAGGCAGGGAGTGAAAGAAGGGTGTGTTATCGGAACTCGAATGAATGGAACGGGTAAATGCGGTGGCGGGCGATATCAGAGCTCGGATCGAATGGCCTGAAAACGATGGGACGGCACCGGTTGCCCCTTCCAATTCTCCACCCAAACTCCTCCTCCACACCCAAAAACCCTCACCAAGCAACCGCTGTTCAATTATACCCGACCGCTGTGTGCGTTGCCCTTTCGTTGTTACGTCATTCTCTTCACTCTGCACAGAATATAAGGTCTAATTATCGAGACCTCAAAGGAAAAGAAACAACTTATCCTCGTTTCCCGCCTGTAATCTGCTTGACCTCCCCTTGACCTCTGTTCTGTAGACTGAAAATAAAACACTTTTCAGTCGTAATCTTGAAATTTCTACATCGCCCAAAGGAGCGATAAAACATTTGGTGAAGTTTTCAAGCTGTCCTATGCTGCTACAGCGCCTGCGTCGCGCCATCACGGTTTTGCGAAATGCACAATCAAATCAAATCAAATCAAATCAAATCAAATATTCGTTTATTGCAATTGCAAGTTCCCGTCGACACAGACGCGATGGGATAACACAGCACCACAAAGACAGTAATAGCAATTGATTATAAATCAGACAACAATTTAGTAATGAAGACTGCAACATATTAATGGATGTTAGTATAAAGTATGCATGTGTAAACAGTAACAGTGGCTAAAATATACAGTATATGCTTACAAAGAGAGATCACGAATCGGAATCTCCAAATTTCTAATGCGCCACTTGAAAGCTAAACACAGGGCACACCAGCTTAACATTTAAACGACAGTAGTGTACTAAAAGCGGCTGGGAAACCAATGCAGCTCGTCGTTAAGCTGTTATTCACGACAGAAAGACCAAGACTGGACACTGGACGTGCAGTACAGATGGTCAAGTGACTAGACTCGAACTCAGTACGCGAATAGAATTCGTAGAAGAGAGAAGAAAGAGAAGACTACGCTGGGTAGACAACACGAATAAAGACTTGTACAAGACTAAACACGAGAACATCATAAGCTTGCATGTATGCATTCATTCATGTATGGTGCATGATGAATGCGCATGTATGTATGCATGAATGTGTGTATGCACGATGTATGCATGCATGACTGAATGAATGAATGATGCATATATAAATAGGCCTATATGCATATACGATGAATGCATGAGCATGCACGATGGGTGTATGAATGCATGTGGATATATGTATGCGTGTACGTATGTATACATGCATGTGTGCTAAACATACACACATGATACATATTATGTATATTTTTGTTGTACTCGCGACCTGCTAGAACCCCATGTAAATTTGACGACAGCTAAGATTATAAATTCGTTTTATACAAGTCGCACCTGTTTATAAGTCGCATGGATACCAATCACTGGAGTAGAAACCCTGAACCTTTCATTGCCTTATACCACTATAGGACTACAGCGTACGAATGTATGAATTAATGTATGCATGATGCATGTATGAATATATGCATGTATGACAAAAGTATGTGCATGCATGATGAGTGTATGAATGTATGTGTGATGTATGTACTATGTATGCGTGAATGTATGCTGTTCTGTTCTCAGCCATTCTTGAAACGAGGGTTGGCCGCGTCATGCACAATCTTCCTCCATTGCTGTCTGTTCTCAACCTTCCTTATCACTTGCTCAACTGAGAGTTCAGTCCATGTCCTGATGTTATCCATCCAATTAATTTTTGGTCTTCCGCGGGGACGAGAGCCTGGCATTGTGCCCTGGATGATCTCCTTCTCCAAACATCTCTCTTCTTTCCTCATGATGTGTTCGTAATATGCCAGTTTCATTTCCTTCACAGATTTGAGAAGGTTTCTCTCAACACTAGAAGTTTCAAGTACTCATTCATTTGTCTTTTTAGCAGTCCACGGTATTCGTAGGACAAGTCTTAGACACTTCATCTCTAAGGCATTTATTCTTGTCTCTTCAGTCTTCCACAAAGTCCAACTCTCACATCCATATGTAACAACTGGCCATACCAATTCCCTCAAGAGCCGTAACTTAGTGATCATTGTTATACCATGATCATGCCAAATCTTCTTGAGGCCAGTTGCGACGCTGTAACCCTTTGCCGGACGTGATCGGATCTCCTATTCACAATCACCATTCGCAGTAACTAACGATACGATACGATACTCGTTTATTGCCACCAAAATCCAAAAAACGAACCGAGGTAAGCATATGTATCCACCTGCTCCAGGAAGCTGTTATTAATGCTGACATGGCAAATTGTTTCCTCTGTCGTCATGATTTTTGTTTTGTCCGCATTATTCAGCAGTCCATATTTCTTGCTGGCGCTGTCTAATCGATCCATCAGTTCCTGCACTTGACCTCTGAACATGCTATCATAATGATGTCATCGGCATATCGCAGATTTGTTACTCTCCGTCCTCCGATCTTAACTCCACCAACACAACCATCCAAAGTCTCTCATCACCAAATCCGCTAAAACATTCACACATGATACATATTATGCATGATTTTTGTTGTTGCAATCGCGACCTCGTAGAACCCAATGTAAACTTGACGACAGCCATGATTATAAATTCGTTTTATACAAGTCGCACCTGTGTATAAGTCGCACAGGCAACGATGGTACTAATCACTGCAGAAGAAACCCTGAACCTTTAATTACCTTATACGACTGTAGGACTACAACGCGTGAAGGGTGTGAGCTCAACGTGTTTACTTTAGTGCATATAGGCTGTATCGTACAAGCCGTTGAGTTATTGCAAGCGGTGCAAACAAAGCTGTCATCAGGTTCAGTCGTTCCCACAGAAGATATAGCTATACGTTGGTCCACATTTGCGTAAACAAGCAACAATTTTAAAATCTCCGTTACCAGTTAAATAAATGTTTACACAACGTATAATATATACTGATATATTATCTCGCCTCAGTTGTCATAATATGATAAAACGCGGGACACGGTTGGTATCCGATTGGTTAGAGCGATCTTGTTATGCGGAGAGTAATGATTCGAGCAAGTCCTTCAATCCTTCACTCACAACTGCTCAGCGCCATCGATTGATGCTTGGACAATGGCGTTTAATTACAGCGCATTAATAATACTAACAAGTGATAAATATAAAATGATGTGTATATCCGAGTTGATTTATGTATTAACTCCATCATCGCAATTCTGACAGCAGCGTATCGCCGCGTTTCGCTCTAATAAGGTCATGGAGAGACATGAGAGAGGCGGCAAGGCTTTGAACTCGCCCTTTTGCAGAAGATTCCGACAGGCGAGACAGGAAGCTGGAGAACGAGTCGGTGGATGTGGAGCGCCAAAGTGACGTGTGACAAGCCAGTCTTGGGAAAACGATATCAAAGGCCAGCTTAGAATCGTCAAGTCGTCTAAATCAATCGCTCAGCCGCTCACGCACGATGATCCGTTTCAGGCAGCAGTTTTTCTTATAACCGGTTCGACTGACGACAGCTTTATCGACGAACGGGTGTAATCACGATGTGCCTAACTGCTCCCAATTAGAGCGCAGGTTGTGCACAGATAGGAATCAGATCCTGAAGGCGTTACCTTGTCAGCAGCGCTGTCTATATGCACTTTAGGACAATGTCCGGACAACTAAGCAACTAGGCCTCGCGACTTAAATTTTTCCGTGGATACGCCTAAGCCCGGAGTCGGTTAATCGTATAAATTGTAAGTTCGGAAATCTCTGAAGCGCATTTATAAATACCAGCTTATTCACGAGCCCTGAGTCAAGTGAAGGTGGTTTTTCAAACTTCAAAGTACCAAGTGGAGAACAATACCCGGCTGTTATTTGCAACTGGAATTGAACAGCTATTTAGCTCCACTCAAAGAGCAAGACATATCAGAGGAGCTACAGCCTTTATGATGCTTGACAGCTGCGCACCGCCGCGTTCGTTTGCAACTAGACTATTACATCAGTTAGCAAAATAATGCACAATGAACTAGAGTGACCAGTGGCTGGCCCCCGCACACACGTGGAACCAACCAACGGATTCCCATCGACAGCCGATAGATGGCATGGCTGCTATAGAAGACCACAGAAAAGGAGACAGTTGCAGGCACTGGCGTAAACTTTGCCCAAATATTTGTGCCCTTTGGGGGACATTTAGTTATTCAGTCTACGCTTGTTGCATTGGGTGTACAGAAGGCTCAGATATCCTTTGATGAGACGGATAGGAACCTCTTTGCCAATTAAGTACATTGAAGAAAATGCCAATCCGATCATTGGAGTTCTGGAACAAAATGTGTACATCGGAAAATTTCGATCAATCAATCAATCAATTTGACTGGGCACAGTGCTCAGCTCCTATTTTCATTATGAATTTTTGATAGCATTTCAGTTCTTTGTCTCTGTTTTTCTGTTTTGAAGAAGTTAATTGTCTATATTGAAACATAATATTTCAATATTTCAAGAAATTCTCCTCTCGATTTTCGAAGGGGGAATGCCCCTCCTCAAGTATAGCTGTTTCTGTGGGTTGAAAGAAATTGGAAGGCGGTGGAGTGGATCAGGGTAAGATTTCTTGAAAAGGTGGGGCTTTAGTTTTGAATGGAGTGCCTGAGTTATGTTAGAGATATTTGAGGGGGGCTTGAGACAGATGAATTGGGAGAGCGACAACAGGGATAGAGGAGCAGAGAGACAGTTTCTGAAGCCCAATTGCATAGTCTACTCGTCTCATTGTCTCGGTTTAACTTCAACGTAAGATGCTAACAAGCATCAAGCACTCAACAAAATGCAATTGCTTACAACCTAGGAGAAAGGAAAACCTGTGAGGAAAGGAAATTTAATAAAATTATTTAATATCAATACACTGATTATAATAGTAACGTTCAAAGGACATAAAATTATGGCTAAATAAAGTACGGTAAGTTAAGGTAATGTATAGAAGGTAAGCTAAAATAAAGTAGATATGAGGTAAGGTAAGATAAAATATGAAAAGGAAAAGTTAAAGGTAGGAAAAATGTAAAGCGGCAAGGTAAAAGAAAGGTAGAACGGTAAGATACAAACCTATAATAAAATAATCAGAAAAGTATAAGTATGAAGTAAAGTAAGGTAAGGTAATGTACAATAGGGTAAGGCACGATAACGTAAGGCACATAAGGTGATGAAAGGCACTGGATATGTAAGATTCCGACTGGGATAGTAGTTGTAACAAGCCCCGAGCGTGTAGATAACATTAATTAGGCCTATACCAGAGACGCGGCTCTTCGTTCCAACGATGTTCCTGTTGAAC
>OY744616.1:11804553-11809553 GCA_963556255.1 Allolobophora icterica
CATCCACACACCCATCCATCCATCCATCCATCCATCTATCCACACACCCATCCATCCATCCATCCATCCATCCATCCATCCATCTATCCACACACCCATCCATCCATCCATCCATCCATCCATCCATCCATCCATCCATCCATCTATCCACACACCCATCCATCCATCCATCCATCTATCCACGCACCCATCCATCCATCTATCCACACACCCATCCATCCATCCATCCATCCATCTATCCACACACCCATCCATCCATCTATCCACACACCCATCCGTCCATCCATCCATCCATCTATCCACACACCCATCCATCCATCCATCCATCCATCCATCCACACACCCATCCATCCATCCATCCATCTATCCACACACCCATCCATCCATCCATCCATCCATCCATCTATCCACACACCCATCCATCCATCCATCCATCCATCTATCCACACACCCATCCATCCATCCATTCATACACCCACCCGTCAAACTGTCGTCCTATCTATCTATTTAGTAATCCGTCTGCCTGTCGATCTGTCTATCTATATATCTCTATAACTTGCTAACAAACTGTCTGTATGTCTGTGTCTGTCTGTCTGTCTGTCTGCCTGGCTGTCTGTCTGTCTGTCTGAAAAGATTTATTTGAAACTCAAGGGGCTTATTAGAGTCAAGACTCAGCCAGGGGCGCCCATGGCCTTTGAAGTTGCACAATTCTTTTCAGGCGTCTTTCTATTCTGTTCGAAGCAGTTTTTCCAGACGAAAAGAATTCTTTGCTCTGAAACATTCTGTTCCTTTGCAGCGTACTCTGACTTCTGGTTTTTGGAAGGGGGAGGGTGGGGGAGGTTACACGGTGGGTAGAAAGCTTCCCGCGGTCTGGTTCAGTTTACACTGCTGAGGAATGTGACATACTGAATGTACTTTCTGGGTTGTGGTCGTTCAACTGTCCTGTGTCAAACTAAGCAGAAATATTCATCCATTCACTCATTCATACACTTGTTCGTTCATTAATTCATTCATTCTTTGGTTCATTCATTTTTTCGTTCGTTCATTCATTCAGCCTCTTCGAGATATTATCCACTCACTAGCTAGCTCGTTCATTCACTCATTGATTTATCCATTTATTCCTTCCTTCCTTCCTTCCTTCCTTCCTTCATTCATTCATTCATTCATTCATTCAATAATTCATTTCGAGTGCTTAGAGTGCAAAGGTGCTATAGCATTTAGTGAAATTGTTCAGGAGAGCAAATCTAAACTTTTGACAGTGTCTACAAATCCAATAATTTCTAGATCATTGTGATTTATAGTCATTTGGATTCATCCATTTATTCCTTCCTTCCTTCCTTCCTTCCTTCCTTCCTTCCTTCCTTCCTTCCTTCCTTCCTTCCTTCCTTCCTTCCTTCCTTCCTTCCTTCATTCATTCATTCATTCATTCATTCATTCATTCATTCATTCATTCAATAGTTCATTAATTTTGTTCGTTAATTCATTCTTTCATTCTTTTATTAATTCACTCATTGATTCACTCATTTATTCGTCCATTAATTAATTCGTTCATTCATTAATTCGTTCATTCATTAATTCGTTCATTAATTAATTCGTTCATTCGTTCATTCATTCGTTCATTCATTCATTCGTTCATTCATTCGTTCATTCATTCTTTCATTCGTTCGTTCATTCAGCCCCTTGAAGATACCCACTCGCTAAAGAACTCTCGGCTAAGGAGATTGGTTAGGTTACTAAGGTTGTTCGCGATTCAAGTGGCAAACGTGATTCACGGTAAAAATCCTATATCTGTGAGTTCACATTACGTTATAAAACTTATAAGGCGTCACATTATAATATTAATAACACATTACAGTCAGAGGCGGATTAAGGCATGTTCAACATATTCGGCCGAACAGGGACCCCTCACACTCGACGGGCCTCCACACATGCAAAAGAAAATTTGTTTTCTGTATTGTGGTAGGCCTGCAGTTGTAATATTCTTTTACCACGAGTCACTCTAATACTGTTAAACCGTATACGATGAATAGGCCTACTTTAACGCTAGACTGGATAATTATAAGACCTACTGATATTGTACGAAAGAAGGAAAGCACGAATTAGAAAATAGAAGAATGTTGATTCGTTGAATATAGCACGTTTGTGATTCTGTGGGACTGGAGCCCTGAATAGGGCCACCACATTTGTTAATCCGGCCCTGATTACAGTAGGCCTACAAACTTACACACTATATATTCGTTATGCATGAAATGCACACACATATAATAGGCCTATGCATAAAATGCACACACACACACACACACACACACACACACACACACACACACACACACACACACACACACACACACACACACACACACACACACACACACACACACACACACACACACACATATATATATATATATATATGTATATATATAATCATTTGATCATTTGGCCTGTAACCAATATTTCGTGGAAAGCTTGTTTTTTAAACCTAATCGCTTCAATCGAATTCCAAAAAATAAGTTAAGCAAGACGGAAGCAATTTCTTCCATTTTAAGCGGGTCTTAATTTCTGGCAAAGCTCGACCTTCCGACCCCTCGACAGTAAAAGCTGTTTTTGAACTGAAATCTAGGCCCCTACCGACAGACTTAATTTAGCCCCATGGAGATCCAGGGCTCTATAGACAGAGATCTGATCTGGGTTTCCAATGTCGCTTTGTGTTGCGTTGGAAAACTTAAAGATTTCATTACTATATTCAATTGCTGTGTGTGTGTGTGTGTGTGTGTGTGTGTGTGTGTGTGTGTGTGTGTGTGTGTGTGTGTGTGTGTGTGTGTGTGTGTGTGTGTGTGTGTGTGTAGGTGTGTGTGTGTGTGTGTGTACTAAGTATCAATCGATGTTTTGCTCGAGATGATAATTATGTTAATTAGCAAAGGCCTAAGCCCCACTTTAACACTTTTGAGAGGTAGGCTTACTTATTTATAAGGCACCATATTACGTGCCTTGATACATACATACG
Organism: Allolobophora icterica; assembly: GCA_963556255.1. Lineage (NCBI taxonomy): Eukaryota > Metazoa > Annelida > Clitellata > Crassiclitellata > Lumbricidae > Allolobophora > Allolobophora icterica. The sequence goes on from OY744616.1 coordinate 11,807,561, forward strand.
TACATACATACTCTTTCTATTCACTAGGTCTTTCGCACTGGGAGCGCCTCTGATTAGCGAATACTGTGAGAGGCGCTTTATAAATGTTTAGATACAATACAATACAATACATATATACACACATAAACATTCACACATGCATCAAAGGGGTTCGGGCCTACCTTTCTGATCATAATTAAAGTTGTTCTATTTTATCAAATATTACATTTGACGTTATAAATATCTCTATATTTTGAAATTTATTGGTTAAGTTAGCTCATAGTTAAGCATTATTTGTTAAGTTTGTCTCATATAATTTTATTCCCTTCTGATGTCCCATATTTCTTTCTGATGTCTAATGTCTTCTTTATCTTTGGTTTTTCCTTGTATACCAAGTCTCTTCAGTACCTATGGAATAATAATGCCCGATAGCGCATTGGATAACATCTGGCGTAGAGTGCGAGAGGTACAGAGATCGAGTCCCATGGCATAGGCGGACATGCTTTGTAGGCTGCAATTTGCGCCGTGTATTGCAGGCTGTCTGTTCTGTTAGTAGTTAAGGTTTATCGCATAACATGTACATGTACATGTACAGCGCAGTGCGTTTGCAGGCGCTTAATTAAAGAATAAATTTTATTATTATTATTATTATTATTATTATTATCATTATTATTATTATTATCATCATCATCATCATCATCATCATCATCATCATCATCATCATCATCATCATCATCATCATCATCATCATCATCATCATCATCATCATCATCATCATCATCATCATCATCATCATCATCATCATCATCATCATCATCATCATCATCATCATCATCATCATCATCATCATCATCATCATCATCATCATCATCATCATCATCATCATCATCATCATCATCATCATCATCATCATCATCATCATCATCATCATCATCATCATCATCATCATCATCATCATCATCATCATCATCATCATCATCATCATCATCATCATCATCATCATCATCATCATCATCATCATCATCATCATCATCATCATCATCATCATCATCATCATCATCATCATCATCATCATCATCATCATCATCATCATCATCATCATCATCATCATCATCATCATCATCATCATCATCATCATCATCATCATCATCATCATCATCATCATCATCATCATCATCATCATCATCATCATCATCATCATCATCATCATCATCATCATCATCATCATCATCATGATTGACGTCCATTTATCCTGACATCGCTTTACATTCGAAATCTATCGTCTTGCCACTGCTTTATACGGTATACGGGTGTCCCTGATTTAGCGGGACTACCGCCCCTTCTGGGTATCCCTTTGTCTCCCTTAACAGATTACGTGTTTACAATATAATCTGGCTTATATTATCATTATTTTACTATTTGCGATTTATTCTGTATGACCATTGTTAACTACTTCATGGGAAAAATAAAAGAATTGATTGGTTTGATCGATTCACTGATACATACATACTTACATTCATACATACATACATTCACACATACATACATGCGTACGTACATACATCTATATAAATAAAGCCAGCTTTCTGTGTGTCTGTCTGTCTGTCTGTCTGTCTGTCTGTCTGTCTGTCTGTTTGACCGGGCTTAACTTCTACAATTTTGCACCTTTTCACTCGAAACCTTCACTGATTTGTCGGCCTCAGCTTCGGACACCCAGTGGAGGGGTTCGCGTCCTCCGTTTTCAACCCTACCATGGTGAAAATGCCCCAAAACGCTACCCAACCGACCGTCCATAACGCGCAAGCTCGCCTATTCCACTGCCAAGCGGTTCTATTTATGGCGCCGGTATTCCCCAACGTCATTAATAATCCGCTTAACGACACCGCGGTTCTATTTATGGCGCCGGTATTCCCCAACGTCACTAATAATGCGCGTAAGTTGTTTACTTTCGCACAAAATATAATGACGATCGATTCGAAGTATATTCATCGTTTTACAGCAAAATTTTAACACA
>OY744616.1:11812053-12077053 GCA_963556255.1 Allolobophora icterica
TCTTTCCTTCCTTATTTACTGTCTTCTTAACTACCTCCCTTCTTTCCTTCCTTATTTCCTCTCCTTACCTTCCTCCCTTCTTTTCTTCCTTACCTCCTCTCTTCTTAACTTCCTCCTTTCCTTCCTTATTTCCTCTCTTCTTAACTTCCTCCATTCTTTCCTTCCTTATTTCCTCTCCTCTTAACTTCCTCCCTTCTTTTCTTCCTTACCTCCTCTCTTCTTAACTTCCTCCTTTCCTTCCTTATTTCCTCTCTTCTTAACTTCCTCCATTCTTTCCTTCCTTCCTTCCTCTCCTCTTAACTTTCTCCCTTCTTCCCTTACTTATTGCCTTACCACGCTCCACGTATCAATCAGACGTAGTGTTTAACCGTACGCTGGAAATATTTCCCTGTCTAAACATACAAGGAAGAGGAGTGGATGCAAAAAACCTGGCCCCTTAATGGCTGCGAACCGAACAACGCCGGGAGACCCTTTCAATATGTTTAGCTCATTTGCCACTCGAGATGGTTTTCTTACGGACTGTGAAACACGAGACGTTGATGGCTTTTTTTTCAGAATTTGGCAGCCAGCAGCAGCAGCAACAACAGCAGCTTCAGGAGCAGGATGGATCGACGAGATGCAACTCTCGCTGCCTCAACGGTGGCACTTGTCGGTTGACGATATGCTTCTGCAAAGTGGGCTTTCAGGGTCCCAGCTGTGGACAACGTTGGTTCCACTGTGGCTGAAGACTTATCGCCGTCATGACCTTTGTCGTCATCATCCTCATCATCACCGCCATCACCACCATTACAATCAACATCATGATATATGATCATGACCATCACCACCATCGTCATCGTCATCATCATTATCATCATTACGGCCATCATCATGACCACCGCCATCATCATCAACATCACGATCATCATCATTGCCACCACCACCACTACCATCACCATCACCACTACCATCACCACCACCACCACCACCACCACCACCACCACCACAACCACCACCACCACCACCACCACCATCGTCATCATCATAACCATCATCATCATCATCATCATCATCATCATCATCATCATCATCATCATCATCATCATCATCATCATCATCATCATCATCATCATCACCACACTCAACAGCATCATCATCGTTTTGAGGGTTTTTACTCCACTTGCTTCCCTAACGATTTCGACTCTAGAAATGGGTACACCGACCGTACACTGCTGGTTGATGGATCACCCCATCAGTACCCCCTCCGACATATAGCAGGCTTCTGGCTTATGGATTGACTTGAGGCGACCATCGACTGATACAATATGAAAAAGGCGCTATAGAAGTCAGTAGATTATATTAGATTAGACTAGATGAGACCAAGTGTGGAACAGCCTTCTGGAATCTATATTTAGCGTTCATGCGTTCAAAACAAAACAATAGAAATTCTATCCAATGTTTAACTCCTACTATAGTATACTTAAGCTGACGTTGTTAAGAACGCCAGGAGTGGCTCGCTGCCGATGGTGCTATAAAAATCCATTCGTGATTACAGTTACAATTACAATTAGAGATTAGATTATATTTGATTACATGATACATTAGATTAGATTAGATTATAAACTTTATATCGACATCAAGGAATAGCCTTAGAGATCCGACAGTTAACGCCTGCGAGCGTTTTAATGGCCACAGTAGTGTCTAATGGCCACTGTAGTGTCTAATGGACACAGCAGTGTCTAATCGCCACAGCAGTATTTAATAGCCACAGCATTGTCTCATTGCACAGTAGTATCTAATGGCCACAGCAGTGTCTCGTGGTCACAGCAGTGTCTAATGACCAGACCAGTGTGAGCAGGCATCCTGTTACAAGTTCTGCATCGGAGTGAGTTGGGATGCGGATGGTGATGATGCGGATGGTGATGATGATGATGATGATGATGATGATGATAATGATAACGATGATAATGATGACGACGACGATGATGTTCTCTCTTGCAGCTGTCTGTTCCGGAGGCTGCGCCAACGGTGGTCGATGTACGGGTCCAGATGAGTGTGCCTGCTCGACCGGATTCTCCGGAGAAAGATGCGAGACAGGTGAGACACCGCTGCCACCGCTGCTGCCAAGGACGCGGCTGCTGCCGCAGATAATGGAGAAGATGAGATTACTGCCAACTCATAGATCACGTGCTTGTGGTACCGGGAAAAGGCGGAGCAGGCAATTTTAAGGAAGGGGTCTTAATGAAGTTCCCAAGCTATAGTACAGTACAATAAGGTAAGGTAATGTAACTTAGGTAAGGTATGAAGAGGTTAGGACTATAAGGCAGAGGTGTACGGTAGAAAAGTTAACGCGGAAGGAGTTAGGGCTATGACGACGACGATGATGTTCTCTCTTGCAGCTGTCTGTTCCGGAAGGGAACATTAGGGCAGAAATTCTTTAGTGCAAGAGTTGTAGACCTGTGGAATGGTTTGGACGATAGTACTGTCTCAGTGGACACTATAACAGCTTTTAAGAAGAAGCTAGGAAAATTGGGCTATTAAGAGTTCGAGGTAAATTTGCAGTGGTTCTAACACAGACTACACGTCTTCTGAACCACTTAAAACCCTTGTTATGTTATGTTATGTTATGACTGCCACGGACACACAACGGATCGTGATGATGGCTATGGTGATGACGATGATAACATTTGCGATGATTACGATGTCGTAGTTCACGTTTTTACTTATGATGATCGTGACATTGATGTTGTTGTATGACGATGATGTTGACGACAAGTGATGACGACGACGGCGAATGGTAACGACGACTACCACCACGATTTTATCATATTCAGCGCTCGCGAATAAGCTGGTACTTTGCGCTTAGCCATAGGCGTAATTTGTGGGGGGTACGAGGGGTACCCGTACCCCCCACTTTTTGGACTGGGGGGTACTGTACCCCCACTTTTTAAACAATGTCAATCAATATTTTATTATTGTGCCTTCTCAGAGAACGCAGTCAACACCAAAGGTACGAAAATACTTAGATACACATGTAAACCGGCAACCAAAATTAATGAGAATACTGACAGGGAATATGTTCAAAATGGGCGCCATGCGAAAAGCTAAAGTGGAGAAGAAATTGGTACCCCCCACTTTTTAGACCAAAGTATTGGTACCCCCCACTTTTTAGACTAAAGTTACACCCCTGCGCTTAGCTTTAAGGCTTAAGCGCTTTAGAAATTTTGAGTTTATGATCACGATGATAACGACGATGATGGCAGTTGTGATGATAATGATGTTGCCATTGTTACTGTTGATTATACAACAACGACGACGACGGCGGCGATGTAGTTGTTGACGATGATGATGATGATTAACTGTGTGTTGAATAGATCTGCGAACTGGTCCATGCTTCACCCAGATCCAGCAGAACATGTGCCGTGGTCAGCTGACGGGGGTCGTCTGTACGAGGGCCCTCTGCTGTGCCACCGTCGGCAGGGCCTGGGGCATCCCGTGCGAACAGTGCCCCGACCAGCCGGACCCCTGTCGCCGAGGGTTCATGTACAGCCCCACGGAGCGCAAGTGCCTTGGTCGGTCAATAAATCAATTATCTTCTACATTAATCGAGTAAAGAATCGTATAAATTATCAGATAATTAGGTACATATATACCTGGCATCGTACCACGTGACATCATAGACAGACAGCGGCGGAAGTAGAAATGAAGGCGCTATATAAAAGACCATTATACATATATATACATATATATATATATGTATATATATATATACATCTTCATTCTAAATAAATGATCAGTTATACAGGGTATACATACATAAATGCATGTAATCTAGTCAATTATGTAGCGACTTTTAATAAAATACGTATACATACATGCTATTATATGAATGCATAGGCCTCTATATAATAGGGCCTACATATATATATATGTATATATATATGTATATATATATATACATGCACACATACAAAACATGCATGCAAATATATGCCTACATGCACACATACATACAGAGGCCTACACATACACAAGCCTATACATAGGTCTACATACATACGTACATACATACATACATACATACATACATACATACATACATACATACATACATACATACATACATACATACATACATACATACATACATACATACATACATACATACATATAGGCTTACATACATGCATAGACCTCCATCTGATGGCAATGTATACATAACATTACTGAACATTACTGCAGTGCTTCTCCATCTTTTTAGGAACCATTTTGACTTGAAAATTTCTTTGACGGAACCCCTACCTAAACAAGGCATATTCTGGTACAATATTTTTAGACAGTGATCCTGATGGTAGGCCTATGTACAGTTTAATCGATTAAAGTTACACTAGAAATTGTTTTAAATCAATTTTCTCACCGAACCCTTGTCTTCTGATTTAAAATGTAACAACACATTCAAACAACACTCATTCAGTTGCTTCATGGAACCCTTGTCTTCCCCTCACCGCAGGGCATATTTTAACTGTATAACTAGTGGGACAAAATGTCCCAGTAGTCTCAGGATTTGTCCCAGTAGTTAGGCTGATTTATCCCAGGCAATGTGTGTTTAAAGTATAACTAGTGGGACAAATGTTGCAATAGTTTTTAGATTTGCCCCAGTAGTAAACTAAGAATTAGTAAAACGCATTGTCATTGAAATTTCCTTTAAAAAAGGTCATCAACTTTTTCGGGAGTTGATTTCCCAAAAAAGGTCATCAAAGTTTTCAAGAGACGAGTTCCAAAAAAGGTCATGAACTAGGCCCATGGCTGATTTTGTCCCAGTATATATAGTCTAAATTCCTTAAAATATGCACTGCCTCACCGAAACACTGCATTACTGCATTTGATTGCATCAGTCATCGCAATCATGTAATGGAGATCACATTTCATCCCATCCCATCACAAATCGTTGCGCTTCAGAAAGCGAAGTCTGCTGCCACCTGCCGTCTTTGATTACTATTGTCTTTGATTTTTATTGTCTTTGATTGTTATTGTCTTCGATTTTTATTGTCTTTGATTGTTATTGTCTTCGATTTTTATTTTCTTTGATTGCTATTGTCTGTCTGGGTCGATTGCAGACGTCAACGAATGTGTCGTCATTCCTGGTCTCTGCGTTGGAGGCAGGTGCGTCAACTCCATCGGGTCCTACAGCTGCGAATGCGAGGAGGGACAGCGAAGAGACCCACGAACGGGCACCTGCGAGGGTACGCACACGCATCAACCCCGTCCCTCCGTTCATCCGTCCATCCATCCGTTTGATGGTCCACCTGTTCGTCCTTCCATCCCTCCATATAGCCACCCATCCATATATCCATCCCTCTATATATCCTTCCTTCCATATATCCATTCACCCATATATCCATCCATATATCCCATCCTCCACTTATCCATTCCCCATATATCCATCCCTCCATATCTCCATCCCTCCATATATCCATCCATCCATATCTCCATCCATCCATATCTCAATCCTTCAATATATCCATTTCCCCATATATCCATCCCTACAAATATCCATCCATCCATATATCCATTCCCATATATCCCTCCATATATCCATCCTTCCATTTATCCATCTCGCCATATATCCATCCCTCCATATATCCATCCCTCCATCCATCGATATGTCCATCCCTCCATATATCCCTCCATCCATTCATCCATCCATCCATATATCCATCCTTCCATATATCCATCCATCCATAGGCCGGTGTAGAACACTGTATCCTTACACCGGAAAAATTCTAAAGCGCCACTTGGAAGTAAATCGCAAGGCATCAGCCTATTCGCGTAGGCCTGAGTAGGTCCTACGTGTAGACCTATACAGGCCTACATGTAGGTCATCGTCAATCGTCAATGAAACTGCACTGTCTGGATCTTCATGGTTCAAAGTTCATGTTTGCATAATAATTTTGGTTGCACGTTACAAGTCTCTACGAACAAGTGCTTACAGCCCATTCCCCAGTCGAGGTCCGTCCGTCCCGTCTGCCCATGGACTCCTTTCCAGTAACATTGTACGTAAATCGTCTGTTGTAGGGCCAAGATGTCTGGGTTGCACTGAATTGGGGCTGCAATGCCATGCCGGGGCACGATATCGTTTTTGACCTATGCTCCGATATAGTTTTGCGTGTATTGCTGTTTGGAAGAACTCCACGGGTTTTGTCGTGTCCTTTTGCTGTACTAAACGTAAACGTTACCAGAGCATGTGGTAGCAATCGAGGCAGAGGCGGTGGCACTACGAGACTGCTGGAGGGAGGGAGGAGTGAATGAAGGAGGGAAGGTGGGATGGATAAAAAACGGAGGGTGGTTGGGAGGGATGGAGCGAAGGACGAAGGAAAGGCGGGTGGGAGGAGCGAAGTTTGGAGGGAGGAGCAAAGCAGTGAAGGAAACAAAGAAGGCAGAGGGAGTGAGGGAAGGGAGGAGAGATGGGCGAACGGACGGACCGGGTATGGACGGAAGGATGGATGTGCGGAGGATGGCGGAACGGTTTGAGTAACGGATGGACGTCCGAAAGGAGGTGGGGCTGAAGGAAGGGAGAGGGAAGGAGTGAGGGATGAAGGGAGTAAGTGCGGAGGAGGGAGTATTGGTGTTTCGTGATGAAGAAGGTCTCTGATAATGTCCAGATGGTTGCAAAAGTCGTTTCAAGGTCATTTGCTCCATTGACGTTTTAAGAGTCACAGGAGAAATACGTAAACACAAACGACAGACGGAGAAATGTATCAAGGGTACGTATACCCAGACAGACAGACAGACAGACAGACAGACAGACAGACGGACGGACGGACGGACGGACGGACGGACGGACGGACGGACGGACGGACGGACGGACGGACAGGGGCAGACAAACAGACGAACTGACCAAAACAAAGACGTCGGATGGACAGACGCATACAAACAAAAGACCCGATCGACGGACTGACAGAAAGACAGACATACAGACAGGTAGCCAGACAGACGAAAGGACGGACAAACGCGACGGACGGCAAGACAGGTAGCCAGACAGACGGAAGGACGGAAAGAAAGACCGAGGATGGACAGAGATATAGGCCTATACGGACAGAAGGCCCAGCGAACTTAAAAACGAAAAATCAAGTCAACTGAAGGGTTAGAAATATAAGCGCTATATGAATATATATATATATATATATATATATATATATATATTACATAAACTTATATATATATATATATTACATAAACTTATATATATATATAATACATAAACTTATATATATATATATATATATATATATATATATATGCGTACGTACATATAGGGGCCTACATGTACGTACAATTACACGCATTACAATGCTCTAATTTCATGTGTGTGCTGTGTAGATATCGACGAGTGTGCATCGGTGCCCGGCGTCTGTGAACACGGCGAGTGCCACAATACGGAGGGCGGCTACTTCTGCGTCTGCACCGAACCAGGTTACGAGCTCAGTCAAGACAAGAAACGTTGCATCCGTGAGTACACCCTGTACGTCTGTCTGTCCGTAGGCCTAACCTCTAGAAATCCGATCAAGGTACATCAAAGCATCGACGGAAATTAGGTCAATCCCCTGGGACGTATAGGCTATACCTCGAGGGACAACAGTCTGTGCATGCTGTATAAGCTTTCAGTGATAGGTATTAATAAACAAGCGTGGATGACTATAGATAGTCTAGATGTCGATATTGGCAACCGGCGAGAAAAAATTGCAGCCTGTAGGCATGTTGCGTAGCAAGCATGGTTCGTTTGTTTCATGCGTCTTGAACTCCCAGCTCTGGATAAAATTTATGCGATAACGATCGTGCTGATCGAACCTCCTTTGAATTTTTCCATCCCAGCCCATAGGCATGATCTTACACGGTTATCTTCAGGGTTTGGCGAGAACTGTAGGCCTTGTCTGTGTTTATGCAATATATAATATATAACCCAGGAACAAGTATATAATAAAATTATTATTATAAGCGACATCCAATTTTCTCAGGGGACAAATTGCGGCCTACTATAGGCCCTACGCCTCCCTCTTGCATACTTGTTTATCACAGCGCTTCCATCCGTATTAATTCATTCTTCCTCTGCTCGAGAAACCCCGCAACGCTACAAATTTATTTTTTATTTATTTTTTATTCCGGATATTTCTATAGCGCCTCTCGAAGTCAACTACTACTCAGAGGCGCTCCCGACTACAGCATTGATACTGTGCCGGAATTTTCACGCCGAAGCGCCACGAGCAATTGCGAGTGAAGGACTTGCCCAAGGTCCGTACGCAGCGGTTAGAGTGGGATTCGAACCTGCAACCCTCCGGTCACAAGACGCCGAACTTACCACTGAGCCACCACGCCCCACAAATATTTTTATGTCATTCGCGCTCACGCTAAGATAGGCCTAATAGAAATAATTTTTTAAATTTACTCTTCACTGTCATTACCCAAATTACTTAAATTTGCTTTTGCGACTTTGCCAATGTTAGCCTAAATAACTTTTTACCGTCTTCAGGCCTACTCTTTACCCAAGTCACGTAGGCCTACTGCTGGTACGTGTTTTTGCAATGATCTCCCATGAAACAGCGCGCTCGTAAACATGGACTTGTTTTCTAAGCTTCCTGTATAGAAATCTTTTCGGAAATCTGGACCGCCTAGAAATGTCAGTTGAACGCTCAACGCCCAACTAACTGTAACCATTCCTGTAGTACGCTATTGATAAAGAACAAAAATTCTGCGCTCAAACCGCAGGTTCTTACAAAAAAGATTTTGTCGGCAAAATGTTAATTGGTTTGACGTGAAGTGTGTGTACACGATCGATAGTGCGTTGAGTTTTTTATGGCTTCTGTGCTCTGGCAGCCTTTCCCCAACCTGTAGAGGCCTAATTATTTAGACTTGCAACTACCAGGCACGTAACTAGGCTTCTTCGTTTCGGGGGGCTTAAGCCTTGAACATGGCAACATTTATACAGTGTTCATACGAATTTTAGCCGTAAGCATACAACGGCTTGACTTGTTTGGGGGGGCTTCAACTTCGTTTGGGGGGGGGCTTAAGCCCCCCCAAGCCCAACGCTAGATACGTCCCTGGCAACTACATATAGACGAGAGCATACTGTTGCAATAAGAACTCATGGTTGTAAGCAAGGGTGTGGATGGTTAACCCTTCCTGTGTTATATGTTTTAGCCTGCTTTCCTGGAAAGCGTATCTGACATATTCTCTGAATCTATGCGCTAACCTGCACAAACAGGCGCGGCCAGCTGCCTGTGAGCAATCGTTTTTTAGTGCTGGAAGAAGGCCTTGGCGTCTCGCTAAAATTTACTGGAGACCACTAGTTAGACTTCCCATTTTGCCTACTTTCCCACGGTAGTCGTCTGATTCTAACATTCCCTTGCAATTATGCTTTTACTGAGCGTCGATGAATAAGCCTAGGCTGGTTCCTGCGACTTAACTGTCTTTGTCCGCAATAGATTCGCCAGATTACGATTAGACCTACAACTATGCTTCTCTGTCCTCTGCCTAGGCCCTCTAATTGATTTCTTCTTAAACGCCGTATAAATTTTTTCTGTTTGCGTTATGTCAGCTACAATAAACGAGTATTCGTTGAATTAGACGATTTCTACGATTCATCTTTTGGGGCAAGAAAATGTTGAGTACACACACGACTGTTTATGGAACACGATGCGAGTGTATTTTTGCTCCGAGTTAACTCGGAGCGAACTTTGGGCGGACTTCGAGATTAGAGATTTCACAGCGCGTCTTGAGCGCTGATCTGTCGAAAGTTCGTGTTTTTCACGATATGTGGATTGCTTTAATGTGTGGAATTAATTTGTTTTATTTACTAATTCATTTAAGACTGATTGCAAGATAACATCTTCTATGCAGCCAGCAGTCGGTTGGGGAATTGTTATTCGCAAGTTGACTGTCAGAGGCAGATACCGGAGCAGCTCTCGCTTCGTGACTGTTGCTGTACAGTTGGCAGAGGATGGAGCGAAAATGGCCGAGGAATATGCATTCCGTGCCCACAGAGAACTACAGGCAAGAATGACTAATGAATTGCCTTAAAAGAATTCGCAATTAAATGGCACAGCAATTGCAGACATTGTCATCTTATCGCAAGTCGCACCTTTCAGAGCTGATAGCCATGCTTCACCGCCTTTTTGAGAGTATGTAAAAGTTCAGAGGCGGTACATCGCTAAAATGAACTTTAGGTGCTAATATGTAAACACTATGTGTAAATGTTACAGGACTTTGTTTCCGTGTAAGCTAATGGTTTCACTGTTTGCTAATTTTAACTCTGCAGAAGTGTTTTTAATTAAAATTAACCTTTACAAGCTCAGCATTTTGATCTTGAATCTGATCCTCTTTTCAATGGAAAACCAGTGCAAAATATTTTTGGCATATTAGCAGACGTGCTAGTGAATATGCTGGTAGATTTCTTCATCAGAGTTTTAGCTTGTGGAAAACTGTTCCACAGTAGAGATGTAAAATGTTCGGTCTTTCTTACAGATTATGCGTCATATAAAGCGCTTTGTGAAGGTGAGGGACCTGAACCATCGAGGGACCTATGTACAGTAATGAAGAACCTGTGTCCGAACGGAATCTGTATCAGTCTTCCTGGCTCCTTCCGTTGCCAATGCAATCCAGGATTCAAACTAGATGCGTCCGGAGCTTGTGTTGGTATGACAAAGAAATGCTTTGTCTGAAATTCCATATGTACCATTGTAGTAAATACTGTTGTCTCAGAAATGTATGTGATGTGAATTGTCTGATCTAAAATACAGCACAGATCACAATTGCAAGTTTAGCCTTTTTGCCAGAATAGATAATGCTATCAGTATTTATCTGCCCAAGCTTAGTTAAGCCTAGAACTACTGTCACTATGTAGGTCAGTGTCACCACTGATAAGTTATTTATTTATTCCGGATATTTCTGTAGCGCCTCTCGAAGTCAACTACTACTCAGAGGCGCTCCCGACTACAGCATTTAATACTGTGCCGGAATTTTCACGCCGAAGCGCCACGAGCAATTGCGAGTGAAGGACTTGCCCAAGGTCCGTACGCAGCGGCTAGAGTGGGATTCGAACCTGCAACTCTCCGGTCACAAGGCGCCGAACTTACCACTGAGCCACCACGCCCCACGATGCGTTAGTGCCACTGATGAGTTTAATCTTGGAGTGTTGCTTTAAAATAGTCAGATCACAGTTGCAATTTCAAGTTCAATAGATGTGATTTAATATATTTCCTTTACAAGTTTCGATCTTTGTAAAAAAAATGTAACATATATTCTGGAATATACGGTATTCGTGGATTAGACCATGAAATTAACTACAGATAATGTTATGTTAGAGAAAGAGGCGTTCATTGTTTGAGGTGCCATATAAGACTCTTGTGCTTTGGGTAATTATTATCTTAAAATAGTGTGCATATTTTCAGAGGTTCTCAGAAAGGTACTATATTAATGTCAAGATAAACATAAGCATATATATATATATATATATATATATATATATATATATATATATATATATATATATATATATATATATATATTGGTACAATAATAATATATATTACAATGAATTGCAGTGCTATTTAGAGGTCCACTATATTTTAAGTGCCTTACTCAGTGTTTTCGTTGTTGCGGATGGGTGTTAGGGGTTCAACCCACCCTAGATCTTATTCTAACCCCCTCGGCTAAGTAACTGAAAATATGTTGGGTGTCAGTTCTTGACATAGTTAAGATTACTTTTGTAAGTGTAAGAATTAAGTGAATTAAGTTTATATTATTTTTACATACACAAATTTAGATGTGTGATTATTTTTAATTCCTAAGTGATCAGTGCAACCAGTTAACAACATTCAATTTTGACCTGCATTCATGCACTTTGGTAATCTGGACTTAATGCATACATGCTGGGTACACAGATGCATACAATGCCATATTGGTACTTGGATATCTTAAGTATTACACTGTACAGTAGCAGCATGATAAGCTGCACTGTTGCTTATGCTTAGGAATCATTTATGGTATGATTTTCTTGGATTTTCAGACATAAATGAATGTACCCAATCAGGAATCTGCCTGAATGGCAGGTGTGTCAACACTGATGGTAGCTTTCGATGTATATGCCCACCGGGATATACCATCTCCTCAGATGGTACCTACTGTGCAGGTAAGTGCCTGACTCAGAGTTAGTATTTTGATTCCTGGGGCATGATTAAATGGAAAATTAAAAAGTTTGTTAAATATTGGATTGGCCTGGAGGTGTTGAATACTACGAAGAAAACAACTTGTTTATTATCAAACACAGTAAAAAGTTACAATCATTTAATATTTGCATCTCAATGTGAAAAGTGTAGAAACTTCTAGTTGACTTTTGTCTAACATTACGGTTCTGGTAATTGTAATTGTAATTGTAATTGTAATTGTAATTGTAATTGGACATTTATAATGCCCCGCTCCAAGAGCTAAATAAATCAGAGGCACTTTATGTGCAAGCCTATATATGATGTGAAATGTTGCTAGAACTAGCCTAATACATCAGTTAAACTGCACAGCTTATTATGTTACTATTATACAGTTTAAGATTTCAGATATCAAGGTGCATATGTGGTGTATTTTAGTGTACCTGCAATGTTTTTAGTTATATTTATTAGTGCTTTTAAATAATAATAATTATATAATAATCAGCAAAACAATGCACAGTAAACAAGAATAGTGATAAACTGATAGAAAATTGGTTATTTACCATAAGAAGAAGAAGAGAAGAGCAGTCCCTTAAGCTAGCCATGAGGCAGCCATGGGTATGAATTGTTAGCGACTTCCTTTTTTAGCCTCAGCATTTGAAGGAGGGTGGCCAGTCCTCTCCCTCGCCATCTGACGGTATATGGTCAGTATACTCATTATAACTGAGTTGGTGCAGGTGGAGCAGAAATCTGAAACAAAATTTCTCCCCTGGTGGGGATTTGAACCCCCAACCTCTCAAATGATAGTCCAGCACGCTAACCACTACACTATCAAGCACCCCCTGTTTATTCTAAAGGTGCTATAAAATGTCTGTTGCGTCACATTACATTACGTTACATAAAAAATGTCTGTTCCACATAAGTGCGTGTTTATCCTAAGTACGTTTATTTTGTGTATACCGGTACTTTTTCCACAGATACAGACGAGTGTGCACATGGTGGAATGTGTCCAAATGGACAATGTGTCAACCTCAATGGTGGCTTTAAGTGTGAATGTTATCCCGGTTTCAAACCCTCACCGAATCAACAGATCTGCTTTGGTTTGTCTTAAAATACTAAATACTGAAACTGGTGTCTATACTTTTCATGAGTTGATTTAAGAGCGCCCGGAAAGAACGAATATCTAAGTATGTCAGGTAAGTAACATACTTGCCCTAAACTTTGCCAGACCAAGGTATCGGGGCAGACCATTGCAGGACTCCAGCAGCACGTCATTGGCTGTTTCATACAGTTTATATAGTTTATGTAATATGCTATAATGTTAGTAGTAAAGTAAAGCTCTCATAACCCATGTGGAATGTAGGCTCATTTCCTTAATTTGACCTTTGAACCGGAAATGTACAAATCCCAAGGTCCAGGACACAATACCGGCGCATTGCAGGACTTGCCATTTACCTTATGTCGGCACTAAATTATGGCTGCTTGGTGATGGAGGCACATGGTGGAATGTGCATTGGGTGCACAAACAACTTGCACAGGGTTGTTACACAGAGTTGAACCCGCAACCGCATGATCCATGACCGGGCGTGTTACTACTATGCCACTGTGCCGCACACAGTATGCAATGCCATTCATATATTTCTTTCTTTCTGACATTCAACATTCTTATTAAGTTTAATGTTAAATGACATTTGCAATGACATTTAGACATCGACGAATGCTCTGAAAATGGACGGATCTGCTTGAACGGGCAGTGTGTCAATGAGCCTGGTTCGTACAAGTGTATATGCAGTCCTGGATATCAGCTATCACCAGATGGAGCTTTTTGTCTCGGTAAATGCTTTCGCTTACAAGCATTTTAAAAATTCATTTTTGTGTGGCTATTATTTTATTAGTAATTATTAGTATTTTCACCTTGTCACCTTGTGCTGTCAACTCCTGGAGCTCTAGCGATCGTCATGATACACCTTTTCCATTGCTTCCTATTCGAAGTCAGGTCCCTTAGTTCTTCCAAATTCATGCCAGTTACATCGTGAATCTCATCCATCCATTTCTTCCTTGGTCGACCCCGTCTTTTTTCCCCTCACCACAAGCCAACATCATTTCCTTTTCTAGCCCATCAGATCGCATAACATGACCAAAGAATCCTAGCTTCAATCTTGTCGCCTTTTGTTTTAATGACTCTTCATTCTCGACACCAATCTCCACTCGTATTGATTCGTTCGTCCTTTTCTCTATCCATGATATTCTCAACATCTTTCTCCATATCCACATTTCACATGCGTTGACCTTTTTCTCCATGTTCTTTGTCATTGTCCACGACTCACAACCATACAGAACCGTTGGAAAGATTAGGGCTCTCACGAGCCTTTTTTTTGTATCTATGCTCACATGCTTGTCCTTCCATATCTTTTCCAGTCCATTCATTGCAGCTTTCCCAATCGCAATCCTTCGTTTTATTTCTGTATCACATTTTCCTTCTTTTTCAACCAATGATCCCAGGAAAGTGAAGCTTTCTACCACCTCTATTTCTTCTCCGTCAATCTCAAAAGTATCCCATTCTGCTGTTGTCATGACTTTTGTCTTCTTTATGTTGAAGCATAAGCCAGCTTTTTCACTTTCTCTCCTTACCCTTCTTATTAATTCTATCAGCTCTTCTTTTCTTTTTGCCATTAGTGTTGTATCATCCGCATATCTAAGATTATTCAATGTCCTTCCCGCAATTTTTAATCGTCGTAATTGTGAAAAGTTTTGCATTCCATACTGTGGTACTAGAGAAGATTGTATGAAAACTTTTATTGGGCGACATTCAGTTACTGTAGATCAGCTTGGTGATATACTTTATTGGCTTTTGTTTGATTAGATTTGATTGGGCAAGGTATTTGATTGATTTTGATTTGACAAGGTATTTGATTGATTTTGATTGGACAAGGTATTTGATTGATTTTGATTGGACAGGGTATTTGATTGGTTTTGATTGGACAGGGTATTTGATTGGTTTTGATTGGACAAGGTATTTGATTGATTTTGATTGGACAAGGTATTTGATTGATTTTGATTGGACAGGGTATTTGATTGATTTTGATGGGACAAGGTATTTGATTAATTTTGATTGGACAAGGTATTTGATTGATTTATCCTGTAGTTATATTAGATGACAAGGCTGATTGATTGTTGTTGGGTTGCTATGATTAGATGAAATATATGTTTAATGATAGTTTGATTAAGTTACTTTAGTTTGGTTAATCTAGATTAGTTAAATGGCAGTTGATTAGTTAATCTGATAGTTCGATTAGATTAGATTAGGTGAAATATTTGATTGATTGTAGATACAAATGAGTGCCAGAAGACGGGCATGTGTACTAATGGCCAGTGTGTTAACATCAACGGTGGCTATCGATGTACCTGCGATCCAGGCTTTATGGAGACACCTGGCGGAATAGCTTGCATAGGTCTGTGGCATTCATTCATCTGTATTAATAAGTGACTGTGTCTGAGGGTCTGTCTGGTAGAACACTTGGCTGTAATCCAGCGTCTGTGGGTTTGAGCCCAGTGAATGGACTCCAGGGCAGGTTGTTTGCGCACACGTGCTTCTTTCTCCAAAAGATATTTTTTGGACGTGCTGGAAATGAAGCTGCACACTTCTGTGGGCATGGTAGCCAGCTGGTTAGAGCACTTGGCGTGTAACCTGGAGAGTATGGGTTCAAGCCTCCAATGTGCAGTGACCTTGACCCAGTGCCGTCTTGGGCACGCTGGGCAGTCGCCAGGTGCCCTGCGATTCTAGGGGCCCCCAAGTTAAAAAGACCCAAAAATTAAGATGTGTGGATATGACCTCCGCGCACGGCAGCGCATTGCTTTGCCAGGGCCTACAATGCTGTTAAGATGGCCCTTCCTTGAGCAAGCCCTCACTCACAGTTGTTCAGCGCCATCAACTGATGCTTGGGTCTTAATAAATAGTAGTAACAGTAATAGTAATTAATTTTTTTTTGGAAATGCATTCTGCTTCAAGAGATACTGTGTGTTACCTTAATTTATCAAATTAAAATTAAAAATGAATAAAATTAAGATGATAGAAATAATTTTTTATTTACTCTTATCCGTCTTAAACCTACTCATGATATGCAGTATTGTTTTTTGTTCAGACATAAACGAGTGCGACACAATTCCGAACATTTGTCAGAACGGTCGGTGTATTAATAACCAGGGCAGCTTCCGGTGTGAATGTCCATCAGGTTTGGTCCTCTCCAAAGATGGACGGAGGTGCGAAGGTAGTCTATCTCTTTGATTCGGAAGTCAGTAAAGCGTGAAACGTTTATTAGTAGTCCAAACAATGCATTATCATGAAAGAGGCCAATGAAATAAATGTCTTACTAACAACAATAATAAATGTAAATCTTCGAAATTTCTCAGGGCCACACAAAAGCCGCATCAGGGAGACCAGCATAATCACTGGCGCTATATCAAATCAAGGCCGCAGTAATTGTAATTGTATTTGAATATTTATATAGCGCCACTCAAATCAGTGGCGCTCTCGACCCGCATCACTGGCAAAACTGGCAAAAAGAAAGGTTTTCAAGCTTCTACGGAACTGAAGAGGAGAGAGGACAAGAAGCTCTTGGCGGAGGATCTGGGGAAGACTGTTCCAGGCTGAAGGACCCACATAGGCAAAGCTCCTGGATTGGGCCGTAGAAGAGTGCATACGCGGGACAACCATACGCAGTAGCCAGGTTTTGTCTGTTCTGGTGCCAGGTCAGAATCCGAGGAGGTCAAGCCAAGTAGTAAAGTGTATGATATAGAATGAACATGTGGGTCCCTCTAGTTTGAACCGTCTTCCACAGGAATTGCGGCTTGAGCTCCTCAGCCTTTCTCTTCCTCTGTTCTGGAAATTCCTGAAGACCAATTTATTTGTTAGCGATAGCACTGACTTGGGTCGGGAGCACCTCTGAATCGCTGAGTGGCGCTTTTATAAATGTTCGATTACATTTACAGTTATAATAACAGACGGTGCTCCAGTGGCAGGTTATTAGAAACCCTAAATTGATCCTGAGCTGAATGAATTTGCGATTCCAAAAACATACAATGGAATGCAATATTCATTTATTCAACATGTGATGTTGTCATACACGCAACATGTGACAAATAATGAGAGAATTGGGCTGGCAATGTAATGCAACGTAAATGTCCAAAATTTCCCAGTGCTACATGTCAGGAGACCAGCTTATTTACTGGTGCTATATCAAGGTGTGCCCTTGAGAGTTAATAGTGCTATATAAACATGTAGTTAAATTACATTACTTACTGTATTACGTAATTTGTACAAATGTTGTAGATGTTCAGCTGGGTCTTTGCTACACCACAGTACGTGATGGCCAGTGCCACAATCCCTCCCCCACGCCAATGACTCGATCGACGTGCTGTTGTATCGCTAGTGTAAAGTATGGCTGGGGCCAACCATGCATTCCATGCCCCACTGAGGGCACAAATGAGCACCGGGTTCTCTGTCGTAACGAGACTGGAATTACAAATGGTGGAACAGGTATAATTGCTGATATTTTTAAAGACAATTAGTTGTTAGGTGACTGAGGGCAGGCAAGGTAAGGTGTGCAGGAAACTTGTTATAGTGATGTCGTTGGGAGTTTTACCAAGAACGGCCTTACAACGTGGCTGTATTGCAATGAGGTTGTTTTCTATAGGTGAATAAATCGTGGATCCATGTTCCTGACCATGTTATATCAGAATTTTTTTTTATTGTACTTGGAAGTGTAATTACAATTAAACCAGACACTTTTGGTTTATGTTTCTCTGAGCCATAAGTGGCTGATTCTTATCAGAGTTTCTTTGCGAGATGTCTAAATGTAAATTCATACGATTGTTAAATTGAGCACAATGCTTGTTTTGTCTAGATATCAACGAATGCCAGCTCTTCACAAATTTATGCGACAACGGTGTTTGTGAAAATCTCAGTCCTGGCTTCCGCTGTGTCTGTAGCCCAGGATTCGAACCATCTCCAGATGGAAGAAGCTGTCAAGGTGAGAAGGATAGTTTTGACACCCTTCTGTAACTGTCTTTCTAAAACATTATCAGTTTTTTATCAATCTTTTTAGCAATCTTTAACATGCCCTTGTTTTAAGCGTTCAACAGTAAAATGCTTCAATAACTGTGTGAATGCCTCTGGGCAAAACTTCTGCTGAAAGATTTTTCACTTGTAACTCTGAGCGGTGGTACACTATACCAGCAGAGGTCTTACCTTCTAATCTCACCTAATCTTGCTTCTATTCATTTGAAACTTTCCGACTTCAGATGCTCTGCACTGGGCCTTTGATTCAAAATGCTGACCTACATGTAGACATGGAGTGCTCTTGAGAAGTCCACTATACATTAAGTGCCTTACTGCATGCGTGCTGGGTACATGGATGCATACATACATACATGCTGTTACTTGGATATCTCAAGCCTTACACTGTATAATAGAAACTTAATAAGCGGCACATTTTCTTATGCTTAGGAATCCTTTATGGAATGAGTTTTCTTGAATTCATTTGGGTTTGCACGATAATTGTTTTGCCATTTTTGTTGTGTTGATAAATTCAATTGCTGTTCTTTTTTCCTGAATTTGTGCCTCCACTGAACAATTCAAATCTGTAGTTTTGAAAAGCATTACTTTCTGTTTGACTGTTGTTATTGTTAGAAGTAGTTTGTCCATGCTGTTAGAGAGAATGTTTGATTCTGTTTCAACCTGTTTGTTTGAGTTACGTGAAACTTCATCTTCCTTTGATCATTATGTCTGATGTTATCATCGTATTATTTATGTGATGTTTTGTACTTGCGTGGGAGTGACTTTTGGTTTTGCTCTTGCTTCAGCTTGTGTTTGTTCTCCTGTGAGTCACTTGTTGTTTTGCTCGTGTGAGTGACTCATGGTTTTACTCTTCTAAGAGACTCTTGATTTCGCTGTTGTGACGATTGACTCTTGATTTTGCTCTTGTGATGAGTGACTCTTGGTTTTGCTCTTCCTGTGAGTGACTTGTGGTTTTGCTCATGCGAGTGACTCTTGGTTTTAGTCTTTGTTTCTGTTCTTACGAGTGACTTGGTTTTTGCAGACATCAATGAATGTATAACTGATCGGATGCTCTGTGACAAAGGCCAGTGTCGAAACACGCCGGGAAGCTATCACTGCATCTGTCCCACTGGGTACAGATTCAGCACAGAGACCAAGGCCTGTGAAGGTCTGAGCAAGATCTTATTTAAACCTAAGGGCTAATCCTGTGATCTTTTGTGTATGCATTGATTGATTTTTGTGTCCGATGATTGAAAGCTGAAAAGCGCTTCATTTTTTTTTTTTTTTTTATTCCGGATATTTCTATAGCGCCTCTCGAAGTCAACTACTACTCAGAGGCGCTCCCGACTACAGCATTTGATACTGTGCCGGAATTTTCACGCCGAAGCGCCATGAGCAATTGCGAGTGAAGGACTTGCCCAAGGTCCATACGCAGCGGCTAGAGTGGGATTCGAACCTGCAACCCTCCGGTCACAAGGCGCCGAACTTACCACTGAGCCACCACGCCACACATTGTTACTATTAAACTGAAGATTCTTCTGGTTGTGTAGAATACTGAATTTAAAACCAGTATGAACCAAGAATGGGTTGAGTAATAGGTAATTACAAAACGGTGAAGAAATTGATTAAGGAAAAGAAGCAGCTTTAAAAGTTATTAATATTTTTGGTTTAAAATAAGGTGTGAAGAAATATTTTTTATGAATAAATGTCTGTAATTCTTTAAAGAATTAGTTTCTATTTTGTTCTAGATGTTGATGAATGTTCAACTCGTCAGTACTGTACGAATGGAAGATGCATTAATGTTATCGGGAGTTTTCGTTGCGAGTGTACTGTTCCCGGGACCACACTGGATCCAACGGGTACAACCTGTGTAGGTGTGTACAGAGTAACTACATTCCAGGAAACTTGTGTAACTATGAGAATTTATTCAAGACCTCATAAAGCCTGTCTTAGATTGGGGAAGAAAACTAACGTTGTATTGAGAAATATATTCGGTAGAGGTAAATTGTTCCGCTTTGTCATTTTTACAGTTGATAGTGGGATGTGGCAGATCAGGGAGGGGGTCAAGGGAGTGGATTGATAATTTGAAGATAGGAGGCAACTAAATGTCTGCCAAGTTGAGGTGAACTTGCGTCTGTTGTGCTCCACCACCAAATCTGCAACTGCAGGTGGGCGAATTCCTACCTGTGCGTTGTGTTGCATGAGTTTAGATGTATTCTTGTATGTAATGTATGCATTTGTGTATGAATTCATGCATGGTTTGTATACGTGTTCCAGTATGTATGTACCAGTAAGTAGGTATGTTCCAGTATGTATGTTCCAGTATGTATGTTCCAGTATGTGTGTATGTTCCAGTATGTATGTTTGTGTATTAAAGTATGTTCCAGTATTCATGTATGTTCCAGTATTCACGTTAGGGCATAGCCGGGTACTGACCCGGATACCCGGAAATTCCGGGTATTGAACACCCGGAAGACACCCGGACCCGGAGCTGAAAGGTCATCCGGGTCCGGGTGGGTAAGTGTCAACTAACAGTAACATAATGTAATGACATCAGGAACAGTAAGTTGCATTGGCGACGGCCTTTGGCTGTCCATGATCTGCCGGCGTTTTCTTTTGATTATTGAGAGTCCCAGCAAGCCCCTCTCCCCTCCTCATTTCGCCTATGCCCCGACGATTTCCTTTGATGTTGAGAACTTCATCAAGTCCCTCTCCCCTCCTACTTTCGCCTAGACACCACAATTCCCTTTGATGTTGATAACTCCATCAAGTCCCTCTCCCCTCCTCCTTTCGCCTATGCACCGACAATTTCCTTTGATTATAGAGAGCTCCAGCAAGTTCCTCTCCCCTCCTCCTTTCATCTATATGCCGACAATTCTCTTTGATTATTGAGAACGCCATCTAGTCCCTCTCTCCCACCCTTTTCGATCATTGCAGTTGTTTTCCTTGTTTATTAAAATGTTCTGAAGTTGATTCGTAGTGGAGTTATTTTTTTGCGACATTGTGTTCGGTATTTTTTCGTGACATTGTGTTTGGATTAGAGATTTGAAATTACTGTTAGTTTTAATACCCGGACCCGGTACCCGGACCCGGCAGATTTTTATTCAAACTACCCGGACCCGGTACCCGGTTGAAAAACTGCACCCGGCTATGCCCTAATTCACGTATGTTCCAATATAAATAATTGTGGGTATGGGTGGAAGCCCCATTGTGGGTTTGTGTTATCCAGCCAACATGAATTTCTGTCAATGCTGTGTCGCAGCGATGAAACAGGCTACCAGCATGTAAGTAAACTGAAGGCAATTCTTAACGCTTCAACACAATCACGTTCCCCAGTATTAAACTGGTCATAAGCTGGATCCTTATGAATGGTCAACTGAAGGAGTTTGTGCAGTGTACGTATTTATGTATGTTCCAGTAAGTATGCTCCAGGAGGTACGTTCCAGTATGTATGTTCCAGTATTCATGTATTTTCCAGTATGTATGTTCCAGTATTCATGTATGTTCCAGTATGTATGTTCCAGTATGTGTGTTCTAGTATTCATGTATATTCCAGTATTCATGTATGTTCCAATATAAATAATTTTTATTTTTGCCAGACATTCGAAGAGGCACCTGTTGGATGACGTTTCGCAATGGCAGATGTGAGGATGCGGTTCGCGCAAACATCACTAAGGACGACTGTTGCGCATCGGTCGGGGTGGCTTGGGGCAGTCCGTGTGAAGTATGTCCATCACCGCTAGAGCCATGTAAACCTCCTTGCACTGGCGGACCCCCAATTGGACCAGGTCTGTCGTTTTGAGTAATGAAATTAAATCAAAGTGTAATATTTTTCACAGCTAAGAAAAGAAGCGACTGGTTGATAGGGCTGTCAAAATTTTAGAAAAACGTGGCCCGGGTGCCCGAGCTAATTTTCAACGGGTACCCGAAAGCCCGTCAGTGGAAAAATACTTTGAGAAAGCCAAAAAATAGTTACTTTACAATACGCATCGCAAAAATGGCGGCCGATGGCTCGCTAGTTGCTAATAGTTATAATTCGCTAAATTACATGTAACTGCTAGATAATTATAATTAATAACAGATGCACATCTTATTCAAAAAGTTAAAAAGTTGACTGCACTGACGTGATTACTGATTAGACAGTTAAATACACAAATCAATGGAATGGTTTCTGATAACTTCTCAAACTTTTATTCGTTATTTGCCGCCACTGCTGTTTTCATTTTTCAAACAGCAATGGCAGCAAATAACAAGATCTCGTTTAAAGTCTCGAAAGACCAACTCATTATTAAAGTAACCAATCTCAGAACGTAAAATTATGTTGCCCAAAATCCGTATAATGTTATTAAATCTGTGCAGTAAGACCTAATTCAAAGTTAGTCATTATTGGCTTGGCTTCGTCTACAAGGGCAGTATAATAGTCATCCAATACTGATCATGCAATTAACGGCTATCCCTAAGCCTAACAATCACCCCTTCCCCAAACCATGCTATCTTCCTTCACTGATCGGCTTGATGAACGATTGCTGCCCGGGTGGTCTGTGCAGGGCTTAATTAACGGTCGCTGCCCGGGCGGTCTGTGGAGGGCTTAATTACCGGTCGCTGCCCCGCGGTCTATGCAGCTTTAAAACTTACTTAAATGTATTATGCTTCTTCAGTCGGGTTTTGGGTATTGATTTAAGGGCCCGGGCCCGACGCTTCGAACGGGGGCCCGGGTATTCGGGGGCCCGTTCACAGCCCTACTGGTTGAAAATTGTAAATTGCATTAATATAAAATCTAATGAGATTTGAGTTTAGAAGTTGGTGGTGTTTTTTTTAAACTGGTTGCATCGTTTATATGATGTTGTCTAAAGTGGTTGCACTGTTTATCTACAGATGGTCAGTGTCCGAAAGGATGGAAACCTGAGAGGGGAGTCATTTGTGTCGGTGAGAAATGATTGTTCTAGTAAAGATTCGTAGCAGTTGCTGTGTTGCGTGGAATTGTCAGAGCTTAGACGTATTCTCGTATGTAACATATGCGTAAATGCTTGAATTCATGCATGGTTTGTCTGCATGTACCGGTCCAGTATGTATGTATGTTCCATGACATATGTATGTTCCAGTATTTATGTATGTTCCAGTATGAATGTATGTTTCAGTATGAACGTTTGTTCCAGTATTTATGCCTGTTCCAGTAAGTATGTATGTTCCAATAGTGTGCATGTATGTTCCACTATTTATGTATGTTCCAGTATGTATGTATGTTCCATGACGTATGTATGTTCCAGTATTTATGTATGTTTCAGTAAGTATGTATGTTCCAATAATTATGCATGTATGTTCCACTATATATGTATGTTCCAGTATGATTGTATGTTCCAGTATGTTTGTATGTAAAGTAAGTAAGTATGGACTTTAATGCTCCGCCTGCAAACGCACTGCGGCTTACAAACGAGTTATACAAGTGCAAGAAACAAAACAATTTTAAATTTTAAAAAATTATTATTTTAAATTAAACTAAATTAAATATGCATGTACATATAATGTACGTCTACAGAATAGCTTGTGTGTAATATGTATATATGTTTTAATATAAGTAGTGTTTTTACTGGTACGTATGCAGATATTGACGAGTGTTCGATGTATCCTGACCTGTGCAAAGGCGGTGGTTCCTGCGTCAACACACCCGGGTCTTTTGTTTGTCAGTGTGCTCCGGGTCTTGTCCTCGACCCAACGGGAATGATGTGTATTGGTGAGAAAATTACTTTTAGTTGGAAAGAATCAGTGTTTTATAATTAATCACATTGGTAAGTAAGTAACCGTTTGTTTTGCACATGTCTTGATGCGTTATGACATTAGTGGTATAGAAGTCATTAGGTTCGATTCGTAAAGGTCATTTGCGTAATGAAGATTAACTTCAAGGTTGCCAGAATTATTGTTCTAGAAATGATTTGGAACATTTCAGTATTTGTGTATGTTCCAGTATGAATGTATATTCTAGTATTTATGTATGTTCCAGTATGAATGTATATTCTAGTATTTATGTATGTTCCAGTATGAATGTCTATTCTAGTATTTATGTATGTTCCAGTATGAATGTATATTCTAGTATTTATGTATGTTCCAGTATGAATGTCTATTCTAGTATTTATGTATGTTCCAGTATGAATGTATATTCTAGTATTTATGTATGTTCCAGTATGTATGTATGTTCCAGTGTGAAAGTATGTTCCAGTATTTTTGTCTTGGTTACTAATTGTTGTGCCTCGTGATTTGTACAACTAGACATGAGAGAGGACGTCTGTTTTGGTCGATATCATCGTGGCAGTTGTGATGAACCGCACATTGGCCTATTCAAGAGGGCCACTTGCTGCTGTTCTGTGGGGGTCGCTTGGAGCAGCGACTGCATTCCGTGCCCTAGTAGTGAATCAGGTGGGAGTTAAACTTATCATCCTTGAGATCAGTGTAAGTAATTCTCATGTTAAGTTGAACTTTTTTTAAATTAGTTGAATTAATCCTCAGGATAACCTTTTCCCCCAAAACCATTTTAGATCTTTCAAATGGTAATGCCTTTTCTCACCCTTCATGAAAGAACCTATAAACAGTTTTGAAATTTTGAAAATCTATGAATATTTACTAGTTATTTTTGTATTACAGTAAGGGATCCTTTTTGTGCTGGACACAGTGTACAATGTACATTCTCAGATTTGTCAAAATGTGTGTAACTGCATTGAAACTGTAAAATTATGTATAGGTTTTATTCTATTTAACAGTCTGAAAGACTCTTATTATGAGGCATTATACCAATGGGGCGTGGTGGCTCAGTGGTAAGTTCGGCGCCTTGTGACCGGAGGGTTGCAGTTTCGAATCCCACTCTAGCCGCTGCGTACGGACCTTGGGCAAGTCCTTCACTCGCAATTGCTCGTGGCGCTTCAGCGTGAAAATTCCGGCACAGTATCAAATGCTGTAGTCGGGAGCGCCTCTGAGTAGTAGTTGACTTCGAGAGGCGCTACAGAAATATCCGTAATAAATAAATAAATAAAATAAATGTTCTGTTGGTCTTTGCTTGACCTGTATGCTGACCTTGTACTCGGTCTGTTCGAAAAGCATTGCATTAAAGTTTTCTCAACTGTCTTAATCTTTCTTAGCATTGACTTTACTGCGATGTGTCTTGTGTTGTTGGAATTGTGAGTTTATTTGTTGTCTTCTATGATAGATGAATACAAACGGCTCTGTAAGAAAGGAACAGGTTTTGGTCCTGGGCCAATAACACCTGAAGTATTTGTTGGTAAGATATGCCTGTAATTTCTGTCATGAGGATTAACGTGAGTGCTGTTGGTTACCAACGAATTAGATATGAATTGATATTTTAATTAAATAAGATACACCCAAAGTTTTCCTTTACTTTACTGAATGAAGTTTTTGTGTTGCGTCTTCAAAGAAACTGCTCATCAGTGCTCCAGTCAAGACTCATCAATGCTGTGCTGCTGCTCCTGAGCATTACTTTTTTCATTGAATGAACAAAACACGCTCACGAATTCTGGTCTTATGTAGTAGCGTCACCTTTCTCAGAATTTCCAACCTCTCAGAATTTTCAACCTTTCAGAATTTTCAGCCTCTCAGAATTTCCAGCCTCTCAGAATTTTCAACCTTTCAGAATTTTCAACCTCTCAGAATTTTCAGCCACTCAGAATTTTCAGCTCCTTATTTTCAACCTTTCAGAATTTTCGACCTGTAAGAATTTCAGCCTCTCAGAATTTTCAACCTTTCAGAATTTTCAACCTCTCAGAATTTTCAGCCACTCAGAATTTTCAGCTCCTCCTTATTTTCAACCTTTCAGAATTTTCAACCTGTAAGAATTTTCAGCCTCTCAGAATTTTCAGCCAGACATGCAGTCTTTGATCTATTTTAGATATCAATGAATGCACTTCGTTTCCGAATCTCTGTACGAACGGTCGCTGTCGTAACACGATCGGCAGCTTTGTCTGCATTTGCAACCCAGGCTACGACCTCTCGGACAATGGTTACAACTGTACAGGTCAGAGAACAGAATAAATCAACAACAGTAATAGTGTAATGAGACACTTATTTAGCTCCTTTTTGGTGGACTCCCAGAGTCTGATCAGGCTCTCAAACTGACCGGGCTTTCAAACTGACCGGGCTCTCAAACTGACTGACCGGGTTCTTTCAAACTTGATTTGATCAACGCCAGTAGAAGAAGCTGGGTCTTTCTGATTCGGCTTTTGTTTGTTGCTGAGATATTTCAACGATCTACACCATGTTACAATTAAGTCATTACTGGCCTGGCAATAGCCTTGAAGCAAGACTGGTTTCATCTTCAGAGGTAAATTTTTGGGGTGCTCGATAGTGTACTGGTTAGTGTGCTGGACTGTTAGTCGAGGGGTTCAAACCTCTGCCAGGGCAGAAATTTTGTTCGAGATTTCTGCTCCATCTGCACCCCCTATCAAACTCAGCTATAATGAGTATATTGACTGTACACTGTCGATGGGAAAATGAGACGACGAGGGAGAGGAGTGGCCACCTGCCCTCACATGCCGAGGCTAAGAAAATGAAGTCGCTAACACTTCTTACCCATGACTGCCTCAGGACTAACTTAAGGGACTGCTCTTCTTCTTCTAAGACATGTTAATGGTAAGAGAAATGCAGTCTTACAGACAGTTGCTAAAACATAAATGAGAAGGTTAGCATCTTCCGTGCTTTAGTGATAAAAGTATACTACCTTGCTGCACATCCTATACTGATGGCTGTTATGGAAATCAGAAAAGTTTCTTAGCACCTCGCAAGTCACGTTGGGTCAATGACAGTGCCAGGTCAAAGCCGGAAAGGTCAAGCCATTTAAGATTGGGAACTAAAATCATTCTAGTGTGTTTAACACTTTAACAATGAGCGTGTGCTAATAGCGACTGGGGAACCAATGCAGCTTGTCATTAAAGTGTTAAGTGTCAACCCTAATGCTCTCTTGTTATAGGTTAATTTTTACTTAATTAAGATGTTATTTTATTGCTCTTTACTATGTTTACTTTTACCAGCTGATATTTAGTGTTTGCTGTTACTTTGTAGATATTGATGAATGTCACATATTTCCGGCTTCTTGTGGCAACGGAACATGCCGAAACCTTCCCGGTCGATTTGAGTGCATATGTGACAAGGGCTTCGAGAGTACAATGATGATGATGATGTGCATGGGTTAGTAGTTTTTACAGATTTTGCACCCTGAACATTGACACAGAAGCGGGGTTAAGGGCATCAGAGGTTTTTAGAGAAATTTATGTAGCTCTCGAACCTGACCTGCTGTAGATCAATATCATCGTGAAACAGTTGATATGGCTCCCAAATACATCCAGGGAATCCCAACCTTTTCAGTGCTCTGCACCCCTAGGAAATGTTTGATTAATGTTTGCACCCCCTACAAAACTGTTGACTTATAGTTTCTACATGCATACAGTACAATAGTAACATACTTTCTCTCTTTGTCGCACCCCCTGAAATACCATCTCGCACAAATCGTAATCTTGACATTTCTACAGAAAAGCGAAGTCGAGTGAACCAGCTTATTCATGGGCTTTTAGTCAAATCATAATCGATAAGTGGGGGTGAAATCGGTTCCAGATCAAGATCCAATGGGGTCTGGCAGGCAGACAGACGGCTAAGGTGGATGGTGTTTAGACTTGAAACGGCGTGGGAGGTAAGGGGAAGAGGAGGAATCGGGATAGGCGTTGTGAAAGAGCAATGTTTTCAGTTTTGAGTCAAAGACCTGTGGAAAGATAGCAAGTTTTGGTGAGTTCATAGGATGGATCGGGGTCAATGTTTATGCTCTTAGGGTATGGGCATTGGATTTACAGAGGCACCCATCTGGAGGATGATGGTCTCTGAGGTTATGTACAGTTCAACAGTGCTATCTATGCAGTTCATATGATGGGCCCAGGATATGAACCCAGGTCACTAGAGGGCCACCATGCCACTTCTGCGTTTAGGATATGTTGTCAATCTTTGGATGAGTTGTGTCAAGTTGACTCTCATCTTGAAGTGCCTGTTTTATCTATTGTCTGTTGCAGACATTGATGAATGCTCGATAGATCCTATGCTTTGTCTTGGAGGACACTGCATCAACACCATTGGCAGTTACACCTGTCAGTGCCCACCGGGTCATGAACTCTTGCCTGGAAGCCTAGGATGCAAAGGTGAATACCAACTGCTTGTGTAACTGCGTGACTTGGTAACGTTCAGCCCCTCACTTGCTCACTTGTATCATTAGCAATCATTCATGTGGTCATTCATTCACTTGCTTGCTCACTTTCCTTTCGCTCATTTACCTGTTTGCTCACTCATTCACTCAGTGCTCACGTCTGTCTGACTCTGAATTGCTCAATTGCTCACTTATTCATTGATTGTAACTGTACTCTGACATTTATAAAGCTCTACTTCAAGAATAAACTCATCAGTGATATCGCTGGAAACGTTCAGTGCTCTTTTTTGTGAGCGCTGTCACTCGGTCACTTGCAGGCTAACTTCAGTTCAGTTGCTTTCCCATGGTCTCCCTAGGTCTTGCTCATCTGCTCACTTGCTCAGTCACTCGCTGTTCTTGCCTATTCAGATGTTGACGAGTGTTCGACAACAAGTGGAATCTGTTCAAACGGACATTGCGAGAACTTCATGGGAGGATACGAATGCATCTGCGAGCACGGCTACAAGCCCAGTCCTCAGAAGACGTCCTGCTTAGGTATGTTAGCTTACTCTTATTTCCTCATGTTTATGTCATACTAGCTGGATTACCCGGCGTTGCCCGGGGTTATAAGTTTCACACCACCACCACCACCACCACCACCACCACCACCACCACCACCACCACCACCACCACCACCACCACCACCACCACAACAACAACAACAACAACAACGACTGCTTGGCAATCTTGGCAGTCGCCCTCTGGCGGCGACTGCTTCGCAGTCTTGGAGGCCCTTGTGGCGTCTGGCGACCTGTGGCGGAGACTGCTTCGCAGTCTTGTAGATGCCTTCTGGCATCTAGCGACCTCTGCCGTGGACTGACTGCTTCGCAGTCGCCCTCTGGCGGCGACTGCTTCGCAGTCTTGGAGGCCCTTGTGGCGTCTGGCGACCTCTGGCGGAGACTGCTTCGCAGTCTTGTAGACGCCTTCTGGCGTCTAGCGACCTCTGCCGTGGACTGACTGCTTCGCTGTCGCCCTCTGGTGGCGACTGCTTCGCAGTCTTGGAGGCCCTTGTGGCGTGTGGCGACCTGTGGGGGAGACTGCTTCGCAGTCTTGTAGACCACTTCTGGCGTACAGCGGAGACTGCTTCGCAGTCTTGTGTACGCCTTCTGGCGTCTAGCGACCTCTGCCGTGGACTGACTGCTTCGCTGTCGCCCTCTGGCGGCGACTGCTTCGCAGTCTTGGAGGCCCTTGTGGCGTCTGGCGACCTGTGGGGGAGACTGCTTTGCAGTCTCCCCTGGACTGACTGCTTCGCAGTCGAAGAGGCTGAACCGGGCGTTGGCGTGTTAAAGAAAACGCCAGAAATCTAGCCCTCACTGCCGGTCTGTAGTCGGCCTCGCCCTTAGTAAAGCAGACTGGTTGTTTCATATACTGTAAATAATTTAGATCTTTGTCTTTGAACATACATGTGTTAAAATTTAGCTGTAAAACGATGAATATACTTCGAATCGATCGTCATTAAATTTTGTGCCAAAGTAAACAAATTATGCGATTATTAATGACGTTGGGGAATACCGGCGTCATAAATAGAACCGCTTCGCAGTGGAATAGGCGAGCTTGCGCGTGATTGACGTCGGGTGGGTAGAGTTTTGGGGCATTTTCACCATGGTAGGGGTGAAAACGGGGGACGCGAACCCCTCCACTGGGTGTCCGAAGCCGAGGCCGACACAGCAGTGAAGGTTTGGAGTGAAAAGGTGCAAAATTGTAGAAGTTAAGCCCGGTCAAACAGACAGACACACACACACACAGAATTCTCGCTTTATTAATATAGATTGCTATTTAGGGACAAAGCACCAGCTGATAGCACTAAAATTGCCTGCTCTATGCTAAAGATCTACTCATGATCCTTAAACAATTACTGGAAGTTTTCGGTGGTTTTAAGACTTCGAGAGGCGATTGGACACAGTAAGCCATTGGTTTGAACGTCAACCCTTTAGTGTGGCGTGTGAGGGTTTGAACTTCTCATGAGACAGTTACTGTTTAAAAACCTAGTCCTCAGCTTGTTGTTTTTCAGCACCATTGATTGATTTTTTTAATTAAACTTAAATGTGCACATTTTTCTATAGCGACCGTATGGCCTCAGTTCTGTAAATTTTTCAATGAATTTGTCAGATGAGATTCTTCACCTCCACTACCTGTGTCTATAGGTGCCTCTCCATTTTAGGTCCCCGTGTACAGACCTTGCTAGGCTGAGATTCAAATCTCTGGAATGATCCATGATCGGCATTGCTAGACGGCATCCTTATGCCTAGAGGCGTCTTGGCACATGCTTTGACCAGTGTAGCTACACAGGCCAGTTAGATAATGGCACTTAATAAATACTGAAAATAATTATTAAAAAGGTGCTATAGAAATCTGGTTACAGTACTTTACAGCCAAAAACTAGAACCTTCTGTGTTCATTGTTTTGATTTGTTATCTTGTGTTTGTCACGTGCGTAATTTAGTTGAATTTCATGGTCTGTGTGATTTCAGATGTTGACGAATGCCGTGTGAACAACGGTGGCTGCAGCATGACCTGCACAAACACAATTGGGAGCTTTGAGTGCAAATGTCACCGTGGTTACGGTCTGAGACCAGATGGAAAGTCATGTGAAGGTCACACATGTTTCTTATGTTATAACATATAGTATAATATAATATAATATAATATAATAAGGGTTTTAAGTGGTTCAGTTTAGCCCATCTTTCCAAATGTCCTCTTAAAAGCTGTGATAATGTCCACTGAGACAGTGCTATCGTCCAAACCATTCCACAAGTCTGCCCTGATGTCCCTTTCGGTTTCTTAAATAATTTTTATCTATGTCCTGGGTGCCAATTCAAAAAGCCTCTCTCACTGTTCTGCTTCCTTTCCAGTAATAATCTTATAGGCGTCAGTTAGGTCTCCTCAACGGATCACTTTGCCAGTGGACATTGACCGTAACCTACGCACTGTAGCAACTGATGTTTTAATTTCTTAGAGTGAATAAATAAGACTCGAACTGTTGAATAGTCTGCCCTCTTATTTAAGATTGTAGTGTTGATTTAAAATCATGATCACGTAAAGGGCCATCTGATGAAGGCTAGAGTCCAGATGAAGCATATGTTGTTTGATAATTCAATTGTTTGGATTAATATTCTCCAATTTGTTGTAAAATTACAGATGTGCAGGAGTGCCTAGTGACCCCTGGTGTCTGTGGTCCTGGGCAGTGTGTCAACGTTCCGGGTGCTTATCAGTGCAACTGCACCGGAGGAATTGTTCCAACGCCAGATCACAAAGGATGCATTGGTCAGTACATTTCACGTAGTAAAATGTCAACAGCAACTCCGTTATTGTGAAATATATTTGTTGTGAAATACAGTGTATGGATTTGAGCTAAAAATAATTTCCCCACCCCCCTGAAGTACATGTAAACATTTGGGGATTTAAAATAGCCGTGGAGAATTGTTAAATTGTGGGGTGGCTAATCATCTATTGTTTTCGAATGTACATGTATTTTGCCTCATCACTTGCTGTCACTGCTCTTCTTTGATGTTGCATAGTCCAGGAAAACAAAACATGGTGTTTACCATCAGCTGTCAGTGGGAATCTATCGGTTAGTCTCTGTTTGTCGGTGGGATCGTGCAGTTGTGACTGTTCTAGGTTTCTGAGCACTGTTCCGGTACGGATTGACTCTGTTCTTTGCGACTTTACATCATTTAGGCTGATGAAGGCAATGCCTTTGTGAGACGCTTAAAGGTGCCGTAGACACGCACACACACACGCACGCACACACGCACACACACACACACACACACACACACACACACACATGCACACATGTACATACATACATGCACACATACATACATTTACATACAGTGCACCTGTTTAGAGTGAGTATGAAGAAGTTTCAACTAAGTAATGATTGCTGGGAGTTTCTTTACTTTCCAGGTTTCCTCTTAGTTTTCCATTACTGTTTCTTATCTTCTTTTGTTTGAGTTTTGTTGAGGGCACAAAGTGCCAAACAGCATAAGTTTGTGATAGATAATACGAGTGAATAAATAATCAAGCAAAATATTTACAATGCACTCTCTTATGTGGCTAAATAATTAACTAACTAACCTGTTTTGCTGAGGAGTGACCAATAGTTTTGTCCTTCATGAACAAATAATTAACCAAAATGTAATCATCTTAGTTATCATGCATCACATTGCCTGTTCAACTCTGTTGTATCCTGGTTGGATTGTAGATGTTGATGAGTGTGCAACAGACAGACGACTCTGCCAACCGGGCATCTGTAAAAACACTAACGGAGCCTACGTATGCGACTGTGAGATTGGTTACTCGGTCAAGGACGGAGAAAAAGGGTGCTCTGGTACAACATACAAAACATTACACCAGAATTTCCTTATAGCATGCATTGTTATAACACTATAGTATAGGGGGGATAGATGAATGGTAACACTCTGGCCTGAAGAGCGTTAGATCTTGAAAAGTCACGGTGTCATACCTGCAAGCCCTCTCTAGGTCAACTCAGCCTTCTGCTCCCTAGGGGCAGCAGTCAAATGAGCGGGCACCTTACAGGCTGCCAAGATGTATGTTAATTAAGATCTTGATAATTGTGCCGTCATGTTTCAATTGTTTCAATGTAACTTACTGCGGTTTGTCAGTGAGATTGTCAGTTAATACGAATATTATTATTTACAAATATGCTTACGCGTGTTCCCGTTCGTCCTCATATCTCACTGTCTCCCGTATCCCAGGTAATACTCGTCTCCAGTTCTCCAACTGATCCATATCCACAACCTCGACTCTGGAATGAACTTCCCTTTGAATTCCACGTATTCTCAGTTCCTCCTCAGGTACCGCCACTCACTCACTGTCCTCTGCTGGTGCTTTGCACTTAGTTTTAGATAGCAATTCAGAAATTTGTAGTTTACGATTACAAATACCCATTCGGTGTGGCAGTGACATTGGACAGTGGTGCTGTCTGGTGATTAGTGAGGATATTTTTGGCAATTGGTTTTATGGTTCGTAAGTAGCCATGGGCAACGGGGGATTAGGAACAGGGAAATGTATGGTAAATGTAAGAGGAAGAGGGAGGAGAAGGGGAATGTGAGGCAGAGAGGGGCAAATGGGGAAGGTTTGTTGTTGCAAAACATAGTGTGACTAATAGTACGATTTGGTTAAACTTGCAGATGATGATGAATGTGGTATTGGAACACACCAATGTGATCCCAATGCCTTCTGTACCAATACGCCAGGCTCCTACAAATGTACCTGCAACGATGGATATAACGGAAACGGATTCACCTGTACAGGTGAGCAATCAGACACGAGACTCCTATGAATGTACCTGCAGCAAAGGATATGTCAGATACCTGTTGAGCACTATGATGAGTTTCAGTTTGTTTGACGTAAAGCCAGTTTTTGATGCCTTAAAAGTACATAATTTTTGACCTACTGTTCTAGTCTTATCTGTCTGTTCGAATGTCAAGAGGCTTCTATGTCACTCTCAAAGCACAGTATGTAACAGGTAAACAGTTACATTATTGTCATTAGTAATCATTGATGATAGTGATGATGACTGTGTTATGGTGACTATAACAAGTGCAGTTATCACAGTTTGTTTTTAATTGTTGAACACTGAATTATTTTAGTGGTTGTGATGGTGATGATTATGGTGATGATGTTGGTACTGGTGACAGTGATGATGATGGTGACAGTAGTGATGATGAAGACAATGATTATGGTGATGATGGTGACATTGGTGACAGTGATGATGATGGTGGTGTTGGTGGCAGTAGTGATGATGAAGGTGATGATTATGGTGTTAATGGTGGCATTGGTGACAGTGATGATGATGGTGACAGTAGTGATGATGAAGGCAATGATTTTGGTGATGATGATGGTGTTAGTGACAGTAGTGATGATGAAGTTGATGATTGTGGTGATGATCGTGGTATTGGTTGTTGCAGATGATAACGAGTGTTTGCGCAACAACGGAGGTTGTAGTGAGAACGCGGGCTGCATCAATATGCCAGGTGGGGCACGATGCGTCTGTGACAATGGATTCGAAGGGAATGGCTACGAATGCACTGGTGAGACAATTCGATCAATTGTCTTGTTCTTTGTTCTAATGTATCTTTTGTTTTTTTCCAAACTTCAGAAGATCGTTGAATATAGTTGTGTAATATTTTAAATCTTCTGTGTCTGTTATTCTCTTGAAAATGTAAAAAAAATAAGGCATTACTGAGGTAAAATGTTGCGAATACTCTTGCAGCCTTTTTTTTTACCAGAATAACTTCCAATTTTTGGTCTAACAGTAAGATTACTCAAGCTGATCGTTCCATGTGTTGTCAGGAACTTATAGTACATTTACTGTTTTCTGCAGTGTTTTGAAATGTATGTTGTTCAGACATCGATGAATGTTCGCTGCGTCCGAACCTTTGCAGAAACGGCCAATGTGTTAACTATCCAGGCGATTACAGGTGTGAATGTGACATGGGATTTGCACCAAGAGAAAATGAGCACGCGTGTGAAGGCTAGTATCGATCTCAGTTTCGCTTGCATCAGTACAATTTTATACAAGTAGCTACCTTCTCGGTCATTACAATATTTATTTTGTTTCTAACATGTGCTGTACTGTTGAAGAGATCTTGTGAAGCAGAAAGAATGTGTCTCGGGAGACTCGGGTATTGATTCATCACTTTTGCGTCCTTTGATGCTTTACAAACTTTATAACATCTTACTAAGATTAATTCATTCATTCATAACGGACATTTATATAGCGCCTCTTCAAGGATAACTACTCAGAAGTGTTCCCGACTCCAGCACGGCTGAATAGAGCAGTCTTAAGGTGAGAAAAGAGCGTGGAAGAAAAGGTTACAGTTTTATCTTAGCTGACAAGATTGGTAAGAAACAACTATTGACTGATTTGGCAGCATCAGTATACAGTAGAGGATTCTGAATGTAAGTAAGTAATCTTTATTAGCAAGAGATAAACGCCTGCACTTTACAAATGTGGTAATGGGGCAAGCAGCTGACAGCAAATATAATGGTAGCTTATGATATAGCTTAATTGTAGTTTATTTAATTGTAGTTTATTACTTCTGTTGCACCAACGTCTTGTGCGCTAGGTGTCAAACGATGATGTACCTAAACCATGCCACAATCAGGTCTCCAAGCTTCAATCAGGTCTCCAAATCACAATCAGGTCTCCAAGTCACAATCAGGTCTTCAAGCCACAATCAGGTCTACAAGCTTCAATCAGGTCTCCAAATCACAATCAGGTCTCCAAGTCACAATCAGGTCTCCAAACTGCTATTGGGTCTCCAATCTGTCAGGTCAGTTAGGTGCAGTGTATTATGTATAAAATGCCTTCCTGAAGTGAAAACTGTATAGAATTGTGTATTAGCTTCAATCAGTCGGAATTGTTGTTTCTTGTCTTTTCACACAGATATCAATGAATGTCAGCAATTTCCAAACCTGTGCATCAACGGCAGATGCGAGAATCTGATCGGACATTTCCGGTGCATCTGTTCCACTGGTTACACGCTTGATCCAACTGGAGGAAACTGCACTGGTAAGACCGAGTCTCACTGTACCATACATTGTCGTCTGCGCTCACAGCTGGTGGACCATGGTCCACATCGTCAGTCACTGAGAACTAGAGAGTGGAGTTTTGCAGTTGCTGGACCTTATGTGTTGAATAGCCTGTCATGTGGCATCCATGACCACAAGCTTCCTTACAGACAATTGTGTTTGAGCAACTTGTCCAAGGTTGCTACACAGTGGCTTGAGGTAGATTCGAACCTGCGACCCTCTGTTTGCAAGGCACAGAGCATACTGCTACACAACTGCCTTCCTCCAGAGATTTTGATTAAACAGAATTGATTGATAGATTGATTGATTGAGTGTATATATAAGTAGTATGTGTGATTGTGTGTATGTATATAAGTTTGCACGTATGTATGTATATTTAATATGCATGTAAGCGTGTGAACATATCAGGGCTGCATTAAGGCTAGTGCGGGCTCGGGTGCTGTGATTACCTATATAGCCATCAGCGCGGGGCCCAATTACAAGTACAATAGCATTTTTTAATATATTTCCGAAAATGCGGGCCCCTCAAAACTTTTAAGAGCATTTTAAGAACCTCTGAAAAACACTGAAGCACAACTCTATAAGGTCTGACTTCAAATAAGCTGACTAAGTGCTCGCTAGCAATGTATCCACAGTCACATTCTGTCAGCATATGATTTTGCTGGCTTGTTTTTTTATTAATTTTTATATTCTTTTCTAATTACAGATGTCGATGAGTGTGACAATCCGGATAACTGTCTTTACGGCACATGTGTTAATAAACCGGGAGGATACTTCTGCCAATGTCCACCGCAGTACGAACTCAACTCCCTGGGAACTGGTTGCATTGGTCAGTACCTGTCTGTACATACAATTTATTCTAATATAGGATCTATAATATGCCTTGATTTCAACCAAATCAGCATATAATATAAAATTTCCAGATCCTGGTAAAATTAAATTCCTTTTTCATCATAATAACTATGTGATGGAACTTATTAGATTGCATTAAAACTTTGTTACATTAGGATGTTAATTTACTAATAAATAAAATGCTAGACACCTCTAGACTGACCATCTCTGGATAACCCATTTGACTTGATGCAGCGCTCTTGAATAAGCTGGTGCCCTGCGCTGAACTTTAGAGTAGCACTTTAGAAAGTTAGAGCTTACGATTACGATTAAACATCTGATATGTGATTGTTTTGGTTTCATTAAAGTTCGGTTACT
This sequence comes from Allolobophora icterica, assembly GCA_963556255.1. Lineage (NCBI taxonomy): Eukaryota > Metazoa > Annelida > Clitellata > Crassiclitellata > Lumbricidae > Allolobophora > Allolobophora icterica. The sequence goes on from OY744616.1 coordinate 11,849,281, forward strand.
AAATTGTTGTCCTGCGTAGTCTGCTATTATTATTATTATTATAATTATTATTATTATTATTATTATTATTATTATTATTATTATTATTATTATCATCATTAATATTATTATTATTATTATAATAATCATCTTGGGCTGAATATTGTTATTATTATTATTATTATTATTATTATTATTATTATTATTATTATTATTATTATTATTATTATTATTATTATTATTATTATTATTATTATTATTATTATTATTATTATTATTATTATTATTATTATTATTATTATTATTATTATTAAGTGACTTTGATCCAATAGGGGCCCTATCTCTATATTACTATATCTCTGTATCTCTATATTACGAGAGTATTGAGTGGTTCTATAAAGGCATCATTGAAATACTCCAGGTATACATTGTAGTGGCTTCTGTACCACCACGGTCAAAATGCACAAGGCATTAGATGCAGGTCATGTGGAGTCACACACATGATCGCATACACTGCAGCCATGATATAACAGATTTGGATTAGTTTATGTGACTGAATCATCACCTGAGACTGTCTTATGACCTTGAAATGCTCTTGCAGATAAGCGTCGAGGTACCTGCCACCTGCAGCCACCGGATCGTCGTCGTCAGTGCACTGGGGAGGTCGGTCGAGATGTCTCGCGCGCCACCTGTTGCTGTACCCTTGGCAGAGGATGGACCGATCCATCGGGCGTTTGCCAGGCATGCCCTACCAATGAAACACGTAAGACAGGCTCCTCTTAAGTTGCTTTGTTGAGCAGCGTCATAAATATTAAAAACATTTTACTTGTCATGTTCATGCTTGAACTTTTGACCCCAGAGCCAAACCTCAGAGGGTTCTGCAAAGGCTATGTAGTTATGTGTTCAATTTTCATCTTGAATATTAAGTGGAGCTTCCATGTTGTATGGTGGTGCATGGTGAAGGCACTTATTTTTTACGATTACCATAGGTCCTTGAACTGGCAGTGGACAATACCAAGGTCCTGGACATGGGAGCAGCGCATTACAGGGCTTGCCACTTACATAGATCCCGGCCCAAACTATGTACTAGATCATACTACCTATTTATGACAGAGGTACTTTTGCACAAACAACCTACCCATAGTTGCTGCACAGAGTGAGGTCAGCAGGCTCAAACTCAGTCGTTGGATTCCTAACCGTGCATGCTACCGAAAGAGCCATCTTGCTGCACACCGTGAATGGACGTCTTACCTTATTGCTGAGTCATGTCTGCCATGTGAAAACATAATGCAAGACTCTGAATTTTCATGACCTGTGCCTCTTACATGTAGATCAGTTACAGAGGATCTATATAAATTTATCTGGATTGCAATACGATATCACATTCAAGGAATGATGTAATGTGCTGGTTGTTTGTGCTATAGTGTCTTATACGGAACTGTGTCCTGGAGGACCTGGCTTCAGACCTAATGTCTTCACGGTCATACTTGAAGGTTTGTTTGCTATGATTTCCTCTGTAAAATACCAGTTGTTGCTGTTGAAAATGTTTTCTAATGTATTAGGGCAATGCTCAAAACTCTTAGAGCAATCATCAAGCCTTCAAGTATGTTTCTTGTGATCAATTTGATCATTAATGTTATTGAGGATCTGAGTCTAGTTTGTAATTAACAGCGTTGACAAAAGTCTTCAGATACTAGACCCATTATTGCATTACATAATTGAACTAGAGTCATGGAGCTAAATTTTGGCCTTTATGCAGTATGTTGGAAAGCCCAGGACAGAATATTGTGGTGTCATATTGCAGATATGGCTATGCTCAGCTGAGTTTGCCATCAGAGAGACAGATAGACAGACAGAGAGAAAGACAGAGAGAGAGAGAGAGAGAGAGAGAGAGAGAGAGAGAGAGAGAGAGAGAGAGAGAGAGAGAGAGGGAGGGAGGGAGGGAGGGAGGGAGGGAGGGAGGGAGGGAGGGAGGGAGGGAGGCAGGGAGGGAGGGAGGGAGGGAGGGAGGGAGGGAGGGAGACATAGAGACATTATGAAATGTTATGTTTTGGCTGCCACACACAGTCTGGGCATTAAGTGCATGTACTTCTACACTGTTTGGCCTTTCTAAGTTTTAGTGGACCTGCTACTTGGGAATCCCTCTCCTTATCTCCCATAATGCTTTTATCAGAAACCCTCTTCTGATGTTTTGTCGAGGTTGATTTTAAGGAATTTTTCAGCATTACAATATTCTTCATCGGTTAACAATAGTTGTTTGCATGTCAGTTTCTCCTGCACTCAATGGTTACTGGTAAATTTTGAGCGCTTACTGTTTTTCTTTCTAGACATTGATGAGTGTGTCGATTTACCGAACATATGCGCTGGTGGAGAGTGCAAGAACACCTTTGGAAGCTATGTCTGTACCTGTCCTCCTGGGTATAAGCTTGACGAAACGAGGCAGACCTGCGTTGGTGTGCAATTATGATTGCTTATTCATTCATTCATTATGACATTTATATAGCGCCTCTTCAGGAGGGCTACTCGGAGGTGCTTATAGTCTTAAAAATATCTAAGAACTATGGAGTTAATAAATAATTATTCATTATTAATATTTTATTATGCCCTGAGGTTAAAAGGATCCCTCAGAGACTTCAACATTGTTTAAATTGCAGATTTTAATATACATTATTAATATTGTGTATAATCATAATAGTTGATGAATTATTAGTCATTATTCTATGAATGTATATGATGATCGATGTGTGTATAACGTTGGGTTCTTAACTAAAAACCAATCGATGGTGTTGACATAGGTAAGGTAGTAGAATGTACAATGGCCATTTGATTTAGGGTGCTCACTGCTCAGCTTGTAACACAGAGGTCGTGAGTTCAAGCCTTTCGAAGGCGCTTAGCCTACTATGTAGTGACCAGGAGTGTCATCGATGGTCTGATGTATGGCCGTGTGTGCACATGTGAGCTTTGGAAGGAGAGCCATATCAGATGGAATTGTGTTGTATTGTATGCCACATTTCTTAAGTAGGTCATTTCTTAAGTAGGTCATTTCGTAATTAGGTCATTTCATAAGTAGGTCATTTCGTAAGTAGGTCATTTCGTAAGTAGGTCATATCTTTAGTAGGTCATATCTTAAGTAGGTCATTTTTAAAGTAAGTTGTTTCTTTAGCAGGTCATTTCTTAAGTAGGTCATTTCTGAAGTAGACCATTTCTTAAGTAGGTCATTTCTTTGGTAGGTCATTTATTAAGTAGGTCATTTCTTTAGTAGGTCATTTCTTTGGTAGGTCATTTTTTTAGTAGGTCATTTCTGAAGTAGGCCAATTGAAGTAGGTCATTTCTTAAGTAGGTCATTTCTTAAGTAGGTCTGTAATGTTTATATGCATTTGACAAGATCCTGAGTTCAAAGGTTAGTTTTGCACATGTGATAGTTATTGGTTAGTGTGCTGGACTGTTCATCCTGGGTTCGGTGTTCACATCCCTGACAGGGCAGAAGTTTGTTTTGGGGTTTCAGCTGAACTTGTGCCCTGTAGCAACTTGGCTATAATGAGTGCACGGGCCTTATAATGTCAGTAGGAAGATCAGGTGGGACCAGAGATGGCTGGCCCTCATCCTCATATGCTGAGGCTGAGAAAGTGAAGCTGCTAATCCTTGATGTGTAATGTACTGGCTATGCTTGAAATCGAACACATCCGTGTTTTCTGTTTGTATCTTTTTGGTGTTTTGTACGATATTTTGCATTCTCATTAGGGGGATAGACAAAAGGTTACACTCTGGCCTGAAGAGCATTTGATCTTGAAAAGTCGTGGTTTGATACCCATAAGCCTCCTCTAGGTCGACTCAGCCTTCCACTCCGTAGGGGCAGCAGTAAAATGAGTGGGCACGTTACAGGCTGTCATGACATGTGTTAATTAAGATGTTGATAATTGTACCGTCATGTTTCAATTGTTTCAATGTAACTTACTGCGGTTCGTCAGTGAGCTTGTCGATAAACGCGAATATTGTTCTTACGTTACAGATATCGACGAATGCCAAACGATGTACATTTGTGGGATTGGAACGTGCATAAATACGGAGGGTAACTACACGTGCATCTGTCCCCCAGGTTACATGCTCCTTCCAGACAATCAATGCATGGGTGAGTCCTGGATGCGCTTGATTTCATTTACTAATTAGTTCTTCACTACAGATTTCTTATGACAAGAGTCAGTTGTCGACCTTAAGCGGTTGTGTGGGAAGGACTTGCTCGTGAAATGTCACTTATCCTTCACAGAGACTGATCTTCTCGATATTGGCCTGATTACAATTTGGTTTTGGTGTGCCATCGGTTGATGCCTCGTGCATTAGACACCGGCACAATGGAAGTTATAAATTACAATTACTGTTACTGTCACGGGGGTGAGAAACCGACAAGATTTGTCATCAACTGATATGTCTATTGATGCTGCTATTGTTACGGATACCTCATGCTGCTATTGGCAATAATTCTCATTGATATACCTTTAAATATGAAATTTGAAGCCAGTGGCTGAACCTCCAAAAACACTTGTGTTTAAATCGACCTGAAATTATGTGTAAATTCTTTTTATCTTGATGCAGTTATATTATATTTAAATCTTTTAGTTTAAAAATCGTAGAATGGTTTGTTTAAGTAACCAGTCGTTCTGTAGATCATTTATTTAAGACACAAGTTAAAAACAGATCTTTCATCAGTTAAATAAGGAGTTTGTTGCAATAAGTATTATGTATATATATGTATATATGTATGTACCGGTATATATGTTTGTATGTGTGTATATAACTTTATATGTATATATATATGTATGTGTGTGTATATAACTATATATGTATGTATATATGTATGTATTTTTTTTTATTTATTCCGGATATTTCTATAGCGCCTCTCGAAGTCAACTACTACTCAGAGGCGCTCCCGACTACAGCATTTGATACTGTGCCGGAATTTTCACGCCGAAGCGCCACGAGCAATTGCGAGTGAAGGACTTGCCCAAGGTCCGTACGCAGCGGCTAGAGTGGGATTCGAACCTGCAACCCTCCGGTCACAAGGCGCCGAACTTACCACTGAGCCACCACGCCCCACAATTATGACAATTATGTGTGTATATAACTATATATGTATGTATGTATGTATTGTATGTATATATGTATGTATGTATCTATATATGTACGTATGTATGTATGTATCAAGACACTTAATATAGCACCTTTTAAGTATCTCACAAAAGTGCTGCAGTCAGCCAGTCAGTCAACAGTCAATTAAGCCAGTCAGTCAATTTAAGTCAGTCAGTCAGTCAGTCAGTCAGTCAGTCAATACAGATTGTACAGCATATATATTATTGGCACTATCAAATTCATTTCTGTTTGTTGTATTGGTTTGCATTGTATTGTCTGTCCTACAGATATGCGACCTGGTAGTTGCTTCTTGAGTGTGACCAATGCAACTCGACCTCCATATCGACCGATCTGCGATAAGCCCTTGACCTCTAGTTTGACCTTGAAGCAGTGTTGCTGCTCCATTGGCCTCGGCTGGAATGCCATCGAGGACGAACGATTGGGAAAGCCTTGCCAACTCTGCCCTTCATTTGGAACTCGTAAGTAGTTTATGATTGATTACAATATGACAATGAGAGTATGTAAACAACCATTAAGATGCAGAATCTGGATTAGCATGGCCATGCTATGATAGCAGTTGACACTGTTTAACAGTGTTTCCATCTTGATTGCACCCACGGCATCCAAGGGTGTTGTGAACCTGCTCTGGGGTGCTGCGGCTGGATTATATTTGTGCAGCTTTACCTGTTGAAAAAGTGAAATACTACTGATTATCACAGGCCTATGACTATTTAAAAAAATTTAAAGTAAGGTAGAAATAGTCACAACAGCGCAGTTGAATACAAGGAATGTTGCTTGTTGCTAAAATAAAGAAACAATTGGGAGAAAAATAAATTAATTTAAGATCAGGTGCCCTTGACTGAATGACTTTTTAGAAAGAGTGCCTTGCTCTGAAAGAGTTTAAGAAGTATCTTAGCTAAGGTGCAAAGGTGAGATGCCGAATTTCTCCATGATTTAGTGCAATATTCTCCCATTTGGGGTAAAAAGCAGGCATTATCCATAATGATCTACTGCGTGTTGTAAGAAAGTAACCTAAGAAGATTGTATTTTAAGAAGATTATTCAGTTGGGTTCACTATTCTCATTGATGGTTACCTGTACAAAGTAGGGATAACGTTGAGTGTTTCGCTTTCACAAGAGTATAACATGATAGAATGCAGGATGTCTATTATTTAAATAATTTTATTAGCTTAAGTTATTCGTTGTTTCAGATGACTATGGCATTCTATGTGGTCCTAAGCCTCCTGGCCAGATCATTGACCCCACAACTGGAGAGGTCGTAGGTAAGCAGATGCTGGATATCTCCTGAAACAACGTTCAGTTAACATCAGAACACTGTTAAATGTAAGCGTTAGGTGGTGTTAATTTTGAACCCATCTTAAACTAACAACGACTGATGATTACATGTCTTGTGCACATGTAGATAAACGGCCGTAGGAACACCGGAGACTCAGTTTAAGATGTCCCATCATGATATGAATTCTGATATAACAAGACATGGATCCCCTCTCCGGAAAATGACCTTGCTAAGACACATTATAAAGCAGTTCTTAATATGACTCCACCAGACAGCATTAAAATGAGTTTTGATGCTGTAGCTTCTGCTGTTTAATCAGAATATGGTGTGTTTTTGCCTGGAAACAAGATAATTGTATATTGATTAACTCATCATTGCTGAGAAGTGGTCAAAAACAAAAATGCTTGAAGGTAGGCGATTTCCTTTGTTTTGGCATCCCAGGCAAAGGAACACACAAAACGTGGTAGCCTTTTGGTTAGAGTGCTCGCCTTGTAATGCAGGGAGGATGGGTTTGAGTCTCCTTTGAGAAGATTACTGTGTAGGGACTCCGAGCAAGTCCTTTACTCGTGATAGCTCAGCGCCATCAATTGATATTGATCACTAGATAGAATGCTGTATCTGTAAACCGCTGGCTGGGGTTTGGCCGTCCCCTTGGTCTTATGATTAGAGTAATTAGAGTATCTGAGACGCTTTCCTTCTTGTTTTAAGGACATTTTTCTAATAACATTTTTCTAATAAAAATTTTCTAATAACATTTTCCAATTTCATTTTTCTTTTATTGTATTTCCTTTGTTTCATGCACCTCTTTTGTGCATAACATGTCTGTTAGCCGCAGTGCGTTTGCAGGCAGTTCATTAAAGAATATACTTACTTACTTACTTTTTTAATAAATGCAGGACAATAATGCACACTGAATAATTTGTCCTGTTGCGTAAATGTTTTCCTTATTCTCCGCACGATTTGATTTCAGACATCGATGAATGTGCCATGATCCCTGGCGTCTGTCTCAACGGCAACTGCGTCAACACAATCGGCAGTTTCTACTGTATCTGCCCAGCGGGATACCAACTAATACCTGCCTTGCACGTCTGTCAAGGTTTGACATGATATTTTGTTTGTTGATTTTAAGCGTCAGTGTAAATCCTTTAAGTTTCTTCGTGCCACACAAGAGTTGCTGCAGGGAGACTAGCTTATTGACCAGCATTATATCATATCAAGTCTGTAAGAGCCAGGTTTTTATTTTGCTACCAGATCTGAAAGGGAGAAGGGGGTTAAGACTGGGGAGACAAGGTTTTGATCAGTTTTGCTGCCAGATCTGAAAGGGAGAAGGTGGTTAAAACCGGGGATACAGGGTTTTGGTTAGTTTTGCTGCCAGGTCTGAAAGGCAGAAGGGGATTAAGACCGGGGAGACAGAGTTTTGATCAGTTTTGCTGCCAGATCTGAAAGGGAGAAGGTGGTTAAAACCGGGGATACAGGGTTTTGGTTAGTTTTGCTGCCAGGTCTGAAAGGCAGAAGGGGATTAAGACCGGGGAGACAGAGTTTTGATCGGTTTTTATCCCAGATCTGAAAAGGAGAAGGGGTTCAGACAGGGAAGACAGGTTTTTGATCAGTTTTGCTGCCAGATCTGAAAGGGAGAAGGGGTTAAGACCGGGGAGATAGGTTTTTGGTAAGTTTTGATGCTAGATCTTAAAGGGAGGAGGGGTTCAGACAGAGGAGACAGGTGTTTGATCAGTTTTGGTGCCGTTTCTGAAAGGGAGAAGGTTGATTAGACCAGGGAGACAGGTTTAGATCAGTTTTGATGCCAGATCTGAATAGGGGAGGGTCAGCAGGTGAGGAACATCATGTAATTATAATAGTAAGTTTTTATAGCGCCACTCCAAGAGAAACTCCTCAGCGGTGGCTTCGGAACCGACAGGTTTTTGATCAGTTTTGCTGCCAGATCTGAAAGGGAGAAGGGGTTAAGACTGGGGAGATAGGTTTTGGTAAGTTTTGATGCCAGACCTTGAAGGGAGGAGGGGTTCAGACAGAGGAGACAGGTTTTTGATCAGTTTTGCTGCCGTTTCTGAAAAGGAGAAGGTTGATTAGACCAGGGAGACAGGTGTTTGATCAGTTTTGGTGCCGTTTCTGAAAGGGAGAAGGTTGATTAGACCAGGGAGACAGGTTTAGATCAGTTTTGATGCCAGATCTGAATAGGGGAGGGTCAGCAGGTGAGGAACATCATGTAATTATAATAGTAAGTTTTTATAGCGCCACTCCAAGAGAAACTCCTCAGCGGTGGCTTTGGACCCGACAGGTTTTTGATCAGTTTTGCTGCCAGATCTGAAAGGGAGAAGGGGTTAAGACTGGGGAGATAGGTTTTGGTAAGTTTTGATGCCAGACCTTGAAGGGAGGAGGGGTTCAGACAGAGGAGACAGGTTTTTGATCAGTTTTGCTGCCGTTTCTGAAAAGGAGAAGGTTGATTAGACCAGGGAGACAGGTTTTGATCAGTTTTGATGCCATTTCTGAAAGGGAGAAGGTTGATTAGACCAGGGAGACAGGTTTTGATCAGTTTTGATGCCAGATCTGAATAGGGGAGGGTCAGCAGGTGAGGAACCCGACAACACCAAACGACGATCAAAAAGAATGGTTGAATCTGGCTGTGGTGTTAAGGTGGAAAGTGATTTTGACAGATGATGGTAGCAGAGTGTCAGTGTTTCATTATGTGTGTGCATTGTTTGCTTTGACATGTTTTGGTTTGGATTTCTTAGAAACTTATTTCGTTTGACCTCTGTAGATGTAGACGAGTGTTTGGACAGAAGTCCCCCGTGTACGGGAAATGCCGAGTGTATCAACACAATGGGTTCGTTTGAGTGTAGATGTCCACCTGGATATCGGTTGTCGGCAAATCAGCGCACCTGTACAGGTAAAATAATGAAAATCTTTCCATGTGATTTGAATTCATATAGTCAAACATAATGTGCTGGTTGTACTGACGTCTAAGCGCATTATACTATCAGCTCAGCTTGTTTTGTTCACTTGTGGCACAGAGACTGAAAGATACAATTACACATGCAAACAACCTTATGTACTACATACAATACAACTGTATTTGATACAATACAATACAACTGTATTTGATACAATACAATACAACTGCATTTGATACAATACAAAACAACTGTTTTTTATATTGCCTTCCTCCTAAAGTTCATGAGTACACACACGACCATACAACTCAGCATCGATGGTGTTGAGCAACTTGCTCAAGCTCCTTAGACAGTAACTGCCTCGAGAAAGGCTCGAGCCCGTAATAAAAGCATTACAGGCTGAGTGTTTTAACCAATTGCTCAGAATGGCTTAGGCACAATGGGTTTGGAATTTTCTTTGGAATTGTCTTTGTTGACAAAACTTATTTATTTTATTTTATTTATTTATTCCGGATACTTCTATAGCGCCTCTCGAAGTCTACTACTACTCAGAGGCGCTCCCGACTACAGCATTGGTATACTGTGCCGGAATTTTCACGCCGAAGCGCCACGAGCAATTGTGAGTGAAGGACTTGCCCAAGGTCCGTACGCAACGGCTAGAGTGGGATTCGAACCTGCAACCCTCCGGTCACAAGGCGCCGAACTTACCACTGAGCCACCACGCCCCAGTCTTGTATAAGCAGTCATTTTGTAACTGCTCGCGTGTTTGTTGAAAGAACAATTGAAGATTTGTTACTTTCTGTTCAATTTCTGCCCAGACGTGGATGAATGTCGAGAACGACCAGGTCTGTGTGAGAATGGAAGATGCTTCAATCTAGTAGGGAGCTACAGCTGTTCCTGCACCAATGGTTACCGACTCAATCTGAATCGAGATGCATGCATAGGTATTGAACAATTCATGTACCTGTCTTAATGGTTAACGGCTGATTCTAAATCGAGATTTATGCTTAGGTGTCAAATGACTCACCTCTAATCTACATAGTCGACTCCAACCTACGCAGTCTAATAAGGAAATTCTTCAACAGCCATTAACATTAGGTTCAACCTTGTGTTGTTTATTAACAACCATTAACATTAGGTTCAACCCTGTGTTGTTTATCAACAGCCATTAACTTTAGGTTTAACCCTCTGTCATTTATCAGCAGCCATTAACATTAGGTTCAACCCTTTGTTGTTAACATTAGGTTCAGCCATATGTCGTTTATCAACAGCCATTAACATTAGGTGTAACCCTCTGTCGTTTATCAACAACCATTAACATTAGGTTATCAGCTGTTGATTCAAGTTGACGACCTATGTCATTGTGAGCTGATCGAGTGTTATGTTGTCATTGAAGATATCGACGAGTGTCGAGAGCAGCCAGGAATCTGTGGCAACGGAACGTGTGAGAACACCATCGGATCGTTTCGATGCAAATGCAACAGCGGCTTTGAGCTTACGGACAACGGCGACTGCTTTGGTGAGCACGGTTGTAGAAACTGCTTGATAGCCAACTAGGATCTTATCTCTTTGTAATATCAGAGATGATTGGACTGTTGCAAAGAGAAATAATTTTCTCATGTATTGATTAATTTTTTGTTCTATACTGGCTTTGACTTTAATTAGGATGGCATAGGCAGCGCTTTAGTTAGATGCATAAAAGGTCCTGTGGTAAGTGTCCATGTACATACATACATACATAAATACATTATACATACTTAAATACTTACATACATACATACAGACATACATGCATGCATACATACTGACATACATAGTACATACACACATTCAGATGCCCATACATGCATACATATGGACAGACAGACATACAAGCATTCAGACACACAAACATAGATACTTACATAGATACAGACAGACAGACAGACATACTTACATACAGACATACATACATACAGACAGACATACATACAGACTTACATACATACACTAATTGGATAAATTTTTGAGCTACTTGCAGTGCGTTATGCAGACAACAATCAAAGAAGGCAACCTATGAATAGTATTTCAATTTCAATCTTTTTTAAATATAACAGTCTGAATTTAATCACTTGCATTCAGTTGAATTTCTGATGAAGCTGTAATGCTACGAGTTTCTTTCCAGACATAAACGAATGTCAGACGGTTCCCGGCATCTGCATGAATGGCCGTTGTCGTAATACGATCGGAGGCTTCCAGTGCGTCTGCCAACCCGGTTACCACTACAATGAAGACCGCATGAAGTGTGATGGTTAGTGTTACCATAAATTAACGTAAGTTAAAATCAAGTTAACACAAATTAACATAAAATTAACATAAATGAACATAAAAATTAAGATAAATTAACATCAAATTAACACAAATTAACATCAAATTAACAGAAAGTGACATCAAATTAACATCAAATTAATATCAAATTAACATGAATTAACATAAATTTGTATGGTTGCTTTCATACCAGTAATTTGCTGTATCTTGTACCTTTAAGATATTTGTTATCATTGGTACATGTAATATTATTATTATTATTATTATGCATTTATTAAGTGCCACTATCTAATGACAAAGCATCAATTGATAACACTGATAAATTATGGGTGAAGGACTTGCTGAAGGTCCCAACACAGTAACTGTCTCAGAGGAGGAGACTCGAACCTGTGCTCTCTGCATTACAAGGCGAGCGCTCGCAATGGCTATTGTGTCCCACCATGGTTTTGCCTGCATTCGCTGGCACCTCATGAATGGAATGGTACACAAAGACGAGTTTGTGTGTTTTCTTGAATTGTTTATTAGACGTCGATGAATGTCAGCAGAGGATCTGCACAAACGGTCAGTGCATCAACACGCCTGGGTCTTTCCGCTGTGTGTGCAGACCAGGATACGAGCTCGAACAGACGGGAGACGAATGCACAGGTGACTCTTAAGTACTGCTTCGGGTGTTTTGCATTACCTTACCATACTATTTTACTTTAATTAAATAAAAAAGAGTTAACCGAGCAAATTAAGACGTTTGCTGTGATTGGCTGCTCATTCTGGAAAATACTAAACAGCACACTTACTGTAGCTAAACTATCAACTAGCTAATGCAATGTACATGTAGTGTGACATTTTCAAATATTTTCAGTTTTTCTATGACAGTTTGAATTTAATACAAAGTTGTAATAACTTTTGATACCTTACCTTAGTTGCTTTCTGTATAAGTGCATCATTTGATGTAAGCCTTTCTTACGCTACTGTTATTGCTGCTTTGGTAGTATCATAACCAGCCATTACTTATATTGTATTGGAATGTATTCTTACAGATCTGTAGGTTATCATATTAATAATAATAATATTCATGTTTATTTTTGACAAGCTCACTGACAAACCACAGTAAGTAACATTGAAACATATGACAGTACAGCTATCAAGATCTTATAGAACACACATCTTGGCAGCCTGTTAGGCAACCGCTCATTTAAGGAGTGGAAGGCTGAGTCGACCTTATGTTCTTCGTATTACCGTTACCAAGTGTTACCATTCATCTATCCTGTCCCTGTGTTATATGTAGTGTTAAAGGCTGTTGTTTTTTGCTGATTGTTGTGTACGCTATTTTGTACTCGGACCTCCACTGGACAACCCTCTGATAGGACGCGATGCTCTTGAATAAGCTGGTGCCCTGCACTTAGCTTTAGATTAGCTCTTTAGAGATCTGGAGTTTATGATTTGTTTTGTGTTTGGTTATATGATCTTTTAGCATGATTGTTAATAGTCTTGAAGATAAATTGGTCGAATTTATCCAGCGTTGTATTCTGTGCAAATTCAGTGTATTCCATATTCCATAATATTGATTATTATTTGCAGATATCGACGAGTGTTACAGCGATCCTGATCTCTGTCGTAATGGCCGTTGTACAAACGCTATCGGAAGCTTCCGCTGTACCTGTCCTTCCGGTTATATGTTATCAATGAACGGCAGGGAGTGTGTTGGTATGTATCAGAAAGCTGTGAAGAAAGCTAAGCAACCAGTTTGCCTTATGTGGCTGGTGATTTTGTCCCAGTGTTAATGGAAAGTTGTTGGCCTGTTAAAAGTATTTGGAGTATGAATCGAACTTTCTTATGTTTAATATTGTTTATTTATTTATTATTAAAGACAAATTTATTTCTTCAAAAAGCCAACAAACTCATTTGCAGACTAATTACATTTAGTGTTTTCGGTCATCTGTGCCTGTAAGCCGTCATTCAAATCTGGACTGCTCAGTCTCCTGATTGTTCCAATCTGAGGTGATTAGAACAGATATTATTATTATTATTATTATTATTATTATTATTATTATTATTATTATTATAGTACTTAATTCCCTCAGGGTCTTAGATATTACAAGTGTGATGGATCTGGAGCGGCTATATCTCTTCGATCACGGGCAGAAATCCGATAAAAGAACCGCTAAAAGCCACAGCATTGAACCGTTGGACAGTCACCGATAGTTGTTGGAATAGGAAACTGGTCTCTCGGGGTTCGCCTGTGATCTGTGTAAGGTGGCATCCAATGGTTGCAATGAGATTATTATTATTATTATTTTATTATTATTATTATTGCTGTTGTTATTAATAACTGGTGTTTATAAGATAGACAATTGAAGAAAAGCCTAAAAATCTCAAGCCATGACTTCAGAATGTTTCACTATGTTGTTAAATTGACGCTTTATGATAAAATATCTCTGCTGCGTTGTCTTTTTGTTATTGACGTTTTTTATTATTCAGATTTTAGTTTAATCGATCTTCAATTCTTGATGACTTTGGATTAAATCTTTCCGAATGGCCCCTCTGGCATTTCTAAAAACTGATTCTTGTATTTCTGTTCTTATTCAGACGTATCTCTGTTCTTATTCAGATGTATCTCTGTTCTTATTCAGATGTATCTCTGTTCTTAATCAGATGTATCTCTGTTCTTATTCAGATGTATCTCTGTTCTAATTCAGACGTATCTCTGTTCTTATTCAGGCGTATCTCTGTTCTTATTCAGACGTATCTCTGTTCTTATTCAGATGTATCTCTGTTCTTATTCAGATGTATCTCTGTTCTTATTCAGATGCTCGGAAGCTGAGTTGCTTCAACAGATTCGAATATGGTCGTTGTACGCAGCCTCGATCGATGGCGATGACGAGAGCAGAGTGTTGTTGTACAAGTGGTGCGGGCTGGGGTGCGGATCCATGTGAGCCCTGTCCAGTATATGGAGATAGTACGTTACTTATAATATACTCTGAGAAAGTATGTTACATATTCTCTGAAAAACTATGCAACTATTGAGAGCATACATACAAAGTTCAGCTAGATGTTTTTTGTCTTATTATGCCTGGTCGTTGAGGTGAGGCATGTTCTGTACGTAGAGAAATTATGTTATGTATAGTATGCTCTGAAAAGTATGCAGTAGTGATAACAGTAATTCGTAAATTTCTGTAACGTCATTATTGTGACATAAAAGGCATCAACTGATGAGAAATTCTAAGCAAACTGCATTCTGAAATATTATTGCTTTGGTTAGTACTAGTTCAGAATCAGGATCTAGGAGCATGAAAGACAAGCTACAGACAGTAAATAATCCTGAAAGATTGCATGACCTTACCACTTCTCTCAACCCACTCCTCTTCTGCCCTAACACTCCTCTGCCCTTCCGTCACCTCTTCTTGCTCTGTGCTGGTCTTCATATTGGTCAGTTCTTCACTTGAGTTCGTTAACCATTTTTAGTGAATCAGTTAATTATTTTTGTAGGAAACTACAGGTTACTTTGTCCAAACGGTAATGGCCATAAACCAGGCATGAATGGAGATGGAGTGGAAGGTATGTATTATTATTTTTTGAAAGGTAAGTATTATTATTTGGAAGGCATGTATTCCTGTTTTTTATACCGATGTTTTCTCTGATGTTTTTTGGGACCCACATTGAGCCATTAGCTGGCTAATGTTGCCACGAGTGGCATAATACGGACCAGCCATTGACCGATGTCGAGTTAACCATATGGCTGCCGTGGAAGTTGATTCTACAGTGATGCTGATTTGTCGATTATTATTTGCTTTTTGAAAAGTTTACGATATTTTGCTATTATTCATCATTTTTCTTTTATACTGTGAGTTACTGTGATATGGCTCAATCTAGGTCTTTTGCTTCCATTGGCCCTGCTCTTTGGAATGAGCTTCCTCCATTCGTTCGTTGTTCTATTCTCTCAGGTAACGTCTCTTCCTCTTTCACCTTTCTTAAAACTTGCTTTTTCTCTCGGGGTCTCTCGCACTGGCAGCGCTTCTGAATGGCCCGCCCGCTAGAAGCGCTTTATAAATATCCGAATACAATACAATACAATACAATACAATATGGAATTTTTGCTTCATGTTTAAAAGTCTCATTCCATTCTTAGTTCAACTGTTGTGTAAAGTAATACATCATGCATTTTGTAGTTCCTTTGCTGAGCGTTTTGAAGGCACTATCTTGTTGTTGCAGATATAAACGAGTGCGATGTTCTGGAAAATGTTTGTGAGAATGGTGTCTGCATCAACACGGACGGCAGTTACCGTTGTGAATGTAATCCTGGATACGTCCTTGACATCACAGGGACGCGCTGTATAGGCAAGTTATTGGTAGAAAACAGGAAAACAGTGACATTGTCGTTGGTTTCCATTGTTTTCAGATTACAGTTAGGGTTTGCTGTGTCTTTGGTAGATGTGCATTAGACACTGGCTGTATAGAAACGCTAAGCAGATTTTTTACGCTGCCTATATCCCAGCATATTGAATTTAAGATTTTGATATAGGTTTGGCAATGCCGGTTGGAAATGCTCTCCTTCGTACTTACGCGAACTCTGCTACCCCATTTGAGGTTTGCACTTTCCAAACACACTTGAAAACTGTTGTTTTCTGCCGGGTTTGGGCTGGGAGCGCCGCTGACTAGTTTTCTTGGAGAGGCGCTATATAAATGCTCTGAATGAATGAATGAATGAATGAATGAGTACGTGCATGATCCTTTGGGCAACCATGTTCATTGGGCCCATAGCTGGCCTTTGCTGTTGGCAACTGGAAGCCAGCTACGCTTGCGCAGTGAACTTGACCATTAGAGCTGATAATCATTGTTGTCTGATTATTCTAGACATAGATGAATGCCGTACGGATACTTGTGGAAAGGGTACCTGTACTAACATGGATGGAACATTCGACTGCAAGTGCACCACAGGATACACAATTGGCCCAGATGGAAGATGTATCGGTACGTTACGAGGCAACATACTTATCTTTTTGTCCCACGAGCCAGGACTACTGTTTCCAAAACTCGATCCTTTTCCTGCATTGGTCCTGCTCTTTGGAATCAACTCCCTCCATTGACACGTGCCTCTTTATTAGCTGGTGGCACAAGTGCCTCGTTCTGCTGTCTTAAAACCACTTTCTATTCATTTGGTCTTTTGCACTGGGAGCGCCTCTGATTAGCCAACGCTGTGAGAGGCGCTTTATAAATGTTCAGATACAATACAATACACTACGCTGAAAAAGCGATACAACACTCTTGATTATAACATGAATTCTGCTACTTCGATTAATTTAGGCAGCATAATTTAAATTTAATTAATTAATGTAATCGGATGTTAAATTCAACAAGTTAATTAAGACTAAGTGCTGTGTTGTAAGACAATCGTGTACACTGTACACGGATCCTAAATTTAATTGTAATTTCAGTTTAGAATTTAATTGAACCATAGAATAATTGGCAGTCACCAAAAGTTTTTGTGACATTTTGTTGTCCTGCTCTGTATTGTGGCTGTGTACTGTGATCTGCCTGTTCTTGCATTTTTCTTAGATATCAACGAATGTGCAGAGGGTACACACGGCTGTGCCTTTCGCTGTCAGAATACCCCCGGTTCCTATCGCTGTCTCTGTCCAAAGGGCTTCCGACTGTCGCCCGATGGAGTGCACTGCGAAGGTGCTGCAATTCCTTTCTTCAGCTTTCATTTAAACAGCATTCTGTGTATAACCATAACCATAGACATAAATTTTATTGGTCCTGTCAAACTACTACAAATAAGACATTTCAAGTGTGTTACAACAAGTGTATAAGTTGAGGTTTTCCGAGAACAATATGGAAAGAAGTCCTAAAATTAATTCAGCATTACTGATGTACTTGTAACATGTTGCGGTTTGTCAGTGTGAGTCGATAATAAACGAATAATAATAATAATAATAATAATAAAAGGACCAAGGTCCCGCTTAGCAGGGTCACCCTTACATTTACTGTGGATACCGTGGCTGGTTTGGTTAATTTGCACATGGAATCAATAAAGCTTAACTAGTCCCCTAGTGCACACAGTGCCACACACATTAGACATATATGTAACGATAAGAAGATTGAATCTCCTCTGTTCAAGTAGAAGGACCAGTGTCCTTTCTGTGTAAAACAGGAACCGATTGTTAAATGATGCGTAGTCATGATATCTAATCTAATCTAATGACTTCTACGGCACCGTTATCATAATGTCCAAGACGTCAGTCAATTGTTTCTTCAAGCAAAATCACAATCAGAAATCATAATCCATTAGTGATGCCAGATCGAACGTTGCTTATTAATGATAATAATACCGGTAATGCTAATTAATTAATTAATTAATTAACAGACATCGACGAATGCCTGACAACGGAGAACAACTGTCGACACATGTGTAAGAACATTGTCGGTTCGTTCTTGTGCATCTGCCCTGAGGGATACCAGCAAGTCGGAGAAGATTGCAGAGGTAAAAACTCCATCATCCACTTGAACATATGTCTCCTTTTCTCTCGTCTCTAGGCCGGCCAATTGCTGTCCTGGGTGTCATGGATTTGAATCCTGCGTAGCTGACAATTTGTTTATCTACCTGTGCAATCCATAAGGAAATATACTGTGGAATTATTGGTGTTGATGCTTCGGCTGAATATTGCTTCACCACTGTACAATGTCGTAGGTGACTGTGATTGACACAGAGGCACTTTACATAAGAACTGATTGTTTATTCATAAGTAAACAAAAGAAAAAGGTAACAAAAAGGTGTATGAGGTAAGTTATATTTATATAGTGTTGCCTCTAGTTTACACACACATGCACACACATCTTTACACATATATGTGTGTGTGTATATGTGGTATATATATATATATATATATATATATATATATATATATATATATATATATATATGTGTGTGTGTGTGTGTATATGTATAATTTTATGTGTGTATATATAGTAATTAATAATTATGGAGAAAATTAAGGTATTCACTTAATGACCTCAGAAGGATGTCAGGCTGTGCTGTATTCCTTGGACAGCCATCCTCTCAAGCAATTTCTTAACTTTACTGTACCTGGCAGGACCATATACACAATGCCAAGCCAACAGTGTGACTTTATGTATAAATGTATGATACTAACATACAGTTTGCCTTGACATGTACACAATTACAGTAGTATGTAGATAATTGTACTGTATACATATACACATTATAGATGTAAATGTATTGTATGCAAAACATATCTACGCAATATATATCTTTTGTTTGTAGACATTGATGAATGCAGTGCCAATCGTAACATCTGTCTTCAAGGAAACTGCATTAACACAGAAGGTGGATACAGATGCGAATGTTTCACTGGCTATCGGCCGTCCAAGGACAAGAAGACCTGCGTCGGTCAGTAACTCTCATACGATGCAACTTAATTTTATATTGTCCTTCCAAAGTTCAGAAGTGCACATGCTACCATGCAATAGAACAGGAAGAATACTTTGTCCCTGGCTGGCAAAACTGATATAAGAGAGATGGACATCCACACTTACATCTTACGGACTGATCTTCTGGATATGACCTGATTACGGCTTGGTTTTGGTGTGTCATCGGTTGATGCCTCGTGCATTAGACACTGACGATATAGAAGTTACAATTACAATCAAAGCAAAACAGTTACATGTATGTCAAAATCTCCTTCTTTTCAACAGGTTCATCCTCTTAAGCTATGTCCTGTAATCATGAAGCTCGTAAGTTGGAATGTATGAGTGTTGAATTTCGATCATTACTGTTCAGATGTTCGCGAGGGTTTCTGTTACACGAGTGCTGTCAATGGCAAGTGCGCGTCAAGATCTGACCCGCTGCTACAAACCACAAAATCTGAATGCTGCTGCTCAAGTGGCGTCGCCTGGGGACCAAACTGTGAGAAATGTCCAACAGTAGGAACAGGTAAACATTTTAAACCATTATATTTTCTTACCGCTTTTTTAAGTAAGTTGAAACAGACAGTCTCGGGTGAAAACCTGAAACAATGAATTTGGACCTTTACCTCAAACTGAAACGGAATAAAGTATTAGAATGTGATAATTCCTGCAATAGATTTAGTGAAATGTCTTTAAAAAGTACAGGATTATACAATATGACCAACTGCCAATGGTGGCATCCTCATGCTGGTGAGCCAAATCCTGCTTTTAGCCTGCTCTGTAATTAGCAGCTTATTAATCAGGCAGTGGAATAAGATACTTATACTTGCCTGAGCTCGTGGCGCTTCGGCGTGAAAATTCCGGCACAGTATCAAATGCTGTAGTCGGGAGCGCCTCTGAGTAGTAGTTGACTTCGAGAGGCGCTATAGAAATATCCGGAATAAATAAAATAAAATTTTTAGAGATTGGAGTCCTGGGATTACGAGATTTTTATTGGCTTGGAATAAATGCTTAGTTGAGTTTGATTTATGTATGTTTCTCTTGTCTGTCTGTCTGTCTGATTGTCTGTCTGTCTGTCTGTCTGATTGTCTGTCTGCCTGTCTGTCTGATTGTCTGTCTGTGTGCCTGCCTGTCTGATTGTCTGTCTGATTGTCTATTTGTCTGTCTGATTGTCTGTCTGTCTGTCTGTTTGCATGTCTGTCTGTCTGATTGTCTTGTCTGTGTGATTGTCTGTCTGTCTATCTATCTGTCTGGGTGATTGTCTGTCTGTCTGTCTGTCTGTCTGTCTGTCTCTTTGTTTTCTTTCTTTTCTGTTTACATTCACTCTCTTTTAAAATGTATATGCCTGTCTCTCTCTGTCTGCCTGGCTGTTCTTGCTGTCACTCTGTCTCTCTTATACAATGTTCTTTCTCTCTTTCTGTTTCTCTGAAGCGTGCATACACCTTGGTCCCGTATTATACCGTATAATTGATGGTAGGTGAGGTAATCATTTTTTATGTTCTTTTTGAGCACCTTTCTAGCACCACAAGGACATAACTCTTGATGACGACATCCTTCCATTCAAGTGGCTTGCTTTGTGATGCATGTTTCACTTGTCATGGTTTGTTTCTTCTTTTTCTTCTTTGTTGCAGCCGAGTATAAAGCCCTCTGCCCAATGGGGCCTGGCTTCGGACCTGATGGCATGGGTAGGCAAAACTTCACAAGTATTCTTCTACTTTGCTTAGTGTGTGTTACTGAGATTCTTGTTGGGCCTGTTGTGCAGAAAGTCGGGTTTACCCTCAGCTGCTTTGAAACTATTTTCTTCAGCCCAGGCCGGCTGGGCAATAAATCTTCAGAGTGAATATCTAGAAGTGGCTGTGAATGAATGAATGAATGAATGAATGAATGAATGAATGAATGAATGAATGAAGTTGTGAATGAACAAGTGAACAAATGAATGAACGAACAAATTAACGGACAAGTGAATGTACGAATGAATTAATTGACTGAATTAAATGAATGAACAAATAAATGAAAAGTGATTTGACTAAACAGTGTTGAGATATCAACTGCATATATTAGTGCTCAATAATAACCATAATTCATTTTATTTTATTAAGGAAATTTGTATAGGGACACTCCAAAAATCTGTGTGCTAATTGTTGTTAGGAAATGTCATAAAGAACAGATTACGATCAGTAAGCAATGTTAAAAAGGAATATTTACCACGAATTATTGTCCAGGCAGAAGGCTTGATTTTTTGCTGACGGTGTGTGCACTGGCTGGTACAGTAAAACTTTATTACTGTGGGATCTTTTCTACCTGAGTGGAGTAAAGCCATAATTGTAGTTATAATAATGTCATTCGGAAGTGTATTGTATTGTATTTGGGCATTTATAAAGGTGTAGGTTTTGTGCTGCTTCCAGCTACAGCATATTGTATACAGCGTGTTACTTTTAATTACAAGTGTATCGTCTGAGTTCTGCGATGTATTTTATCACAATCTTGTTTGACGCAGTCAATAAACAGGTAAACTTATCTCCCAGACATTTTCTAAGTCCATAAACTTTAACCTTTTGAAAAGAATCAATTTATTTGTCTCTCTTCCTTTCACCCTGCTCTGTCGGAAAGTCTTTTGTGTGACGTGATCAGGTTTCAATTGCGCCATGAATCTCTTCCCACTGCTTTTATTTTGTGTGGTTAAAAACTGGTTATCGTATTATCGCCTGCTGGTTTCAAATGAATGTCTTCCAAGTGTATGTTAGGTACCCATATTTAGGTGTCAATTTCAAGCACTAGACTGACTGACTGATTGCTTTGCAAAGAAAAGTTAATTCCAATCTTACTGACGAGTAATAGGAGATGGCAGACGAAAAAGATTGGTAATGAATTAAATAAATGAATTGAATAAACAACAGAACGAAAGTGATTTGACTAAGCAAAGTCAAGACACCATTTGCATATTTGAGCAATTATACTAAATAATATTGAAAGAATACTTATCATGACTATTGATCAAAGTAGAAGGCTTGAGTTTGCTCAGAAAATCATCTTACTTACTTAAAAACATTCAGATTATCAACTCGGTCAGTCAGTCAGCCAGCCAGTCAGTCAGTCAGTCAGTCAGTCAATACCAGTAATCAATCTTAAAGTTTTCTCAATCTAATGTATGGTACCACTGTATGTATCTATGCATATGTGTTTGAACCTGGCCATTTTCAACAGCACCTTTCAGGTACTTTGCATTTCCATTAATTCATTCGCTAATTCATTTGTTTCCTTATTCATTCAATATTTCATTCATTCATTCTTTCTGTTTCTTTTCTCAGACCTAGACGAGTGTCGTCTGATGCCAAACGCCTGTCCAAACGGACGTTGCATCAACACGATGGGTTCCTACAGGTGCCTCTGCAACAACGGGTATCGCGTCGACTCGTCAGGGAGCCAGTGTATCGATGTGAACGAGTGCGAACTCGACCCGAAGCCGTGCGACTTTGACTGTCGTAACACTATCGGTAGCTTCACCTGCGCGTGCCCCGAGGGTTACATAATCGACCCGGACGGTCGCAAGTGCCAGGATGTCGATGAGTGTAAAACTGGGAAGCACAACTGCCCTCAAGCGTGCGTCAACACGAGAGGCAGCTTCGAATGTACCTGCCATACAGGATATCGACTGCATGGACCTACCTGTGTTGGTTGGTTGCTCTGTGGTTTTCAGATCATGTTGTAACCACTGTGAGAGGTTCTTGAAAAGTACTATACAGATATGCAACGCTTTTGTGAAGTACTTAAAGGGTTCTGTGTTAAGTGTCTTGTAACATACACACATGAATACATACACATACATTCATACATACATTCAGACATACATACATTCATTCTGACACATACATTCAGGCATACATACATACATTCAGACATACCTGCATTTATTCTGACACATACGTGCATACATACATTTATACATACATACATTCATTCTGATAGATACATACAATGCATACATACATACACACATTCAAACATACATACATAGATCCTGACATTTACTCACATACACTCACATACTCACGTGTGTTGTATTGTATCGTTTTGTATTGCATTACTATGTATTATGTGGTGTTGTATGGTTCTAAATATTTCTCATTCATAGTTTGTAGATGGTTTCATAGCAATTAATGTGGTCGTATGACTGCTTTCATCTGCCTTGCTCTTCGATAGGTTCTTGTCATGGTGCGTAAACACCCAGGTTGATAAATAGAAAATAATAATAATATTAATAATAGTAACAATATTAATAATAACAATACTGGTAGTAATATGAGTAACTGAAAAAAATAATAAATAATAATAATTATAAATAATAATAATTATTATTATTATTGTAAATAATAATAATAATAATAATAATCTTGGTTTTGTGCACTTCTGATTGAATGCCTTGTGCATGAGACGTTGGCATGATGGAAGTCAATAATTAATAATAATTATAATTAATAGAGTTATTGGGTTGCACTCTGTTGTGGGGTAAAATTGTGTTGTGCTGTGTTGCTCTATATTGTGGGGTGTTGCAATGTCTTGTGCTCCGTCTGGGTTGTCTTGTACTGTATGTTCTTGTTTTCAACAGACATTGATGAGTGTGTGGAGAAGGGTTGGCTGTGCCAGCCAGTTGGAACCTGCCAGAATGTTCCAGGAAGCTTCAGATGTTCCTGTCCACCAGGTTATCAGACGGATCCAAGTGGAACGTCATGTGTCGACGCGGACGAATGCGATGACAGCCAGATGTGTCAGTATGGGTGCGTGAACATGATCGGTGGATACACATGCGAGTGCCCGTTCGGATTTGTGCCACATTTCTATTGGAACCAGTGCGTGGGTGAGTTGTTACTGATTTCTAGTGGAACCACTGTGTGGGCAAGTAGCTGATTTCTAGTGGAACCACTATGTGGGTAACTGATTTCTAGTGGAACCAGTATGTGGGTAACTGGTTTCTAATGGAACCAGTGTGTGGGTGAGTAATTCATTCCTAGTAGAACCATTGTGTGGGTAACTGATTTCTAGTGGAACCAGTATGTGGGTAACTGCAGTGATTTCTAGTGGAACCAGCATGTGGGTAAAGTAACTGATTTGTTGTGGAACCAGTGTGTGCATGAGTCACTGATTTCTAGTGGAACCAGCTAATAAGAAACAAAACTTTGATACATGTGTGTGTACATATGTACGTATTGTATATGTGTATGTATCCTTGTATGTATCAATGTATGTATATAGGTATGTATGTACTGGGTATGTATTTACGATGAACGTGTGTACGTTTGTATGTATGTATGTATGTGTTGTGTCTGTGTGTGTGTGTGTATGTATGTACATAATAATTATATGTATGATGTTTGAGTAATTGCAATCTGATTGAACGACTGCCACACCTTCAAGTGATTGCTACACCCTTGAGTTATGGCCACGTCTTTGATTGATTTATTTTTAAGCGACTGGTTTTCCTTTTTAGACGAGAATGAATGTCAGCAACCCGGTCTGTGTGGCCAGGCATCGTGCGTCAACATCATTGGTAGCTTTGACTGTCGCTGTGGCTCAGAGTCTGTCTTTGACTCATCATCCAAGGCATGCTTAGGTGAGTGAATTCTGCATTTAAGCACAGATCCTTATATAGTATATCTGCTGTGCTGACCAGGGTGTACTCCTTGGTCCTTCTGCCCGTAATTCCATTAGACAAAACCGTGCCTTCTCTGTTGTTGGAACCTCGGTCTGGGATGGCCTCCCTCTGGTGCTTTGCCTGCTCCTCTGGATCCATTCTAACAGATTCTCTTCTAATCTTAAAACTTTCATCATCATATTCGTTTTTATTATTGATCATATACTGGTTGACACCCCGCAACTGCTCTCTTCAGCTGTGCTGGGGCCGGGAGCACATCTGAGTAGTTATTCATTCATTCATTAAGACATTTATATAGCGCCTCTTCATAGGGCTACTCCGAGGCGCTCCTGACTCCAGCACGACTAAACAGTACAGTTTTTAATCTAATGTAGAATGTATCCTATGTAATGTTACCTTGAAGGGGTGCTATATAAATCTTCGTAATGAATGAACGAAAGAAAGACTACCGGTAGTCAGAATTCCTCCAAACCATACCAGTCCATTTGACCTTCTCTTTCATCCTCACGAGTCTTCTCCCTTCCTAGCAAGACATCTCCTCATTTCTCTCCATCCTAATGGTGTCTTCAAATCTAAATTGCTCCATACTTTGTTGAATATTTTTCCAGAATTCACACTGTGGTATAATTGATTCTTAAGGTGTTGGTGGAAGTGGTTGCCATTCGAGCCCGTGTTCGTTCGGATGCACTCCAACGCAGGGAAGCAACTTCATGTGCAACTGTCCGGATGGATTCCAACAGATAGGACAGGGGTCAGTTAACGAACTTCGTCTGGAAGATACCATCAATTAAATTCTAGTTTTGTTAATTGATGTATCTTAGATATATTTCGTAGTCCATGTATGTATAGAAAATCTGCTCGTATTGTAGTTTATTTCAGATATGTATGTAGTCGTTGTATACAGTGTAATGCATATTTGTGTGTCAGATGCAGATAAAGGCTACTTACTTACTTAGTTTAATATTTACCGTACATCACCTTTAGTTTCCTGTGTTTCAGAATTGTCTTAATTTGTTGGCAGAAATGTTTTTGATATGTGCTCTTTCTTAACTGTATTGCCTTTAGATAAAAGAAAATCTAGACTACTCTCACTTATACTGTTTAACTGTGTGTAGAGGTTAAATCAGCGGAGTTTGGTAAGATGAACATCTTTGCTTTATCTTCATGATGCGGTAAAATTTGGGTGAGTGCTCACCTTTTAATGTACATAAATAGTAGTGCTTAATAAATAGTAGTGCTTAATAAATAGTTGTCCTTAATAAATAGTAGTGCTTAATAAATATTAGTGCTTAATAAATAGTTGTCCTTAATAAATAGTTATGCTTAATAAATAGTAGTGCTTAATAAATAGTTGTCCTTAATAAATAGTTGTTCTTAATAAATAGTAGTGCTTAATAAATAGTTGTGCTTAATAAGTGCTTAATAATAATGACAATGACAGTCTGTTTTGTTTAGTCTGAAATGTACCGTAACTGAACATCTTGAACATCTTGGTCGGTTTTTTCTGCAGGCACTGTCTCTCTACTCACAGTCCTCCTGGATCCAGTCTGGTGCCTGGAGTGGAAATACCACATGTTGCAGGTCCCATAGATGGTCAGGGTCTACCGCCTGGCGAGCATTGCTACTCCTGTAATCTGGACAAAGGTGGCGTGCCTCTGGTGAAGAGGGTCAACGGAGGACGAAGGCAGAAGCGCCAGACAAGGCCATTCATGAACCTCACTGATGTGGTCAGTAATTGTAATTGGAGATAGCACAGCTCAAACAGCAAAACAGACGTACGCTAGCCTGTATGATGTTAAGAAGATGAAGAAGAAGAGCAGTCCCTTAAGCTAACCCTGAGGCAGGGTATGAAGTGTTAACGACTTCATTTTCTTAGCCTCGGCATATGAGGGCAGGTGGCCAGTCCTCTTCCTCGCCATCTCATCTTCCCACTGACAGCGTACGGTCAGTGTACTCATAGCGGAGTTGGCTAGGGGGTGCCGGTGGAACAGAAATCTCAAACCAAATTTCTGCCCTGGTGGGGATTTGAACCTCTGACCTCTTGATTGACAGTTCAGCGCACTGACCACTACAGTATGATGTTAAATGATGTTAGCAAAACAATGCACAGCAAATTAGAAGCGTCACCAGTGGCGAGCCCTCACACACACGTGGAACCAACCAATGGGCGAGTGATGTTGGCTCAGTTCTTCTTCAACTTCTCTGTTCTGGGGCAGGTTCAAACGTTCAGTGGCACTTCTAGCGAAGCTGGGCTTCTTCATTCAATTTACTGTATCCATCTACCATCATCCAGTCCAGCAGTATCCATCTGAGTCTTCTCATTCTCTTTCCCTTCATTCTTCCCTCCATGCTAGTTCTGAGTAGGGAATCCCCTCTCAGTATGTGGCAAATCCACTTCCTGTGTCTTTACTTATAGTAGCCACAGCAGGTCTTTCCTCTTCCATCTTATACAGAACCTCTTCATTTGTTTCTTGCCTAGTCCAACTAACCTTTTCCATCCTGTGCCATGCCACATCTCAAAAGCCCCCAACCTTTTGATGCCCTTTCTTCTGGTTCCAGTACAAATATCAGTAGCCTAATTCATTGTAGAACATAGAACATACATTCTTAATGAGGAATTCTGATTTTTTTCACTTGAGAGTGCAATAACATGCTTAAAAATAGTAACACACACTGCGCGTAGGAGGCACATTGTACTTAACTGTTTAATTGTTGCAATGGGTGAATTCATTAAGACTCTGATTAAGAGTGAGAATGTAGGCTGGTTTTTGAGCAGACTGAACGAGTCTGTTACTGACTAAGAAAGAAACTTTGACCATCACTGTAATTTACGGTAATCATGTTACTTCTAGCCTGCTGATCAAGTGCTGCTAGACGTAAGTGGTCCACATTCAGCTGGCCACGTAAATCCTTTCAGCAACAACCAAACCCTGCAGCAGAACTTTACCATTATCTATGCAAAGGATCTAGAAGATTACGAAGCTCCAAACACTTCTGAGTCGGATTCATCGACCCAGACTCATCCCTCGTTACGTCATCCTTCCGAAAAGATCACAACGCTGTACGTACGCCGAAGCGAAATTAGACCGAAAGAGAGCATCATGGAGATATTTCCATCTCTTTCCATCCTGAAGCAGAACGAGGTCTGCGAGATATCCAGCGGAAATGAGAAACGTCTTCTCCGCATGAAGATGAAGAAGACCGGCCTCAACTCGCTGCAGTTCACCAAGAAACTCACACATGCTGCTGTGCTTCGCCTAGAACTAACCTGTAGGCCGATCTACGGCGTAGACAGTCACCCCGACACTACGAGCGCGCTTGGCATCAAAATGCTAGTGGAAATACACATTCTTTAGAGGATGGATCGCGCTCGAGTCTGGTTCGACGGGCATTTTCTGTCAGAAAACGCTTACTAATCTAACCAGTTACTAATGCATTTATGACAATTTTATGACAAAATTAGGAGTTTTGGATATAGTGTTGATTTATCGAGGCTGCTTTGTGGTGTAACTCTTGCAGATCTTAGAAAATCTAGTTTCTTTTAACGGCCTTTTAGTTGGTATACATGTTACGTTTTGAGGCATATGTTATCTTCCCTTCTTAGCAGTCTTTCATCGGTTTCTAGATTCTTAATGTTTTATGTGGCCTCCATTTTGCCAGTAGTGGGATTATCACTAAATCCATATAGCTTAAGTTGTTTAGTTCAAGCATGGCTTAATTTTTTTAAATAATGATTGTAATTCAGAGTAGGCCCCTAAGTGTCTATGATTGACTGTACATTAAAAATGTACCACACAAATTCTTGTCACTGATGTTGCAATCTTAAATTTAATACTGAACAGTCACAGGCATAGGCATAGACTCGGGGGGGGGGCAGCCGGGGCACGTGCCCCCCAATAATTGAGATGGACTGTACACCCAATACTGCAAGTGTATAATGAATAACCAAATCCCCCCCCCAATATTTTGGACAACTTTATGCCAGTGGTCACAGGTCAGCTTGGGTCTTCATCGAGCCAAACTTGCCAGCTTGTGTCCGGTAATAAGTCAATAACTTGAGCACTTTACAATAAGATACACTGATATAAGCTGGTATAACTAGTGACTCTGTATGAAACTATTTGCCAACAAGAACGTACGTAGTTCAACTACAGTTTAACCAAAGATAAAAGTCCACCAGATGCATCCTAATGTCCAACGGACATACCTTGCAAAATGCCAATCACGCCAGTGGTGGAGGTCTGCAATCAACAGAGTTGGGGCCCAATATATCGGCGCGGTCGTAGGCCATCGTTTACAGAGCTTGCCCTCTCTCCTCTCCAGTTCCCTAGACGCCTGAAAACCATTTTTTCCAATGCTGGCACTGATGCGGCGTGAGAGCGCCGCCGAGACGAGTGGCGCTATATAAGTGTTCGGTTACAATTATTTGAACAGGCACCTAATCAGTTCGTTGTAAAATGAGCAGGGTCGAAGACATTCAGTCGCTATAGAAAAAGTGTACATTTATATGTATGAGTAAACATCTTGGCTGGCTTCGCAAGAAGCATAGCGCGTTTATTGTAATAAGGCGGGCACCTAACGTCCTCACCGACAGGGATTCTAGTGTTAGCTATTCTATGGCAATGCTGTTTAAAAGAGACCCGGCTGCCGTCATCCATGCATGGAGAAATTTGGTTTGATAGCGGAGGGAACGCGGCGTTCGACCGACTAGTAGGAGGCTTAAGATGGGCAGTGCTGGGCTCCGATTGCTGGATAAATGGCAGCTTTACCGGCTGCTGATTCTGGTGGCATCAGTTCAGGGCGTCAGACCCTCAGCGGAAGGCAACGCAATACGCGAAACGGGTTTGTTGACTTTTGATTGCTGTCGATAAGGTTTTATAGTAGAAGGAGCCGAGATTGCTGCTTGGCCTAATCAAAGACTGAATGAAATTTAAATACTACAGTTATATTTTAGAATGGTTTATTTAAAATTGGATTCGTTTCGAGCCGGCATAGTTCGATCTTCTGTCACATGTCAAATCAATCAATCTTTTTTATTTTAAAGTTATGTTATGTATCGTTCGGTGTGGGTTTCAGTTTCGTTTAAAAATCAAAATCCAAGAACTTAAACGTATCCAGCCTCTGCAGATTTGTATTGTAAGGTAAACTGCATTTCTTTAGCGACAGAAAAAAGCTAATGTACCATGGTCTTTGCAGTCTTGTTGTCCTCGAGACCAAGGTCTTGGTCTCGAGTGCACTCGAGTTCGTTTTTAAAAGTCTTGGTCTTGGTCTTGAGACCAAAGGTCTTGGTCTTGGTCTTGAGGTTCAAGGTCTTGGTCTTGGTCTTGGTCTTGAGGTTCAAAGTCTTGGTCTTGGTTTTCCAAGACCAAGACCAAGACCGGCTGTCAATATGAACAGTCGTTAATTTTAACAAACGGCAAGAATTTTAAAAATTTATCCATTAATTACTCATACAGTTATTGCTTTAGTAGGCCCTATTTACACGGTGTGAATGAGGCTTCACTGTTGTTTTGGACAATTATTTTGAATTCCGGTTATTTACCATGAAATGATTTCAAAACAGACTCATGATTAATTTGTACATTTACATCCGGTTCTTGAAAAGCTGCTTTGTGTGCTAGCGATTTCAGCACATGTAGACCGTGTTTTTTCACATGGCAGAATTTTTATGAGGCCCCACAGGTCACGTCTTGGTCAGAAAATTCTGAGCAAATTGGTTTTTATAAAATTCAACAGGCATTTGGAATAACATTTCGCATGAAGGACTTTTGTAAATACGAATTCGGAATTCTCTGCAGTCTCCATTTAGAGTTGTTTTGCTTGAATAAAACCTTGCATGTAGCATGTTTTAATTAAAATAACGAGTAGTCCGGCTGGACAATTTTTAGTAAGGAATAAAAGTCTGGATACGACTGTGATTTTTTTGGGTCTTGGTCTCGGTCTTGGTCTTGAGGTTCAAGGTCTTGGTCTTGGTCTTGAGGTTCAAGGTCTTGGTCTTGGTCTTGGTCTTGAGGTTCAAGGTCTTGGTCTTGGTCTTGGTCTTGAGGTTTAAGGTCTTGACAACAAGACTGGGTCTTTGTAGCAGACTTGATGCTAATATAATGTTTCTTGAGTTAACACTTTAGCAATGTATGCTTTAGCAGCTGTGGTAACTGGCTTTTTGCCAGTGGAGATGGACTATCTTGGGTGTTTACAAGACTGTTAATGTAAGCTGGTTGGTGGTTGCTTTGCCCATGTGGTAAGGCATTGGCCTATCTGCACAGCTTCCAAGATTGAAATCCCATAGTGTGTTGGAAAGTAAATCTTCCTGTCATTGACCTGCTAAGAATTGAAACATTGAGGACTGGTGCTGTCAATTGATTATTTCTTAACCTTAAATTAAGGCTTGCAGGCGCTATATAAATTTCAAGGTTCTATGGCATTCCATTACATATAATTATGAGGTAATGTAATTGCTGAGAGGCCTGCCGACTGGTAGGCCAAGATATTATCATCGACAAACATAGTATCTCGTAGTGGGTTACAATATTGTGGCCAGGAGGCACATCAGACATACTGTGTGGTTTAAAGCAGACAAGCCACAGCCAAGTCAGAGCGAATCAGCCACAGATTCATTTGTTGTTTGGCTAGTGGGATCAGACATTTGTCTTTTATGCTACATGCAAGGTTGTTTTATGGGCACCCAAAGAAATTTGTGCAGGAGGGGTTAACTACGAAAACTTGGACACTTCATCACGACCTGTTGATAAAAATGGGAGTTGTCAATCCAGAAGTGCCAGTGGCAGTCATTTTTGGTTGTGGCACCTTCTGCCTGGAATGGTTTTCTCAGTGTTTAGTTATGGGGGAGGGTCAAACCCTAGCTCTTCTAATCCCCTCACTCTCTGAGCTAGGTAACTGAAAAAATGTGGGGGTCAGGTCTCGACCCCTCAGCTCAGTTGTTTCATGTGCAACATATTGGCAACATTATATTTTGACCTGTGTTCGTGTACTTTAGTAATCTTTAACATTTTCATCCCCCCCCCCGAGCGATTTTGACGACTATATCACAGGTTTTTCTCATGTATAGTCAGGTGTATCATTTGGCACACCACACTATCCATCTATAATGGTTCTCTTGAAATTATCCATCTGGTAGGGTTTCCTACATAACTAGATCTGGATTGGTTTTCCTCGAACCATGCATCTCCAACAACTTTCATCATAATCACTCAACTGGAATGAGTTTCCTTCCATAAGCCATGGTGCCTGTTTTTTAACATGTGCCAACATTGTTCTTTAACTGGAAAATGTTGTTCTTAGTGAAGTATTTTTAAATTCCACAGCTTGGTCAACAGCTTCTATGGGTAACATCAGGATTTTTGAAGGGTTCGGTAGATTATAACCGACCATTTCCAGGGTGGGTCTCACACACACCCTGGAAACAAGCCCAAGATCGGAACAGTTGGCACAATAAATAAATTAATAACTTAATAAATAAGACATCCATCTTATTTACCCTCAAGTTGTACACACTGAAATGTATTAATGGTTTAATGTTGAGTGCAACGTACCGTAATGTTTTGTAGCAGGCAGTAATGCTGCCAGACAGCTCATTGGCCCTTTTTGTCTGGCAGAATAAATAGCATGAGGATCACCTAGTTGTCAACCACAGCTCGCTGTGGTTGACAATTTACTATGCAATCTATCTATACAATCAAGAGGTCGGGGTTCGAATCCCCGCCAGAGCAGAAATTTTGTTTGAGATTTATGCTCCACCTGCACCCCCTAAACAACTCAGTCATAATGAATACACTGACCATACAATGTCAGTGGGAAGATGAGACGGCGAGGGAGAGGACTGACCACCCACCCTCGTAAGCCGATAACACCACCTACTCATGGCTGCCTCATGTATAGGTTAAGGGACTGCTCTTCTTGTATCTGTACAAACACTGTCAACTACTTATCTATGTCAACTATACAGGTTAACCCTAAAAATTGAATTAGTTACAACAAAGTTTGCATGCGTGAGTTCTGGCCGTTAATGTCTGTCGTTTATCGGAGATCAGTTTTATTAGCGTAGATTAATCTGTCATTGTACAATGTGTCGGACGGGCCGAACACATCATCAGCAGAATGAAGGAAAGTGACACACAAGACATGTACCAATAGTCATAAAGGATGCACTGTGTGAAGCGCACCCCCACTTCCGAGGCCGAACGTGGTTTGATGATGACATTTACCCCGTTGTGGTTTAACCATGAGCTCATTGTCATCACACTGTCCTCTTGAAATCAAACACATGCAATGTCTACTAGAAGCACACACACACGCTGATGCAGCTAGACATGCTCAGTCCTCCATTCCAACAAGTGTGGCTTGTAGCTAGACCATCGAGGTGGCTTTTCAACTTAGTAATTGGCCACAATTGGTACGTCATCATCATCATCATCATCATCATCATCATCATCATCATCATCACCACCACCACCACTACCACCACCATCATCATCAGCGGTGTGAACCTATGAAGCAATGCCTTTTCCACAACTTTTCCACAGAGACAGAAAGTGCCATTGGGCTTTCTGGCAGCATTAATGCATGCTACAATACATTATGGTACACTGCACTAATGTCATACATTTCAGTGTGTACAACTAGAGGGTAAATAAGATGGATGTAATTTATTTATTTATTTGTTTATTTATTATACAATAAGGTAAATACGCTGAAGTGGATGTCTCAATTTATTTGTGTACTTATTATGCATTTATTAAGCGCCACTATCTACTGACAAAGCATCAATCGATGGCGCTGAGCAATTGTGAGTGAAGGACTTGCTCAATGTACCACACAGTCACCGTCTGGAGGGGGAGGATTGAACCCGTACTCTCGGGCGTATCAGATAGCATCTGCTGTGGGAGTGAAGACTTTTGAATAGATATTATTGTTACTTTACAGTCTGTAGGACGTGAGACTAAAGATAGACTGCAGTACAGACAGGTGGACTATCTGTCAATGAACCATCTGCTGTGGGAGTGAGAACTCTTGAATGATGATTGTCAGGCAGATTGACAGCAGCTGAAAGAACGTCTTGTGGGAAACGAGTTCAAAGAGCGCCACTGAGAAAGACTTCGGTTATTATTGGACTCTGCTAAATATAGGCTAATTGGTTCTTTGGCACGGTTTTCTGGCAGCCTCGACTCATCATCATCCAGTGGTCATCCTAAAGCCGTTATGCTTGACTGATTCTTAATTAAAGAAAGCGTTAAATGGAGATTCGCTGACCCTTAAGGTTTCCTTATGTGCAGCAGCCGTCAGTCGTGCTGCCTGTACGCATGAATGACCCTGGTCCAACTCGGCTTTATGCTGCGGATTTTAAGAACCAGAGACTAGTTTTCTTCGGTGGTGTTCTTCCCTTTCAGTCGCCGCTCGGTCCGCTTTAGTGCCGTGAAGCTTAAGGTGCCACCCGGGCTTCTTCGGGGCTTTGGTTGCCGTCGGGGCCTTTGGTTGCCGTCGGGGCCTGGCTTTATGCTGCTTAAGCCGTCCAATGTATGGCCAAATTGAACGATGAATGTCACTGTGCTTCGGCTGGCATTTGTATGGCATGGACTAGTCAGTCTGACATCAGTCAGTATGACTATACTTCACAAGTGTCGCCTAGGGGCAGGTCCCAGTGGCGTAGCCAGGTTTCAACACCAGGGGGAGCGAGCACATGAAAAAGGCCCCAACTACCAAAATAAATAATTATCGGCACTCACGTTGCAAAAATGATTTTAAATCTAATTAACACAACTAAATTTGAAAGCCACATTTGTTAATATCTATTAGTTGTGCTATTTTATTCTTTCATTCATTCGATTGAGGCACGCCAAACGACTAGAAACTAGGCCATTATAAAGTGAGGAACAGTACTCAAGTCAAGATTTGTGACACAATCTAGTGACACTAGGCCCTATTTCCACCATGAATCAGCTATTCGATTATCCACTCGTGGAATCTCTATCTTGTCTAAATGTATCAAACAGAAATACACCAACCTTTCTGTTGGGACCAAATTATTAATTTACTGATTAAGTTTCGAGTCAACATACCGTGTTTATCATCTATGGTGTTGCTTATAGTCAGTAGTATTATCACATTTTGAACCAGCTCGGTTGCTTCATTCTCAATCCGTTCAAATTCAAATTTGAATTTATTTCGCATATTTTAATATCGTTTTCATAAAGTTGAATCAAATGAGAAGGTGTTACCAAATCAATACTATTTCTATGTAAATATGCTGATGACGCACAAGCTTTTGTTCTTGGTCCACCAGCTGACCAACTTTCCATTGTTTCCTCCGTTGATGCACTTACTCAAGACTTGCACATTTGGATGTCATCAAGTCGACTTTGTTTAAATTCCACCAAGACTCAATTGATTTGGTTTGGCACTAAGCAACAACTAAATAAGCTTGACTATTCACTGCTGGCACTCAAGTTTCCTTCTTATACCTACTCCTCCAGTGTACGCGATCTGGGTGTCACTCTTGACTCCTCCCTCACCTTTACTGAACATATTTCGACTTTGACTCGCTCTTGCTTCTTCCAACTGAGACGACTGAGAGCTACCAGGCGATCCACTATACCTACTGTCTTTACCTCCATTGTACGTGCATTCATTTGCTCTCGGGTTGACTACTGTAACTCTCTCCTCCTCGGTCTCCCCATGCTACGGCTCTCCTCCCTCCAGTCAGTCTTAAATGCTGCTGCTAGGCTCATAGCACGTCTTCCTCGCTTTGCTCATATCTTCACATATATGATTGAAGTCTTACACTGGCTCCCTATTACTTCACGTATCCAGTATAAGATCGTCCTTCTGGTTTCCAAATCCCACCTACGGCTTGCCCCTAAATATCTCTCTGACCTTATGCGGCAACCTCTCTCTGCAACTTCTGCTCGTCCTTTGCGCTCTACTGGCCGTCTTGAGCTCTTTGTCCCTCGTACTAGGACCACTCTGGCCCAACGTCGAGCTTTTGCTGAAACAGGTCCCTCTGCCTGGAATGGTCTTCCATCTCGACTTCGAACTAAACTCATGATGGGAATCTCCCCTGCATCTACTCGCTTGCTCAAGACGTTTCTGTTTCCACGGGGCTCATGCACTGAGGGCGCCTATGAATAGTTTATACTGCGAGAGGCGCCTTATAAATTACTAGATACGATACGATACGATGTGCATAAACTGAAAGCCTTCTCTAGCACTCAGAATATTAGAAGAACTAAGAATTCGAAGGTATACCAAGGATTACAAGCATACACTTTGCCTCAGTCAGCTGTTTCGTAGTTTAGATTTTAATCTCACCATCCACGACTATATATGCAGGGCAACTATTAGTTCTGGCAAATTCTGCAAGAGTACATGTACTGCTGATTTTCTGAATGCCCATCTGGTATCGCAAAAGTCTTTCTAGAGTTCCAGAAAACAAACTATGTCGTTCGAACGATTGGAATTTAAAAAATTTAAACGATTGGAAAAAATACATTTTTAACGATTGGAATAAACAAATTGTGAAAAAGGCCCCACATCTTGGAAAATGGTCTCCGGGGGAGCGGCCGCTCCCCCTGCTCCCCCCCTAGCTACGCCTCTGGCAGGTCCCTGAGTTCCAAGGAGAGCGGCGTAAATTATGGAGGGGTATATAGAATCAGGGCTGTCTTATCCACTGTGCCTAGGACCTACGAAACTTTCAGGGGCCTACGAAAGTCTGAAAATCTGAAAATGAGAAACTGAATGATTGATCCGGAAAATGGTAAAAGGAAAATTGGTAATAACAGCCGATTCAAGTGCATTTTTTATATAGACGACAGATCGTAAAAGTAAGACCGCAAATACTGCATTATGCCATAAGTGGATATTGAATACTCAATATTACAAAAGTAGATTGAGTTTTAAAATCAAAACTGGGTGCGCTCGTGAATCGTGATTAAACATGACGTCAAGAAATGCGTTTAGCTTTAATGCGAGTATAGTTGAGGTCTGAGATTGCAAGAGTACTAGGGCTTACGACGACCTTAAAACGGCCCTGGGTAGAATACGAAGACTTGGACGCTAGAATACTTTAGATTAGTCCGTCGTCATCGACATGATTAGTTCAAGAATTATTATTTGTGTGACTTCCTGGAGGGACAAAGGATCCTTCTTCCTCAGAGTGAGAGTGGGAAGACACACCGTGAGAAAATGAACATCCACTCGCCTGGATTCAAACCGAGACAGACTGAGACACTTGATCACTGTCTCTTGGATTTGTAGTCTGACTCCACGGGTGGCCCATAAAAGACAGTTGGGTCCTGTGGGCTGCAGACAGTGAATTTCCATAATACCTGTGCAAACACTGTGGTTCCTTTGCCCGGCTGGGATGACAATGTCGTTAAGGTTGACCTGCTATATATAGAGCGACTGCCGTCAAACCAGCGATGATCGTATCTGTCAATCCTCTGAATGGTTCTTAGAAACACTTAATGGTCTTATTTTACATAGTGCTTATCCACCCCATAGGCTGTCTCTCTCTCTCTCTTTGAAGACTGATCTTCTGGAAGTTGACCTGATTAGAGCTTGGGTTTGGTGTGCAATAGGTTGATTCATTGGGCATAAGACAATGTAAAGACATAGGCCCTGTAGAAGTTCCTAAATTGAAATTGTTACTGGGAATGCAAGAGTAGCCTGCCGTCTTTTGCGGCACCTATCATTTGCAATCCAACACCTTAATGCTGTTGTAGTGCTCATTTTCCCTCTGCTGAAAACGACATATAGCCAACACAGACATTTTGTTTCTCGAGCCTTTTTAGATCCTGAGAGTTCATATGGATGATGATGATGATGATGATGATGATGATGATGATGATGATGATGATGATGATGATGATGATGATGATGATGATGATGATGATGATGGTGATGGTGATGGTGATGACGACGACGACGATGATGATGATGATGATGATAATAAGAATAATAATAATGATAAGACTGGTAATAGTTATGGTTAGAATTGCTGGGATTTTCAAGTTCAAGAACTGTCAATACAAAGCAGTGCTGAAATAATAAGACTGTCTGGTGCCATACAAACGGTGAGAACTGTTCAAACAATTTTTTCTACTGACGTCAACGGCCTTTGTGACCATCAGATGTCGTCAAACTGTTGAATTCATCCATCCAGCACTGAAATATTGAAGTACATGCATTATGAAGTTGTTGCAACTTTCAGACTCCTTCATCTACTATTCAAGGTATCCCATAGTTCAGCCGCTCCTTCACCATCCCATTATTCCCATAACCACCATCGGCAACCACTTCCACCATGGTGTCACTCCAGTTTGGCTTGGAGAGGAATGTGGTGTGAGCTCAGTGTGAGACAAGGAGGGTATGGCTTGGAGAGGAATGTGGTGTGAGCTCAGTGTGAGTCAGAGGGTGTATATTGGAGAGGAATGTGGTAGACACCACGTTAGAGAGGGCTGGTACGTGGAGATAATGATTAACGTTAAATTGTAATAAAAATGATTGTTGTATAAGAATCAAACAGTATCACAATTAATTTTTTTTGCAGGTTCGAAAATGAAAAAATTTTGAGCAGCAGATTTCTAAAAACTGCCCACACCTGCTGGTAGATTAGTGGCCTCAGAGGTAGTATCTGCCTGGTGTAAGCTTAGTGCACATCTGGGTAATAGGGAAGACTAGTAATTTGAGATAACTGATTGACGTGATTGTTGTGAGCCTGATCTGATGTGTAAAAATCAAACGGTATCATAATTACTTGCAGAGGTGAGATAATAAAAAAAATGTTGGGCTGCAGAGTTCTTAAGTAGAACTTCGCCCTGATAATTGAAATGTCTTAGTACTTGTAGAAGCACGCAAGCACTTTTGACGTCATCCAGTGGCACGGGTGGTTGTCGTTTTGAAACCTGAATGGCCTGAGTAGACAAAGTGCAGGAAAGAATCCCAGCAGCTTTAAATAAGGCTCTGCTGGTGTTGATTGGCGGTAGCTGTGGTGTGTGAACTCTTTCTTGAAAGCAGTGTCTGTGTGGTTCCTGTGTTGCCGCCGACGTGTCTCCATTTCACACGACAGGGCTGTTTGTTATTTCACAGTTCAGATAGAAATACGTTCAATACAATGTTTTGTAATTGTTCAGTTGATATATCATTGCAGGTGGCAAGCTATTTCTCAAGTGCTTTGCAGTGTCAGCTCAGCTGTAGGGGCAAGCACTGAGAGTTACGATAGTGTCTGCAAATAATTTTGGTTTTCTCGAAAGTGTGAACATACTCGGCCTTTTGAACAGATACCGGAAGGTTATTCCATACAAGTGGGCCAGCAAACCGAAATGCCCGTTCACCAGTTTTTGTGTTAAATGTACATATACTCGGTTTTATATATAGCGACCGTATATGGCCTCAACCCTGGTCATTTTTCAATGAATTGATCTGCCGAGATCCTTCACCATCGCTGCCCGTTTGAATAGGCGCCACGCCATTTAAGGTCCCATGTACGAACCGGTGTAGCCACACATCCATCCATCCCCACTTCCATCCATCCATCCTTCCTTTCATCCATCCATCCATCCATAAATACCTCATCTTGCTGTGGATTCTTATTATTCATTTTTTCTAAATTGCGCTTACAAAACATACAATTAAATGATGAAACATGCAATGTTTCGATAGAATAATGATCGTCTGTTCCTGCGATTCAGGGATATACTAACATACTGCAACTGCTGAAATCTGAAGTTTATGATGGGACTATACATGTCATGCTCTGCTTGCAGTACAACTAGCATAATAATCAAATATTTATGTTGCTCTAATTGGATGCATTCACATACCTTAATTGGCAGCCACACAGTCTCAAGTGGACCTGCCAGTGAACGGGAGATCACGCGCCAAATTGCTTGGGGTCGTCCATAAAGAACGTCCGCAAAATATGACCTACTTTGGACCCCTCCCTCCCCTTGTCCGCATTTGACCTTACCCTCCCTCCCTCCCCTTTGCGGACGTCCGCACATCTAAGCCAATTTTTAATGTCATCATCATTATTTTTACAATTATTCCACAGTACCCGTGTACGTTTAAGTGACAGTTCGGATTTCATATCGCATGATGTGCAGTAATTAATAAAAGCCTCTTTAAAGTTGCAGTAAAGATTATACATGTACCATGCAAGTGGTTTCAGGAAATCACTTCACTGACCTTTTCGTCTTTCGGGGAAGGTTGAAACAATGTGGTGTTTAAAAAACTATCAAATTTAAAAGAAGTTTAGATGCGGACGTCCGCACTCACTGGTGATAACCCTCTCCCCCCCTTGTCCGCATGTGTCTGCGTTTCGATGACCATCCCTCCCCCCACTCATTGCGGACGTCCTTTATGGATGACCCCCTTGTGTCTGATCTTGAATGATCGTGGCGGATAAGAGCATTTGATGCTCCACTGTTCAGCTGAATACCAACACAGGACATGGGTCCCTTATCATGGAGACCATAATTTGCATGGGGCCCATATGGGTCCAATCAAATGTTCTTGGACACGGTAAATTTACACTATGATTACATGTATGTGCACATTTTACAATGTGATCACATGGCTTATTATGTAACTTATGTACTGAGCTGTATTTGCCATTTCTTACTTTTTTATTTATATTCTTAGATTTATAGAATGAACTACTAAGTGGCACTGATAGGGTGTGCAACAGTCTACTATCTACAGATGATTTTAATTTGCTGAAAAGTGTGAAGTCGCACGGCCTGTTGAACAGGTGTCGGATGGCTATTTCCATACATGTATGTAAACCAAAATGCCCGTTCAGCTGTTTTTGGATTCAATGTGGAAAGTATGTGACATGATTAAGTGTGGGTTTTTCGACAGTAGGAATGTGATTGGTGTGAAAGTACGGTTTAATTTTTTCTGTTAACATGCGATTTAACGCGTTACTGATTCCCACTGTGTACGAGGGCAATGACCTTAGCCATTAATCTACCCACCTGCGCATGATATATTGCTTTATTTAAATTATTTAGTGCTATAAATGTTTTAGGATATGGTTGTGTATGCGTGCGTTTTTATGTGTATATGTTGATATGAGTTTGTGTTTATTATATGTGTATTTGTATGTTTGCGCATGTGTGTGTGTGTGTGTGTGTGTGTGTGTGTGTGTTTTAGTAGTTTCTGTACAAATGTACAGTTTATGCTTTAATGTGTATGGGAGAGACAGACAGAGACAGAGAGGGAGACAGAGAAGAAGAGAGACAGAGGAGAGACAGAGACAGAGAGAGACAGAGAGTTGAGGTTTAGAGAGTTTTTTTTCAGTATGTAATCTTATATGTAGTCGTTGTTAGAGATTGTATGTATAAATACTTGTGCTCATGTTCACATCGGCATGTACCAGAGTCTTGTATGTATATGTAGCTGTTTGCTTGAGATTGTATTTATACATAATTATGCTGGTATGTGCATCTGCGTGTACCACGGTAGTTTTTTGGGTGGCAGTGACACATTAAGAAAACGTAATGGTATTTCGCGTGATTTGCATCGTGTGTCTGGTTTTCTGTTTTTCAATGGCACATTGTATTCAGAGTTCAACCAGCTGCTCCAGACTGTTTACCTCTAACGACGCATCATTTCATTGATCTTGCACAACAACAACAACTGGGTAGGACAGCTGGATTGAGGGGTTTGGGGGTCTGTTGCCGTGAGTGCCTGTGAAAGAGCTTGTTCCCGCGACTTCGCCTTTTGGGGCGTTGTAGAAATCGCGAGATTTCGATCAAGTCGACCTCTCTTCCTTGTCACACGTCTAGTAAATGCTATCCATTTCTGTAGAGTCTGAATTTCATTCAGAGGTATTTCGTTAACGTGTTGGGACACTAATAAATTTTCTTCAAAACTATCAAGACTTTCTTAGTAGTCTTAAAGTGCTGGGGTATTCATAAGTTTTCTTTCTAGTCACATTCATCGCTACCCTTCGTCCCTCCATGTTGAAATAGCCATCATATTCCCAGACGGCTAAGCCAACCAAACTTAGAAACTCGAGGACAAACAACACAGGCACATTCAGAGGCGCGTTTACATGTAGGCGCGCGCCTAGGGCCCCCAAATCTCGGAGGGCCCAAACGATGGAAAATATTTTTTCCAATTATGGAATTATGATATCCAATACAATTTGTGATGAATTTGTGACATTAATGGAGACTATTTAAGAGCTCAATTTATTCAATGGCGACGTATTTCGCGTTTGTTGTTGATGCAACCCCCGATGTAAGTTTTTTTTACTAAAAATAATGCATTAAATCAAATAACTTCACATTCCTTGAAAATAGCTTCTATAACTAATCATAATTACGGTGCCAGTGTAACAAAAACGGCTTCAAGTTCAACTTCGGACTCTCAGTCTACAAGTTCAGAAGGGTCCCCAAAATGTTTGCCCCTAGGGCCCCGTTTTCTATAAATGCGCCTCTGGGCACATTTGCCCAAGACCATGTTTAAACTCCGAAAAATCATCGGCCAAGGTGGTCATGTTTATGTATATTCGTTTATTGTAATCAAATCTGGATGACACACCGCGCCCAGCGACTTCAGTTACAACGCATTAAACAACATATTGGGTATTTGACTGCTTGTCAAAGTGCTTTGTCGGAGTCAGAGGACTTCAATTGATAAGAGACCGGTGGTGGATAGATCAAGTTCTGCCCCACAAAGACACCTTGTTGTGCCCTATGAAAACACTTTGCAGTGTTAAATGCAGTCAACAAGAGTGGCACGTGCTCAACAGCAATGGCTAGATGCCAGTGTTGGTAGGTTTATAATAAGTGGCACTTATCAATGATATTTTGTCATTTCAGTTGTTTTGCAGTTAGCACACATTCTAACCTGTAAAGTTCTTACATTAATATGAGTGTTTCCCGTTTTTCTACAAGTTTTACTGTATTGATCAGTGAGTTGCTGGTTCCAGTTCCACTATATTGATAATAATAATAATTATTATTGCTGGTTCCAGTTTCACTATATTGATAGCATTTGTTTCGCTCTGAATGATAAATGGTATCGCTCCACAAATACAGAGATGATGCTATCCATGAGATACAGTGCATATTTCAAGGAATTTAGACTACTGGGACAAAATTTTGGAACTCGTCTCTAAAAAACTTTTATGACCTTTTTGGGAATTCATCTCCTGAAAAAGTTGATGACCTTTTTTTAGGAATTCATCTCCTGAAAAAGTTGATGACCTTTTTTGGGGAATTTCCTGGCAATGCGTTTACTGATTCTTATTTTACTACTGGGGCATATCTTAAAAGTCTTGCAACATTTTCTCCCACTAGTTATACTTTAAACATACATTGCCTGGGACAAATCAGCCTAACTACTGGGACAAATCCTAACACTACTGGGACATTTGTCCCACTAGTTATACAGTTAAAATATGAGATATCATGAATGCCGTATCTAGTTGTAGTGACATACAAGTTTTTCTTCACAAATTCTTGCCTTGAACAGAACCTGGTAACATAACATTAGAATATCTTGTCTGCAGAGTACTTTTAAGAGATTATTCAACTCGTTAAAATGTCGGATCCTATGTTTTTGGAGTCACACGTCATAGAATAGAGACGACTTTAGATAACTTGTGACTTTGAATATCTCGTGTCTTTAGATAACTCGTGTCTTTAGCTCATGACCTTAGATAACTCATTGCTTTAGATGACTCATCACTTTAGGTAACTCATCACTTTTAGATAACTCGTGACTTTAGATAACTCATGACTTTAGATAACTCGTGTCTTTAGCTAGCTTGTGACCTCAGATAACTCGTTACATTAGATATCTCGTCACTTTAGGTAACGTCACTAGA
Organism: Allolobophora icterica; assembly: GCA_963556255.1. Lineage (NCBI taxonomy): Eukaryota > Metazoa > Annelida > Clitellata > Crassiclitellata > Lumbricidae > Allolobophora > Allolobophora icterica. The sequence goes on from OY744616.1 coordinate 11,892,818, forward strand.
TAACTCTTGACCTTAGTTAACTTGTGACTTTTCGGTTCAACCTTTATACATAGAATTGACGAGTTTATGTTGTCGACTTCTTAATGGTCGTTGCTGAGTAGTTGAAAATGCGCATTGAATAGAAGCTTTCTGCTCTCCATTGAAGTCAAGTTGAGTCAGTTGGTGCGCAGTCAAAGGTTGACCGACGCGACTTTCATTCACGAATCGTACAAGGCGAAAATAAATGTCACTCGCGTATTGAAAGGACGCGGAGTCGTAGGATCTTTTGGTGCAGAGAATTTTCACACTCGATCATAAAGTTTATGATATTTGGAAAAGGAAATCGTGGTTTTAATGGTTTTTGCATAATAATATAAATAATTTAGCGCTCTTGGCCACGAAGGAAGCATTTCGAGATGTGATTACAAAACGGAAATGTTTATTTCCAAAAATGTATAATTTGTTTAAGATCGGTCTGTACCCAGGATTGCTTCAGAACTAGGGGGTGGGGGTGGTCTTAATTTCAAAGAAAAACCTCATTACTCTAGGCCAAGCCTTGCACCGAGTGCCATTTGATGTATAGTGGACCATAGCCTAAATATTAATGATAATAGATTTTATATGCAAAAACTGCTCGAGTCGACTCAAAGTACTGCGCCTAGTCATCGAATATTTACTATTTTAATATATAGGCGGCACCACTTGGGCATGGGTACAGCCACCATCATCACCTTTGTGAGGTAGTTAAAACATGGTATAAGCTATTAATCGTTTTGATACACATTGTACATACATGCATGAATACATAAGTACACAGTACACACATTAGTACATACATGCATTGCATACACAAGTATATACATACATGCATACATAAGTACATACATGCATATGCATCAGTACATACATACATAAGTACATGCATACATACATAAGTACATACATACATACTTACATAAGTACATGCTTATTTACCTACATACGTAAATACATACATATGTAGTACATATATTGTACGAACATACATGCGTATGTACAAACATTTCAGTGCAATGCAAGTATCAGTAATGTGGGCATTATGTCTAATAATCTTTGATTACTTCTGTAGTGCATGCTATCATCATGCATAAGGCATCACTCGGAAGTTGTTCTGTACCCTATAAGTTTAATTTCTATGGCATCTGTCAGAACTGTGTGGATGTGTACTACGCAGATTACACATCTAAATGGTTAGGATAATAATCTCGGTCTACAGTTAGGGTTTGTAGTCATTAGTTTCAATGGGTAAGATGATTGTCTTCTGTCCACCAATCCACTGTCCAGCACTCGTGAATAGACTGGTGCCCTGCGCTTGGCCTCCGAGTGGCGCTTTAGAAGTCTGGAGATTATGATTACGAAACAGTTAACTGATTGAATACTGATACAGGCATTTTTGCGAATGAAGATATAGCTGAATAAATGAATGAAATGATTAACATTGACAGTCCTTCATGTGGGATAAATGATGAAAAAAGCTTGTTATTGATTGGCTAATTTGATTGTTTACATTTGATTGATTGACTGATTCGCTCACTCACTCACTTGCTAACTCACTAACTCGCTCGTGAACTCACTCGCTCACTCACTCACACACTCACTGATTCACTCACTTGCTAACTCACTAACTGTCTTGCTTGCTCACTCACTCGCTCACTGATTTACTCACTCGCTAACTCACTAACTTGCTCGCTCACTCACTCACTCATGCGCTAACTCACTAACTTGCTCGCTCGCCCACTCACTCACTCACTCACTGATTTACTCACTCGCTAACTTACTAACTTGCTCGCTCACTCACTCACTCACTGATTAACTCACGCGCTCACTCACTTACTCACTGATATGGATGGGTTATTGCTATACAATATTACAAAGATGATTGATGAAATTGTCCTTTACTTGATTGATTGATTCTCGGTTGATTGTCTGGCTGTAGGTGAATTGCTCGTACTGACTGTTGCAACACAAGCGACGGATGGCTTTCAGAGATTCATGAAGTCAGCCGACAGACACGGCCTCAATGTCACGGTCTGTCACCTACGCATGCCAGTTAACTCTCTCTGCCTGACAGCTAATTAGTTCCATGTTGTGGAGATTCATTGAAGAAGTTTAACGATCCATTGTGGGCAACCTAATTGTAGCAATCTTTGCATATCCAGCCAGGGTTGTATATTAATTTTACAGATCTAGGGGTTGCGTAGTTACAGATCTAGGGGTTGTGTAGTTACAGATCTAGGGGTTGTGTAGTTACAGATCTAGGGGTTGTGTAGTTACAGATCTAGGGGTCGTGTAGTTACAGATCAAGGGGTTGTGTAGTTACAGATCAAGGGGTTGTGTAGTTACAGATCAAGGGGTTGTGTAGTTACAGATCAAGGGGTTGTGTAGTTACAGAACTAGGGGTTGTGTAGTTACAGATCTAGGGGGTGTGTAGTTACAGATCTAGGGGTTGTATAGTTACAGATCTAGGGGTTGTGTAGTTGCAGCTCTAGGGGTTGTGTAGTTGCAGCTCTAGGGGTTGTGTAGTTACAGATCTAGGGGTTGTGTAGTTACAGATGTAGGGGGTGTATAGTTACAGATGTAGGGGGTGTGTAGTTACAGATCTAGGGGGTGTGTAGTTACAGATCTAGGGGTTGTATAGTTACAGATCTAGGGGTTGTGTAGTTACAGATCTATGGGTTGTATAGTTACAGATCTAGGGGTTGTGTAGTTACAGATCTAGGGGTTGTGTAGTTGCAGCTCTAGGGGTTGTGTAGTTGCAGCTCTAGGGGTTGTGTAGTTACAGATCTAGGGGTTGTGTAGTTACAGATGTAGGGGGTGTATAGTTACAGATGTAGGGGGTGTATAGTTACAGATGTAGGGGGTGTGTAGTTACAGATCTAGGGGGTGTGTAGTTACAGATCTAGGGGTTGTATAGTTACAGATCTAGGGGTTGTGTAGTTACAGATCTATGGGTTGTATAGTTACAGATCTAGGGGTTGTGTAGTTACAGATCTAGGGGTTGTGTAGTTACAGATCTAGGGGTTGTGTAGTTACAGATCTAGGGGTTGTGCAGTTGCAGATCTATGGGTTGTATAGTTACAGATCTAGGAGTTGTGTAGTTACAGATCTAGGGGTTGTGTAGTTACAGATCTAGGGGTTGTGTAGTTACAGATCTAGGGTTGTATAATTACATATCTAGGGTTGCATATGTACATATCTAGGGTAGTATATTTACAGATCTAGGGTTGTATATTTTCATATCTAGGGTTGTATATGTACATATTAGGGTGTTTTTATGATGCACATGATTTTTTTAACTCAAGGATCTTTTAACGGCCAGGTCGAATTATCATGCCAATTAGCGTATAAACGCCATACCCGAAATTATATCGCGATAGCTGAACATTTAGGACTGGCGCAAGGCGACCGAAATTAGGAACCCGGTGACCTGTCTCGTTTTGGCCAAAATTTTAGACGTTACGATGTCTGTTCTTCGTGTTTTCGATCTTCAACATAATTCTAGTAATTAATTAAGCTATTGTGGTTTTCTAGAGGAGACACCTGGTGCTACATCAATAGCATGGTATTTAACGCGAGTGGCTCTCTCCCTTGGTAAGAGTATGTGTTTGATCCCCGAATGAGTTTGTGCCAATCAGATAATGTCGTGGTTTCCGATCGGAGCAATCTGTCTACAACAATAATCCCTCGCCCATGACGATATCGTGCAAGCATGGCGGTAGCGACGGAGGTTTCTCTGTTGGCAACATCATCTGAGGAAGAGGCGTCATCAAATAGCTCAGAAAGAGAACCAGAACCTTCAACGTCAGCTGGACCACCAAAGCGGCGAAAGGGAACAATCTCTGTAGTTACCCGTGATGTTGCAGCAGCTCTAGACCTACCAAAACCAGCAGCAGGAATGCCTCTCACATTTTCTCTGCTCTCGCTGCATCCAATCTATATGCACCACCAGCTGGTGATCTGATCATCAGTCCTTCTGCTATCCATCGAGCAAGGAAGGATAACCGTGCAGCCCTAGCAGCTGAGATTCGTGAATCTTTCGATCCGAAGGTTCCCCTTACTGGGACGGCAAGATCATGCCAGATTTTACAGAAACTGGACGAGTGTGCGTTGATCGTCTTCCAATAATGGTATCTGTTAAGGATGTGATCAAACTATTGGCCATCCCCAAACTCCAATCCGGGACTGCTGCCTTCATGGCAGATGCGTGTTTGGCCGAGATCAGAAGTTGGGGATTGGAAGACAGAATCGTGGCCATGTGTTTCGACACAACGGCGAGTAACACGGGTTGCAAGGGCGGCGTATGCATCAAGCTGGAAAAGCGAATTAGGAAAAGACCTCTTGAACCTTGCCTGTCGACATCATGTTTCTGAAATTGTTCTGGAAAAGGTATTTTCACTGCATGATTCTGTAAGGTCTCCAAAATTGGAACTCTTCAGTCATTTCCGTGACTTCTGGCCGCAAATCGATCAGACCAAGTATCGCACAGCAATGGAGGACAAAGACGCAGCACAAAGAGTCAAAGAAATTCGAGAGAATGGCATCACCTTCGCACTGCAGCAACCGAATGCTGAATACCACAGAGACGATTACGAAGAGCTACTAGAACTAACATTCATTTTCCTAGGAGGAATTCAACCGAAAGGAATAAAGTTCAGGTACCCAGGGGCATTTCACCGCGCGCGTTGGATAGCACGTGCGATTTATGCAATCAAGATGTGGCTTTTCAGAGAGCAGTTTCCCATTCAACAACACCAGAGGGCATCTCGACAATCTTACTCTCAAAAGATGTGGAATCATCTACTTCGAGTTTCACTTTTTGTGACCACAACCTACGTGGAGTACTGGTTCACCTGTACATCACCCAATGAAGCCCCAAGGAACGATCTTCAATTCTTGAAGGCAATCCATGCTTACCCAGACAGGAAGTCTCACAGGTCGTCCTAACAGCATTTTCCCGACACCTTTGGTATTTGTCGGAGACCTTGGTTGGCCTCAGCCTTTTTGACGATTCAGTCACCGTCGACGAAAAACAGCGCATGGTCTATAACATGCGCAACAATCAGGGATCCGACGAACCTCCAAAGAGGCTTCCTCCCATACGTGATCCATCTACAAAAGCGCTATCCGATTTTTTTACCACTTCTACCATCAAACTTTTCCAGCTCCTCAAATTCGATCACGCTTTACTTGATCGAGATCCACAACAATGGGAGTCAGAGCATTCGTTCAATGAGGCGAAAGACATCATATCCGCCCTAAGAGTGACGAACGATTTAGCGGAGAGAGGAGTGGCTCTAATGCAGTCCTTCAATGAAGCCCTGGTTCGAAATGAGGAAGGAAACAATTTGTTCTTCAACTGGTTGAATACCATCGAAATAGATTCCCAAAAGCACTAAAGGGACTAAGTAATGACAAATAACTGAAGGTTCTTGGTTTGCTTTGGCCTTATTTTTTATGTTTAAGTGTTGAAATTGTTTGGATCTTCGAGAATTACAATGTATGACATTGTTTTCTAAGTGGTAATTTTTCCCGGGCTTTGCGCCAGTTCTAAATCTCTTTTGATTTTCATCAAATTTGGCAAATGTTAATGTTTCTCAAGGTGGAACACAAAAACAACCTGGCCGATATTAATTTTGAAACTTCAAATTATAGACACACCCTAGTACATATCTAGGGTTGTATATTTAAAGATCTAGGGTTGTATATTTACAGATCTAGGGTTGTATATTTTCATATCTAGGGTTGTATATGTACATATCTAGGGTTGTATATTTGCATATCTAGGGTTGTATATTTTCTTTTACGTTTATATACTTGTGTATATATGTACATATGCATGCATATACGTGTATATATTATATATATCTATGTATTTGTGTGTGATGCCTTAAACCTTTCTGGTTGGTTCATCATGAATTTTCTGTGCAGGTCCTTGGAATGGGCGACACCTGGAGAGGAGGCGAATTAGCCTGCTGCCAGGGCGGAGGTCAGAAGGTCAGTTTGCTTCGAGCAGCTCTCCAGACGCTGACCAGTGACTATGATGGACTGGTCATGGTAGTGGACAGGCAGGTGTCATTATTATTATTATTATTATTTTATTATTATTACTGTTAATATTATTGCTATTACTATATTATTATTTTTTATTTATTTTTGTGCCCGAGGTAAAAAGGATCTCTCGGGTCCTTCAACTTTATTTAGAAGTACTTACAGAATTGTCTGCAATTATTCGTAGGGATTATTATTATTACTCATCATTATTATTATTATTATTATTATTATTATTATTATTATTATTATTATTATTATTATTATCATAGTATTTATTAAGGGCCTGTATCTGATGACAGTATTAGAAATGAGCAGTTACGGTTAATTAGTTTATTTTACTGTTATCTCAACTTACTTTTTTACCTTACAATTATGTGAACTTACTTGCCTAACTGTTATCTTAGCATACTTTACTGGTAACTTACTTTCTATTACTATTATCGTAACGTTACATTACTGTTATCTTAGCATACTTTACTGGTAACTTACTTTCTACTACTGTTATCATAACTTTACATTACTGTTATTTTAACATACTTTACTGGTTACTACCGTTACTTACTTTCTATTACTATAATCGTAACTTTACCCGACTGTTATCTTAACTTACCGTTTCGTACCCCACCTTACCTTGCCTTACTTTCTCGTACCACTTAGCGATGGCTGTATACGTTTACTGAGGTGGGTCATATTCTTACCAGTGTTGTCGAAGAGCAAATAGTCCCCCGTTATACAAACTGACAGACAGAGCGGTTAGTGTGCCTGGGTCGACAGGTGACAAAGTCGGGTGGATCAATGTTTACAGAAATTGACTGAAAAAGTTTTTAAACTTGTGTCTGATTTCGTCTACTAAGATGTCTAATGCTGAGCCACAAATGTAGGTCAGCTGTGTTTTGCTAATCGCTAAGACGATTTCTGCATGTGTTTGAAATTCAGCTTTGCCATATGTTTGATGAATTTTAATGTGATTTCTCAACCAGATGACTTAACGATGACAGAGTGGTAATGTGTTTGCCATGTGTCTATATGTCTACGGTTTCAATCCCAATGGGTCATGAGAAATTGAAATTTAAAAAAAAAAAAATGCAGCGAATAAGGAGGAAGAAGAAGAAGAAGAGCAGTCCCTTAAGTTAACCTTGAGGCAGCCATGGATATGAAGTGTTAGTGACTTCATTTTCTTAGCCTCAGCATATGAGGGCTAGTGGCCAGTCCTCTCCCTCGCCATCTCGTCTTCCCACCGACAGTGTATGGTCGGTGTACTCACTATAGCCGAGTTGGCTAGGGGGCGCAGATAGAGCTGAAATCTTGAACCAAATTTCTGTTCTGGTGGGGATTTGAACTCCCAACCTCTCGATCGACAGTCCAGCACACTAGCCACTACACTATTGAGCAATGCATAAGGAAAGGTTGTCTAATTGTTGTCTTTCTGTTGCCATGTTTGAGCTTCAGCCAAACTTTCTTAAAACCGATCTAATCTAATCTTCGAACTGGTACGGTGCCTTTCTAAACGATGTACCAGGCATCAGACGACAGCGCTCCAAAATAGATCCACTCTGAACCCTGGACAATCCAGTCTAACCATGTAACCTTTCAGCGCCATTATAGTGATGCTCTAGGTATCAGTCGATGGAACTTCCAAACAGATTCTAATCAAATCAAATCTAATCTTAGAACTTCTACGGAGCCATCACAATGAGTGAATGAAATCCAAAAAACATAAACGCACTTTCATCAATTCCAGGATGATGACTAATGTTGGAGGAAACATGTAACAAATTATCTAATACTTTAGCTTCTTTTACCATACTCAATTTCATTTGTTCCTATTAATTCATTTATCCGTAAGTGATGTCATGGAGTTTCCTACACAGAGCACCCAACAGATGATTGGCCTAAACCTGACCTTAGTACACTGGAGATTCGGTATAACTGGCTTTCTTTAGCACAAATTCTGGTATAACACTGTCAGGGAAATTGATCACAAAATTAATTTATCTATAGAAAATAAACTCTTCGTAATGTGTTCTGATTAAAAGGCGGTTCTTTACTCAGCTGCCAAAGACAGCATTATAACGAGTTTCCGGTGTACCTTCAAGGACCTTGTTGTAGTGCAATATAAATTGCTCTGTGTGAATGAATGAATGCAATGAATTCCACTCTGTTCTGCTATGGGTCACTTATTGTTAACTTGGTAGCAGTCCCAAAATGTGAACAGATTTTGGCCTAGATATATGTCAATTGCCGTAGCCATTATACTGTCCTCTCAGTCCTTCCTCAACTGTGCACCCAACTGCTGGCCACGCTACTGAAGTTTCATATATATATATATAGATATACAATATATGTGATATATATATATATATATATATATATATATATGAAACTTCATATATATATATATATCACATATATTGTATTATATAAGGGACATGCTCCGCTGGTTCCCCATGAAGAGGAGAATTAAGTTCAAGATAGACCTTTCTTGGGGGAGGCCGAAGCGACGCACTGGCGTACATCGGTAATTGTTGCTGCCCTTTCCACCCATGGAGATACCAAGGTGCCGCATTTCGGTGCATCAGTTTGAGCCGGTCATGCCTTCTCATGCGTTGGACATTCTCGTGTATTGGACCTTCTCATGTGTTGGACCTTTTCATGTGTTGGACCTTTTCATGTGTTGGACCTTCTCGTGCTTTGGACCTTCTCATGTGTTAGACAGGTCTTCTCTTTGGAACAGTCTTACATTGCAGATATGTACTATTGAATTCGATTCTGTTCAGCAATACTTTAACACCGTCTTATCTGTTGCTGTTTCAGCTATGATGTGGTGTTTGTCGGAGGTGCGAGCGAGCTAGTAAAGGCATTCCAGAAGCTAGACGCTAACGTGGTTTTCTCCGCAGAGTCTTTCTGTTGGCCTAATCCAGCCCTAGCGGTAAATGTGCTACCATCTTGCTGTCGGTTTTTTGCCTTTTAAAATTTTCGTGCAACAAACTTGTGTCTTTCAATGTAGTTATTCTTTGTTTTCATTTATTGATATTGGCCTTCTGTGTAACTTATTGCATTGCAATAAGTAACACAGAAGGCCAATTTCAATGAATTTTTATGATTATTAAACCATATTTGGATTTCGTGAACGTGTGCCAAATTTTTCAGGAAATGTTTTTGTTTTGAAGCCTTGATTTAAAGGTTTATATCGGGTTTTCTCAGAACCAACCTTGAAGCAAAAGCTGAGGTTATTTGGTGTAAGATTGGCCTTATCAGTTTACCTTTTGCTATTCACTGCTGCAGGTTTGTAGATTTTTAAGCATAGAAAAATGTTGGTATTTGACATTTAACTAATTATGTTCAGCAAAGTATGATGCAGAATTTTTGTGCGTTAATGTAGGAACGTTATCCTGCTGTGAAGACAAACGAAATGCGATACTTGAACTCGGGAGGTATGTTCCAGGATTCTATTTTGTATTGTATTGGTCAATTTATGTAGCGCCTGTACAGGAGAACAAACTACTTAGGGCACCCTTTGCATGAGGACGTGAAGGAAATGAGTCAATACAAGGACTTCTAAATGAAAGTCAAAGCCAGTGCTCACACATCAAGTTCTAAATTAGAAGTTTAGCGTTCATTGCTGGCATTGTGATACTGTAATAGCCTTTATAAAAAATTTTAATGAATTTCCCGTAATCACAGGCCCCAGGCCAGGTTTTTGCCAAGACAATATAAAAATACTAGCAATTAACTCTAAACTTCCGAGTTAGTACTTGATATGTCAGCACTGGTTTGACTTTGGTCTGAAATTCCGGCTGGGGCAGAAGGATTGTTCGAGATATTTTTCACCAGCATCTCTGACTGAACTCTGCGGTAAAAAATGTGTAGACTACTGACAATACTTTGGAAGGTCAGGGGCTGAGGGAAAGGACAGGCCACCCACTGTCATATTCTGAGGCTAAGAAAATGAGGGTTAGATTAATGGACTTCTCTTCTGCATAGTGTACTGTGTAGGCAGGCGCGGATTTAGAGGGGGGCGGAGCCGGCGTACGCCCCCCTAAACCTAGTTTTGCGTGATCTAATTTCATATATATATATATATATATATTTACGGGATTGGATTGGTAGTATTTACGCCCCCCTAACCAGAAATCCTGGATCCGCCCCTGGTAGGGACCTTGAGCAAGTCATTAATGCACTGTTGCTCTGTGCCATTAATGTTCTGTCGTATGGTCGTGTGTTCACTTCTGAGCTTTGGAATGAGGGCGATATCAAATACAGTTGTATTGTATTGTATTGTATACTGTATAGCCATTTATGCTGTTAACTGGTGGTTGCATGCGTCTTAAATGCATTGATCATTGATATCTTTCTCTGCTGTGTTTTCGCTGCCATATATAATGTGCACTTGTGAGGAGAAAGTATAGGTTGCATTAATTTTTTAACCGCAACTGATTTACCCTGATGCAGGCAGTGATAGTAATGATTCATATCATCGACTGAAGATGCAAGAGCTGATAAGCTGACTTTTTGCCGAAGTTATTAACACGCGAGCAAAATACCTTCATTGTCGCGGTTGGCGCATGCTGACAGACTTGAAATTTATGCGGACAGCTTGATCACCTCGCGAAATGTTTCGATGCTGTTAGTGACGAACAATGTAATGTTGATACAGCTTTTGCGTAAGGCTTTCACATATTTCTGGTTCATGTACCAATTGATTTACTGTTAGCCACACAGTTGTTCAGGTTCACTGTAAACAATAATATTTGCGCCCGACAAGCCTTAATAAACTTTGAGTATTTACTGTTGAGTGTCAGAGATAAAAGTTCGTCTTTGCTGTTCTGACTTGCAGTTTCCTATTTTATGCACGCACTGTTTTGTGCTTTTAGTATCCTGGATATTTTAATTTTGTAAATATATTTTTTTGCTTGGGATGTGTTCGTGAACTGATCTTCTGGATGTTGGTCCGGTTTTGGTGCACCATTGGTCAATGTCTTGTGCGTTAGACATTGGCACTATAGAAGTTACTAATTCATGATAATAATAATAACAATAATAATAATAATAATAATTTTAAAAAATAAATAAAAAATAATAATTAAAAAAAAAAATTTTAATATTAAAAATAAAAAAATTTAATAGTGTGTTTAGATTCATCCGTTCAAAGCATTTATATAGTGCCTGTCCAAGAATTTCTGATAAGCTTGTAAGGGAAGCTACATTGCAAGTCTTCTTTTTGTTGAGGATGCAGGTTTCATTGAAGAAATTAATGTTTCAGTTGAGTGTTTTGGAATTCATTAAATAACAGTTAATTGTTATCACATGAAATTAACAAGAATCGGAAATCTCTGAAAATTTGAGCTTGTGCATATATTTTATTTTTAGTAATTATTCTTGCTGTGAAGCTTTGTTAAGAAAAATGTCTGCTATTTTGTCTGATAGATTCATACCTGGTACAGTATTTATGTGAAGTTGGTTATCAATTTCTTGTTTTTTTAAGGTTTCATCGGGTACGTAGCACAGATTCGAGAAATTGTCAACAGTTCTCAGATTGACGATCACGATGATGATCAGCTTTTCTACACCAAAGTTTTCCTTGACGAAGAGAAAAGGGTGACAATGACTCTTTTCATATTCTGCTGTTGTTCTATTATCTTTTGTTAGGTCTGTTGCTTTGTTGATTCATGTTTGCCTCGTTTAATTAACCTGTAGCTGCAAACATTGTTTATAGACGAAAGTTAATCTGAAATTCAATTTCTGCCTGGTTCAACTTTACTAGAGAGACATCTTTTGATGCAATAGAGGTTTTGAATACATGAAGAGTAGCTACTTATTTATCTATTTTATTTATCTGCATTTAATAATTAACTATATTTATGTGGTACGTTTATCCAATGAAAACGGTCGTTCTAAGCAATGGCGTATACAGGAATTAACTTGCTCAAGGTCATTACAAAGTGACTGTCTCTAATGGAAGCTTCTCACATGGCTTTACATGTAATGAACTCAAGCCAGCAAACTGTTTTGCTGCAAAACTGTTTTGCTCCAATACTGTTTTGCTCCAAAACTGTTTGTTCCAAAACAGTTTTGGAACAAAACTGTTTTCTGAAAAACTGTTGCTGTTAACCTTTTTTTCTGCAAAACTATCTGCTGATAAACTAGTTTGCTGCAAAACTGTTTTGCTGCAAACATACTAATGATTCATTTAATTTGCACAACAAAAAAATTACATCAGATCTGCCAAACAGTTCTTCTTCTCTTACAACTGTGTCAGATATTTTTTGGCATATATTTGCCCTTATGTTCATCGTAGTAAAGAATTGAGTTTTCTGTGTGTTGCTATTTTGCAGACGAAACTTGGCATTAAATTGGACACAAGAGGAAGTATTTTTCAGACGGTCAATGGTGCTCTTGGTGAGCTATGAGTTGTCTTTAAATCGACTCATATTCCTCGTTATAGAACTTTCTGATGTAGTGCAACGTATGTGTCAGGTTGAGTAGAACAGGGTTCCCAACCTTTTCTATGCCCTGCACCCCTAGAAAATGTTTGATTAATATGTGCACTTCTACAGAACTTTTAACAGATAGTTTCTACATACATGCAGTTATAGTTCACGAATTCGTGACTTTCGGCGGTTTTAAAATTCGTAAAAATTCTTGAATTTTTGGCTTATTTAAAATTTGCAGAAATTCATAAAAATTTGTTGGGCTATTGTTGGGATGACTGACACTCACAGTCGCACACCCCAACTATGATAGAATTCGAAGTTCAAGACTCTAGAAGTGCACACGTTAATCAAACATTTTCTAGGGGTGCAGGGCATAGAAAAGGTTGGGAATCCTGTTCAAATAATGTTGCCAGTTTTAAAATTCGTTAAAATTCGTGAAATACTAGAATTGTTTAAATTCGTAAAATGCGAATTCTCAAACTCTGCATACAGTACTATAGTAACATACTTTACCTTTTTGTCGCACCCTCTGAAATGCCATTTCACACCCCCTGGGGGTGCAGTCACCCCAGGTTGGAAACCCCTGGAGTAGAAGAATGGGCACTATATAAATGCTGTGGATGAATGAATGGATGCATGCTTAAATCTGACATTAGTACACTGGAGACCCAGTGTAACAGACTTTGTTATAACACGAATTCTGGTATAACACTCTCAGTGACATTAATCCCAAAATTCATTTATCTATAGAAAATAAGCTCTTTGTGATGTGATCTGGTTATAAGGCGGTTATTTACACGGCTCCCAAAGAAGCATCATAACAAGTTTCCAGTGTACGTTCAAGGATCCTGTCATTGTGCAATATAAATTGCTCTGTGTGATTGATTGATTGAGCGACTACATAGCTTGACATTTACTGAGTAACGTCAAGGACTCTCGTATTGTATGGATGTATCTAGACCTATTGTGTGGTGTATTGAAGGACCTCTCACGAGAGGTTGTGAACGTGACTGGGTGATGAATCTGTACAGGTGCATCGTGACATAAGAAGAGTGTGTAAGATGAGCTGAAGGAACAGGTGCTAATGGTTGATGGTGCTCTATATGTCTTGCCTTTATTCATGGGCGTCCACAGGAATTTTTCGGGGGGTGGCAAAAATTTTATGGGGAGGCAAAGAGGTTCTATATAAATATCCACTTTTGAATATATGGATAAATGATTGCATGAATAATAATAATAATAATAATAATAATAATAATAATAATCTTTATTAATTCAAACTGACAAGTACGCAGTAAGATTACATTGAAGCATGACAGTATACAATCAAGATCTTAATTAAACACACGGTTTGGCAGCCATGCAAGGCACCTCCGTAGAGGGGGTATGGATATCGTTCCGTGAATCTAATGCTCTCATGGCCATGAGTGTTACTATTACTCTATCCCCTCTGAATGAGTATGTAACACTGATGGAATGACTTCAAGGTCTCTGGTTTAACTGTTGTGCCTATGTACTGCCCTCTGACTAGGTGGTCGATTGAGATGGTGAAAAATATCAATTGCCGTTAATCAAGAGAAGAAAGGCACTTGGATGTGATTGCCATTGGTGAATAGAATCATAAATATGAGGAAGGAATGATGTATTGTGATGTACCAGCGTATTTTCCTACAGGTTAAAGGCAAAGCCATAATTTTATGGGGGTCAGGAACTCAGGATCCTCGTGTCCTTTCCACTCTTTGGACTGGGTTACCATACTTCATACTGTTTAACAATGTACGTTAAGTTTAGGATGAGCTTGATGTTTTTCAGAGCAGGCTCAATCCATGATACATCGATTTCATTTTTAAAAAAGATGATAAATTACGTGAAAGTGGAAAGGAGGCAAAGGAATTGGTTCTCTTTCCCACTTTCTAGACCAAAATGACTCCTCTGGGCTTGTGAGGTACCCAAAAAGGCACTATATTAAGTCTCTCAATACATACGTACATACTGTGAATACATACTGTACATTCCTACATATTTTACATACATGCATACTGTACATACATACGTTGTGTAGAATAACTACTGACTTGTGTGTTGTTGGCAGGATGCTTTACACATATTGAATGCCTCATCTGTCCTCATTTTCAGACAATTTGACAGTGAAATTCAAGGGATCCAGCGGATATGTCTATAATAAGAACACGGGAAATTCCCCTCTTGTGGTTCATGGCAACGGGCCAATCAAAGTAAGCAGACTTTGCAAACTTTAATTCTATTGTGTTTTTATTTTTCAGGAGTGTATGATAGCTTAGTGGTTAGCAGTCTGGGCTGTCAACCACCGGTCGGGGGTTCAGTCTTGATCAGAGCATCAAGATGGTTTGACATTCACCATCTAGCAAGTTTGACTTTAAAATGAGTACATTAGCCATACACTATCTTGATTTTAAGATCAGGTGGTGATGAAAGGACTGACCACTTGTCCTCATATGCCGAGGCTAAGAAAATGAAGTTGCTAGCACTTTGTACTCATGGCTGCCCTTTGGAGTTGGCTTAAAACTGCTCTTCCTGTCTTTTATTTTAGCTTAATATTAAGTGAGTTATGACCACTTAAATTGGCCATGAATTGAGCCTGAATTGAGCCTGTTATGTGCGTATATGTAAACTTGACACACCTGCCATACCAAATAAGTGGAACCCATGAGTCAGTTTTTTGGATGCTAAAGAATTCTGCGGGGTGTTCCAAATCCGAATAGATGGGAGTAATGGAACTAATTGGTTTTCAAACGGTTACGAACAAGAAGCAGAGAAAGGCCAAGGGGTTATGATTACATTAAAAGAAAATGGCTTTCGATTACCGTATGAAAACAATGCAAAGAAACGTGAATAAGCTTACGTTGCAGACTAGCTTGAAGCTTCAAGGTCTGTCATCGTCTTCATCTGTTGGGTGGACGGGAAATTTCCTTAAGTATTTTTTGTGATAAATAGGGCTTTAGACTTTTCTGATATTCAGGTGGAGTTCAACAGCTTAACCAACTACATCACTGACCACTGGACTCCACGCACTGGTTGTCTTGGATGCAAAGAAAACACGATCAGCCTAAATGGCATCCGGGTATTTGATTTCTCATGCAGTTCTTCCTTTTTGAGATGGAAAGCAGGGTAACACTCAGTTTTTAAATTCGGATCTTTTACGCTTTTCGTGCTGGATATGGTGTTCATAAACAGTTAATGTGTTATTTTGGAGCTACATTTAGATCTGGGCAATATACCGTATATGCCGTATATGCTGCCTTTACAGGACTTGTAATAAAATCGTCTTGGACTGCGTGACAACCCTTTCTGACCTTAACTAATTATCAGGTAGCCCTTTTGGCCCTAACTAAATTTATTAGGTAACTTTTGGCTCTAACTAATTATCAGGTAGGCCTTTTGGTCCTAACTGCCTGTGCATGTGTGATATCCTCTTTGGTCCTGCTGCCCAAAGCTGTATTGTAACCCTTTTTGGATCTAACTGCCTGTGGCTGTGTGATAGCTTGTGTTTGCCCTAACAGCATTTAGCCATGTTGGAAGCCTTTTCTGGCTCTTCAATATCTGGAGTTACAGAGATAAAATGACTCGGTATTTGTGACTTTAGATTTAAACTTTCAGAATGTGTTATTTACATCAACTTGTCTGTTTAATTACAGTTTAACATATCTTTAAACTAGTAAAGATTACTTGGCAGCCATATCGAATGCTGCCTTATAACGAGTTCAACTAACGTTTGGATTCATGAACGCATCTTACCATGTATTTTATGTGTTTGGTAATATGTTTTCCAGGTGGAAGACATGCCGCTTATCTTCTTCGCTATTTTCATTGAATATCCAACGGCATTTCTGGATGATTTCTTCCAAAGAGTTGACGAACTAAATTATCCAAAGACCCGGATTGTCATGCTTATTCACTATGCTGTGAGTAATCACTGTACTTGGAAGTTTACTATTTTATTAGTTTATTAATCTACATTTCATTATAAACAGACAACTTATTTGGTGTGTTTGTAATTTCGTTTTATTTATTATGAATAAAGTTATCTGGTGACAAATGCACTGTTTATTTTTAAATGGAAAAATATGATAATTTTATCATATTTAAAAACAAAATAAATGGAATAGTTGTTAATTTATTGAATAATCTTTCTTTTTATTTCATTATAAATACACTCTTTTTATAAATGGAATGAATATCAGTTTATTTATTAATTATCCCTTTTTTGACATTCTGAGTGGACTGTTGCTTGTTGTAGGTGGACTTTCACAAGACCCATGTGGATCATTTCGTAAGCAGAACTGAGTCAGAATACAGAAGACTGACAGTTCTTGATCCTTCATCAGAGCTTGATGATTGGACGGCCAGAAACGAAGCAGTGTAGGCATCCGATCACTCGTGATCACTTTTGTCTTAATCTGATCTATTTAATTACCTCTGTAGCACCGTTATTATGTATGTATGTATGTATGTATGTATGTATATATGTATGTATGTATGTACGTATGTATCTAGATACTTTATATAGCGCCTTTCAAGTACCTCACAAAAGTGCTGCACACGTGGCTATCTGACTGAGATAAACAAGTGCATTTTAAGACAGTTGAGAATGTTTGCTGCACACTGTGTGCACAGAGTCGAGTGCAACAGAGCGTAAATGCAATGGAAGACTGTTAAATGAAGATGGTCCAATACCCGAGAAGGCACGATGAGCTTGAGTTGAAGTGCGGAAGCGCGGCGCCTGCATTTGTCCACGGCTAGCATAATGAGCTCAGCATCAGATGGGTGGTTGCTTCAGAGTAACTGGGCAAAAGATAATAACACACTGAAGAACGTCGGTCACAATATGGAAAAACCAGAAGTTTATAAACCTATGATGCAACATTGTTGAGCTAAAAGCCTCTCCTTTGTTGTGGAAGATAAGTCATTAAGGTGAAGTGATTATAGATGTCAATACTCGTATATAACTGTAGACAGGAATATTGCAGCTTACGGTCTGAAAAGGCACATACTGGTGCATGTATTTTTCTGGTGAGGTCTGAAACAGGAGCACTTGTGAATAGGTGCTATATAAACTTACCAGCACAGCAGAGTTATTAGGAATATAATCGACTTTTGATGTCTTTTGTTGTTCCTTTTACAGCAACCACTTTGCCAAATCCAGTTGTCAGTACTTCTTCTCACTAGATGGCGATGGCCATTTGGAAAATCGAGATACGCTGCGTCACTTGATCGAGACAAACAGGTGAGATACATAATCTGTGGGCAGTTTCAAAGTTTACATGGATGCAGAATACATTGTTTAGGTTTTTTAAACAATACACTTCTGTTGCCAGTATTAGTGACTGTAAGCATGTGAATAATTTTAAAATGACGTGGGAGAGAAATCTGTTAAAGCTGTTTGTGTAGAAATGCCATGGTTAAGTATGTATATTTATTTATTACAGAGATTTATATAGAACCCCTTTAAGTGTCCTACTTAGAAGTGCCCCGTGATAAGATTAGATACCACTGGTGACCAACCAATCAGTTACCATGTCACACATGTTACCAGTGGCATCACGAGAGGGGTGCGGGGGTGCGGACTGCACCGGGTGACACCCTCAGAGGGGGGTGACACCAAGATGAGAAAATGATGAAATTTTTGTCAGATGACGAATTCCTAAATAAAGGTCATCACTTTTTTAGGAGACGAATTCCTAAAAAAGGTCATCACTTTTTTGGGGAGACGAATTCCTAAAAAAGGTCATCAGATTTTTGCGAGACAAGTTCCTAAAAAAAGGGTCATCAAATTTTGTTGGAGGGTGACACCATGACTTACCGCACTGGGTGACACCAGCCCTAGTGACACCACTGCATGTTGCAACATATTTCTCTAGCCAGCCGGGTAGGAAGAAACGTTACATTTACCTGCACATGAGAACTCGATGACCCCACAATCCCTTACGACGATTCAGGCACATTATGCTTTCTCTTGCACTGGACTATCCTTCTGGAACAGTGTTTCCAGTAAATGTACGTATTATTCCGTCACAGCTCAGGAAGCATTAAATCACACTTCAGACCTAGTGGGTAGCCATGTTTAGTGCACTTGTGAGGTTTCTAAAAGGTACTGTATAAATAGCCAGATGTATGCCTATATACCAGTTACCAAATTGTCTCCTCCCATTTTACACAACTAGCTTGATTATTACTCCTGTGTCTCATTGCAAAGGTCTGTGGTTGCTGCCATGATGACAAGACACGGTCGAGTCTGGTCGAACTTCTGGGGTGGTGTATCAGAGAATGGTTTCTACAAGCGATCAAACGACTATATGGATATTATTCATCGAAAGCAAAAGTACTGCCAGACTTTGTTTTTATGCAATGCTTATTCATGTGCCAATTAATAACTTTCAATGAGAGCAATGATGTTTTATAAATATTTTAAAAAATCTAAGAAGGAGATAACGATTCAAGTGATGACTCCTGCTAAACATAAAATGCACCTACTTGCTAGTGAAATCATTTAATTTTATTAATGGTTGGCACAAAGTAATGGATAATAATAGTAATTATTATTATTATATAATATTGGACAAAAAAGTTTCAGCAATAACTAGAATAGATATTTTTAAGTCTCTACTCTGTGGGAAGTAATTTATTTGCTTCTGAGGACTGAATTTCCTAAACTCAAGCATATACAAGTTAAAAAATTAATCCCTTGAGGGAAATAATGTAGGCAGTTGGAATTCATTGGCTTGAACGTTAAGAAGTAATTAACTCCAATGGCAAAGAATCACTTACCGGTAATAGTATGCTGGCTTAACTGTTAATTTGTGCAGACCTTTACATACCGTTTGTAAGTGACTGCATTAGCAGCTAAGTGCAATTTCTGTTTGGCAGCAGTGGGAAGCAAAGACATATGCCAAGGAGTATGGGGAATATATCTTCAATAGGAAGGAGTCTGAAACAGTGCGGGAAGCAGTTCCCTTCCCTTAAAAAAGTGCCATCATTAGCCATGTTTATATTACTCTGTACAGTAGTTGATTTGAAGGACTGTTTTAATGCAGGGGAATCTGGAATGTTCCATACATTGCAAGCGTTTACTTAATTCACGGACATCGAATGTCTCTGCTTGATGATGCTTACATCGACGATGATCTCGATGCTGACATGGCCTTCTGTAAACTTTTGCGCACCCTGGTGAGTAGTTGACGACAAAATGTCAATGCACGCATTTTTACATTACCGATCATATAGCCTCGACCCTGCTGATTTTTCAATGAATGATTGGATAACATCCTTCACCACAAAATGGTCTGTTTGAATGGGTGCCACGCCATTTAAGGTCCCAGTGTACGGATTGTGCTAGCCATAGATTTAAAGCTCTGAAATAAACCACCATTGGGAGGCAAAACGGCAGCCGCATGCACCCCTGTGCATGGGATGTGTGCTGTTACCGATGTAACTAACTGGGCACTGACAACCTATCTACCTTGGCATAATGGATAATTGCCTGTATCTGCTTCTTTCTGTATCCAGGCTTTGGTCTTGTGCAATTGAAATTGAGTTGTAGAGTAATTTATGATTTAACATGTCTGATGAAAGTTTACCATGTTCTTAACTGAGGCTGTTATACCGACAAAGATGCGACCATTATTTTTGGTATTTGCAAAGCAATTGAAATCAGAAGCAGAAATAATCTTTGAATAGGAGTCGATATGTGAATTAAGGTAATTTTTGTTTTGTAGGGCGTGTTCATGTACGTGGATAACCAGTTCTATTACGGTCATCTGGTCAACAGCGCTCATTATGAAACATCGCATGTCCACAATGATCTCTACTCAATATTCGACAATCCATATGTAAGCCCTCTTCTGCTCATTTGAAGTTTAGATAAGAAAATTGTTGGTTGCATGTTGTGAAATATCCACAATACTCTTTATACAAAACCCATCATACTCTAATGCTTAGTGTGATAATGTGATTATAACTTAGGTGATGGATCAGTTTAGCCTTTGCCTCACTAGCTCAGGATTATTTTTTATTTTATATTTTACCCACATTAAGTGTAATCTCTAAGTGGAGAGACTATCAGGAGACTATTAAAAAGGAAAGGACCAGAGTCCCATTTAATTAGGTCTGGCTTTAACACACGTCAAAGAGAGACAGATGACTTTGCACTTTAGTGTAGGTTCTCAAAGCTGCCACTGTCAGCTAAAGTTCATTTACATTGTACATTGCATTTAGATTTAATGTATAAAGTAATGAAGTGAATGTGACTGAATGTTTAACAGACGTGGGAGAAAAAATATTTGAACCCAGAGTACTACAAAGTTCTTCAAAATGTGTCAATGGCTGACGTTGAACAGGTACAGCGTGATCAAATTGTCAAAATCTGTTAAACATTTTGAGGCTTATTCCACTAAGTTAAACCATAGATGTAAATGTAAGCTTGTTACATTGAGACAAACATTTGGTACATGTATATTTGGTCTATGCATCGCAGTTATTTAGTAAAATCTAATAAGGATTTAATCAAAATAACACGGAGGTGCTCAATGTACAAGGATTTAATCAAAATTACAATACGGTGCAGGATATAGACTGTGTAGAAATAAGTTTTTTTTATGCAAATTGTTGAAGGAAACTGACTTGCATGCTCAGATTTACCTCATATTATTATTATTATTATTAATTAATAAAATTTGCAATGCACGCACAGTTACACTGAAATGTTAATCTGAGGCGCAGATAGTCAGCCGCCAGAAGATGCAGTTGTCCTAGTGCTTGAAAGCCACTTGACGAGAATTAGTGGGCTTGAGCCATTTTTTTTAGTTGTGCTATCGCTGTGGCATAGAGTGCATTGTGGATATAATCTGCTGTATTGTTGACTACTGTATATGGTATATGTATATGATTTTTAGCCTTGTCCGGACGTCTTTTGGTTACCGTTGGTTTCTCAGAAATTCTGTCAGGATATAATAGAGGAAATGGAAAACAACGGCGAATGGTCGCACGGCTCTCATTCGGTCAGCACTTGACTCTTGTTATTTCCGACTTTGAACTTGACCCTGTAATCAAGTTTTACTCTAGTAAACGTGGCCTGAGACTCACGTATGTGTACTAGGCAAAGAAACTACGGAAGCCGGATTTAGGATCTGATTTATTTTTTTATATAATGCCAATATATTCGTTCGTTTTATTTTTTTTCTGACATAGGACACATACTGTAGTGATCCAACTGAAGTAATTCTGTCCATCTCAAGAGAGGCTTGAACCCCAAACATTGACTTGTGAGCAGGTGCTCAGCCATTCAGCCACCCATCTAGCTTATATGAAACTGGTCTGCTAATTCAGAATCGAAAATCAGTTAGATTAGTGGATGTAACACTATAACGACGAGCTGCATTGGTTTACCAGTCGCTGTTAGTACACTTTTGCCATTACAGTGTTAAGTAGATATGGTTTGTTGAGTTAACCTTTTACACTGCCTTCAGAAGTAGTAGCCTGGGTTCTGGTTTAACCCTCATCCGAACAAGGGGGGGTCTGGCCAGACCCCCCTGCATATATTTGTTGCATAACTTTTTTAAATATTATATTTGTTCAAAACGCTTTTATGACTTTGTTGCTATATTGTTGAGCAACAATAAGTGCATCTAATTGACCAAAAAGACTGAGTGCTGAGGAGCCACTGAAGATAATACTGGCTGAGACTAATGATGACAGTTTTGACAGCGATTACGACTAATGCGAATGTGAATGTGACGAGATGCCAATGCCTGAAGAGTAACTTTCAGATGTTTTTGATGATGAAGATAACGTTGAAATTGACGATGAAGATGAAAACGATTATGAGACTGGTCCTGAAAGTGACGATAACGCTGACGAAATATTTGATAATGAAGATGCCGATAGACATGAATACAAGTCAAGATCCGGATATTTTGGCAGTCTATACTACTTCAAACAGGCTGTGCTCGTTTGCATAATGTAATAAAAGAAAAATGTGGATATTGAACAACTCAGATTGGGAGATGAAGATGCGTTTCAAATTGCGCTTGCTCTTGTAGCTTCTTGAGAGATCTCTTGTAGCACCGTGGATCACTACCAGAAAAAGCGAGCCAGAGTGAGGCGCAGTGCGGCGTGGAATCTTGGCTGCCGGATTTCGGATTGTTGCTCAGCAGAAGCAGGAAGAGGAGGGTATAAAACGACAATGCTAACTGTGTGGCAAGAAGAAGGAGAAAAAACAGTACATATGCTGCACATGTTACAAACTGTCTCACTGTTCTTCTGCTCCACAATACACATGGGATCAATGCAAACAAGACTTACTGACTAAATTACAGGCTTAGAATTACAATTTATTTAATTATTTCGAGAGATATTTTCAATAAAACAGTCATGTAGCATTTGAACATAAAAGCAATCAGTACCAATTTTACTATAAAAATGGTTTCTGGGTCATTCCAGGTCAGATCAACACAGTGATCCTGCATCACCATCTCCGATTTTGATGAAATTTGGCAAGGCGATAGAACCCAATGAGAAACTCTCAAAACCCAAATTTTAGATTTTTTGGTCAACCGGTGTCCGAGATATGGGTCATTGAACCTCGACCAAAATGGTCCGATTTGCTCCGACCGGACGAGGGTCAAACTGCTGTATCTCAGCTCCTATTGCACCTACAAACAAAAGTAAGATACCAAATTAAAGCTGTGTGAATGCTCTATATGGGCAAGGCATCTAGAAATAGCTATTTTGAGTAACCAAATAAATGTGAGCAACTGTAACCTAGTAACACTGACCCAGGTCACTTTGTACTCTCATAATTGTATGTACTTTTGTCCATTGAAAGATCTCATTGTTCTAAACAACTGGTGAAAATTTCAGAGTGGGATCTCCTATAGTCTATTTGTTATGATTTTTTGAATGGTCACCCAAGGGCGCAAATCGCACTGTAAATCAAGGTAGACTAAGTTAAATGATATGGCTTTGATAGTGTGAGAATATACTTTTTACTAAAATTAACAATTCAGCTGTGAAATCAACATTCACAGTTCTCCAAGTTTCACTACTAGCTAGATATTCTGTCTTTCCAGTGCTATTGTAGCAGCTTGCATCTCATGGGCACTCAGTGTATATGCCCTCCCAGTGCTCGTCTTCAGCTGTATTTCTGATGCTCCAACTTTTTGGTAGCACTGTCAGCACTTGTACCTTGTCACTTGTCAGTGTGCACATCTGGAACTTTGCTTTTAGTTGGTTGATCATTTCTTCCTCTGTGTTGCCATGAACTTGATTTTGGCATGGCTGGAGAATGGCACTTTTTTGCTACATCTCATGGCAAGGGCCCATGCGATGGAGTAGGTGGAACCGTCAAGCGCCTTGCTGCACGTGCCAGTCTGCAGAGGCCATATGACGACCAAATTATGACACCACATCAGTTGTTCCTCTTTGCAAAGGCAAAAATTCCATCGGTGAATTTCTGTTTTGCTACCACAGAGGAATATGAGCAAGAATTAGCTTTCATGAGCAGCAGATTTGAGTCTACACTTACAGTTGCT
The DNA here is from genome assembly GCA_963556255.1 of Allolobophora icterica. Lineage (NCBI taxonomy): Eukaryota > Metazoa > Annelida > Clitellata > Crassiclitellata > Lumbricidae > Allolobophora > Allolobophora icterica. Next base: position 11,916,885 of record OY744616.1, read on the forward strand.
GGAACTCAAAAACTTCACTGCATTCGTACTATATCAACAGAGCAAGTGGAAGTGAAGAAATTCTCAATGAGTCACGAGTCCAGAGTTGAACGTGTTATACAATCAGTGGCTGTTGATGCTGTACAGTCTGTCGATACTTACCATCAAATTGTGAAATTTGCAGACTTGAAGGGTTACGTCACCGCAAAGTATGATGGCCACTGGTGGCTCGGCTGTGTAATGTTGACATTTGCAGAACAGAATGAAGTGGAAATAAACTTTCTGCATCCACATGGGCCTGCTCGATCTTTCCATTATCCACGTTAAAGTGATCTGCTGATAATATCTTGTGCAGATGTACTGACAGCAGGACTTCAACCAACAATGAGCACTCGGAGGGTATATACACTGAGTGCCCATGAGATGCAAGCTGCTACAATAGCACTGGAAAGACAGAATATCTAGCTAGTACTGAAACTTGGAGAACTGTGAATGTTGATTTCACAGCTGAATTGTTAATTTTAGTAAAAATTATATTCTCACACTATCAAAGCCATATCATTTAACTTAGTCTACCTTGATTTACAGTGCGATTTGCGCCCTTGGGTGACCATTCAAAAAATCATAACAAATAAACTATAGGAGATCCCACTCTGAAATTTTCACCAGTTGTTTAGAACAATGAGATCTTTCAATGGACAAAAGTACATACAATTATGAGAGTACAAAGTGACCTGGGTCAGTGTTACTAGGTTACAGTTGCTCACATTTATTTGGTTACTCAAAATAGCTATTTCTAGATGCCTTGCCCATATAGAGCATTCACACAGCTTTAATTTGGTATCTTACTTTTGTTTCTAGGTGCAATAGGAGCTGAGATACAGTAGTTTAACCCTCGTCCGGTCGGAGCAAATCGGACCATTTTGGTCGAGGTTCAATGACCCATATCTCGGACACCGGTTGATCAAAAAATCTAAAATTTTGGTTTTGGGGGTTTCTCATTGGGTTCTATCGCCTTGCCAAATTTCATGAAAATCGGAGATGGTGATGCAGATTTTAATTCAAAACTGTGTTGATTTGACCCGGAATGCCCCTTCTTCATTTTTGGTTCTAATTTTATAGATAGACTATCATTGAGTCAGTCAAGCTTTTATGACAGACTGTCACAAAATAATGTATTGAACATTTAGTTTCAAATTCATCATAGAAATGATTTTTTTTGCATGGACAGACTGGAATATTGTTATTTATTTTTAACCTAATAACATTTAGCAAAATTGGCATATAAAATACACTGTTACCTATGAAAAGACCATATCAAAGAGGGGGGTCTGGCCAGACCCCCCTTTGTTCAAATTAAGTTGCATTTTGGCATGTTCGGATGAGGGTTAATAGTCTGATCTACAGGCTCTCAACCTGGCTTCTCCAGTGGATTTTTTATAGCGATTTCAATCGAAGCAACCATCGATGATGCCTTTTGTTATTATAATAATGGAGCTATAGAAGTAATTAAATTAGATTAGAAATGCCTTAAAAGACGAGGTTTACTGGTTCTGTAAAATGAATTTAAGTTAATTCAAAGTTTGTTGTAGCTATTTTCTTAAAATATTCATATGGATATTTTAAGTGCCAACATAATTGAAAATGCACATTATGTGATCTCCTAATGAAATTTAGGATCCTCGAATAATCGGTGGCTATGAAAACGTTCCGACTGTGGACATACACACACGACAGATCGATTGGGAGAAACATTGGCTCCACTTCCTGCACAAGTACATACTTCCTATGAGTGCAAAAGTCTATGAAGGCTATCAGTCAGAGGTATGATGCAACTGTACAGAGCACGGTGTCTTGAACATTTATAGTATGGAAGATGCCCCTTCCTGTTTCTTTGGTCTGAGCCAACCGAAACACGAGATCTATAATCTACCACCTGGACATTTATGCAGCACCTTTTTAGAACCCCACAAAGGTGCTTCTATAGATTTGTGATAATGCTTGGCTGAGTGAGCAGTCTTTATTATCGTATAGCATTCTACAGCTCTGCTGGGTGTCCAACAGCTGCCAAAGTCTGCTAACTTAATCGCAGTGCACATAGACTTGCACAAGTATAATGAAAGACAATGAACAATAGCCATGTTTTTCCAAACAGCTGAATTTGCTCAGTTATTTACATGTACTGCACTTTATAGGGAAAGGCTCTGATGAATTTTGTCGTTCGATATCGGCCGAATGACCAAGATCGCCTTGCAGCGCACAGTGACTATTCAACTTTCACCGTTAACATCGCTCTCAACACTCCAGGTGTAGACTACGAGGTGAGTTACTGTTTACCGGAAACGGGCGTTTGTGAAACATTCGTTTCTGGTAGAAACAGATGTTTGTGAAACGTCCGTTTGAGCTAGTGTTGAAATTTAGCCATGTGTCATTTCTAAGCTCAGTTTAGGCTAAATGCCTATCAAGTTCAAAGACTGAGGAGTCTATGATCTGCATGGAAAAGTTTCCAACTAAGTGTGTACAGTACTCGAATTTATGGCTAAGCAATTGATCATTGTTTCAAGGACAGCAGTAATTAACATGTATGTGCAATACCTATGGATAACAATAAGTTATTTGAGGTTTTTGCTACAATGTTCTTTGAAATGTCACCATTTCTGTTGTTTATGGAAACTGTAGGGTGGTGGAACGCTGTTTATTCGATACGACTGTCGAGTAACCAAGAGCCGCCTTGGTTGGATGTTAATGCACCCTGGAAGGCTGACCCATCACCACGAAGGCCTACCAGTGACAAACGGAACACGATACATAATGGTTTCCTTCATTGACCCTTAAGTAAGGCAATGACTTGTGTAGGGTTACTTGTTCACATGCAGAATTTTCATGCATCATTGTTACTGCCATGTCACTGCAACACTTTTAACGACGAGAGGGTTTAGTTTTCGATACATTTTAGTACACACTCGTCATTTAAAGTGTGAAGACATTCACTTCGAAGTGCTCATTTCTGCATGAATAGCATTTTGTACCATTTATTTTACTTGGCTACAAGCAGAACAGATCTGTAGCCTTTTCCATGGTACAATATACAAAGTTGTGTTTAAAGAACTGTGCAGTCTTGAGAAATTTGTCCCAAGTTACAGTATTGACCTCAGTTTGGAGGTGATTACATCAAATGTTCACAAGGTTTAGCCAGCGATTTTAGTAGGAAGACACTGTTTGGCCATGTCCATTCAACACAGCCAGTTGGGTAAAGGAACATGATGAATAAATCAAATCCAGTTTTCATGGGCCAATATTAATGTCACTGTAGATGCAAATGAACCATATCATGTGTACATAATTTTGTTTTTGCATATTTGCATGGTTTTTAGTTTTTTAATTCATGCAACATGTAGACAAGTATTATGCAATGTCTCGTATTTTCATGTATTGTGGATAAAAAGGTGTTCACCACAGCATGCTGCTGTATTGTCACAAATTGCAAAGATGTTTTTATCGTAGAATAAACCAGACAAATGAATTGACAATTAGAACAATGTATTTGCACAAAACACACATTATGCGTGCACTTTTAACTAGCGCTAACGTACCAGAATCTCAAGTCGGTAATAATGCACTTGTGGTAAACTGTCAAAGTGAACACGTTTATAAACGGAATGACCTGTCAGATCGTGGTCCAGTCTCAGAACATAGTCCACTCGAGTATTGTTTACAGCGATTTGAATGTGATCAACCAGTCGATCCAAATCCACCTGAACCGCGAACTGTACATTCGAGCGTCTAAAACACATAAAAAAATTAGGTATAGCCACGACTTCCGTTGCAATTCATGCTTGACATGGTTTTTAGCAGCGCTACATAAATTTAATTGGTCTACTGTAACTTTCACTGTGGGTATAATTCACCAGAAAATCAACTGTCACAAGCCTTTACATTAATTTTTACCAAAGTCCTAATGAACAACTATGAATTTCAAAAATTTGACATTTTCTTAAATTAACGATATTTGTAAACTTGATAAATATTTCTCGTACATGTGATAGACGAGTTGAAAGCTTTACTCATGTTGTATGCTATTTTATCTAGTGATAATCAAGGTGTTAAAGAAAATTTGAAACTGACTTGAACTTGCATTATTTAAACTTCATATTCAATTGATTCAGCAAGTCACTAGAATTAGCTATTTAGCATAAATTTCAATTGGGTGGTAGTAGAATTGACTCACTGGAACTTCCAACAAGTCTGGAATGAAGATTCGTTCAAGAATAAGCTGTGCAACTCGGTCGCCCTTTTTCACTGGAAACAACCACAGGTGAATTGAAAGCAATTTGCTTCTACAAACTTGCTTTTATCTCCATGAGCAGTCTGTCTATTCCTTAACTAGACAAATCCACTTGTTTTTTATGCTTGAAGTGGAAATGTTATCCAAGTATTACACTAGCATGATCATGGGTGCACTCTACAGGAATTTTTAAAGCACAGAAGAAATGTAGACAAGAAATCTAAGAAACAAGAATGTGGTGTGTTGTTTGAACACCACCCTAAGATGCACAGGGCTGTTGACAATAGCTGCTCACTAGTGTTCGCATTCAAGAAATAATGTATTATTCTGCACTTAGAGCAGTCCCTTAAGCCAACCAAGTGGGACCCATGACTACAACTATGTGAAGGCAGGTGGTCAGTCCTCTCCCGCACTACCTAATCTTCCGCCATTATATTCATTTTACAGCATTGTTTGCTAGAGGGGAAAATGGAGAGGAAATTTCAAAACATCTGTTTGCCCTGGATTTGAACCTGTGCTGCACTTATAAAGCAAATGCAAAATGACCAACCTTCAAAATCATTTTGACCAAAGTTGAATAGGACAACACCAACGTTTCCACGATAATCTTGATCGACTACACCAGCTGCAAAGAAAAAGGTTAAACTGATCAGCAACTTGCAAATTTCAGATAAACAGTTACATGTACCATTAGCCCAACCATCCCAACGTATGACAGGGTTGCAAGAGGCATTGTTTCAACTCCATATGTGTAATTATTTAATTCACAAGCATCAAATCTCACATGTCACTATTGTAAAAAGTTGGGGATATGATTCATCAGTACACTTCCCTAAAGCTTCACAACTTCTAATGAACACCAAGACATCATACCATACATGCATTATCTGACAACTGAAATTATAAATTGGGATATCCAGTGCATTCATCATCATCAATTCATCATCAGTTCCGGACGCCAGCCATTTCACCCATTTGGCGGCAATGGGTACGAATCACCAGTAAACAAATGTATTTCAAGACTTCTGCTAGTAAATTCATGTTGGACTGAACTATAAAGTAAAATTCATTCAAGTACTGATAGGATAGTTCTGGAAATATCTGATTGCTAGGAATTGCTATTCTGTCCATGCATCCAACAGATAACAGCTCACAAGTTGTTTACAAATTTAGTTTGAAATCCTTAAAGTATATCAGAACTTGCCTCCCACATCAATGAAATGTTTTGCTGCTAAACCAGATCTCGGAGCTAAAACAGAAAACACATTTATTTTATTATTGTCATTTAGGGCACAGCCGGGTACTGACCCGGATATTCCGGGTGGTGAACACCCGGAAGACACCCGGACCCGGAGCTGAAAGGTCATCCGGGTCCGGGTGGGTAATTTTTTTTATAAAAACAAATTTATGAACGACGAAATCACAAAACACTGAAACCACTTTTTTAGTAAGCCCAAGTCATCCGGCCCGTTCCAGAGGTGTAGAATTGCGACAGTTTAGGTGCACTCACTAAAGCAGACAACCGTGGGAAACAAGCGGTCTTTCTGTGTAAATAAGAGCACCGTTAATTAGAGCAATAAATGGGCTACAAATTCTCATGGTCAGTTTTTACAAACGTCGTATGATTGGGGAGGTAATAGACCCGGTCGAGCGAGAGTCGTTAGCCTTTGAAGTCCTTCGGCCTGTAGCCGGCGTGTCATTGAAACAAGGCAACTTTTAAAGTCCCCGTTTATTTTCCCCCTTCCCTCCTCCTTCGGCCGGTAGGCGGCGTGTCCTTAAAGCCGTGAAAGACAGTTTCTTAGCTCTCTTTCATGACTATAGTTCCCTTCTCCCATGCCATGCTCTGTATAGTTCTGGAAACGACATATATATTGGTTTTGGTAGGTCAACACTCAACAGACGTCATTATAATAGTAGACGGTAGCATACACTTTGGTGCATATATCTGAATGTGCGTTTTTAGTTTTAATACCCGGACCCGGCAGATTTTATTCAAACTACCCGGACCCGGTACCCGGTTGAAAAACGGCACCCGGCTATGCCCTATTGTCATTATGTTATTATTATGCATTTATTAAGTGCCACTATCTCATGACCAAACTTCACTCAATGACACTGAGCAATGATGATGAGCGAAGGAGTCGCTCAAGGTCTGTATACAGTATGGTCTCGGAGAGGCTCAAACCCATGTACTCGGCACATTACAAGGCGAGTTCTCTAACCATTCGGCAACCATGTCCCACAATCAATCAAGCATAACCTACCAGAAACTAAAACTAAACATTGTGTTATCCTACATAGTCAAAATACTAGTCACGACTCACAGGTCAAAAGGTACGGAATAATATCTCGCTTTGTTCTCTATTTGGTATACATGTAAATCTCTTCTTGTTCTTCATTTGGTATATATCTCTTCATGTTCTGCATTCAGTATAAATCTCTTCCTGTTCTTCACTCAGTGTATATCTCTTGTTCTTCATTCGGTATATACAGAAGGCCGTGGTATATATCTCTCCTTAATATTCTTCATTCAGTATATATCTTCCAACTGTTCTTCATTCGGTGTATATCAATTTTGTTCTTCGTTCTGTATCTCACGACAACTCCTTTGATTTGATGCAGCACTAACACATACACTTGCGTTGCACTTCGCACATTTTCGAGCTTACAAATTAACAGTAACCACATCAAGCACAGCTCATCTCCAAATTCACTGTATACTATGGCAAGCACACAACTTAATCTAATCGAATCTAAGAACGTTTATAGCACCACTATAATAATGATCAGTGCTTCAGTTGATGCAAAATCATTGTTGCAAGCCAAATTCCAGGCCAAGTCCGGTTGTAAGCAAAGAATGAGTCCAAGAATACACAGGAAAATGATCAGCCTGAGTTAGCCTCATTGCTCTAAAACTTGAGTAAATTTAAAATTAAAAAAAAATAATCTGGTCAATATTTTCTAGCTGCTCCAGTGCCAAACGCGCGTTACTTACCTACACGCCCATAGCAACCATCGGGCAATGCAATCTGAAGGTCGGTGAGTGCAACCATCTTTCCCTGAGCTGGTACAGTGTAGTTGTAGGCACTGTGAAAAGACAAGTTACTAACAATACTCAGTAAAATCAGATTTAGGCAATAACAGATACTGTGAAAAATGACAACTGATTAGAACACACAAGTCTTGCAGTAAAAATTAGATAGGATGCTTAAATTCTAAAGGGTTATCTAACACAGAAATTAAAATTGATTTTAATGTTGTACTATACAAATACTTGTTATTAAATCCTAAATCTTGTAGTGATATGTGCTTAGGTTCCAGTTTTTAATTACCTACTACCTGAAAGGTGTTAAACTATACAAACTATGGCTTTTCAAAAGTTAGGCAATTATGTCAGTAAATAGCGCGATTATATTAAAATTTTATCAGTGACGCATTCTTCACGAATCACTCATCTACACGGATCCATTCGTGTCAAACTAACACAGACTTATCATTATTCAACAAGGTCATCTGATTATCTTTGTCTGGTCATACCTAAATCAAGAACTTTTTTGTGTTGCTGGACCGACTTTTTGGAATTCTCTCCCTGTGTCTGCGCTCTGCTCAGTCGCTTGCATCAATGTTTTCAACTTAAAACTTAGCTCTTTCAAACTGCTTATCCACCACAGACTGCCTCTCTGTCTTACGGACTGATCTTCTGAATATTGACCTGATTACGGCTAGTTTTTGGTGTGCCATCGGTTGTTGCCTTGTGCATTAGACAACAGCGCTATAGAAGTTACTAAGTACATAGCTTCCAGTAAGTGAAGCCTAAATTCTTAGCACTCTTAACTCTAGTAAGCCAGCATGCACTCTTTCTCAGCACGCAAGGATCCAGTAAGCCAGCATGCACACTCCTTAGCACGCACGGATCCAGTAAGCCAGCATGCACAAGTGCACATTCTTTCTCAGCGCGCATAGAACCAGTAAACCAGCATGCACAATTGCACATTCTTTCTCAGCATGCATAAACAAGTATTCCAGCAGGCACACCCATTCTCAGCAGGCAGATCCAGTAAGCCAGCACGCAAATAATAGCGTCCATTTTCAACACGCATAGCTTCCATTCTAAGCCTGCATATCTTCCATTCTAAGCATGAAGTTACTAATTACTTTACCATAATGACTACGGTACAAAATTTTACAAGTATAAAAAGCAGCTAAAGTAAACCACCTACTTTCGGATAAATAGTCCTACCTATAGAGATCGAATCCAGCCGCGCCGCTTGAACCTCGGGTGGGCGTGAATGCATTTTCTGTCAGTTTGGAAAAGCGCAGGGTCACTCTATCTTCCTCGTTCGTTTCGTTTACATTCTTCGGAACTTCAGCTGGAACATCTGCGCTCGATCCGTCTCCAGGCATTCTTCTGGTTCCGTGTGACAACCTACTACTAATGGCCGAACTGCCTCGCGAAGGATTGAAAACCACGCGGGAAATTTGGCGCCAAAACATTGCTCTGGCCAATGAGATTATACTATCCCTCAATGCAAGGGTCTATATTTAGGTTCTTGACCTCAATGCAACTGGTACGCCGCCAAAGACCACAGACAAAAAGAGATGCTATCTTTTGTCTGATTTGACCGTATACTTCTATTATCAGAACATCCAATACTCCGGCCCGTGTGTGATTTTTTAACGATTGGAACAAACCTGTTTATCACAAATGCAACACTTTAACATACACAAAGAAAAAAGACGCTAACTAAGCTATAAAGTGGAATTTTCTCAGTAAACTTATAAACAAATGAATTATGCCTCTGGAACGAACGCAGATTCTCGGTTTCTCTATCACTTCAAACCGTCCTCCATCACCCCGGGGCTTTCCACTCAAATCTGGTCTCAACTTTTTGAGAACTCGTACCTAGACTCATCTGATCCTCTTTGGAACCCCCTATGATTTGACGCAGCTTTCGTGAATACTTAATCGTAAACTAGCGAAATTATTGTATTATCGCCCACCAACCATGTTCAACATCGCAAAAAGTGATTATGCCTACGGCTGTCCGAAAGTGGCCTGCTTGCGTACATGTATATGTTACAGGCAATTCGTAAAACCAGGGATTTTGTAAAATGCCTGAAATTTTATTGAAAGTTCAGTTCTCAAGTTGTAAAACCAGGGATTTTGTTAAATGCCTGAATGTTTATATTGTAACAAGCCCTATTTTAAAAGGATTAACATTTTTAGATGGTATTTTATTTTAAGTTCAGTTCTTGAAAGCTACAGCAGTTTTCTGTTTTCACACGACATACTCGAATGACATCGACTGTTGTACTTGATTTATTAATTTTTAATTGTCAGATTAATTTTAGAACTGATCTAACCACAGGAAAACCAGAAATGAAATAGTGCTGGCTGGGTTTTAATTTATAGCAAAGGTAGGCCTACTCGTCTGACCACAGTCCTAATCTCAGCTAGTCGTAGATATTTTGGTCAACTTCTAATCGCGGCGACGGCACATCAAACAATTATAAGGAAATAGATACTCAAAGTCTGGGCGCTGCGAGACAAATAGGTACAAATTTTTAAATGAAAGGTGAAGCTGTCGAGCGGTAGGCCTATTGTTAATTAATTTGTGAGGTATCAATAACTTCAATTATCCTGCAACTTCAAAGTTCGCTGGACGCTGTAAAGACAAATACATGTAGGTGCAAATTTTTCAAAGGGAAAGTGAAGTTGTCGAGCCGGATTAACACCGGATTGTTAATCTGGCTCGAAAACTTCACTTTCTCATGAAAAATTAATCTGTCAATTAATAAGTCTAGTGTAACAGTCGATGTCATTCCAGTATGTCGTTTGAAAACAGAAAAACTGCTTTTGAGAACTGAACTTAAAATATATGGTCATACCATGTACAAATTTTAATCCTTTAAAAATAAGATTTGTGTGCATAATAAACTTTCAGGCATTTTACAAAATCCCTGGTTTTACAACTTGAGAACTGAACTTTAAATAAAATACCATCTAAAAATGACAAACCTTTGAAAATAGGGCTTATTTGCATATGAACTTCGATTATGTTCGTCATTTTCATTTCAGGCAATCTGTCAAATTTTCGTCGTCTAATTTCAGGGATTTTACAAAATCCCTGGTTTTTTCAGGGATTTTGTAAAGTGCCTGAGTGAATCAGGGATTTTACAAATTGCCTAAAAATTTCAGGGATTTTACAAAATCCCTGGTTTTACGAATAAGCGGGTTCGACATCTCAGTGACCTATTTAGGTCACCTCGACCTACATAGGTCATTACTACCGGAAGTGTTGTTCTTGCTGCGGTAAACATCGGTAGGATTAATGATTTAGATGGTTTCAAACGTTGGAATTTGGAATAATTATGTATTAAGAAAATTTTCCGGAATCTGGGATTAACAATTATTCAATGTAGTAAGAAACAACAGTTGGTGGCTTTGTCGTATGCCGCATTTAGCCAAAACTACATTCAGCAGCGCAACAGTACCGGTATGACCGATCAGCTGATGTCCGATCAGCTGATGTCAATCTTGAACAGAGGAATACGAGTCGACACCCCGGCCTGTTGGAGTTATACCCAAGTAGGAGACAGGGAGAGGGTTGAAACACTGCTGAAGAAAATGCGACGTTCTGGTCTACTTTCCCCATCCATTCAGATCGCTTCTGAATTGACAAAACAGTCAGATAAACGCCTCCTTAAGACAGCCATTACAGACCACGGCCATGTTCAGCGACCATATTTTCCACCTGATCGCAATATCCCTCATAATTTCCGGCCACGGGCTCATCATTTCACATTAGGCCTACCTGATAAAAACGACAAAAACTTTATCTCCCTTAAGCTCTATAAAAACACTTATTAACAATTAACTATTTTAGCACTATACTGTTTTTCTTTTATATGTATAGGCTACTTTATTTTAAAATCCATTAATCTCTTCAGTCTATTTCATTAACTGTTTTCTGATTTCAATGCATATTTTAATGAATTTTGACTAGTGGGACAGTCAGCCACGAGGCCCACGACTAGGGTGTCTGGGCCAAAGCCCCAGCGGACAACGCATTTTACAGCATTTGCTGCCAAATGGACCCCATTTTAGCCACTTTCATTTTACCAAATTTCCTTACTATTATTATACATATCCCAATTAAAGTCATGCATAGAAGTTTGAAAATATGACATAATTAGTTCAACCATACTATCAAAATAATTGATAAAAGTAAGTCAGTGACAGGCTGAGTGACTGTGACCCAGTGGATGAGCTGCAGGTACAACAAACAATGATAGCTTTGACTTCGGCAACCACGATCAACTTTATTTTCCAATTTGGTTAAGCAAAGAAAACAAGTAACATTCTAATAATGTTTGCTTGGTGAGTGACCCATATGGGTCCATCCACCAAACAAACATTTATAGCAGCGGTTCTCAACCTTTTGAGACACAAGGACCACTTCCAAAATTTTTTGTCTCGGTCGCGGACCACCACTAAAATTTGTGCCAAAAACAAATTAATATAAAAGAAAATGTTTGCCAAAAATGTTCATATTATTAGCAAAGATCTTAGAGACGACTCTAAGATCTTTGTTATTAGTTTCATGCTGTCATCTAGCTCAGCGGTTCTCAACCTTTTTAGACTCGAGGACCACTTATAAATTTTGTATCTCGGTCGCGGATCACCACTAAAAATTGTGCCAAAAACAAATTAATACAAAAGAAATTTTTGCCATAAATCCGCATATTAGTAGTTTCACGCTGCCATCTAGCTAATTCTAGCGATTGAAATAAAAAAATTTTAAAAAAAAATAAAAAAAATTAGTCTATTTTCGTGTTTTTAATTGTAAAAAATATAAATTGTAGGCCTTGCTCGCGGACCACCAGGCAGTTGGCCGCGGACCACCAGTGGTCCGCGGACCACAGGTTGAGAACCGCTGATCTAGCTGATTCTAGCGATCGAAATAAAAAAATATAAAAAAATTGACAAAATTTGCTTGTTTTTGCATGTTTTTAATTGTAAAAAATATAAATTATAGGCCTTGCTCGCGGACCACCAGGCAGATGGCCGCGGACCACCAGTGGTCCACGGACCACAGGTTGAGAACCGCTGATTTATAGGATGTAGCTGTAGTATTCATCAGCTATTATGCTGCTGTTTTCGTCAAGACAGATTTCGGTCACAACAACTTCCCATATGGTAAGATCAGTTACTGCAGAAAAACTTGTGCGCATAGAATTGCATGGCATAAATGTCCGGATCCGAATGTCCTTCGCATCTCTCTTTGCTAGTAAGCAATTTGGCTATGCATGGCGGCTTCGGGTGAAAATATGCAGCGCCCACTCCATTGACATTGAATGATATCAATAACCGATCATTAACAGTATCCAAAGACATGACAGTCGATGGCTCGTTCTCAGATTGTCATAGTGAGAGAGAGATCACTCGTTTTAATATTGTAATATTACATTAAAAGTAGAGTGTTTCAGAGACAAATCACCCAAACTACTGGGACAAATCCTAAAACTACTGGGACATTTGTCCCCCTAGTTATAGTTAAAATATGCACTGTATGATTTATTTTCACTTGCAATTATTGTCTTTGTAACACTGTGAAATCCCATCACGTGTCGATGGGAATCTTTCAATAAACAAATATTTAATTGATTGATTGACATCACACATTTATTACATTATGCTAAACGTTTTTATTGTGCTACTGATTTTGTTCTGCCTGTATACTCTGAGTTTGAACTTAAGCAGATTGAAGAAAAACACGTGGTCAGAGTAAAAGTTCACTTTGGTTTGTTTTGCACATGAAGTTTTGATACGAGCAAAAAAATTATTTCTGATAAAGTGTGTGATGCCACTTCTGTTATCAAGTTGATAATGGAGGGCAAAAATGTTACTGCTGATCTCTGAGATGTGGCCATGAAAGGAAAGTGGAAGAAGTTGAAACTTATATGTGGTTCAAAACTTGGATCATGAAAACTTAGCAGTTCCAGCAGGAATGTGGCTTATACATTCATAAGAAACGTTCAGTTTTGTGTGCTTCACCAGATAGAATTGTCAGTTAATAGATGCTGTGGCGAGGGATTGCTTGAGGTTAAGTGTCCAATTAGTTTTGCAGACATAGATCCTGCTGAAACCACCTGTGCCATATCTTGTGACTGCTGATGGTCATATCATGTTAAGTCGCACTCATCAGCATTAAAAGTAACACATATTCAAATGCAGATAGCAGTTCGGTAATAGGCAGTGGTGTGATTTTTCAGTAAGTGTGGCTCCTTTCTGGGATGTTTGCCAATCGATGCTAGAGACTTGTTTTAATACTTTCGTTTTCCTAGCATGGTGGCATCTGTTGCAGCATCTGAGAGCAATGCACAAACTTAACCAGGAAATATTAAAAGTATTAATTAATTTAATTAAACTTCAGTATATTTAATCTTTTTACATAGAATCAACACCTGTAACCATGTCATACTCTGTTGCAATGACTGATAGTGAATGTTTCATTAAATGTAAATGTACGCGATTTTCTATAGCGACCGTAAAATGGCCTCGACCCTGCTCATTTTTTAATGAATTGATCGGGTGAGATCCTTCACCACAGCTGCCCGTTTGAATGGGTGCCACGCCATTTAAGGTCCCCGTGTTGGGACCGTGCTAGCCCGAGATTTAAATCTCTGAAATAAGCCACCTTCGGGAAGCGAACCGCGGTCCGAAAAATGATGTTTAAAGATGTTTACTTCAGACATCTTAACATTGCCCGCATGCATTCACTAAGTAAGAGTACTCGAGTTGAAATTATGCTAAACACAGATCACAGATTCGTTGATCCAGGCGAATGGATTTTCATATTTTTGAAGCAATGCTACAAGTTATAAACATTAAATGCAATCGACCTATACCGACATGTGTGTGGTTTGTTGACAAAGTTGGTAGTAATGACCTCTAGGACAATGAAGTGGGTCGGGTGACTGCGCATGCGCACTCGACATATCGATAGGGCTTATTGCCTGTAACATATACATGCGTACCCAAGGATTGATGCGTAACAGGGATTCTGATGCGTACCTACCCGAGAACGCTAAGCCAATGTTTTCTACGGTGGCCCGTTCCGGCCATCTGGTAATAAAAAAATAAAGTCGTTATAACGACTTTAAAGTCGTAATAACGACTTTTTGGTGCTAAAAATAGACAGCGAAAAAATTTATTTTCAGAATTCAAATTGTTCTATTAATAACACGTGCTTATTGCGACTTCTTTCATGTTTATCAGTTCCACTCGCCGTGACTCGTATGCGTTTTAGTAAATAAGTGTTTCTTTTCGACATAAATACGCATTCTGTGGTAAGTATACTATGAATAATAGTATGAATAGTAACTATGTAATATATATATAATATACTGGAGTAGTGTTGAAAACAGTTCATAGTTACAAATGCTAACTGAACTCGAGGGATCGGCGTATTCAATTAACGTTTCATTTTCGCATTTGTACAATAATAACTCACTTGCTCTCATCTGTAAAGAACGTGTACTTATATCTGTTTTCGCTTAGGGGCCTAATTAGATCGTCAGAATTTGATTTTTTTTATAAGTGTATTGGCACCAGCCCCGTCGGTAGACCTGAAATGGGCTTATCGAGGAAATGGTTAGACCTACATTTAGCATATATTTCTTCGTCGTGTTGCCTGTAGACCTTGGCAAAAACCCAACGTTCTTAACTAATTTCTTCAGTTTCTGGAATTGTGAAACATGTCATCGTGGAAAGTAACTATTATTGTTTATAATGTACATGCAGGTGTTTGTACATCTTGCCATGAATTTCTGCCACCACCAGCAGACGACTGATAACCTTCTAAAGAAGTATCATCGTCTTGGATACACCCAAAATGAGATGCAGGTGTCTTTAGCAGTAAAGCATGGCGTTATTATAAGTGAGAGGCACCTTAGGCGTCATCTGAGTCGACTACGGCTGTTTCGTCGTAAGGATCATACCGATGTAGCAGAAGTGACAGTTTTTGTTATGAACGAGTTGAGAACGTGCGGACAACAGCTCGGCTATAGGATGATGCACCTGAAATGTGTGAATGCAGGACTCGTTGTAAGTAGAGAGACTGTTCGACATCTGCTAGGAGTTCTAGACCCTCGAGGAATTGAGCTGCGTCGTAAGGGACGCATTGTTAGAAGATGCTATTTGTCGAAACGTGCAAATTTTGTGTGGCATTTAGACTCGTATGACAAACTGAAACCATACGGCATATGCATAAATGGATGCATAGATGGCTTTTCACGATGTGTAATATGGTTGGAAGCATACCGAACAAGCAGCGATCCTAAACTTATTGCGGGATATTTCATGCAATCTGTCAGAAGGTTAGGTGGTTGTCCCATGCGCATCAGAGCAGATATGGGAACTGAGAACTGTCATGTTGCATTGTTGCAGCAGTTCATGCGGCGCGATGGTACGGACAGCTGGGGCGGAGAGAGCAGTTTTTTGTATGGGAAGAGCACCGCCAACCAGAGAATTGAAAGTTTCTGGTCCATTTTAAGGAAACAGCACTGTCAGTTCTGGATAAGCCGATTCCAACACTTAAAAGAAGAGGGCGATTTTACCGGAACTGACATAGACAAGGAGCTAATTCGTTTCTGTTTCCTGCAACTTATTCAGGTTGCGAACTACAAACTTAATTGTATCCATCATAAGACTGTGATTATAACACCTCTTGCTTGTAACAATGTACCTTATCTCTACTTCATGGAAGTACGCTGTTGCAGACTTCTGCCACACTAAGTAATGCCTAACCAGTGAGGTGACATGAATGTACAGAAGCATTCAATTAAATTGTTAGTTGCTCACAAAGCATAGCTGAGGAGTCACCTATTAATGTTCTACTTGTTACATTTGTGTTTTGCACAACAATAATGTTTAATACTGTTTATCACAGTTTATGAAAGTGGTAGTGTAAGACTGTAAGCAATTTCACATAGTAGCCAGTTTGGTGTGCTTTTCAACTATGAATATTTGTAGTTCCTTTTAATCGTAATGTGAACAGTTTGTCTTTTCAGAGAGAACTTGATGAATTTATCAAACTTTGGAGTGCACACCGCATTCGTCCTTCAAGGTTTGCCAGTGGACCGTTTGGTAGACCCTCACTAATGTATGATGCACCCACAGCATTTGGGGGCTCCGAATGCCTTGTAAGCATACCGGAAACTGATGTAAACGCATGTTTTGAAGCATGCAGATTCAAGAAGATATTGCCATGCGACAAAGACATCTACGAGTTAGCGCAAATGTGCATCGAAGAACATGGTTGGGCAAATGCCTGTTCTCCCGCAGATGCTCTACAGATGTATAAGGACTTGCGTCCACTTATTCTTTCTGCGTTGCTTTAACAAAATGTACACTGCTAAACATAAATTGGCTCCAGGGTCAATCCATGTTAAATCATCACATATGTGAAACAACTTGTAAATGACCTATTTCACATTTGGCTGTAATTTTGCTAGTTTGTATTTTGATAATTATGTTTATGCATCATATTGAAATTTTCAGAAGTCAATCACCATGTATCTGAAATTCTGCATTGTATGGCAGACGGACATGGAGGGGGTTTGAACCACTTGCAACATGCTTGAACGTGGTGATATGTTCAGAGGCCAGTATCTCAGATACAGGTGCACATAGGCTTGCAAAATTTGATGATTTGTACAACTATTGTGTACTTTCTGATTCTGTAAATTATTCTGAATTGAAACAAATAGTTTCCCAATGATATTGGTGTAAAAGTGGCCAAAAGCACAGTTCCTAGTTTAAATCTGTAATATTCATGGCATTGTAGCAGTGAGACAGCAAAAGCTATTGCAGAATGATTTACAGAATCAGAAAGTACACAAATTGTACAAAATCACCAAATATTTCAAGTCTATGTGACCTGCTCCTGAGATGCTGCCCTCTGAACATAAACATGTCAGCAAGTTCAAACATGTCGCAAGTGCTTCACACCCCCTCCATTACCGTCAGCCATACAATGCAGATACATGGTAATAGGCTTCTGAACATTTCACTATGATGTGTAAACATGAAACTACAAAACAGCAGAATTACAACCAAATCTGATAGGTCAGTTACAGGCCCTCGGTGATTTCACTTGGACTGACCCTACAGGCCCCTAACACAGGAACACTGTCATGATGATGTCTTTTCATACAAGTAATAGTTTTGCTTCAGTCAGAATAATTTCATGAAGGAGGTGACTCAACGTGAGTGCTTTATTTAAACAGGCAGTTTACTGTTGATAAAAAATTTCCTTTTACATGTCATAGACAGTTAACACTAATTGATACGTGGAGAGTCATTGCTATTGATGATTGAATGTTTTGTCTTTAGTCAACTTTATCTGTACAATTATAGTACCTGTTATAACTCAAGGAATGTTTTGCATCACGTTTTAGCGAACATATAAACTTTATTTCACCATAACTTGGCAGCAGCACATACCAACAACACAAAGAACTAAGATGCCCAAAATTTGGCACTAACAGTCACATGGAAGTCACCAGTACTACAGTTCTATGGAACATCACAACTGTCACAAAGCATAATTTTCTTCAAAAAGCTTCCTAAATATTCTATTCCAAGCACTTGTTAGCCTTGCTTACTCACTTTTGGTAAAGCCAAACATTCACATGCATAGAGCAGTAGTGGTTTACATTGTGCCTTGAATAAATGCAATAACACCATCTCATTCATGTGTCCTTTCCATTTAGAACGAAAACTGTTGACATATAATTTGCAAATTGCGTCACTAAGACTCGTTTTAAAATGACTCCCAGTAATAAGGTAGACTCCTAAATATTTTGCTTCATCAACATATGATAGGCTTATGCCAGAAACAGTCAAACCAAGACATGTTTTTAAAGCACGACCTATCCTAAGCACCATTGACTTTGAAACATTGAACTTCATATCCAAACAGTATGCTTCCAATTCACAAATGCTAATCAGTTTTTGAAGAGAGGACAAGGAAGCAGACAGTGACAACAGATCATCCGCATACATCAGACATGTAACGTACAAACCAATAACAATAAAGCATCCCACACGACTCAAATTAACAAAACCACTCCATGTCTTAGACCGCAACAGATATCAAAATGTTACATGCTGGAAGACTGAAGGTACAAAGAGAACAAGTAATTGCTGTTAATAATAATTAAAATTATTGGTGAAATAATACTTAGAAGGCATGTCCTGAAGTCTAGGAAAATCCAAATGTGGGTGATTGAATAATTCCCTCCTCCATTCCAATTTTGAATGCCTCATATGACCCGACGACAGGCAGATGGAGGCACAGTCCGCAAGTGTTTGCCAAAGGATATTTGGCTCCATTTTTGTGGTTGAAATGCAACTGGGGCATGGTTGGAAAACCCAGAGGTGGCCCTGATTCCGCCCCAGTTGCAAAAGCCAGTACTTGCTCCAGTGACACCGTCGAGTCATTATCTGCAAAAATAAAGAAGTGATGCTACATGGTAGAATATCCTACAGCTGCACCCAACACCTGTCTGAGGAACTAATGGCAAGACTTTTGGAAGGGGTTGTTACCACTTGAATAAAGAATACAGAAATTACCCCCCCCCCCATGTGTACACTATATATATATATATACGGATGGCCCCTAAGCTGCGCAATGTTCCATTCCATTATTAATGAAATTTTTTTATTTGTAACGTGCGCATGGTGTTATTGTGAACATGAATGCCACTTAATGTTCAGTTAGGCACTATATTGCACATTTCCTACCTCCAACTTCAATTATCCAGTCACGCCAGAATGTCACTACCAGTCTTTCTTTTGCCCTCTCGTTGCTCCCTTCACAAGAATACTGCGGCACGAACAAATTCATTAGATGCTGGCAAGTTAATTTTGACATCTGTGATCGGGTAAAGACTGCTTGCCATTCACTTGGATGTTGTAAAATGCAGTCCAGAATGCCCGTCAGTTGCAAACCTTTCTTAAACCTTAACAAAAAAGGCAAACTTTAATCAGCCCACAAAATAACAAACTTCGTAACACCAGTAATCACATACCGTACATATGAAGCATTACTCAGAGTATATATGACAAATACTTACTGCTCAAATGCAGGTTGAAGACGCCCAACCATGTAATAAGACAGCACCTGCTTCATGAGATCATCTCTGTCTTGCAGCGTGTTTACTGGGCGGAGGGATCCCAACAATGATAATATGTCAGCTGAACCTTCGACAGCTTCAGCCAGTAACTCAACCGATTCCACGTCATTCACCTGCAGCATTTAACGAAGCACATTTCACGACTTGTTGACTATAACTTATGCACAATTTACAAAGGGCTGTCAGTAGGACATGCATCCAAGTTGTAGCTTTGTTATGAAGCCATAATGAGGTGAAAGCCCATTGTTCTTTCTCAGTTTAATGCTTTAATTAATACAGCTGACTGAAACCATAAGCAAACCATAGCCCTGTGACGTACCTTGGCCAGCTTGTCTCGTATATTCCAGTCTGTGATGTCTTCCAGCTGGATGACAGAGTCCTTCCCAATTAATGTGTTATACATTAATGGTGAGAGGAAGTCTGGTGAAGGTCCGCCATTAGTTAGTGACATAGACACTGCTGCTCCAGCAACAAAATACTGATCATGAGCAAGGGCTGCAAAATAAGACACACACATCAGTACCAAGAAGACAGTTCATCTGACTACTTATTGCAATATAATTGAGGCCATTTGTATTTTAGCTTACTACAAAACATTAGCAGACACTGAGGTGTATTACCATTCGTTGATAATCGGAGGTGTTTAGAATGGTCCGGCCCTTCGAAGACTTCACTTCCAGACAACTCGGTTAGCAACAGACGGAAAAACTCACGAGTTGGGCCACCATTATCAATTGCTCCTTCAGCATTCTGTGCTACATCCACAAAGCACACGTCTAAGCGGTGGATCGGACTGAAGTTTTTCCTCTTAAGGGCTCTGGCAAAACTAGGAAGGGCACTGCCCCGTACCACATTTATAATGTTCGCATTGGGAACATTGTCCTTCAGTAAGTTTTGTTGCAGCCCCATTAACTGAGATTTCCAGTCCCTATTAACAAAACACAGTAGACATGGAATTTAACTTTCTGTGGCATATGAAATGTTTACGTGTGTTCCTGACATAAAATAAATTTGTACAGTGGAAACTTGAGTCTGCTGCAGCTCTGCTCACTTTATCGTCGCAAAGTTCCTTGCTGCTAGAGCATGGTTTTAGGAAAACTGTAACATATCACTCACCCAAGACAGGTTGGTTGTAACAGGCTCTCCATGATTGCAGCTTGGACATCAGTGTTCTCCTCATCACCTAAGTGTTGTCCAGTTGTTCTGTTCCCTGCCTGCAATGCAAGGTTTCAATTAATACCAAGAACTGTGTACTGTCCACAGTATTTGTCTAAAAAACCTAGAGCATAGAGGCAAGAACTTAACAGTGGACTGAAGTAATAATGAGTAAGCAACAAGAAATGAGAAAAGCTGCACAACTTTCCCTTGCAGCTACTGGGCATACCTCAAAATCTTCAGGATTTTCATTCATCAAGTCGACTTCAGACAGGTGCTGGCAGTTTGGAAAAGTGGTGTCCTGTGAAAAACATTCCGAAAGTTAAGTCGTGTTCTCAGGCCACCCACTGTGGTGTGGGATGGTGACTTCACTATGCTGTTCATGGATCCCAACAGTCTGTGCATTGATTAACACATAAATGAGCAATTATTACGCTTAATAGTTACGAACTTGGCACTGATGAGACTTTAGCTGGTGAATAATGGAGTTCACAGCAAATCAATGTAAACTGAAACTAAAAGCTACTAATATCGTGCAAAGCAAACAATTTGCATTGATGTGATGCATTGGAACATTTACATGATCATGTGAAATGTCTTTACTGCAATTGTCAGCAGTTTGAAAAGACCTAGCAGGAGAGTTAACTATTATTATGGTGTATTTATTGAACTGCACATATTGTATAAACCCAATATCATGGAAGGTCTGTCTCTGAAACAAAGTTTTTCAATACAGAAAACACTAGAGCATGTGACATATTGACATGCCATGTATTCTAGGTAGGGAATTAAACGTGGAAAACCATGCAACACGTCATTTGATGCAAGAAATGAAACTTACATGTGACACACAGGACTGAGGAAAATATCAGGTATTATAGGTAGGGAATTAAAAGCAGGAAAACATGCGACAAGTCATTTGATGTAAGAAATGTAATTTATTTATTGTATTAGGCACCTGACATCAAACTAAAACACATTTGCACTGAAAAATCATACCGAACTACTATGCACAACTAAATGGGTTTGGGCATATTAGGGACAAGACTGATCACAGCCTCAATCATGAAGTCAACACGAACATGGCACAACAAAAACACAAGCGCCTAACAGGACACATACTTACACTGTTACTGCTGCAGTTTGTGGCAGAATCTGCACCAGCAGACAATATAACAGAAATGGCACGTGTGCTTAATTAAGATCATGATAACTATACTGTCCTATTTCAATATAACTTACTGCGGTTTGTCAGGAGCTTGTCAAAAAACACGACTATTATAATTATATACATAAATGTCATGTAGCAGACATGAGTAAGCACACAATCTCATGACAACACAAGGCTCAAAACACATGAAAACAAGCATAACTCACAGCGTGTCAAGCACATTATTCAGGGATAAGCAAACGAAAATGCAAGTACAGTTAAAGTTATGTGTCAAGTCCATTGAAACTGCTACATGGAAATCCAGTGATCTCTCTGTATGTGATCTGGGGTTTGCCTAGAACGAGGGGAAGGGTTGACTCTGGCAAAGCATGTGAAGAATGTCTTTCTGGAATCAGTTTCAAGTTGGTGGCATACCTAAGTTTGGTCAAATTTCAAGTGTCATGCAGGAGAAAGTTTGGCTGTGGCAACGTGAACTCCTAAACCTTTCTGCCTTCTTTCCACATGCACTTGTGACGAGATTCTCCTGAGGTCGCACTATATAAATTTACATAGGATTACGATTATGACACTAAAGCATAAACACACCTATGTAGCTTGTGGACCTGAAGAACACCGAAGGCGTACCAGCTGACACCCAATAGCTTCCACTTGAACAAGGTGATGGCGTGGCTCGAGTGCAGGCTGATGGCAAGTTGGATACATCTGTAAAGTTTGACACAACATCGATCAATATTTGAGCCATAGGACTAATGTAAACAGGTATGCACACAATATTACTGAGAAATAAGTGGTCATAACTAAATTATCATTTGCACTAAACTATATTTCATACCAACACGCTCTGTATAAATGAAACATTAGTGCAAGAGATGGCTAAATGAGTTTGTAATAGAATATTGCATGTTTCTTATTAAACTAAAATTGACAATGTCATTTCTTTATTCTCAAACACTTATTACCATCAGTAGGAATACTTGGAAGACCTTCCTCGTCACCGCTAGATATGTACCGACACTGTTCCACAGTTCGCTGTCGATCGGTAGCAGCTGCACATTCGACTGACTCATCCACAGGAGGCAACGGGGAAGGCTGTGACACTAGGTAGAATCGAGCCAATGGAAGTTTGCTCGATTCGTACACCTCAGCAACCGTCAAATTGCCATCCATTGGTTGATGTTTGAAATTCCAAACATCAAATTGAAACTGGGTGGTTGGCCCATGTGCTGAAATCCCAGAAGGGAAGAACAGGTCCTTAGCAAGGCTGAGGATATCCATTTTCTTGTATGTCTTCGGCACAGCTACTTTTCGGGTGCCACCGCCTTGCTTTTGACGCACCTGTTTTATCACCCTTTACTCTTACACAGCCACCCAATTTCAATTTGCCTGTTTGGCCTCGTGGCATTGATGTTCCCACAGTTCTTTCGTGAACGCTCTTCTGCATCATCATCTGAACTTGATGATGCCTCATCCTTATCCTTCTGCCTTCTTCCCAAGTCTAGCCTCTGCCGTATCCTTTTTACTAATTTATCTCGACGACTTGTTGTTAGTCCTGAAACTGCACTCTTGGTCTGTAGCTGTCGACAGAAGTCCTTCACCATGACTCTGTCTCCACCAAGCGGCAAGAACTGGGCCAGCATGCTGTCATCCATTATATGTATCACAGCAGCATCAATCTACAACAAAGATTAGGCGTACTATGAGTCTGCAAGGCAGTTATAACACTGAAGCAAAATGTGCCCCATTTCATGTCCAGACACATGTGTGTATTATATTTATATACACATACATATAAATACACAGATACATACGTAAATACATTGAGCGCCTCTGATTAGCGAACACTGTGGGTGGCGCTTTATATGTTCAGATACAATACAATACATACATGCATACATACATACATTCATTACACATAGATACACACACGAGGAAATATGTTGGTGGCTTGGTGCTTGCAGTCATAGGTGTAGACTCTGGGGGGGGGGGGAGCCGGAGCAAGTGCCCCCCAATAATTGAGATGGACTGTGCATTTAATGCAACAAGTGTAGAATGAATCACCAAATCCCCCCCGCAATATTTTGGACAAGTTTATGCCAGTTCTAGCAGTGTTCACCTTCAAATCCAGTTTGCTTATTCAGGTCTCACCAGAGTTCAGTCCAAATGGTGTAAGAAATGCCACGACCTGAACATCTGAGCATCTCAACACTCAATTGCTCAATACTTGAGATTCAGTTACCTGGCATTACTGCGTCATTATATGGCTGCAAAAAAACGCTTCATGAAATTATGGTTCATAGGCAGGCCCGGCTCAAGACATTTGGCGGCCCTGGGCAAATCGGCGGCCCTAAGCACAAAAAAGTTGATGACTTTTTTTTTTTAGTCATTCACCTCTTTTAGCACGTAATAATAGGATTTTTTTTCTCGAAAATCCGCACATCAGCGGCCCTAAGCACAAAAACAAGTTGATGACCTTTTTTTTTTTTAGTCATTCACCTCTTTTAGCTTATAAACATGGTCACATTTTTTTGGAAAATTGGAAAATTGGCGGCCCCTAAAAATCGGCGGCCCTGGGCGGTTGCCCACTTGCCCATATGGACGAACCGGGCTTGTTCATAGGCATGTATGCATATTAATTCATGCATTGGCAAATGTCATATTGCATATATTGCTGTTTCGACAGACCCTTTCCGCTTTCATACGGTCAATTACATCTTCCGGCATTCCCCGTTGTCTCAAAAACTGCTCCAGTGATTTCTCCATCTGAAATGTGAAACAACACTGGCTTTGACACAACGGAATCAGCTCAATCAATGAACGGAATACAGTCTACTGGATTTGATTTATCTTCTAGTGAGCAGGATAAGATCCGATAAGGCAGTGCATTGTATAAAAGCATGAAACTTTTCAAGCTTCGAGAAAAACACAGCTTAAGACTTCAGCCAGAGGCATTATTTAATTGGAGCGGGAACGTAACAAAATAGAAGGTAGAGTTTTGAATGAGTTGCATACGCTTAAGTTGGTGATTTAGAAGTTATTTATTCCGACATAACATGAAAGTGGTGAAAATGAAAATAATATTTACCACAGAAAATGCGTAAACTTTATTTCGAACAGGTACACTTATTTAATGAAACAAGTTTGCCTACTTGTTTGGCGTAAAACGATTTCGAAACTGGTACACATGAAAGAAGTCGCAATAGGAATATGTCTATTTATAGCACATTTGAAACATGTGAATAAATTTTTTCGTGTCTATTTATAGAACATTTTGAATTCTGAAGAAATTTTTCGCGGTCTATTTTTAGCACCAAAAAGTCGTTATTACGACTTTAAAGTCGTTATAACGACTTTATTTTTTTATTACCAGATGGCCGGAACGGGCCACCGTAGTTTTCCACCTGCCAGACGTTTTGATTTTTACTTGAAACAATTAAACTTAACCTGACTCAACGAGCCTGGTCGATTTCGATTATACTGACATCCTTTGAACAAGCTGCAGCTGCATAGTTCGCACAACTTATTCTTGCTGATGCTGAATGTATCCTCATAGCCTATAAGCTTACATGAGGAGGATACGTGGTCCTGAGCGCTGCAGACTACACATGTAGCAGCAAGTGTCCGTCTATATTGATAACTTCCCCTAACACAGGGTATTATAATCATTTGTTATCGAAATATTCGATGGAAACATGGTAATTAAGTAGGCCCTATAATGCAGCGAGTTATATGCAATTATAGGCAGGGACGTAACTAGCGTTGGGCTTGGGGGGCTTAAGCCCCCCCAAACGAAGTTGAAGCCCCCCCAAACAAGTCAAGCCGTTGTATGCTTACGGCTAAAATTCGTATGAACTCTGTATAAATGTTGCCATGTTCAAGGTTTAAGCCCCCCCAAACGAAAAATCCTAGTTACGTGCCTGATTATAGGCCCCTATGTATTATACTAAACATTTTACGCATCTGCTGAGCACAGGCCTAGGCCTGTAGCCTAATACAGTGCACGAGTGAGTTAACTTACATGTAGGAACAGACAGCTCGAGGCACTGGTGGCGATCTTGTTTGACAGGTGGGGGGACACTTTTGAACTAATGGTGAAGAAAGAGTTCTGAAGTGATCTGCTCAAAAAAGGTCAAAAAAATGTTATGCCCTTTTTAGGGGTTTCTTCAAAATTTGAGGGTCGAATGTATGGGGTGCCCCCACACTGCTAAAGGTGGGGTTTTGTCCCCTCGACCCCCACCCCCCTAGATGGCTGCCCATGGACAGAGGCATAACTTTGGTCTAGAAAGTGGGTTACCAATTTTCGCATCGTTTCCCCTTCGCGACTGTTATATAATTAGGCTTACAATTAGGCTTAGGTATGTGCAATATGTGCATTACTGTTCTTTTTCGTTTTATGATCTTAACTGTACGTGTTATCGCTAATAATATTATACCCGCAATCATTATGTAATTTGAGTATGGGTTAACCTCATGTTAGCGGGGATATGCCCCTTACTCCTTGTTAAGTGCTCGACTATGACAATGGTTTAATGTTTTCCTTGTTGTTACCTGCTCTGCTATAACAATATATGGTTTAATACTTTTCTTTGCTGTCACTTGCACTGTTCATGGTTCAATAAAGATTGATTGATTGACAATAGCGCCGTTGATAGGGCCTACACCAAGTCTAATAATAATGCTAATGACACTGTTTACAATGATGATGATGATGATGATGATGATGATGATGATGATGATGATGATGATGATGATGATGATGATGATGATGATGATGATGATGATGATGATGATGATGATGATGATGATGATGATGATGATGATGATGATGATGATGATGATGATGATGATTTTGCTTTTGTCTCTGGGTGCATGCATGGGTCCTCGTCCCTTCCCACAACACTTTTTCTGTGGAACCCACTGATCACTTTCTCTCTGGGTGCTTTCGCATCCAAGGCTCCCGTGGAGTCGGCGCCTATAACACGCCCATTGAGGTATGTTATAAACTCATTGTATTATACGCCTATGGGAGACCGAAAATGATTGGACACAAGCTGCACGTGATCAACATCGGTTCCGTGATTGGATAATCGATTACTCGTTAACAAAGGTATTGATGACGTCAAAATATATTGCTATAGTAACACTTTTCAGTATCCAGAAGGCAAAATGGCTTAGCTGAAGTTTCTTCTTAAATATTCACTCGAAAAGGTCGTTTTGAGATTCATTTTCGACGTATTTTGGCCGAAATGACAAGCCTCATGTTCAGAAATACGACGATCATCTCTGGGTGCATGCATGGGTCCTCGATAACACACAGTATCAAATCATTTGTTATCGAAAATTTCGATGGAAACGAGCCGGCAGCGGTCAGGACGGTGAGACGGTGTGGAAAACATTCTTTACTAGGATGTTGTACTCATAACTTGATGAGTAACTCTCTACTAACACTATTAAATTTATATAGGTTTCACCTACTGCTAGTTTTGCAGGGCTAGGTATATGTGAGAATGTTTTTATATGCTTAATGTTTATATACACCAAAATGCGGTTCGCAATTGGTTTAATAAAGTTTATTATCATTACTATTATTATTTATTATTATTAATTTATTATTATTAATATTATTATTATTATTATTATTATTATTATTATTATTATTATTATTATTAAAGAATATTCTATTCTAAATGCTAATGACTTTGTTATAGAAATGAATGTTAACTGCATGTATTTGAGTTATTTTGATGGTAATAACAGACCTTCCATTAAAATTAAAATTAAAACAGTAAATAAGCCAGCCATATCCTTAGCGGGTCACTATGAATGTTACAATGTTTGTTACTATGATTGCTTTATGTGGTATGTCAATAAAACGATTGATTCATTGACTGGCTGAAGACCAATCTTCGGTGATTATTTCATTTGAACTTGGTTTTGTGCATTTTAATAGTGTAAATAGTGTTTATGCTCAGCGAATTGTGCCACAAATTACTTATCCAAATAATGTTTTCCTTCCGTAGGTTTAGAATAATCCCAAAGTACATCTTTCTAAAAGAGAGAAACTAACTCTGAAATTAAAATAATCTGTTTTTGTTAAATGTTTAGGATGATTCTATGCAGAAATGGCACCAGATAGACTCCGGGAGTACTCCAATGAATTCAGAGTCACAGTTGCACAGGAATTCACAGCCAACTGCGAGCACACAGATGCATCACCTTCGTGACATATTCGCAGCATGGCAACTGCCTCCCAGTTGCAGTTGCATCCAAAGAAAGCCCTGCTCCACAACCGCCTGGAGTTCTTCTGCCATTGACGGCAGACAGTATACGGTCGATTGGTTCGACCACTACCACGTCTTCCTGGAGTTTCGCATCCACTGACAACAAGGCGTGATGTCGAACTTGGTTAGATTATCATTCAAGGTGCCTGGTGTTATTCAGCCTTCACGTGGTGTGGGAACTGGAGTCTGGAGATGTAGCAATCCAGCCGACAAAACAAAGAACCTTCACAATGTGAAAAAAATGTGAAAACTGTGAAAAAAGTGAAGAAACAAAAAACCTTTACAATGTGAAGGAATGGGAGATGTATCAATCCAACTGACTAACGGAAGTTGACACTCTACGTCAAGTTCACGGTCAAGCGGGTTTCAAGAAATGTCGCCTTCACCCTTGGAAGAACCTGAGAAACCCACTTTTATCTTTGCTGGATCTCTCGATAAATCAGATTCACCAGTATTGAATATGAATGGAGGGGTAAGAGAAAGGAGGAGGAGAATGCATGTCTTCTGCTGTGGTGAATTCTGGTTCAACTCTCCAGTTTGATCTTGGTCTTTACAAAAGACAGGAAACACAAAGAGGAGGGAGAGCAACATCTCCACCAGGTCTGTGGCTGGGTTTTTGTTGCACTTATCGTTCAGTGTCTTTTTCTGTGATGTAATCCGAGTTGATTCTGTGATTCTGTCCTGAATTTCATGAGCGTTTTCTCAGTCACTCAGTCAGAATATAAATATGAATGCCTTTTCCATTCTGATTTTGTGGTATGAATTGTTTTAATATTTGTGCATTTTTACTGATATTCAATTAAGTATTTATGCATTGTGAATTATTAAATGCCCTAGAAAGAGCTCTGTTAGTTATTTCGAGGATATATGATATGTTGAAGAGAGTGATGATATATTACATGCATTTCTATATGGGCTTATATGTCGTACATATAGGTTTTGATATCCCATTGGTTGATGCCTTGTATACTAGATACTGGTGCGATAGAAGTTACTAATTAATAATAATAATTATAATAATAATAATAATAATAATAATAATAATAATAATAATAATAATAATATAGTCCCTTATGAAACGATGCTATATAAATTTTGCAATTATAATTATATCAGTACTTAACAGAATTGCTTGTATATATGTATGTGTGTATTCATGTATGTATGTTTGTTTGTGTTCTTGTATCAAGCCACTTAATATAGCACCTTTTAAGTCGGCTACTTCACAAAGGTGCTGCACACATGACTATCTAACTCATCTAGATATTTAAGTGCATCATAAGACATTTTGGAAATGTTTGCTGAACAGAGCTAAACGCAACAGCACGTATGTAAAGCTGAAGACTGTTCCTAGAGGAAGATCTGAATGGGCTTGAGTTTACATATGGAAGCGAGGCACTTGCATATCGGTCCGAAGCAGCTAAGCATAATGATTGCTGACCTGGTTGATTTAAGACTGAAACAAATAGCTTCCTGATGTATTTTAGTGCAATGCCGACCAACAGTGCTCGCTCCAGAAAGACTTGTGTTTTTCTTAATTTCATATTACTATTTATCTGTTGTAACGTGTAATAAATAACCTTCGTTAATCATTATTTTACTGTTTTTTTTCAATAGGTGCTTGTGGATTTGGCGGCGAGGGCGATTTGTCTGTGTTTGGGGTTTGCTTGTTCGGTTTTTGTTTGTATTCGTTTTGTTTTTGTATCGTTTTTGTATTTGTATTCGTTTTATATTTTTTGTTTGTTTTAGTTTTTGTTTAATGTTTTATTTTTGCTTATTGTTTTTTCTGATTATTGGTTTTTTGTTTTGTTTGTTGTTTTATTTTTTTATTTTTTTTTGTAGTAGTAGTACTGCTGGGCCTCTGGCGCGGCTTAAAATCCCGTAAGCTCATTAAGGCAGGGGGCCTCTGGCATGGCTTAAAATCCCGTAAGCCCACATTTTGTAGGTTTTGTTTATTGTCATTTTTTTTTTATTATCTTTATTATTTTTTTAATTATTTTTATTATTTTTGGTTTTTCCCGTTTGTTGTTGTTTATTGTCGTTTTTATTGTTTATTATCATTATTATTTATATTTTTTGTTGTTTTTTGTTTATTTTCGTTTTTTGTTGTGTTTTATCGTTGTTTGTTGTTTAATGTCGTTGCCCTATGAGCCGAGGGATAAGGAGGATAATTGAAGACTAGATCAGAAGGAAGAAGTTACAGATGTGGAATCAAATCCCAAATCATCAACGAACGGACAGCCGCTAGTGCACAACCGCTACTTGGAAACTAAACGAGACACAGATGCTGACACAGAAGTTCTTCTTTTTATGTCTGTGAAGAACAGTTTTTATATTTAAAGTAATCAATTAACAGTTATGGGAAGGCAGACTCAATTCTACTTCTCTGTCGAGACGCTGATGGAGGCTTTTAGTGCTGACGATAACAGAATGACTTGTATTCTTTTGACAAAGATTCTGGTTGAAATTTAGAAAATGTTTTCATTCATTGTTGGAGTATTTCAATTTGTTTACTTTTGCCAATATGTCTAACAGTTCATTTGTCCCTTCACTCTGGTCTCGTCCGGATTTCGTTCACTTGGTATCTTTGGACAACCTGTCTCCCTCCCCTTAACAACTAAAACACTGGAGCCACATCTAAATGCTACCTGCTCTGAACAACATTTTTCAAACAGCCACGATCTTTGGAACCACAGCAAGCCCACATTGTCACTTGTGGCTACCTCCCTGCCAGCCCAGATGGAGCCCATATGCGAACTTAGTAGAGCCATATGGGTCCAACCAAATATGCATGCTGGCAAGTCAACAGTGGACCCAACAAATGAGGCTATCCGAGGATGAAGCTTAACATGCAAGATTCATAGTAGGGAAGGTAACTACACAATTATATAGCTCCTGCACCTCCTATCATAGTTGATGGTTCAACAAGGTTCCAACATGGAATATCCTCAACATTCGTGTGCGACTGTACGTCGTCAAAGCCATAACAAGAAAATATTTATCTTAATTAAATAAATCTCTAATTCGATTACAATTTATTATAAGAAAAAAAAAACATGAAAAGAAAATATGTACAGCACCTTTCTTGCAATTTCTTTGCGACTCAAAGTTCCTCGTTAAACAGAACAGCACTGAATGAGAATGAAGCAATTAGAACGATCATCAAAAGGGGGCGGGGAAACTAACTAAACAAGACTGAAGCAGTTCTAATTGCGAGCGGGGCACCCAAAGTAACAGCAAAGAAATAACAAAACATCACCTAACATTTAACCAAGTTGAACCTTAGCATCCTAATTCCATAATTCTTCTTTGCAATTTGGCTGCTCAGTTTGAATGAACCTCTGGCCTACTGGCTGTAGGCACACTCCCAATGCACCTTTTAACAACACCTCTAAACCATTGTCTTTCTAGGAAGCTAGGCTTCGAGTGCTTCTGAGTAGATCAATATTTCTAAGGGTGATATATAAATGTACTCAACGAACTCATTCAAATTTTGGTTTAAATAATAATTACGTACATGCAGAGACCAAAACATTAACAGAAAATACAAGACAATGCAGACAGACTGGCGATGACAAGGTAGAACAGATACAAGTAGACACACATGTGATAACTTCAAGCACACATTGACACTGACAAGTTAGGACACACTGACGAGTATCGATACTTAAATACAAATAATCTTAACCTAACTACTTCACAGCCCTGCATTGCAACCGCCTGTAAATCTTTCAGATGATCTGAACATCAAACAAACAAAAGTGTCTATTCATTTTAATCTTTAGCAAGACAAAATCTTTAAATGACTGGCTAAAATGTCTGAAACTGACCTGGTTAAAAAGGCCAAGTGCACCTTCAAAGTGATGTCTTATTGGAAAGATATTACGAAAGATTGAAGAACCATGTCAAACGTGCAAAATGTTTTTTGTGTCCCAACAGTAAAAATACAGTGCAAGCTTGCTATGCAGATAGACATATATGGGGTCCAGATTGCATTGGACTTCATATACTGCACCCCCCAGAACTGAACAAATATGTAAGGGCTAAATCGATGGCAAAGCCAAAGAAAAACGGGGGGGGGGGTTTTGGAGAGGGTCTCGGTTAAACCCTCCCCAAGAATTTTTTCCATTACATTAAATTAAAATAACAGCTTCTGGTTAAATTGTTCAGTTAATATATATGCATAGCGGCAACAGTTCATTGTTAAACTGTCTTGAACTAAGACTGTGAGAGTTCTACCAAGCAGATATTGTTCAATTAACACTGAATGTTAGTAATAACTTTACAAAAAATTAATTAAAATGTCTCAAATTCAGATTAAATGTTTAAATATTTTATTATTAGTTTCTAACAGTGTTTTTGTTGTTTCTAACTGCTCTTCATGTTGTTCCCCTGTAACAAAATCATTTTGCAACAAACCTGTCCCATTACCTTAACAATGCACCAAAATGTATGGAAAACTAATCCCTCTCGTCATTAAAGGGTTAAGGACTGCTGTACTTTAAGAAAGCAGTGAATTCAGGAAATAAATCCAGTCAATAATTGCTGTGTATGTACAGAAAAATACATCTCTGATAAACATGACAAAAACTCTTACACACAAACCATCAGCAAAATGATAAATGCTGACTACTACGGCATGCAGAAACGCTAATAATTATTACTTTTCTTCAGTTCGTTAAACAGCATAGACATTAGACAACCTGCAAAGTTAATGTTTTTAAAGATGTATAAATGGTATATTTCCACCGAGAGAATTGAATAAAATTATTACTGGCCGGACATCTCTAAGAAAACTGAATGAATGTAAAATACAAGAGAAAACCAGATAAACGACTTAGAAATTATAAAGCTAGACTACCAGTACTCTGTTACAGATGGTCAGTTATAATTATGAATGGATGATAAGATTCAGGACTACCACAAGACGAGCAACACTAGCACTCGTTAACTTCGATCAGTTGCAATGGACAAGTAATTTTCATGGTGAAGTGATGCAAAGCCAGTTTCAGCAGAATGACTGACTTAAAACATTAGAAAAACTAGCATAATACATATATCAAGAAATACAAAAATCCGTTCATTTGGCTAAAAGTTAAGTCAGCTTGCATACCCTTTCACCAAAATGCCACTGATCAGTTTTTGAAACTGCTTCATAATCATTTAGATGAGTTATGTTGTAAAGCACTACTGAAATGTATCAGTACCTATGTTAAATGGTAGATGAAGACTACTTTCACGTAACAATTGCTCTAAGCGACTAATTTTCTTACATCACGGATGACCAGAAATCTAGCATTCCAATTTAATCAGTTCTTCACGGTTACTCTAATACAGATTGCTTTTTGAAGGCTTTGAAGTTGAAGAAAGGTTGTTATGTACTTGCCATCTGCTAACAAACAAATACTGGTCGCTGTGGATAAGTTTGCTACTTCTACCTCATATATTACATAAATTTACATTGCGAGTTTGCCATATACATTAACGGAGAAGTTTGTTAGGCCATAAAGTTTCTAAGCTTTAGCTAAACCAGCTAAGTTGTCTCATATGCTTCAATTTCTTTGACACAGATGACTGTGAAGTTCTTTATGCATGTCAGTTGTTGAAATTTTCAGGTTTAACTGAGTACTCTAGTTAAAAGTACACTAGTACTCAACAATATTCTGTGCAGAAGAATTACAGATTTTATTGCCGTCAAAGTATGATTTATTTTCAATTCTAGCACTGACCACCTTGAACTGACTGGATGACACATAAGACATTGTTCTCCAAACAATTCATACATTGTGTTAAGGTAAAGGTGCTGCAGGAGTTTTTAAGATTAACAGTAGATATGATTACATAGTCAGATTGCAGCACTGATCACGACTGAGAATAAATTCCTAGATATGAATATCATCAATAGTAAACCTAGGAGGACAAGCCTTAACATGAAACTGATTTGAACTAGAAAGTCCTCTTCATTGTCTTAACCATACACTGTAAGTCTGTACCACTGCAGAAAATTTTTTCACACAGCATCTGACTCAAACTCCAGCCCTGGTATCAATTAACGTAACTAATCCTGAACTAACATTTTACCTGTTAAAGTTTCAAACTTGAAACAAGAAATGTTTATGGCTACACCCATGAAGTCCTTCTGGGCACAAATAAAAGGACGAGAAAAGCAAGCCCTTAGACTAGCCTTGCAAAGCAGCCATGAGTATGAAGTGTTAGCGACTTCGTTTTCTTAGCCTCGGCATACGAGGGCAGGTGGCAAACACTCTCCCTCTGCCTGCTTTCCAGTGATAGTTGGCTAAGGGATGAAAGTGGAGCCAAAACTCTTAAAACAAATTTTTCTTGGGCAGGGATTTGAACCCCTGACCTCTCGATGGATAGTTCAGCAAACTAACCACTAGACTACAGAGCACCCCCCACTATTACCCTAAAGTTGAAGACCATATTTGGCCTTTTTCTTGCACTTGGCAGCGTCAGTGCAGCCCAGTTGTGGAATCTTGCGTGTCGAACTCTCGAGTTTTGGCCAAATAATCGCATTTCATTCCAGTCTTCAATACACACTGGCCTTTAGTTAATTTCCTAGAAATTCCTGGTATAACTCGTGATTACTTATTTAAAACAGACTAGAAACTAATTTAGATGATATGAAGTCCTGCACTAGTTCTTTCAAACTACAGTGCCGTGTCGTGACGAAACGAGACTCTAAGTTTTTATATACTTTTAATCTGAACAGATTTCAACACGTCCATGTCACCCAAAGCACAAGAATCTGCATTTCCATAATGAAACCCTTCTCCAATCAATACAGGAATAGTAGTTAATCCGTATATCTCAAAATACTCTTCCATTTTTCATTAGGGAACAACCTCATTCTTGCCTTTCTAAAAGGAAGAACAGTAGATCCGTTTAGATAAGACTGAAAACTAATCGGATTAGATGATGACGACTAAGTTAGATTACACGTTAAGCTGACTACTGAAAAATAAGTGATATTGATCTAAAAAAATTATGCTGTTAATAAAGTGACAACAGCAGAAATGTGACCAGAGTTACTACATATTCTTAAATCAAATAAATTATTCCTAAATCTCTGCAGCTTTTTTTGTGCTGCCTTCGACGCAGCACACCTTTGCAACCAAAACACTAACAGTATAGTAATACCGTAATAAGAATTAATAGTAATAATAAGAACATTAATAACACTACAGTTTTAAGTATCACTTACGCGGTGCATGGTGCAAACCATTGGACAAACAGAATTTTAAATTATAAGTTTCTTTCTGCTATGGCAAGGTTTGAGCCCAGCACCTTTGTGATGATACGTATCAGCCTTAACCAGCCAACGAGCATTCTTAATCAGAAATGCAACAGCGACACCAAGAAGAAATTCAGGTCAGCAGGGACTTCTTCGTTCCACGACTCGTGCACTTTTTAACGAACGATACGAGTCAAAATGACTATCTTCGAATACAAAAAAGAAGAAATCATCTACCACGAAAAAGAAGAAATCATCCATCACAACCGTAGCACATCCCCTACGAAACCGTTACCCAATCGCTGTGCCCTAAACCCCATGGAAGCACTAACTTAGTCACATATACATGGTGCACGTTTCATTAGGAAAACTACTTAAGCCAATATAATCAGACAATTAAACTTAGTTGTCACAATAGAAAACTGAGAACAATGCACTATAAAAATAAAAGTCAAGCCTGACAAGAAATTGTACCTCGACATTTCAAAATCAGATGCCCTCAATACTGGGTAAACATCAAACTTTTTCCGATTCTGTTCCTCACCAAGGACGTCTCCTCTATCATTCGACTTACTCCGAATACTCTGACTGGCAACAACCCTACCAACTCGTGTCCCAAGCAGGTTAACACTCTCCAAAATGGTTTACTCAATTACTTAAAACTCTCTCGGAAAAAATCTGTTGGCAATGATAAAACAAACAGCAGTACAACTCTTTGTTGACAACTTATCAAGCCGTGAGCAGAAGATATATACCAGCTTCTACTCGAAAGGTGGCAGCTTAGCTGCAATATTGTTAACGTTAGAAAACTGATATTTATCCGTTCGCTTGCTGCACGTGGTCCACTTGCATGGTCTCACTCAGACAGATGTGTTGAAGACTGTAGACTAGGAAACACTAAAACTCCTACAAGGAACATCAGAATCGTTTTAAGAAATAAAATCCCCAAAGAAATCAACAAAACTCCTCCAATTCCACACTGCAAGACGACGACCTTATTAAAAAACGTTCCATCAAAGTCACCATTTGTCCATTGTGATATGTTATTTAACGCTTGGTTTTGTTGCTAAATCAGATGTAAATGTTCAGGACACAGCTCTCTGACTTACTTATGTGAAAACATATTTTACCCGAGAGACCACACTTCAAAATGTGTCCTCAGATATTAAAACACAATGGGCAGCTATTACGTGAGGATGGTGTACGGTCATCTGAAAAGAATGGATACACAAAGCAGACAAACTTAAGAAATGTGTAACCTATATGGCATAAACGTCTAAATTTTAGGCTACAGTGTCTTCTGACACACAAATTAGGATCATAACAGGATTAGAACTAAATAACGACTGATGCGGATAGATTCTTCAGGCATGGCACTTAACTCTCCTATGACTTTACTGACAAATTTCAAGATTTTCATCAAACTGAACAGGAGGACAATGATTAAATGACTTACAATTTCACACATAACAGACAGCTAAGCACATCTGACTTTGTGAAGACTGCTCTTCAAGGACATCATAACGCAATAAAAGATCAATTTCAAAATGATAACCAAAAGTGGACAGAAGCTGACTGCGACAATCCATGCAATACTAAAACGAAGAATTCACTATACAAGCGGACTAACTCATTTACGGCAATCGACAAATTTACAGCGACCATCCTGCTCAACTTTCGAGATTAGAGCGAATGCCGCTGTTGAAGCTTTCCTTAGAACAGTCTTCAAATCAAACTAGACTTAAACTTTGGCACAACAACTGGTAAAAATGCAGGGCCCATGCAAACATGCTGCATTTCTCAAATATCAACGCATGCAGTTCCTACCCTTCCGACCACGGCGAACAAATATCACTGTTAAACGTCAGCACAGTTCTGCTGCTAACGGATATCAGAGCAGAACACTTATCTCAGCATATCTGCCACCAACAGCGGTCATTTCTCACGGCCACTGCTAAACAACATGCAGGACACAATGGCATAAACTCCACAGTCATGCAAACAAACTAAAATGACAGAAAATAAGATAGAGAAATCAAATTCCGAGTCGTAAACAACGTAAAAGGTAGGCTGCCACAGAGAAAAGTATCTCAGCAAAAATAATGAACGTGTGTAGTACCTTAGGGCGACGAACAAACAAAATTTACTCGCTACGCTCAAGACAGTTTCTGCTCCTCCTGCTCCTTAAGTTTGTCGAAGAACGACAAGTTCACGTTTAAACTACGCTGATTCGACTCATCCTGCGGCAAAATATTGCTCGTTGTTGTCGTCGGAAGAACTGGCTGCTTGCTGCTGCCACCTAGTGGCCGAAATGTCATCATCGGCCGACCGAAACCGCTCTGGCTGTCGCGCAGACGTCGCAGCGGATTCGTATCGACTTCTTCGTCCGCAGATGGCGCAGTGCTTGGGTTGATGAAAGGCTTCCGGGCAGTGACAGGAATTCCCTGAGGTGCTCGGATATTCAGGTTATTGGCACGTATTTGGCGAGGCGCAGTTACGAGAAGGTTTCCGGTTGAACCGGTGCTGGTGGCAGAACTACCGCTAGAGCAACTCCCGCCGGTGACCAGCGTGCTAGTGCTCCTGGAAGGTTCCAGCGGAAGGGGCCTTCCGGATACGCCGTTGCTCGAGGGACCTAAGCCGTAATCCACATCATCTCGCAGTGATTTCTTGCGCTGTCCTCTCAGGCTGTTGTCAGAGTCTGTTCTTTGTATACAGCCATCGGACTGTTCCGTGTCAACAACTATCAGTATGTTACTGGAGCCGGCAGACGTTGGAGTGCGTGGTTTCACGGGTTCCTTGTGCTCGGCAGAACTGATCGTCAGAGCCTTGTCATCCTTCTCGAATGACATCGAGCTCGTAAATATGGGACTGAAAAGTTTTTCCTCAGACTTATTCAGCAAGCTGTCATCTTTAAAAGATTTCTCACTTGACGAATGGTCCTGAAATGAAAACTAAGTATGAAGAACTGAGCAACACGAAAAACAGTAAGCCTAACATTCCAAGGGACGTATAAAAAATTCAACGATAGTCATTCCATACCATAATAATCTAATAGAAAAAAATGAATGAACACATCTAAATAACATTCAGAAACAATACATGAAACCACATAAATTAATAAGTGCTTTAAAACACTGAGGTACTTGTAAAAATAAGACGAATAATATAAAATAAAAAACTGACTTATAAACTTAACAAAAATAAACTGAAAATATCTCAAAATAAAACAAAAATTTAACATAAAACTTCATAGTCATAACTCGCATGCCACAATCGCATCACAAAGTGCGCTTAAGAAAAAGTGCTTTTTCCAACAATAAGAACTAAACGGATACTAAAGTGACGCCTATAAAACAACCAAACAAATCACTTACGTAGTTTGAACTCTGATAGCGTTTGTCGCTCGACGACTCGTCCGTCTTTCGAAGACCGTTGTAATCCTCGAAAGCGTCCCGCGACGAAGAGCATGACGATGACTCGAAAAGACTGTTGTTTCCATCCTTTACCTCCGCTTCCTCTTCTTCCTCCTCCTCCTCTTCTTCGCCTTCCTCCTCCTCTTCCTCCTCTTCTTCTTCCTCCTCCTCCTCGCTTTCTGTTTCAGATTTCTCTGCACCATCTGTAACAGATGGAGCTGCTGCTGTTGTGGACTGTGAGTCATTTGAAACGTGGTTGGTCACCTCCGACGTACTCGATTTCGTATCGCTCATCATAAAGCCGAGGCTGTCGTCCGACGTACTGCCAAGGGCCTTCATCACTTCATCCATCAGTGAACTTCCCAGGTCAAAGTCACTCTACAAACGCAAACAAATCGGGAGAATAACTTTCAGGCTCGACATCACAATATCTGAAAACTATGATTTTGGTAACATAAATTCACCACATCCTGGCCAGATTATTTGTCTCACAAAAAAAGAACAGCCCACCCAGTGGTACAAAATCAGACTTGTAATTCAACTGGTGTGAGTTTGCAGCAAAATTTAAGAAAGTCTAAATATACATCTGACCATTTACATAATGCCTTTAACGACAAGAGGGATTAGTTTTCCATACATTCTAGTACACGCTCGTCGTTACAGTGTTAACACTTCAACAACGAGCTGCACTGGTTTCCCAGTCGCTTTTGGTACATTCTCACCGTTAAACTGTTAAGCACCACCACTAAAATATATCTCTAAACTATTGCAAAAGCTGCACTATGAACAATCATTTGCAGTGTAGTACATTTTAAAACGTCCTGAATTAATGTATGGGTGAGAAACACAATTATACAAAGCAGCATCTTGACTCAACAGGCTTGGCATTAAACAAGATGCAAAAGTTTCACTTGCAAGTAGCAGTCAAACAGATTCATTTACCGAAAAATCTGGCAGCTTGAAGTCAGCAAAATCATCAAATTCGCTTGATCCTGAGGCAGCTACACCACCGCCACCGCTTATAGCAACACTAAAAACAAACCAAAAGTTTATTATATGAAAGTGAAAGTGTGCTCAGAGTTCAACATTTATCACATCTTCAAGATATGCTGACCTTTATGCCAAATTACCTAGCCAAGAGAGAGAGACAGAGAGAGACAGAGACAGAGATGTTGAAACATAGAGAGGCAAAAACAGACAGAATGAGCAAGAGAGGCAAATAGAGAGCGAGTCAGAATAGTAGAGAGTTAGACGGAGACACATACAGAGAGGCAGACCCCAAAAATACAGAGTAAGACAGAAGCAGAAAAGACAGAAGCAGAGAGACAGAGACAGACAGACAGACAGAGAGAGAGAGAGAGAGAGAGAGATGCGATTGTGCCATACCTTGAAACGCTAGCACCTACTCCACTGAATGTTGTCGAGGTCTGCCCTGGAGCTGGGTAGGAAGCGCTCATATCTCGCATGTCTTCGCAACTCTTCCCTAAGCACAACAAACAGACACAGTTCAAACTTAGGCTTCATCCCAGAAATACTCTCTCGTGCCTGCATACTACTTTACAAGCTCTGGAGACGCTGGCTATTCTCTAAACAGTGCTCACATATAATCTCCTGATCTATAACCTTCTGTGGCCCATTGATTGAAATGAGCAAATTTTATAAATCAAACAATTAATATGCACACAGTCAGTAATTATGAACCTGAGATGTGGATCATCACATGCCAAGGACTAAAATGGAGTCCTGAGAATAACAGTAACAATAATAAACAGATAACTTCTAAGGGCCACTGCGATAATGCATAAGGCATGGTCAATAGTTGCTACAAAGCACAAAATCTCATAGTGCAAGCCAATTTCGAGTGGAGATTTTCTATAGATCGAGACTAGCATTGTTCAGCATTCCCTAAACAATGCTGACATGTGCGTACCATACTAATGTGTTCTCCAACTAACATCAAACTCCAACCCAGGCAATAACAACACATCCTTTCATTCCTATAGCCATTTATATAGCACTCTAAAAATTTATGGTGCTGTACTGTTGTCCATTA
The DNA here is from genome assembly GCA_963556255.1 of Allolobophora icterica. Lineage (NCBI taxonomy): Eukaryota > Metazoa > Annelida > Clitellata > Crassiclitellata > Lumbricidae > Allolobophora > Allolobophora icterica. Next base: position 11,957,675 of record OY744616.1, read on the forward strand.
TGGACACACTAGATGTCAGCAGCACAGCGAAAATATCGCATGTACATACCGCATTCAGGATGAGAACTCAACAAATCAAGCAGTGTAATAACACCTGTAATAATTACCACGTAATCATTACCATGTAATAATCACCACATAATAATTACAATGTAATAATTACCATGTAGTAATTACCATGTAATAATTACCATGTAATAATTACCATGCAGTAGCTATCAGACACTCCACACAGAAGCGTATTCAGTCTATCTAAAACTAAACAAGACCACTATCACAGTTTAACCTGCACGTGTATTCCATCTACTTGAAGCCAACCAGAAAATGATTTCACATGACTTAATTTGCGACTTGACCACACCAATTTCATCACGACTTTGATTTTCAGTTCAACTGGAAGCTGACCATCAAGTGACCCTCAGTCTGTCATCACACACGTAAAGCAGAAGTGAGAAAATGCTAGATGGCAACTCACGCGTATTGCCGACTTTTATCGGCAGCTTATCGTAATTGTCCCCGATAAAAGACACATCACCAAAGACGGCTCCGTCGTATCCAACATGACCGATGTGGCGAAGGTCGTTCTGTGGATTGCTTATCATGCTAGGGTTCAGTTTCTTTGATGACCTCACCGAAAGCCTTGAGGACCCTAAGAAAGACACACAAACATGCTCTAAGAAAAGGGTAATTGATGTTTCCATTATCGATATTTTCTTTAAATATAATCAGACTTAGCAACACCAATGCAATAGCTAACAGGACCATTTTGCTCCACAATTGATATATAATTTGCAAGATCAAATGTTTCAGGCCTCAGAGGTACAGCTACACTGACAGGAAGCAACTTCTGACAGTACTGAGAGACATAAATAAAGGAACAGAGGGCAATCACAGTCAGCTAACAACATAGTCACACACAGTTACAATCAGACCAAGAATGACTTTCTCAGGTAACCGTTTGTAGAAAACTTGCTAAAATGCATAGGCAAGCTCATGTGTGTCATACAATAAGGAAATGCATTGCGTTAAAATTGTTCATCAATGGCTGACGTACCTGATCTCTTGACTTTGCTGGACTTTCGCAAGATGGGTCCAGATGCATTGATCTCGATGTAGGGCGAAAAGTGAATAGGATCAAAGTAGCCAGGTCGTACGGTGGTCTCCAGCGATCCTCTCCACAGTCCCGGCCGTGGAGAGTTCTCTGGCCTGTTAGATAAATCCACAAGTAGAAGCAGCTCCCATCAACAGTACATCAGCTTTTAATTCACCAAACTACACACAGCACTGCTCAGGTTCTTTGCATATAATTTCAAATGATTTTTTAAATGATTATGATGTAGTATGTTATGTCGTGTTGAATTAGCCGCCTGTAAACTGTTTATGTGAGAGGGTAATCCAGGCTGTAGCTGGACATTGGACCCTGTTGGGTTTCCCTTTAACCCCGTACTTGGAATGCTATAGATATAACCGCTGTATTTTGATGTTTTTGTTGTGTGGTGATTCAATCAACAGTTTCAATCAATCAATCACTGTAACTTTGAAAACAGACATTTGGCAGTAAATAAAAGAAAAAGATAGCTGTTTTTTATATCAGGAGAACTACACAAATGTTTACACAGACAAAGCAGTATCAGTGCCTAACAATAATCGAGGATGCTTCAAATTTATCCTAGAGGCATGGTGCATTTTAAGAGGTGCACTGGCTAAAGTGTTTAACCTTTAACCTTAGCATCCAGGCTCTCTCTACTTCAACAGCCTCACACAAAACTGACAATTTCTGAGCAGAATAATCAGTAGAGCAAGGCTGTTATCTGTTTTCTCAGTTAAACTACCCATTACTTGAGGAATCTGATCACCAAGGACCACACCTTGAAGGCATTTAAAAACAACAACTGCATACCTAATTTCAGCATACCTTACCTCACCTATGGTAGAAAGGTAACAGCAAATGGTCCGCTCCAATGTCTAGGTTGTTAAAAAATTACTTAGAGCACAACAGTAGTGACGTCTACTCACGTTTTTGACAGAACAGTAACAATATCATTGGTTTTGAAGACGAGATAAGAGGAACTGCGCTCTTCATTCGACATGTCAGTCGTTGCTATTACACGAGACGGTTTCATCTAATGGAAACGAAGAAAATGATTCAATTTCTTATATCACAGCTGCAGTCAACTCAAGCGCCAAAAGTGCTTTCATTTTCCATATTCCAATTGTTTTCTTCCTATATCTCAAACAAAAAACTGCTCTTCCACTTCTTTGAAAACTGTCCATCACTGGAAAAGGGCCATGCTTGCTTTTCTAATCATAGCCACATAAATTCTACACTATATCATAATAAAAACTGAACATTCTTCCCAGATCTGATCGAATTTGTGGATAAGTCTTTGATGCAGAGATTTACGTTATAAAACATCATAAAGTTTCTGAAGTCCCAAGTTTGCACACTGAAAACTGTCAATATTTGTCAAATTCATCGATAGTTGTTTGAATATTTCAAGAGAGTAGAGACCTGTTGTAAAGTGGAGTAGAGGTCTGAGAACTTGGGTCGGTCATTGGGTTCAATCTGCCAGCATTTCAACATCATCGCATACCAATCATCTGGACAGTGGTCTGGCTGTGAAAGGCGCCGACACGTTGGCTCGTCAATGTCTCGTACTACCTGCAGATCAACATATAACATATGACACCACTGCAACGTTAGGTTCAAACAGGACTAGAAATGAGAGACCTATAATTGTTAGAATATATCCGAGGGCATCTTTAATGGAATAGTAGGGGTGAAAAAGGACTCGACCCGAGTCTGCAGTTACTCCAGTATGGTTATTAGATCCTAACCGATGAAGAAACATGGTAGCACCCACGATGGTAAGGGGAAGAATCAAGTGAAATGCAATATACAGTGAACATTTTAAAATACAATACATGCCACCAATGTAGAGTGGCTTCTGTCAAAAGTAAATCCAGTAAATAACCTGTGGCAAATAAAAGTAAATGATCAAAATAAACCTGACTTAATCAACAGTAAAGATTAACATGATCAGTAACATCAACACTGCACCCACTTTATTTATAAACTGCACTTATTACGTTCTTAAGCTCGAAAAATCTTAATCCGATACGCAAGAAAAACAAAGGTTGTTAGAGTCTTCTCAGCAGCTGAACCCAAAATAGTTGGATTACATGCCCGGTGCGCTACCGAACAGCTGCACAAATAAGCTTGTTAGTAAGTTAAAAAACCTCTACCAACCTGTTCCCCGGTAAGACCTTCCCACGGCTGCGCCCCGTAAGAAAACGTTTCCCACAAAGTAATGCCAAAAGCCCAGACATCAGATGCAGAGGTAAACTTGAGAAAATTGATACACTCCGGTGCACACCTAAAAATCACAACAGACCGCAAAGAATATTTGGATGGCGTCTCCAGAGAGAAGCTCTCAAGAGTCTGTCTGTATGTGACTATTGTCTGTAGCTACTGTCTCTGTCTTGAATTGTCTTTGCTTCAACGCCTGTAAAGCCCTGTATGAACAGTCTGTCTCCAATAATAGTTTCTATATTCTGCTGTTCTCAGTAATTACCGGTACTGTCTGTTACCAATTCACATTACTGTTAGCCTTCTACGCGTTCGTGAGCTGGGAGTATTGCCCTGTGCTTTATCTTTTTCCCAACAATCTCCACGTGTCCTTATAACATAATCAAAGAATGTCAACTTCCTTGTCTTCATTTCAGTTTCTTCTCTCTTGTAGTGAGTACACCTTTGTACATCTCAACACCCTAAAGTTGATACTGCAGCCAAAAGTTCCTTCAAGCCAAGGACCACACCTCTGAGGACTATTGTCGAAACATGATTACCTCATATTACTTTTTGATGTCGCTTCATGAAACTAGGATAGCAAGGTTTACTCACCATGCAATGGGAAGTTTAGTGCTGCCATCTTTGCACTGGTAGTAATCCTTCTCCATTCCGAGAGCACGTGACAGACCGAAATCACTGATTTTTATCTGCAGAAGATGTGCACAACATGCCAAATAATCTCCCAACATATAGTAGTACATACCACAACATCAGAATCATTGACTGATATGCACGTGTAAACACATATGAATTCAGATGAGCACTTACACAAATCTCTCAATAACGTCTCACAGAATTTAAAATCTCTACAGTTACCGGGGTACACGAATCACTCAAGTGAATCACTCAAGTCTCATAAGTCACGACTCCAGAAGTTGAATCATAAAGTAACCAATTTACGTAAATCAATGTGACAATCAGAAATACCTGCCCTTGGCGTCTTCCTTACATTCTTAAACCAGCAATCCAGCATAACACAGTTTTTTGTTCATTTATTCATTTATTTCAAGGACTTCTTGTGTCCGCAGTCAATAAATCTGATTCTGAGGTGTGGATAAATGTTTGCTAAGAGCCAAAACAATGTCATGTAAAGCCAGAGCACCTTAGTATATGGCTATACAAGTGACTTAAATGATAGCAAATCAGTCGTTCACCGTTGAAAATTTATAAGTACCACACGTCTTTCATTAGTGTCAAGTTAAGCTACTGAAAAATTTCAGCACCCTGTGAACTGAATGATTTACACAAGTGTCCATATATCACAACACTTGAAACAGCAACTTTTAAGCATGTCACACAAGTGCAACACACATGGCTGCCAAACCTATCTAAACAAGCAACACTTAAAGACAGTTTGAACATGTCTGCAGCACAGAATACTACACAGTAATGGCAGAAGCATTAATTGACCTTCTTCCTGCATAGAATCTCGTCCTACCTTGTCCTTGGCAAACATCAAAACGTTTCTTGCTGCCAGATCTCGATGGATCAGCCGTCGACCTTCGAGGTAGGACATGCCGTCGGCGATCTGGATGGCAAGGTCGCACAGTACGGAAACGGAAAAACTGCATCGGAGAGCCGATTCCCTAAGACATTCCAGTAGGGACCGGAGAGGAGCCAGCTCTGTAACCTGTTCAACATGCCAACCAGTCAATCTTAAATAAGTAATGTAGTAGATTTTATGCGAGCTCTGTATATTCTAATGCACAAGGCACTATTTCCCCGCAATTGTGATTTTGTTTTAGTCTCTTACGTCATTCTGGACTCGGCTCAAAACAACTTTTCAACTGGTTTCTCCACTGTGGAAAGTCTCTCTCTACCTCAGTACTTGTAATTAGTAACTTCTATCGCACCAGTGTCTAATGCACAAGACATCAACCAGTGGTGCACCAAAACCAAGCCGTAATCAGGTCAATATCCAGAATACTGCAGACTTTCATGTTTCTGGGTAATGAGTAATGCATGCATGCATTACCCAAGTAGGCATGTATGCATGTATTTATCAAGCCACTTAATATAGCACATTTTAAGTACATAACAAAGGCACTGAACATTACAATGTCTGGTTACAAGGCACAACCACTTGCTGAAATATTAGCAGAAGCTGTAACCGATGTAGTCTCTCAGCAAGCCAGCAGTAAAAGTCATTGCGGAAGGAGTAAATTTCGCGAAGGCTGCCGTACCAGCATAAGACTGTCCGCGCTAAGTACAACGCCGAACAGTTGAACGACATGTGGGTGATCGATGGAGTGCATGATCGTTGCCTCCTGCAGGAAGTCAGTCATCTGTGTGTTCAGTTTCTCCTTTGCCAGACACTTAACGGCAACCATCACCTGCAGCAAACCACATACACAAACGCATAAAACATACAAACCACATATAGAAACGCATACAAGACAACCATCACCTGCAGACAAACCGTATACACAAACATATACAAACTAACCAGCACTTCAAGAAAAGAACACGTATACATACAAGATGGGAATACTGTTCCTGCTTCTCAGCCTCCATGTTCATCACTCGCTATGCATGCAATGTAGTGAGTGATGAACTACGGAGGCTGAGAAGCAGGTACAGTATTCCCCATCTTGATATCTAGCTCCACAATGAAGCAGCTTTTCTTTCAGCCGTTGCTATTTAATGATTTCAATTACCTCCAAAGACAAAACCATTTATCTTAAAACCAATTTTGATAATAAACTTAATTTACTTTAGCTTGTGGGACAGTCTATAATGGTTAGCATGCTAGACTGTCACTCAAAAGATCTGGGGTTCAAATTCCTCCTTTACTCCTCTACTTACTTACTTTCACACAGCAAACTGATAGTTCAGCATTTCATTTTGATGTTGCTGACCCAGAGAGATTACACCCACGAGAAGAACATTTGAAGCCACCACCTTATCTGAACTAAAAATACCAAGCTCTATTCTTATCTTGCATCCCTGTTATCCAATGTTGTTGTAGCATGGTTTGAAGTGATAGTCACCAGGAATCTGACTCTTCCTGTTACACAATCATCCTTCTTCTTTAATCCACATTCCCCGATCCCACGCACTGTTCCTCATTTGCCTGACATACGAGATATGACAAACAATACCTCGCTTCTACTTCTTGGTCAGTTCCACTTACAGTGCACTATGTCTCCGGGAAAAGCCAACACAACAGATCCATCTTATGCCGGTGCTAACATTTCGCTGACGATTGCCACTGGACATTACAGTACATAAGCAGTATGTACTGTAACATCCTGTTGCATCACATTTACATGAAATTATTGTTGTTCTTATCATAAATTAGTATTAGTAGTAGTAGTAGTATAAGTAGTTGTAATAATACTACTAGTAGTATTACTATTATTATTATTATTAGTAGTAGTAGTAGTAGTATTATGCTTTATTAAGCACCACTATGTAAACCGCCTGTAAGTAGTTCTCTTGAAGAGGGGCTATATAAATCTATGAATGAATGAATAAATGAATATAATGACCAAGCATCACTAAAAGGCACTGAGCAATTGTGAAGAACTTGCTCAAGGTTCCTACACAGTACCTGTCTCATGGAAGCTCGAACCCATACTCTGCGCTACATGGCGAGCATTCTAATTAACCAGCTCTATGTCACACGGTATAGCGAGGACATTCTTATTAACCTCGTGCCTCACATTCAGAATTTACTTGGGTGCCCCAGATTCACAGTTACTGACCCAGCATGCATAAAAGAGCAACATGAATAAGAAATATGTGAACCTGTTCTCCGGATTCATTCGTCCAAACGCCCTGCTGGACAATGCCGAACTCTCCTGCTCCGAGAGTCTTGTGAAGGGTGATGGCATCCTCGGGGATGATGTGCTTGTTGGAAGATGACTTAGACGAAACGTGCAGCTGCCTCTCCTGGGGCGGAGGACTTCCAGGAGCCGTGTCACCTGGACCTTTGGCTAAAATCTACAACAAAGAAAACGCCAGGGTTAGGCCAAGCTTCGTCCTCAAGAGCAGCAAGTATTTATTTATTTAAAATAAAAATAATAGGACAATTCAGATAATTGCACCTGAAGAAAAGGTACTGTACTGTAAGATATTAGAACATCAATCTCAGCACCTTTCCGAGGTTCATAAAATGTCTTCATAGAAACATACATCCACACATATATATCCATACATACAGGTACTAACACACATGCATAAATACTTGTACTAATATTGTGACATATTTATGCATCATACCACAATGACAAGCCACCAACCAATGGTGTATATGTTACAGGCAATTCGTAACACCAGGGATTTTGTAAATTGCCTGAAATTTTTAGGCAATTTGTAAAATCCCTGATTCACTCAGGCACTTTACAAAATCCCTGAAAAAACCAGAGATTTTGTAAAATCCCTGAAATCAAACGATGAAAATTTGACAGATTGCCTGAAATGAAATTGACGAACATAATCAAAGTTTATCATGCAAACAAGCCCTATTGTCAAAGGTTTATCATTTTTAGCTGGTAGTTTATTTAAAGTTCTGTTCTCAAGTTGTAAAACCAGGGATTTTGTAAAATGCCAGAAAGTTTATTATGCAAACAAGCCCTATTTTCAATGGATTAACATTTTTAGATGGTATTTTATTCTAAGTTCAGTTCTCAAAAGCTACAGCAGTTTTTCTGTTTTCACACGACATACTCGAATGACATCGACTGTTGCACTTGACTTATTAATTATTAATTGACAGATTAAATCTAGAACGGACCTAACCAAAGGAAAACTAGAAATTAAATAGTGCTTGCTGGGTTTTAATTTATAGCAAGGGTACTCGTCTGACCACAGTTAATCTTAGCCAATCGGTAGATTTTTCGGTCAACTTCTAATTGCTGCGACGGCACATCAAAGAATTATAAGGAAATAGACAATTAAAGTTCACTGGGCGCTGCAAGACAAATAGATGCAAATTTTTCAAAGGGAAAGTGAAGTTGTCGAGCGGTATTGTTAATTAATTTGTGAGGTATCAATAACTTCAATTATCCTGCAACTTCAAAGTTTGCTGGGCGCTGCAAGACAAATAGCTGTAAATTTTTCAAAGGGAAAGTGAAGTTGTCGAGCGGTTTTGTTAATCCGGCTCGAGAACTTCACATTCCCTTTGAAAAAATTAATCTGTCAATTAATAATTAACGTCAAGTGTAACAGTTGATGTAATTCTAGTATGTCGTGTGAAAATGTTCAGAAAAACTGCTGCAAATTTCGAGAACTGAACTTAAAATATGTGGTCATACCATGTACAAATGTTAATCCTTTGAAAATAAGGTTTGGGCGCATAATAAACTTCGAATATGTTCGTCATTTTCATTTCAGGCAATCTGTCAAATTTTCGTCATCAGATTTCAGGGATTTTACAAAATCCCTGGTTTTTTCAGGGATTTTGTTAAGTGCCTGAGTGAATCAGGGATTTTACAAATTGCCTAAAAATTTCAGGCATTCTACAAAATCCCTGGTTTTACGAATTGCCTGTAACCTATACAACTGGGCACTTCGGAACAGGCATGGGCAATAACAACACAATACTTTTAGTTGTTTTGCACTGTGCAGGAACAGCAATTTCTAAACAATACAGTACAACAGTAACTGTCACAGTGGATGCTTAATCCTAGAGGCATCTACACCATAGAAACCTTGGAGCAAATGCTCCATCCAAGAAATAGGGGGGGAAAGATCTGCCAGTGTGTGTGCCACCATTTTAGGGGGGGGAAGGAACGGGAAGGGGGGAAAAAGAGGGGGAAAAGGGACGTTGCTCCAATGACTTAGGGGGGGGGGTAAACGCCCCTGCTTAATCCCACACACCCGGCATTAGAACGTGAGCTCAGCCAGCATGCTATCATTTCAGATGATGCTGTTTGCGCTGACAACAGCAGATAAGCTGCACATTCAAAAATAGTTGCGTAAAGCTGCTTTACTTCCTGGAATACCAGAGCATGTCCCTGTGTAAACAAATTGCAAATCATTGCCCAATTCTATTCAGTCTTGCAGTTCTTTGAAGTCACTGAAGTCTACAGCTGATCTCTTTTAACTTGCTTACCCACCATACTCACCCACCATACTCACCCACCATACTTACCTACCATACTTACCTACCATACTTACCCACCATACTTACCTACCATACTTACCTACCATACTTACCTACCATACTTACTATGATATCGGTGATCAATCAATCACTAGATTAGAATAGATATTAGCAAGTAAGGATCGGCCCCTTTATATGGCCATGATTAGACAAATGTTAGTACATTAAACAACCTCAAAATTTCACAAAATATTTGACATTGTGGAACACCAAGAGGCTGGATTTAATCAAACACTGGAAAACAAACAATGAAACATACAGGTGAAGTCAAAGAGATAACGCAGGAAAGCCAGCCAAAAAAGCCTGCAACTGACTTTCTGACTGGATAATATTATCAGTATACGTCTCACGTTTTCTCTCCACGCATCATATCAGTGAGGCTCTCTCTCTCTCTCTCTCTCTCTCTCTCTCTCTCTCTCTCTCTCTCTCTCTCTCTCTCTCTCTCTCTCTCTCTCTCTCTCCTCCCTCCCTCCCTCCCTCCCTCTCTGTCTGTCTGTCTGTCTCTCTCTCTCTCTTTCCAGCAAATCACTCATGGAATTTCCTACTAAATGGTCCATTTCCTATTCCCAGCAACAACCAGTGACTGAAAACAAGTCTCTCTTCGAAATCAAGACTCCGAGGGCAGGGAGAGGGAAGTCCCGTTAAGTTTCAGAGCAAACGGCTGGCACACATCTGCTTCCAACCTCTTCTGCTTCACCTTTAAATAAATACATAACCCATCTGGGGTCTGCACGACCTGATTTCTTTAGCCTTTGGTCTGATAAAAGTTCTTTGTCTGACCTGATTAACCAGAAGTCAACTCGTTTGAGGCAAACTTCCATCCAATTAACGGTGGTCATACACCAACGCGACCCCTGGATTGGGTCGGGTCAGTGAACGTTGCCCATCTTTGCCTGTCGGCCCCTTGGCCAGCCCCTTGGGAAAATTTCTCCATTCTGAACATTTCAGCCTGATTGGGGCAGATTGGGTTCGATTGGATACCCAGTCAACTGTATTGTGGGAGTTTGCTGGAAATATTGCCACCCCTTGTCTGAGCCAATGAAGTCTTGTAAACTATATATGCTACATAAATATATTAGCTATATATATTATTAGTATTATAGTATATGAATATTATTATGTATAATATTATAATAATTGTTATTATAATCCCTCTACGCTCTCCAAATTTTGAGAGCTCATGGTCTACATCCCGAGGCGATGCACATGGTGGCCGAGGCTACAATGGTTGCTAGACTTCTCTATGCGGCTCAGAGACTGCTTGGTGGGGTTTCACCTAGGAGTCCACGGAAAGACATTTTCCACCGAGTACCGAATCCGAGTATTTGGATGTACTATTTGCCAGATCCGGAAACGAACCGGAAACGAACCAGGTACCATTTGTTCCATATTCGAAGCTTCGCATTTTCATGTAATAAGAAATTATCGACATAAATTTGTGTACTTGTAATAAGTGACTAATAAAATTTGAATTGTAGTCATTTCTGTGCAGTTGTGAAGTTTTCTGTGTAACTGTTTTAAGGCTGAACATTTAAAATTTTATATACGTAAGTTTATTGAATAAGTTTTTAAAGAAAAAATTATTTTGAAATAAAAAATTTTTGCAACTATTTGTGTCTGCAGTATTTGCAGAGGCGAATACTTCCGGAAACGGGATTTCCGGCCGAGGCAAATGTCTGAGGCGATTTCCGGTGGACCCCTAGTTTCACCACTGCAGAAGATCGACAGAAACTGGAGAGACTCTTAGCAAGAAGCCGGCGCCTGGGGTTTTTACAACATGGCACACCAACAGTGGATGAACTGGTTGAGCTGGCGGAAAGCCGACTGCTCAATGCAGTTGTGTGGAGTGAAGCGCATGTCTTAAGAACCCTCTTTCCGCCAACAAAGTGTCGCCGTCGGGGCCTACGACCACGGGCCCACCCATTCGAACTTCCGGACAAAGATGATAAAAACTATATCTCGCGCATTCTCTATAAAAAAAACCTGAGTACACTCCGCAATAACTGCTCTCGAAATTCTTTGCTTGCGTTCCCACTGCTCAAATATGCGTTCCAATGAAACTCTTCTTTGGCGTTCCCACTGCTCACCCAAACCACTTTAACCACTGGTTATATCTATGTTATAATTTATATTATTACTATATATTACCTACAATATATGTAGTGTACAGTAGAAGCTTCCAGTGTTTAACCATTCCCCCACATCTTATGACTGCCAAGGCCTTTCACACTGCCCTCTCCTTTTTCCAGGCTTGGGACTGACTATATAATTATATGTGTATGTACATGTACTATAAATGTACAGTACATTCCCATATGAGCTCTGTCATAATCATTCAAACACGTGAACTCAGTCATAATCGAATGCTTCTATTAGCAAGGTCGTCAGGTCACTTGACTAGTAGGGTCCTCAGACACGCGCACTTTTATTGGGGGTATAGTGCACCAAACTGATCCATCCCTATCCGACTGAAAACATTGATCGTTCCCACCTAGGTTTCACCCGATAGTACATACGACCCATAGGATTGGAAAAATTCTGTTGTTAAGCTAAACGATTAACCAATTATAAGGCCCGCCGGACAAGTGGTATTGTGATGCCTTCCAAACTGGAATTAACTACAGGATAAGAGACTAAGAGTTACACAAAGGACTGATCGGAGTTAATGGTCGACCCTTTATAATGGTCGACCCGTTAATGGTCGAACCATCATGAGTCACCGAATACTGCTTTCAAGACCCCGCTGGCTGCGTTACACATTGGAAGCTGATTTAAATTTTCCACCAGAGTCAGATGAGTCATCAGAGGCCTCCGCATCATCAACAAAACCAGATGAAGAGCACGTGACCAGATGAACAACACGTGAATGATGAAGCAGAATTTGGAACGGTAGAAGGTGGAGAAAACACTGTGGCCCTATTGCACAGGCGGCCTAACTCAGAAGGATTATGTTCCTGATAACTGGTTTACGCTTCATGCAATACAGCCTGTCTTTTAATTAAGAAGAAGAGCAGGCCCTTCAGCTGGACATGGGAATGAAGTAATAGCGAAGTTCATTTTCTTAGCCTCAGTATAATGAGGGCGTGTGACCCGTTCTCTCCCTCGCCTTCTTTTCTTCCCACCTTTTCTTCCCACCGACAGTGCATGGTTAGTGTACTCATTACAGCTGAGTTGGCTAGGGAGCACAGGTTGAGCAGATACCTCAAAACAAATCTCTGCGCTGGCAGACGTTTGAACTCCGACCTCTTGGCGGCTAGTAACATGACGACACAAGTGATAAAATTCTAGGAAGTACCTGAAGATTTATATGTGTGCTTTCTAAGAACCTCAGAAAGGCGTGGTTATCCAACAGTTCTAAGAAGGTGGGACTTAATATACAAAGAAGACATGTTCAAGACAGATCAAAGAGCCTGTCATCATCATTTCATCAGCTATAAACTTCAAAGCTGCATTCTGGGGTTGAAAGATCTAATGCTGATACAAAAAACTGCAGCGTAAGCAACCCAAAGACTTCATCCAACCAGGGTTATACAGTGGTTAATTGGTAAACTGCTTGCCTAGCAACATGAAAAGGTATGGGGTTTGAGATTTCCCTAAATGATCAATGTTCAAAAAATTTCTTGAGTCAGAAGAAGAGTGGTTTTTAAGCTAGCCTGAGAGCCAGTCATGGGTATGAAGCATAAGTGACTTCATTTTTCCTAGCCTCGGCATATGAGGGCAGATGGTCAGCCCTCTCCCTTGCCATCTGATCTTCTCGCTGTAATGGTATGGTCAGTGTACTCATTATAGCTGAGTTCGCTAGGGGACGCAGGTGGAGCAGAAATCTCAAAACAGATTTCTGACCTGGTGGGCTTTGAACCCCCAACCTCTTGGTTGACAGTCCAGCACACTGACCACTAAGCTATCATGCACCCTTGTGCAAGGACTACGGACCTTCATGAACAGTTGCTTAGAACCATCAACCGTTGCCCGGTCGTTACTGTACAATTCAATGTAACAAAATTAAAATCTGATAATGCTGCCCTTATAAGAGAGCTATAGGTGCACTTGAAGCCATGCAAGAGAAAAGACTATGAACCATAAACAGACTGCAGCCAGGTTAGGTTTTCAGTTTAGATCAAAAGATGCACTCAGTAGGACAGGGCCACCAAGCAGAGAATATAAAGTAGATGGTAGCATTACACAAATGCAGACTAGTCTAGGGTACGTCTAATGACAATAATGATATGCAGTTGCCAGTACACAACGTTTACACCTCAACTGAGCAGTGAAGGTCCCAACATTGGTCTGCCGACTTTCTGAATCGGACTATACCATGGACAATGGACATGGACCACTCTCTGCAGACAAACCTTTTATGTTCTTCGCCCTAGACTCTGAACTCTCTCCTCCCGCAAAACTTCACTAAGCAAGGTCCATTCTGGCCTTAGGACCTCAACTAAAAGTTCATCTTTTCCTGGACTCATTTCCGCCATCGGCTGCTTCCGTGTCTGCTCCAACTCCATTCTCAGTTTCGATTGTACTCAGGCTGAAATTTGGCCTGCACAACAATTTCGTTAAGCAGCGACCACTGACTGCCTTAAGCATCATACCTTGGTGCTATATAAGTTCTTCGACCAGACCATTGGCATCGAGCACCTGACCATCAAAGGCATAAAAGACGATCGAACGTTAAGTCGTTGCACAAGATGCGATAACACCATCGCCACCAACCTTTTTAAGTTTGCTAAGCGCTCCCTTCGGATGTTCCTTGCTGAAGAACCTCCGGAGGCGACGTATTTCCGGTTTAGTCATTCCGACTCCCATCAGGTCATCGTCCTCCACGTATTTTATCTGTGGAACGGTATTCACCTTCAGGTCTTTCACAAAGCTATTGTAGTAGTGCTGTAGTTCTGCTCCAACTAGAAATTCGTGCAGATCCTTTATTTGCGCCATTGGAGCCTGCATTTGAAACAGGAAAAAACCAAATACTTAACGTACACTAAGGCAAATGAATTTCCAATAAGAAAAAGAACACCAACAAAGTTCACTGAATTTTCAATAATGTAAAATGTACAACAATAAGGTAAGGCAACTGAAAAATTCCCACATCGAAAACAAGTACATACGACAAATGAATTTTCAATATGAATAACTGTATAAAACTGTAAGACAAGTAAATTTCCAACACAGAAAACAAGTACACAAGGTACCGGTACTTTTCATTTCAATACAAATAAGAAGAATGCAGATAAAGGTACGGCAAGTTAATTTCCAACAGAGAAAATAGGTACACGAGACAAGGTAAATCAATTTTCAACATGAAGAACACAAGGCATATAAATTATCAAGAAAATAAACTAAGTAAGTAAAGTAAGTAAGTATACTCTTTATTAAACCAGTTGCCAAACCACACTCTGGTGAACATCCATCGAAAACACAATTAACGTACGTGTCAAGTAAATGTCAATAAGAATACAGCATGTATCGGAACATAATAATATACGACTAAACCAGGAAGTTATCCTAGGGACCTGTGTCTCAAGAACTGCCTTACAGCAAGGCTGTGCTAAAAATAGGTCATTTCCTGAAGCGGAAGTAAATTTTCGATCCACAAACAAAATAATTGTGTATAAATACCAGATATTATCTAACAAATGTTGTGGAACTTCATAAGCTGGGATGGATGGAGATATGGAGGTAGTTTTCATTGCAGACTTTTTTAGAAGCATTTATTATTGCTTCAACATTTTGTGACAGTGTGGTTATGAAATCAACACATGCACACGCACGCATGTGCACACACACACACACATACATATATATATATATATATATATATATATATATATATATATATATATATATATATATATATATATATATATATATATATATATATATATAAAACAATAAATAAATAAATATGACTTTGAAAGCAATTCCTTATTATACAATAAACAAATAAATATGACTTTGAAAGCAATTCCTTATTATACAACAAACACCATGATCGCAGATTGTTTAATCAACAGATAGGAAAGAAGCAATTAGAAGAAAGCTCTATTAAACAGGCTAAACTAATATCAGATGAGATCCGTTAGCATTCATTCATTCATTCAGTACATTTACAGAGTGCCACATAGATACCCACTCCGAAGTACTTCCAGGCCAGCCTTGGCAACAAGCAACAGTTGTGTATTGCTGACAAGGCACCACAGAAGTTCATTCTAAGTGGACGACCCATATACTGTTGAAGTGTGCAGTGCAAAGGGTTCCGATCCTGCATGTCTGTTTAAACTTTCAGTTTAACAGTGCATGAATGCTGAATAAAGCAAACCCAACGAGTGAGGCACAGGTAGCCGAATGGTTAAAGCATTTGCTTGTAATGCAGAGAGTATGAGTTTGAACCTAAACTCAGGCAGTCTCTGTGTATCAGAAATCCTTCATGCAAAATTGCTCTGCGCCATCAAAGTTCTATCATATGGTCATGTGTGCACTTCTAAACTTAGAAAGGAGGGCAGTAGCACATACAATTGCTGACACTCCAAGGAAAACAAAAATTCATTCAAAGAAAAGTCTAAAACACCACCAGAACACCAAATCACCAGCCAAGAACCTGCACGAAAAATTC
Organism: Allolobophora icterica; assembly: GCA_963556255.1. Classification (NCBI taxonomy): domain Eukaryota; kingdom Metazoa; phylum Annelida; class Clitellata; order Crassiclitellata; family Lumbricidae; genus Allolobophora; species Allolobophora icterica. The sequence goes on from OY744616.1 coordinate 11,973,749, forward strand.
CATGACCCAAAAAACTGCATGAAAATACCACCAGCCATGAAACTGTATGAAATTACCACCAGACATGAAACTGCATGAAAATACCACCAGACATGAAACTGCATGAAATACCAGCAGCCAAGAAACTGCATGCAAATACCACCAGCCACAAAGATCAGGTCAAATCTCTTTTTATAACTTTGACTCGGTGTAACCCAGAAGGAAACAGGAAATATAATCAGAGTGGTAAATGCTTCTCAAATTTAGTAGACCAGACCAATAAATGGTCCTTAATGCAGGTCAAACCCTCCCACACTTAACCCAGTGCTCTTTGCAGGAAAACACAATTCATCCAGTCAAAGTAATTATTTCTGCCAGAAATCCATCTTATACAAGCTCTCTCAGCATCAATCTGCTACAAATCCTAGTAAAAATAACAACTTACAGCAACACACAAACACACACACAAACACAAACACACACACACACACACACACACACACAGAGCCCTCAAACCGCACGAAGGCCTGATAAACCGGAATATAAAACTGGAGGTCAAAAAAGCAGCAAAACATTAATTCAGGGGTTGTGTGTGGTACTGGTACCAGCAGTACTTAAAAGGTACTATATTAAGTGTCTAGATAAGCAGTTAACTAATTCAATGCATAGAAATTCCACGGGCTTTTAACTCAGCTAGGATAGCAATGGCCAGTTCTTGACCAACTGACCACAAAGATTATTAAAGACTGCAGTTATTAAAGTAGGTTGGTAGCTACTGTTTAAGGATCCTGTTTCATATCGGAGATAATTAGCGTGGCCTTCCTCCTTCATCAGGGCTTGACACTGGCACCACCCAAAACAAGTAGCAGCTGAGGTTGTCATTAAAGACTTCACTGGGTTAAGATTATATGAAGCTTCATTGAGGCCAGGTCATTCAAAGAAATCTTCTGTGAATCCACATCTTGTCAAAGGATAATAAATCCAAACTATACCTAAACAGAAACTGAACTGACCACAGTCTGTGAAGTTCATAACCAGTATACTATCACTAATTAGTAGGAACCACTAATCAACCACATCCTTTACATAATTAGTAATAATTAGGCAAAAGCCCTGTGGCAAAGAACAGGATTACAAGTGCCTCACATATTCAGCAACATTACACCAGTTATATATTAAGTTGATTTCACACAGCAGAAAAGCCACAGGTAAGGTACAATGCATGGTAAGATACAAGCTAAAAAAGTGAAATACTCTTAATCATTTCCTATGATAACAAAATCCCTAAATATACCAGTAGTCCATTACACCATTATCACCGCATACAAAAGGCTACATGTGACAAGTAAAATAAGTGGACTTGTCAGACTGTTCAAATCCTAAAGAAGGACGCCGACTTGCACTATCCAACTATGAATTTTTTATTTGTGAATCCAGTTTCCATGACTTGAGAAAAACAGAGTTTCCAGAGTTGAAAGCCAACATGATCCAGCAAGACTGTGACGTTAGTCACTTTAAGTGTTTCAAGACAGGTGCAGAAGTTGGTAAGCTACTGGTAGCAATGCTGTTTCATACTAAAGATGACTAGCATCGCCCTCATCCGTTATTCAGGTTTCGGACTGGCACCACCTGAGTACGGCGGCTGCGGAGATGGTGCAGAAAGTTAGCACTTCATGGCTTTCGTATGGGCGAGGAATTCCCTCCGTTCCAGCCGTTCATCTGAGGCACGCATCCAGATAATAACAAAGGAAGTTGAGCAAATGATTAGCCTAACACATTCTAACACGATGCACTTTGTGTCGGCCTATATATCTCGAGTGCCTTAACAAGAGGAATATCGAAAGGCTGAATCATAGACGAAGGAGGAGGTCAATGAGTGAGTGAATCAATACACATTGCAAGCTGTGTTCTTAAGCCAACGTAGGCCTTCAGGATGATTTGTCATTATCACGAACAGCTGATAGCACCGCTAGCCTACAAAATACTCATCAATACCTAATGCATATAGCACCTGTAAGCAAAACCTCTCAATCAAAGGTACTGTGTGTCACATGGTAGGTGGGACACGGTAGCCGACTGGTTATAGCGATTGTCTGTAAAGCGGAGAGTATGAGTTCAAGTCTCCTCTTCTGAGACGGTTACTGTGAAGGAACCTTGTGCATGTCCTTCACTCACAATTGCACAGCACCATCGACTGAAGCTTGGTCATTACAAAGTGGCACATAATAAATGTATAATAATAATAAACATTGTATCTTGCACTGCTTCTAGTTGAACAGTATCTTCTTATACGAAGATGAACAAGTAATGCAATGTAATGTAAACAGAAGCACAAATTTGTGCTACACAATGCACAGGAACTGTAACTTAACAATAACTCAGTACATAAGAGCCTTGTGATCATGCTCATCGTTCTACCAATCTGCCCTGTCGACTTAAAGAAGAAGAAGAAGAGCAGTCCCTTAAGCCAGCCATGGGTATGAAGTGTTAGCGACTTCAGTTTCTTAGCCTCGGCATATAAGGGCGGGTGGCCCATCCTCTCCCTCGCCGTCTCATCTTCCGACAGACAGTGTACAGTCAGTGTACAGTCAATGTACTCAATATAGCAGAGCTGGCTAAAGGGCACATGCGAACCAAATCTCGAACCAAATCTCGAACCAAATTTCTGCCCTTGCACAGGCTGGCAGGGATTTGAACCCCCGACCTCTCAACTGACAGTCCAGCACGCTAACCACTACACTATCGAGCACTTCCTATATGGACTTGAACAGTTATGAATTCACAATGAAACGTACGTGCTGTCTAAGTCATCACGGACTCTGCACCGATACATATACACAGGAGCTTTGGTCGGTCAGAGCTTTGGTCGGTCGGTCAGAGCTTTGGTCGGTCAGAACTTCTGGTGCCCTGGAGTACCAACTCCTTATGAAACCAAAACAGACCATACCACAGAAGACCATGACCAACCGAAGCACAGTGCAACCTCAAAGGACTCAACAGCAAATTAAACCATCAAACTGAATATCAAATTAACTCCCTAAATACTCATTCAATATTCCAACCTTTAATACGCCATAACCGAACTGCTGATTGCATTAATGATCATCGCTATGCAGTATTTAACAGTCTCAAACAAAATAGCAGGAACAGGAATTGATAACAGCAATTTATAAGTATCTTGAAAGTAATTTTTACCTCAATAGGTCAGTACGTTCCACGCATCAGGAAGATATTTAGATACTTGAAGAAATTAATCCAGTATTATCCTTGGAACTCACAGAATACACTAGTTTCTGACTCCGCATACCAAACCGCATACAACATAGGTGTATATATTGTATACAAGTTATAGAGCCCAAAGTGTGCACAACGTGCATGTATGTTTGTGGCATGTCTTTACGGCTACAAACTTTCACTGAGAACGGAGGAGTCCATCTGGTGTTTACACCGTTCTGGCATCCTTTGAACTAACCGCTAACTCTGTTTGCACCTACTTAGGGACATTCTTTATTCATCTGCCAATCCTCTCTGGAATATTTATTCAGCAATGGCACAATAAAGTCCGGGGTCAGTCCTCCTCGGACTGTTATACCAGAAGAGACCTGCCTCACTAACGCATCAACATAGTGTTTGTTCACCCTGTAGCCTGCCCAAACCAAGCCAACAACAGTTCTCTAACTAGCACAGCATGCATGGTCTGAACATTGTTTAGCCCACCTCAGGACTGGCGGGCTTCCTTTGAGGTGTGGATTAACCAGGCAGGCAGCCTGAGGAAGGCACAGAAACAGGCGCCTGTAGAATGTCAGGTGTGTCGATGCATACAGTCCACGATAATTTCTAACAATTTATGATAATTAATACACGGAATTGTCAAATGACACATCAAATGACAAATTAAAAACTTTAGACAAGAGCAATCATAATGCTGCCTGCTGTAGTGGAAACACAAGCACATACATACAGGCATACAATCAATATGACACAAACAGGTACACAAATACCTACGGATAAACAACAGGCATCTCAACCCCACAGATTAGCACACAACAAGGTCACAAACACACAGTGCTTCACCAAAGCCTCATGAATATTAAGCAAACTGCTCCACCAAAACCTCATGAATATTGATTGCACAACTCCACCCAAGCCTCATCAATATTAAGTGCACTGTTCCACCGGTGATATTAATTAAAAGTTATGCTGGCTTCAAAGCAACCTTTCACATAATATACCTACTGTCAGTTTGTCAAGGACAACCCTTGAAAAATGTCACAGACCACTCCCAACTACACATCTCTACACAAACAACTCTTAAAGAAACACAGTGTTGCAAGGAAAGTAATAATTATTTCTAAGCCAGAATGCAACATTAGAATAACAAATTTCTTACAAACAACTGGATCCATTAATTTTGTCAACAAAACTCAGAAAAGAAATCTGGATCTTAATGTGTATCTAAAGTAAACAAAGTCCAAATATATAAAACAGGATACTTCATTAGCATGGTTTCACTATTAAAGCATTAAAATTAGACTCAATCCTTTTCAAATACACATGCAGACCTATACCATCTCAGAAAAACCGCTGTCAAAATATAAGACATAAATACATAATCCGAAGTAATTCTAGACCGGCCTTAAAATCCCTAAACCCTATTAAAGCAGTCCTTTCCTGGAACATTATAATTAGGCCCAAAAAGGTGTCACACCTGCCACCTTAAGGATAACAATGTCTATTATTACAAAGTGCAGTCAACCAGAACAGAAAACAGTCTATCAAACAACAGGAAGGCTAACAGACAACAGACTTTCTAGGTCTAGGATAACAATAACATATGGGTACCTGGACAAAGAAGCACCAAGGGCCTGCAAACACTCTCCCAGGGCTGCTCATCTTCAGAGAAAATGGGACAATTAGTAGGTCACCGCTATTCGAGACCATACATTTTTTACAAGTAGTCTCTTATAACAGCAGACACTATTCTGGCAAGAAAGTCCTTAGACAAGCTATGTAAGGGGTCAATGTGGCCACAAGAAAGACAGTGTTGCTCCATTAAAGGCCACTTTAGCTTCAGGTCACAGCTGGTAGAATCTATTACCTGAAATAGTGTTTATGAGGTTCTAGCCACATTAGTTCAGATATGACACGGCAGTTCTGTTCAAGAGAGTAAATAGGTAGCACTGTCCTCTATTAAGTGCCTTAACGTTGCCAATAAAACGTTACCCGCGGACGACTTGGGCATTGCTAAACACACTCTCTGAGAAAAGGCCTGCATTATTATTATTATCCTAGACAAAGTGTCAATGAAATCTCAGCCTCCCAAGTGATAAGGGTGCTATAAACTGTGTCAGTGTGGTTTCCCTCTCAAACAATAAAACAGTACACCTTTTGTATCCTCTTTGACCAATATCTACTCACTCAGAAATCTAGGTAACTGTTAACTAGGCCACGGCACATCCGTGCCCTAGTGCCAAGAGGGGGGAACGCTAACGATCTTTGTTATCACAGTTAAACTGAAACTAATAGATATTATTAATACCTCCACTTGAACAGGCGCTAGGTAATTTAGTATCAAGGTGGGAATGGGTGGCTGAAAGGCTAACTCCAGATTTTCACCTTGGTGTCCTGCATTCAAATCATGGGCTAAGTAAGTTTACAGAATGAACAAATTCTGAATGAATTACCTGAATACGGATCACACCTGGTAACAGAAGCACAAGGAAATATCACCTACCAGTTCATCACCGTCGTCCTTGCCACTGCCATTAGATCCATCACCACTATGTTCATCCACGCTACCACGAACTTCATCATCAGCAGCAACGCAATCATCCGCATCCCTACATTTTGCAGCACCAGGCTCAGTCCCATCCATGTTTGAACTGGAATTATCTCTGTCCTTAGTTACACCAGACTCAGTCTCGTCTGTAGCACTACCAGTTTCAAATGCACCTGCGGTGGTAGCGCCGGTTTCGTTCAAATCTCTTGTGGCCTCTAATTCATTCCGGTTTTTGGCGCCATAGGCCTCTTCTTTTCTGGCCAAAGCGCCACCAGATTCTGCCAATGGCAGTGAACTGACAATGGATGCGCTGCGCAGAAACTTCAGAAACGCAGGCATAAATGACGATGCCATGATATATCACGAGACAACTATTAGTACTGCTGGATCTGTTCCTATTATAATCCTCACATGAGAATCTCTCAGGGCTGCTGAAGCTGCTTTGATGAACTGTAAGTTGTACGGTCTTACTCACCCCATGTATATTTACCCCCAAGTCCTCCTTATATATACATACACCCTAAGCCTTTATCAATGTCTCAGTGTGTGCCTGCCTGCCACTGTGCCCCCGTGAAGGAGTGTGTGCCCATACACTGAAGTGTAGGGATATTTATATTTGATGAAGCATCTAGTGGACATGCATATATGCATTAATATCAGCTGGAAGTTGCCAAAGTAGATTAGTAATCCAGCAATCACCCTATTATACTATAGTCTGGCCTTTTAAATGACACAGAACAGACGAGGGACACCGGCTGCCTAAGAGCCATTAAATAGAAATTAGCAGCTGGTAGGAAAATTGGTCTTTCCTGTGGGTTTCATTGACAAAGCTTCATCACACGGTGTTCAGACATAAAGCATTCGATGAGGATCATCCCTTTTCAGTGAGACATCTAACGACCATTATGCAGCCGATGAGTCACCAGGCCACTTCAAAAGCCCCTATCTGTCTGTCTCCTGCATTTCAAAGGGAAAAGCAGAAACTGGGTCAGTTTTGAGAGGTGCTGCAGAGCACATTACCCACCACCCACCTCTGCGCCGAGGCATGAGCTCCTATGTAGTAGGGTTATTATAAAGAGATCATTGGCTGAAGCACTGAAAGCTAAATATGTTAATTGTTAGAACACACGGGTTGCATTTTGGTGCTTCAAGGGAAGACAGGTGTCAAGCCATGTAACTCATTACAATTCAAGCTTCTCAGAAATTTGTCCCTGAAAGGTGCTATATAATGTGTAGTTACAACCATAAAAGGCTGTTGTCCAATGTTGTCAATGTCTTGTTGTCTAATGCCAGCTAACGATGTTTCAACCCCACCAAGACCTTCCTTCAGAGGACCATCATAAGTGTAACGGGCTCAGATGCTTCAACCCTGCCCAAGAACATCCTCCTGAGGACCAACATACTGTGTGTACTGGGTTTAAGGATCTTTTTAGTTCATTGACTAAAGTGCTTTTTAGTCCATTGACTAAGGTGCATTTTAGTCCAATGACTACTGCTGAAAGAAGTACAACAGAACCTAAATCTACCTTATGCATTAGACCTTGCAAAATTACCTTTATCTCAGCCATTAGATCTTACAGCTTATCTTACCTATCTTACTTTGCAGGGGGCCATCATCTTAGTCATGAGTGCTCCCGAAATTCCAATAAACAACAACAACAGCCTCATGCATACAATCAGTCTTACCTTCTCTCGTTCATCACCCGATGAAACGTTGAATCTAAACGTGCTTAGAAGTTTTCAGCTGCCAGTGCAACAACTGGTGGAACACCTACTCTAAGTAACCTCTAACACCGCTCCAAAAATTTATATTTTTTCAGCCATGCACAGCCATGAGAATATATTGAACAACGTAAAATCGTTTAAGTCAATTTAAGAACATTACACAACCCATTAGGTTAGTTTCACTCTGAAGTTTAACTGCAGCGCAAGAGACACGAAAATCACCAAACTTCCAAAACATTTAAGAGCTTGCACTAAACAACCCGCAATACGTCCAAGCGCCCATTTCCCCTCGGCAACCCTAGAGCAACCCAAACAGCACTCAGACATCTGTCAAGGAGAAGGGCAACTAACATATTGTCTGTAATCAAAAACAACAGCCTTTTAAGTGTAAATGCAGCATAGGTTTTCGTTAACTTTGAACACAGCATAGGAGATTTGCCTGCAACAGGCAAGTCTTACTGCAAAAACCTTGCATACACCCCTGCAACACACACACACACACACACACAGTCACACACACACACAGTCACACACACACACAGTCACACACACACACACACCTACACACACACACACACACACATACACACACACACACACACACACACACGGACAAAAAACTAACTGAAAAGAAACTGTATGAAACAACACTTCACTTGGTTATAAAAAACGATACAGTGACATACAAATCAAGACAAATACAAAGTGTCTGACAGACACAAACACAAGACCCACACACAGAAACAGACAGACAGATAGACACGGGGGCGCAGGATGCCACTCACTTGACGCAGACCTTTGTACCCCCTACAGGTCAGGCAAATCAATACGCCTCAAGGCCCTGTATGCAAGTGGATTACTGACTGATGTAACAGTTACTCACGCCCATCTACGGCTGAGTGCGCATGAGTGTATGTTTATTTAAACAGGTCTATAAAGGGACCATTGTCTTCGCTGTTTCCAAACTCCGACAAAGCGCAGTAACACTGTGAACAACAGTCTTGAGGCGAAATATCTGTTGGGCTTGTCCTCGAGTCTTGGACCAAAGCACCCAGTAATCACTTTTTCTAATGTCTGAGAAAGTATATCACTGGGAGAAAGAATCTTTCAGGGAAATAATTCTTCAGTTTGTTCAAGAGAGTCTCTTGACTCCTGATGTGCCCTGCACACAAACAGTGTTGGGCTCTCAGCCTCTCAGGCTTTCTCGGTAAATGGTTTGAGGCTTTGGAATTCATTGCCCAAGTCAGTTCATTCCATCAATTCTTTGAGTCATTCAGGTCCCAACTTAAGACTCATCTCTTTAAATTTACACACCCACTGTAGCCTGACTTCTGGCATCTCTGATATATCGGATTTCGACCTGGCTTAACCAATTGATTTGGGGTGCTCAATAGTGTAGTGGTTAGCGTGCTGGGCTGTTAACCGAGAGGTCGTGGGTTGACTGGGTTCAAATTCCCACCAGGATAGAAACTTGGTTGAGATTTCTGCTCCACCTGCACCCCTAGCCAACTCAGCTATAATGCGTACACTCACCATACACTGTCGATGGGAAGATGAGACGGTCAGGGAGAGGACTGGCCACCTGCACTCGTATGCCAGAGCTAAAAAATTAAGTCGCTAACACTTCATACCCATGGCTGCCTCAGGACTGCTCTTCTTCTTCTTCTTCTTAACCAATGGATTACAAGTCTTGATGGAGAATTCACTCTAAGCAACCCTCGACTGAAGTCTTGGATATTATGATAAAGGCGCTACATAAATCATCAGATTAGATTAGGTTTAGATCAGATAAGAGTCTTAGACCAAAGCAGACAACGTTTGATTTCTCTAACGTCTGACAGCGGAGTAAGAAAACGAAAAACAATCCTGAAGCAAAATAGTTGTTCAAAAGGGAGACTGCTCACTTTTTATAACCTCTGACAAAGGAAAACACAACACATGGAAATAACAACAGATAACAATAAATAACAAAACAATGGAAAAACAAAATGTGAGACAATCCGAAGTAAATCAGTCTTGAAGCTAAAAATAACATGGTCTCAGACCCCAAAACAGTCTAGTGTTTCGAACAACTGTATGTTCTGGCCTGGCACCACGCACTATCTCATATACCTCAAACCACCTCATGGATTGCTCTATATATACTGTGTACTCCTAGAGTAATGCTCTACATCATGGCTGTTTGTACACAGTGCAAGCTTCGAAGGTGACCAGGACTACACCAGGGTCTTACAAGCAATGATTTCCGAACCTCCAATAGGTTTGAATAGGCCTGTTGGAAAGCCATCGCCACACATGGACTAGAGAGCAATGGCGTCAACAGCGGCGGTAATACCGTGTTGATGATAGCAAAGCCTGCGGTATTACTATGCGGATGAAAATACAAGCATGGTATTTACTGCAGTAACGGTTGTAACTTTGTCCACAGTAGTAATTAACTATCTGTTAAGCTAACTGGATCTGAATTTACCCTAGCATTCCCAGGGAAGAGACAAAATGGGGATGGTTGGGGACGGGAACAGACACACAGGGAATGGGATGGGGATGGATACAAATTTCATCCCTCTGTCACTCTACAACATGGACAAGAATGGTGGGAGATGACCTGATCCCACTGAATGGTTGCACACGGCCTGGAGACCAGCCCAGAATAGAGATGGCCTGGCTCAACGGCAACGCTCCGCTCCGGATAGGAGCAGGCCGCAGATGATAATAACGGCTCCCATTCCACTTAGCTCAAAAAACACACATGCACATAGAGCAACACACATGTATACCTCTAGTGTAGGTATCCGAGCATTTATATAGCACTTTGCAGGACCTAAATTTGCCAAAATACACAGACAGGCGCATATGCATGCACATAAAATACAAATGCAACCAGACATACAATGCTACAGTTATTTGTGCTCATCCAATGGTATATATAAGATTGGTCATCGCAGGGGTCCTCTAAAGCACTTTCCCTGAAGTCCAACGACTGTATATTGCACATCTCTGGACCCCTAGACGTAATTATAAGTAGCAGGAAAACCTATAAATGCTCTAGTATTCGCCCAGCGTGCGCGTGTGTTTGAGCAAAATATGATTTATCTGCAAACTCAAACTGGGACATTCTGATAAGGGCAGTCACATCCGTTAGGCAGTCTAATCCAGCTTCATTATTGTAACGTTACTATGACGCTGTCATCATTCTACACAGCAACTATTTGTAATTACTAAATTGTATATAGCATCTTTCAAGACCATGAGGCGTTTTGGACTTGACAGCACAGTCCTAGGATTTGTAAGAGGGCACCACTTAAAGGACACTCCTTTCTGACTGGGCTAAAACGACAATTGAAGACTTGGAATTTCTTGAGTGTTGATAGAATTGTGGGTTATAGGTGCTAAGCCCATTCAGGTCACGGAGTGCATGCCAATCATCTGCTCAGAATTGAGGCAGAATAGAATTCTGCAGCATAATAGGCCAGTAACCTAATATACTTTTAAGTGGCACTGAGACCTGAGTGCTAGAAACATCAGGCATACTCAGTGAAACCCATTAAAGGTCCACATAAAACCATCACACACACAAATTATTGTAATCCTCTGGACAAGTCTAGTTAATGTAACACAGCGTCATTCTATCCTGGCTTAGACACTCTTCCATGCATTGTTTATAACCCCTATTGACCACATGTACATGTGCATATATGTATGCACGTATGTATGCAAGTGAGTATGCAACCAAGTATATAGCCATGTATCAAGCTATTTAAGTACCCCACCCATTAAGAACCTCCTAAAGGTGCTACTATCCACGTCCTTCCAAATCCTGTTTTGGACTAAGTTGGAAAATTGGTTTATTCCAAACCTTTCAGACTCACTTCAGTGCAATCTTCTAGGTCTAATACTCTGTAGCTCTCACCCTGTCAATGTTCCACAAGCCCAAGCTTACCGTCTGAAGACTAACACCGGCGGGAGGGGGCATAACAAATAACCAACAATCCCACCTTAGGTTGAGTAGTTAGTTACTTATTAAGGACACTATGTGTCTGTGTCATAACAAATATGATTAGTGTCACCGTCCACCTTTCTGCAGGCTCGGGACTGGCACTGCTAGAGTACTTTCAGTACTGCCTCACACACCCTTCTGTAGTCCCACCAAAGTTTAAGCATCTCATATACATGTGGGACACTGCTACAGGGTCTGAGCGTTCCTTAAAACTACCCAACTTCCTCCTGCACACACACACACATAGTGTCGCATTAGTCCCGTCAGTCTCCTACTAACTCCTTCGGATAGCTGGCACGCTAATAGGCTAATCTTAATGCATCCTTAACAGAACAGTGCCGCACAAGGGAGAACCAAGGCCGGCCAGAAGCAGCAGCATTCGGAAAAATAAATTTAAGATTTATCGGACCTTTTCGGAAAGGTTATCTTCGCCATAAAGTCTTAGAATTAATTTTATTGTAGGTGCCGACTGTGATTTATGTGGGTAAAGATTCTAGCCAGGCTCGGAACAAAGTTCAAGAACAGGCCCTGGACAAATTACAACATCCCACACAGACCAACGTACAAGGTACAAATTATCACGGAAGAAAAGAAAGTAACTAATTAACACAAATGAATGAAGGAAGGAAGGACTGAAGTTAAAGAGCCAGACTCTAGATATGCCAAATGCTGATTTTTCATGCCCTGAATGACCTGGAGTTGAGGTGAATAGGTCAAAAAGGAAACCTCAATTGACGAGTATCAGATGAAGCTGTATACAACAGACACACACCCTGCATGTTAGGAATTCGAATTCCCTGTCATGGAATGAAAGAGTGCAGGTTGTTGCCTGAACAGATGTCAGTGTGGGCTTTTTACAAGCAACAAAAGCCATGACAGGATAAGCATATGGAGAACAGGAGGGGCATATTGAGGTCATTCAGAGGTCACAGTGTATACACCGTACCAAAATTAAAGAAAAGCAGGTGCTTGGCAGGCAGATGCATAATTCGTTCAAAATGCCATGTATTATGACGTTTCCCATGGGATACTGATAACCACACATATAATCCTTATGCTTGAGTTATGAGTCGAGATGGCCCACAGACAGTTGTGAAAGTATGTATAATGCATGGTGTGTATTAATCCAGACATTTACACAACTCGTTTAATGCCGACAGTCAAGTAACTGCTTTTAAGACCCTCTCAGAACACAATCAAATGTATGTGTAGTATACCAGATCCAGACTCTGATCCCATCCATTTCATGCTCAACACTTATCAAAAATTATACAGCTATCGTGGCATAATTATATGATTTGCATCCCATACAGCCAAACTGAAACTCACTCCTGGCTAAAGTACTAACTAGGAAGCAATTACCCAAAAAATACTAACCACAGGATAGGTTTGAAAATTCTCACCAAAGAATGCAGTTACTTCTGTACAGTTTAACGAGACTGACCAACATAATGCATTTTCACCCACTGCTTTGTCTCAGAAGAAAGAAAACTTCCTGTTAAACTAACTCTTGGGTATCACATCACAACAATACAGATGAAATTTAAACAGCAGACCTTCAACAAGGGTAAGTTACAGAGGGAAATCAGATATGTAAGGTCGATTGACTTGGTCCTTCAGCAAAAGAGCAACATCTTACAATGGCAAATGTTTCTCTATTTATGAAGCCAAGATAGAACAGCAGCTTGAACTGATATACCACAGCAGAGACCAAGTCCAAGGGTGAGGACTGGCTGCCATACACATTTAGAGACTTTAAAAGGCTTCAGACGCCTGGACAAACTAACAGAACCGTTTCCGATTATGAGTTGAAGACAGGTCGAAAACAAGGCTTAAACACCAATTACCTTTGTTATAACACAGTGTTGTCCCGGCCAGTACTCTAGCAGTGCCAGTCCCAAGCCTGTTGAAAGGAGGAGGGATATCTTGATGACACTGTCATCTTTGTTATGACACCGTGTCGTTAAACATAAACATCAAACCACAGAAACGTTTCCGATTACAAGTTGAAGATAGGTCGAAAACAAGGACTAAACTCGTCGCCTGTACTCTAGTAGTTTTAGTCCCAAGCCTGTTGAAAGGAGGAGGGATACACAATTCATCTTTGTTATGACACAATGTTGTTAAACAGAAATATCAAACGCCTGGACAAACCACAGAAACGTTTCCAATTATGAGTCAGAGATAGGTTGAAAACAACAATGCTAGTAAAGGCTGCCATCCAAACCCATCAGAAACAATGGTATCAAATCAGATTGGGTGGGTGTACATTGCCTTTGGGCAGCCAAGGGGAAATTTTTCCAGGTATACATTTTACGATGGTTGAGTTGGATTGGATATTCAGTCTGCAGCTGTGCTCCAGGTGGCTGGAAATATAGCCACCTATTGTCTAAGGCAAAGATGTCTTATAAAATATATAAGCTATATAAATACATTATACATTAGCTATACATATTATTAATACTTATTAATACTAGTATACAAATGTTATAATTTACATTACAGGATTCATTATAAAATAATTATATTAATGATTATTACATACATAGATATATACAATGTATGTATTAATGTAAGCATTTATGCATCTATATCTGAACATGGTCATAACTGCATGCTTCTTTCAGCACGTGGTAACTTCACGTGATTATGACATGGGCCCAGACAGACGGGTTCAACTAATTGGGGACAATTGGGTTCAGTCTGTGGACTGGGTATCCTACAGTCGCCCCACACCAACTTAACTGAAAAATTCTCAACATCTTCACACTGATACTGTGCTCTTTCATACAATGAACCAATCTGATCCCACTGGAAAAATTGGATCGGTGTATGGCTGCCTTAAGTCACCCAACGCCAACAGCTCGAAAACTAAGTCATTCTTAATTGTGACACAACTGGTTCAGCTGTACCTACACAAAGGGAGCAACTTTTCCAATCACATCTCAGTAAGCACCAGATCAGTATGAATATAAACATCAGTTAACTAGAACCTTATTATATCATGCACTATTATAAAATGAAATTCTGACAAAATGCAGAAGTCTGGAGAGAGAGATAGATAGAGAGAGATAGAGAGAGAGACAGACAGACAGACAGACAGACAGACAGACAGACAGACAGACACAGACACAGACAGACAGACAGACAGAAAGAGACAGAGACAGACAGACAGACAGACTAAATTAAACCCATCATAAAACCCAATCACTCTAACCCAGTACTTATGGGGAGATAAGAGTGAGAAATGCTGAACCTTTCGCTGACCTTTAATTTGTTTAACTGAGAATGCCTGATGTTTCTGTACTAGAGGTCGAGTGGTAAACTTAAAAGTATATTAGGTCACTGGCCTATTACCTTTAAATTTATTCTGCTTCTATTCTGAACAGATGATTGGCATGCACTCCTAGAACTTCTGACCTGAATGTCTTATCACCTATAACCCTCAATTTCATGGCACTGGAGAAAATCCTTGTATTCAATTGTCCTTTTAGTGCAGTCAGAAAAGGAGTCTCCTTGAAGTCCTGCCCTCTTACAAATCCCACTGCCCCCTACACTGTGCTGTCAGGTCCCATGGTCTTGAAAGGACCAATTCGTAATGACAGTTAGTTACTGTGTACAATGATGACAGCGACAGTGCTGAAACTAAAGTACTGGAGAGGACTGCACTAGTCACATGAAAAACTGCAGAAAACTAATAGGTAAAATGTATGTATAGTATGGACTTGAATGCTGATCACATCACCCGAATGAAAGGAATGCAGTGCATTTTTGGAACTTACCCGAGGTGCAAGTCTCCTACTCTACTGTAAAAAGTCTCTACTGTGAAAAGTATTTGCCTGAACTTTAAACTTTAAAGTGCATTTTAGGAACCCGTCAAAATATAAATCCTCTATCAATCAACCACTTGCATAACAGATTACCATTGCCACTTTAGCTTTACTCCACATTCTTCACTTCCAAATGTAAGTTCAAGCAGTCACCCTGGAAGTTTTACTTACCACACAAATCTCTTCATTTAGTCATATTATTATTATAACTACAAACATTCTGAACGTGCGCAAAGTCACACAAAAATGCGAATCGGAGGCACACATATTTCTGCAAGCAAATATGGTCAATAGTAAATGTTCCAACGTGCACAGAAGATCCACCCATTCAACTCCATGCCTCATCGAACTACTTGCTACTATCCAAACATCTTTCAGACGACAGAACAGTGAGAACACAGAATAATCGAAACCTACCTACATCAATACAACAACCCGAAAAGTCCTAGCAAAAAATCCAGAAGAAATGTTAAATAAAGACACAAAAAGCTATGCAACACAGTCTGCATAAAAGCCAAAATAAACCCCAGGGTAGGTTCTACCGGATCACCGAAATCAAGGCACTCACCATAAGTATCAACAAATTAGGCAAATTCTGAATATTTTCCTCGCGATTTATCCGTGTCTCATGTCTCATGAAATACCAACGTCGTCAGCACGTCGCATTTCTTCGTGGCACTCGGCGGAACCCTAGCTCCCGATAAGACTCGGTGGCAGAGCATAAAACCCACATCACTGATAGGCAACCTGTGAGAAAGGACCGACTGATTTGCACGACAGAAGTACATGCCGCGGCAAGCAACAAGGTCTCCTGACAAAGTTTATCAGCTCAGCTCTAAGACGCATACCAAGACGTACAATGAGACACGTACTGAAACACACATCAGCCTCTAAGACATGCAGCTCTAAGACATACACACACACGTCTCGAGGACATACATATCTCAGACATACACCAGGGCAAAGAAACACTGCCAACGAAACAGCCAAACTAACCCGCCAAGAACACCGATAAATCACACCAAGGCGTGCATCTGGGTCCTAGTTAACACCTTACAAGACATAGCCTACGAATTTCGAATTTCGACAGTCTCCCTCCCGTTGACTGAAGGTCAACAGCAGGCATTCTGCCCAGAAGTCTGTCTGGTTAGGAAGAAAGCTGTGGTAACGTGGTTATATGCAATCAAGGCAATTCAATATCACACAAGCATATATGTATACACACAAGCATACATGTATACACACAAATATACATATGTATGTACATACACACAAACATAACTAGATGGTCAGTAGACTCAAAACTATTTAACTTTTGAAGCAGTACAACAGAAGTAGCAGAGTTAATGAATGAAGCTTCAATTGTCACTCCACCCAGACTACATACACTGTAACAATCGGAACAGAAATAATCATATGCTGCAACAGAAATGATACACTGTAACTGAAGAGAAGTCTCAGTTATCAATCCGCCTTTTCATACAAAACTTTGTAACCATTAACTTAAAGCCATTTATGAGAAACGATAAAGGTACTGCTTGTCCCTAGACTTCATTTCTATACAGAAAGGTTAAGCCTTAAGGTATCACACACATACAGGACATGCTCTGTATTAGATATGTGTTCCCATTTATGTTTCAAGAATACATATAAATGTTTATATATAATTATATACATAATACACATACCTACCATCTTCTGTGACACTATATAGGTATAAAACGGAATTTCATTCACACAAATGTCAATCGCTTTCCTCTAGAGCAGCAATTTAAATACATGACTGCAGGAGTAAACAGCCAAGGTACACACAGCATATTAGCCACGGGAGATGGCAATTTTCATAAATGCCTCAAACAAAAATGACAAGAATGTCAAGCATTAAGAATGACCAAACAAAGGGCCACGGGACTCGCATGGCCACTGGTGACCGCGTGACATCCACTCCTACATGCCAACCAGCTGACCCTCAGCATGACCCATGCAATCACATCTACAGGTATGCTTCAGTGACACCGTAGTTTTCACTTTCTGTACCACACAACCAATTACTCATTTTCCAGTATTATTTCATACCATACAATCTCACAAGTTTCACATCTCGGTTATTTTCACACAGGACTCGAAATTAATCTTGCCGTAAATAACACTGGTCAGTCTTATCACAAACCACACTCATCTATTATCTAGGTTATGCTCATACACAACTCCACACACATTAATCATACTTATCACAGATTAAATACTACTACCAATTATAATTATAATAAATGACTTTATAATAAATGAAAATAGTAAATCATAACTTTTATGGTGCCGATGTTGAATGTATACAGTCAAGGCATTGTAATTGTAATTAGTAACTTCAATTGAGCCAGTGTCTAATGCACAAGGCATCAACCAATTGCACAACAAAATCAAACCAAAAAAGGTTACTAATCAGGGAAAACATAATGCCGAAACTTAGTTGTAACAGTCCTCGTTTAACTCTTGAGCTGGAGACAATGTTGCATTTCATGGTACTTACAAGTTACAACCTTGTAATAAAAAGGGCCTATAATCCTAGACTCAACGATAAGAACCACATAGGTTTACTAAACAAGCAATTATCCAGTTCAGTTTCTTTTCAGCAGCTGCACCACTTAAGTAACAATGTATTTGAACAGAAAAACAGATCTAAGGTAAGGCAGAAAACTGGAATAAAACGTTTGCTGTGACAATAAATTAGGTAACAGAAACAAAGGAAATAGTCCTTCTTATACGACCTTGTGTGTTTACAAGATTCCAACAGACTCCTTAAGAATCTGGAGTTTACTTACAACATACTGTACGCATACTGACCGAGTAATGACAAAAGAGCAAGCCACTTGAATGCTCCTACCATTGCTCACCATGCCATACTAACATTTAATCCTTTAACCAATGTAAGAAATATTGTTTCCCCATTAGCTTTTAGTACACCCTGAAATCCTGAATGCAGTATTTAGCCAAGTTGTGGCATCCATAGAGTACTCCAAGAAAAATATCAGCCTGGACAAATTGATACTGTTCACGCTAAGCCATGCTTGTATATCAACTGGTGAAGCAATCAAATAATCAATCACACACAATCAATTACCAATCAATTAAGAAGTGAAGCAGTCAATCACTTAAGTGTAGAACTGACTAATCACACAACCAACTAACCGGCCAACAATACGATGACCAATCAAGGAATGAAGTGAATCCCAAACCAATCCATCAATCAATCTGCATTTTATTAAATCCCACAGCTGAAAGTCACAGGCCGTGCAACGCAACCGGGCGACCTGTTCTTTGCAACACTCTGGTAATGACATGCTAATTGGAATCATAAAACACCAATTACAACAACTCCTAATTGAGCCCAGAGTCGAGTTTTGTTTACAGTCAGGAACATTAACGCCTTGGCATCATGTTTTTCCCCAGACTAGCTTGACAAGCAAAGGCGTCAATCATACCGTGTGAATGACAATCTAGTAAACATGAACAGGAAAGCGACCAAGGCGTTATCTTGAGAGTAGTATCTCGTCAACACCAGACACTGATGAGGCGAAGAAGTTCTTACAATTTACTGTCCATTGAAAAATCACATCCACGATGACAGGTAACAATGAAACACACCTGAATGCAACAAACGCCCTTTCCGATTGGCAAGCGCTACAGGCAACAGATTGTTTTATGGATCAACATATCATATGCATCCCAGCCACATTAGTGTGTATCATTACCATACGCCAGTTTTCAAAGTGTACTAGACAGCGGCAGCGCCAGCAAGGCGTGGTTGTAAAGGCAGCCACTCTAGACTGCATCCGCCAAGTTTCTTAAGGAAAAACTGATTCCGCTAATCAGAGCCATTCCGTAAACTGGAGCCATTCCGTTGGCTATGCTGCATTGGGGACAAGCCGTCTGCAATGGCCACGGCCAAGTGTAAACATTCCTGGCCAGTTAAGAAAGCAACCTGTCCATCGCTCACGGTAAACAACACCATCTGGTGCCTGAATCATGAACTCTGTCCGCACCTTCCCCTCCCCAAACGCTTCATCATCGCCACTAATAAGGAATGCCGTTTTCATGACAAGAAAAAATGCAGAACACACTTCTGGGTCGACTCAGACGTTGGCCAGACCGCTCCCATATGGGAGGACCCCGTGGGGAGAGCTGGACTCCTCCGTGGGGAGATCCATGTGTTTCCAGTCAGACCACTTTCCAGGCAATAACAAAAACCATCTATGCTCTTCTGCGGTCGTCCAGGTTCCAGATATAACCTATACGGAATCCCTTCCTCCCTCCAACAGACATGTAGGTCACGCAATAGAATCCAGATTCTCATCTTTACAGAGAACGAATACAAATGGATGTTTGCCACGAGCAGGATTTTTAAAAGGCTAAAGAATGAATTTCTAATACTGCTCTAATTATTATTTTTTCCCCTGAGGTACTTAGTTCCTGCAGGATCTTAGATATTATAAGTGTGATGGATCTGGAATGGCTATATTATTATTATTATCATCATTATTATTATTTTTTTTTTCCGCCCGAAGTGTGACCCTCAGGCTTTTAGAGATTATGAACGTGCGTGGTTAAATTGGTTTACTGTGCCTCGTCCTCCCCCATTTGTGCGAATGTGCCCGTGAACGCAACTATTATTATATATTTATTAAGCACCTCTATCTAATGACCAAGCATCCATTGGTGACACTGAGCAATTGTGAATGAAGGACTTGCTCAAGGTTCCTACACAGTAACCATCTCAGGAGAAGCTCAAACCTATAATCTCTATGTTACAACTCGAGCGTTCTAACCAATTGGCTAATGTGTCCCACACACACATACCACACACTTTTTATTCTTAGACATGTTTTCTATGCCTGCAAACGAGAAATACAATCACTTCACTTCACTCAACAAAACCTTGCCCAGCTAAAAATACAACAGCCTTGATATTGAACTCCAGGTTCTATTATAAAACAGACTACAGGGTGACTCATCACAAATTTACAATATATATGTTTAAACACGATTTCAGTATCTACACTATTTCAATAATACAAATTCAAATAGAACTGGTAGGGCAAAGCTATATATGTGGCTCTCTTGTTGAACAAGTTAAACAGACGTTTAAAAAGTTATGCATACACACTATTCTAACGCCCACATGCACACACACACACACACACAAGATGCATGTGTTCAGAATTAAACTTTAGCCACACAGTAAGCACACAAATATGTATAAAGGAATACTGTCATGCCTCAAGGGGAAGTCTGGTAAAATCAGATACTATCGTCACCAGAATCTTATACATACAGATAATTAAAATGTTGCATATTTCTTGAGCAGCTCTTACACCTGCAGTGAGCAACAGCACTCAGACACACACACACAAACAGTCACACACACACACACACACACACACCAAGAAGCCAACCCCATGCCAAGACAGCACCCAGAAAGTAACACGCCCATTTACAGTAAACAGACAAAAGTCATTGTTATCTGCCACAGTGACTGTGCTTCGTGCACAAAAAACATCTACACCTACAACCAATGTGTAACAGGCAGTTCTAGGACAGTTTCCATGGCACACAGCATATGGCTACGTTAGTAGTACGGTTCCATCACTATAAAACAGCAAGCTCAGAAAGCTGCAGGATGTTGGACTGCTGCAACTCACTGCCCTCACACTCACAAATTTCCTCAGGGCTTCAACGACAGAAGCACCTTTGATCAGTTTATTCTGCAAAAGGAGCGCCATATAAATTGAAAAATACAGTACACAATACCGTACAACAATGATCATTTTGGCCACACAACCACGGACAGAATCTTCCTTTACTGTGAGCAAGCATCTCGTATGAACACAGCCTACTAGGTCCTTCAAGTTGAAGAGCTTCAATATCTTTCTGAGTGTACCAATTACTGCACAGAACGAAACAGTCACTGGGGAGGAGGGCCTCCCGTAAGTATGATGACTCACAAAAACTTTAAACCGCTGAGTCACCCTGTCCAGAAACACAAAGACCTATGTAACATGTGAGCCGGTGTTTCGTAGCCTGGGACAAACCATGACAAAAAATAAACAAAGACAATGGGTCCAGAGTTTACCAACGCCTGCTTCCCACAGTCAAAATATTCACTTAGGACAGTCAACTGGTGTCCTACATCTAAACATACTGTACCATGTGACCTTATAAATTCTTTCCGGGTTTCTCACCCTTTAATGCCTCGTTCTGTAAAGCTGTGAATGTAAACATTGTATCAGTTGTAACATTGGTCTATTGGTTGTCATACCTTGACTGCCAACCCAGAGGTTGAGGTTCAAATCCCCATCAAGTTAGAAAGATATTTAGATGCTCTATTTGTGTCCATAGTGAGTTCGGCTACAAAATGAGCACATAACTGGACAGTGTTGGTGAGAAGACAAATCTGGGTGTTGAGGAAGATGACTGGTTACCTGCGCTAACAAGCCAAGGTTAAAATATGAAGTTGCTAACACTTGATACCTATGGTTACATCTCTGAGCAGTTTAAGGAACTGCTTTTCTTCTCTATAGCACTGGGGCTCAATAGAAGTGGTTTGAATTGAGTTTAGCTGAGGTAACTGGACTAGCTGATTGTGAGACACAGTAGCTGAATGGTTAGAGCCCTCGTCTTGTAATGCGTAGAGAGTGGGTTGAGTCTCTCCAAGAAAGTTACTGTGTAGGGAATTTGAGCAAGGCCTTTAGTGGCAACTGCAACTAAATGCTTGGTAATATTAGATAATGACGCTGAACAAATGCATAATAATAATAACAATAATAAATAATAATAATTGTGGACTGACTTAAAAAAACAACTCTTAGAACAACCTAATCAAATAAATGTCAGCAACCAATTGACCATGGGTTTCTACGCATCACGTAGGTTTTCACTTTCGTTTAATTTGTTTTCATTTCACTCCTATGGCTTAACACAGGATTCTGAACCCAATCCTCCAAAGCACAACCTGATTCATCAACTTTCGGTTTCTAGTCAACCACCTATCAGAGCTGGCAACAGGTCCATCACAGCCTAGAACCAGAAACCATCATTAACAATAACCACAAAAAAATGAACTGTTAGCAGATTCTACTTTTATGACTGTAACCTTCCTAACTTAACCCAAGGTTGGTCAAACAGACTACCTTAAGTACTGATATTAATGTATCACTTGTATCTAGGATCCAACTACAGTAATGAAACTGTCAAGGGTTCATTAATCGCATCCTTTCTGTACAGTAGATAAACATTAAGATACCACACCACATAGCATACAAGTTCACCTCTCATTCATGTATCATATGCAAATGTACTTAAATATGAAAGGCAGTACGACCTCTGAAAAGCTCCTTTTGGAAATAGTCTATTGAGGCTGAAGTCCAGCTATAGGAATTCCATCTATGTCTAGTGATAGCTCTAAGCTGCGCAGTGTTGTGACTACACACTCTGCAAAAATAGACAAAAATAAAAATCTTTCCAAAAATCTCTTTCCAAAAATCTCTTTCCACGCAGCAAATTCAGCAAAAGCCATGCAAGGAATTCCCAGCTGCAGTTGTTTATATCAGTGCGTTCTGGGCGACCCATACAAGTTTCTGCCACTGTGAGATGATGCACAAGTGCCATGGCAGGCCCTACTGACAGGAAGCTGCTGTAGGTCAGAGCAACAAGAGCAACACATGTCTTTCAGATGATCAGAAGTGATGCAAACCGGATCCTCAGGAAAAGAGCAAAGATGTTAACTTGTAATCAATGTATGGTAAAACCACCTGACAAACAGGCACACAAAGCACCACCTGATAATCACCTACCTATTCACTTAGTTCCAGATATTTGAATATATCTCCCATTCAACTTTGGTGCAGTGTGGGAAGTCTAATGGTTAGCTTGTTGGACTTTCAACCAAGAGGTCGCAGGTTCAAATCCCCACATAAAGTTGTTTACAGATTTCTGCTCCACCTGTGCCTGTAGTCAACTAGCTATAACGAGTACCGTATTTTCGCGGATATAACACGCACTCGTATATAACACGCACACGAATATAACCCGCGACTTTTAAGGGTTTGTGTAAAAATAAAATTATATATCACGCACCCGATTATAAGACGCACGTATTTTCAGGCGTCCACCAACGACGTAATAGACGAAAACGTCTAACGTTAGTGTTAGTTAACCTAATAAAATTTCTAACCGAATATAGTCATAACTGTTTCTATTAGACGCAAATAAAAATCATTTATTTGATAAAAATTCCTTTTGCAAAGAAAGTGAAGAATCATGAAAAAATCGAACATTTCAATCAAGTTTTCTATCTAAATTTTCTGTACACATTTAAATCCTGTATTCGAAAATTACCTTGTTGCTACTTCTTTACTGGAATCTTCACAAGGTAAGGTCTCCGCGTCGGAAAACTTATAGCGCTATACTAACAACGGATTAACCCCTAAACGACTAGCGTGCACTAGAGTGTAGTAGCTGTCTAGCCTAACACTGTAATGACGTCTGGTGACCTATCAAAAGCATATTTTTAAACTTTGCGTCATATAGGCCAAGATTATCTAGTTGAGTATAGAAATAAGTGGAAGATAATGGTTAAAATGGGAACCCAAATACGTAATTCAACCAATCAAAACGGGCATGTAAACATATGCACTAACGCATTAGCAAGCCCTATGATATTTGAATGACGTCCGTTGACCTACCAAAAGCGTTATAATATTCGAAACTTTACGTCATATAGGCCAAGATAATATAATTAGGCACAGAAATAAGTGAGATATTTTTAGAATGGGAATGTAAATACGTAATTCAACCAATAACAACGGACTTTTGAATATATTGCGTATTTGAAATTTGAATGACCCAAGATGGCGGATAGGACTCGCCGATTCTGGGATGAAATAAACTTGCCGTTTGCTTCAGAAATTAGGTCCAAATGATGACAGTTTTGATAAATCTGACAATGAAAAACTGTCTCACATATCAAATGAAGAAAATAAAGTGGCTTTGGCAAGGGAAATCCCGACTTAGACACGAGTTTACATGCGTACGTGGTCCGAACGCGTGAAGTGGGATGAAAAATATCAGGTGACCTGGTCTTACTAAAATTTTAACTTCATCATTTATGAAAGTATTTTCAAAATTTCTGTTTTATCTTGTCTGGCGGCTTGTCAAGCTCACTGTTCTATTTTGATAATACCCGGTAATAATAAACGAATATTACTACTGATGTCGGACTTCATGTTTTAACGATTTCGAGGACGTCCCTAGGACAGAGTTTGTGTAATAATAAATTTATATAACACGCCCACGAATATACCACGCACCTAGGGTGCGTCGTTTGTAAAACTTTGTATAACCCGCGGGTTATATTCGCGAAAATACGGTAAGCTGACAGTACACTGTTAGTGGGACGATCAGATGGTGAGGGAGAGGACTGGCCTCATAAGCTGAGGCTAAGAAAATAAAGCTGACAATGCTGGCTGCCTCTCAGGCTAGCTTAAGGCATTGCTCCTCTTCTTCTTCTTCCCATTCACAAGCAAACTAGAAATTCAAAACCACATTGTGGTTAAACCCTGTGGACGCAGTCCGTGATTCAATACAACCCTATATGATATAGCTATTAGCTGGAAATACGCATGGGTAAACAAGAAAGGATAAACAAACAATTTTGGAACGGAAATGTCTCATGCCAGGTGGCCTGCAAACGTCCATCCAGCTCTACTTATATTCCACGACTATTATTAGTAAGGAAATTGGGCTCAGGCTGGATCCATTCTAGTTTCAAGTGACCCCAGACAACTGGTGCATTTTCCTCAACCATTAACCCAAATCAACCCCAGACCTCGAAGTCTGGAGTCTGACAAAGCACAGGCATAACAGTAGGTACTACCGATTGAAGGATCCAAGATTGCAGCAGCAGTAGAATAGGCTTACATAAACGTTTTCAGACTAAGAAAAGCTCTTCCACAGCTGTTACACAAGCACTTAAATGAGTAATGTCTGAGGGGACCAGACATTTACGTATCAAGAATATTCCTCCACATAATGTATACTAGCAATAAATTTGCTTCACTATTTTGCAACAATTAGAAATTACTGTGGCCTTCACAAGAACTGGAATTTTGTAAAGTTAGTGGTGCTGAATGTTCTTCAACACCAGACAGTGCATGTTTTTTTGGTGAGTGATGTGGCCACACTATCACCTACTGTAACCAAACATTACTTTTAAGTGAACTGCAGCCCCTTCCCCAAAAAACTTCCTGAACAGCATGGATGGCTTTAATATATTATTATCTACTTATCCTCTGGATGTGGGCCTGGTTTTTTTTTACAGCTTGAGTTTGGTATGCCATCTGTTGATGCCTTTAGCATTAGACACCGGCACTAGAAGAAGTTACCACTGCACAGTCTGGAAGTGTAACTGTGGCCTACATACAGACAGTTACTGTGTTTCCTATATTACCCAATGCATTTCTATCTTAAGACAAGGCATCAGTCAGTGGCACAGTGCAACTCAGCCTTAGGGTATGTAACCTGTATGGAAAGGTTATCCTCCTGCTATATCCTTGACCAGTTCTCTGAGCACAGCTGTTGATGGGAGAGTACAACAAACACATGATTATGTTACTTTACCAAGGTATCAACACATGCACGCACACATGTTACGAGTGCAATAAACAAATGATTAGATTACGACATGCATACCCATGCATGTATGTACCAGCAGTTTAAGTGCAAATGTTAAAGGAACATTTACAAGTAATCGATCGAGGCTGCTCCCCAAAGTTGGCCAGCGTTATGTATGAATGCATAAGTGTGTGTGTGTGTATGTATGTGTGTGTATGTGTGTATGTATGTGTGTATGTATGCATGCATGTATGACACTGTATGTATGTGTGTATGTATGCATGTATGTATGCATGTATGTTTGTATGTATGTGCATGTATGTATGTATGTATGTATCTGGTTATTTGTAAAGCACCTAAAGTTAAGAATCTCACAAGAGTGCTTAATGTGGCAATCTAGCAACTCTAAAGAGCTGCATTTCAAGAAGGCCTGAAAATGTGCAAAGCGAAGTCAAAGACATAATCCATCCGGAACTGGATCAGAAACTACATCCAACATCAACAGACTGCAGCTAAATCAAGAAGGCAATAACTTCGTTATAAATGCTGCTAACAGACCCTGTGAAAAGTCCTTCACTGCCGCTGCTGAGGCAAGCCATAAAGTTTTATGGTGCAACATTCAGAAAATAGCAAGTTTACCAATGAATCAGGAAGCTATTTCAGGCCCTTGTGTGATGAGGATACCAGTGCTAACTCAACATACATGCATACGCTACACTTCAAACCAGGACAGCAGAATTAACAACCTTTGTAACACAACAAGACAAAGAGCAGCCGTTAAATCAAACCTTAAGAAGTTTTAGAGCTTAACAGAAACAACAGTAAATTCTACCACTCACTTCTCAAACTGTAAAATTCAGATTTTTAGATACCTTCGAACCTGATCAGAAAAAAACCAGTGACTAATGCCGCATGCATGTCGTACAGGTTCCCACGAGAATATATATTTACAACTGTTCGTATAGCAAGATAGAAACAATGTTAGATTTATCCTAACAACAGGAACAGAGTTCAGATCAAATACCACGCTAGACGCAACAACATCTGGATTCAGATGGAATCCAAAGTAATGTCCGTGCACCGTTAACAGACATCTTGCGCATGCATTATTACAACAGTGCAATAGAAAGTCTCAAGTTGGACAACACTAATGTACAAATGATGGCCTAACCAATTCCCCTTACATATGAAAATATAACCATACATCTACCCCCAAAATGTTCAACTAACAGTAATTACTGTTTATTGCCATCTGCCAGTTGTACTGGGGACAATAAATGTATGGCTATGGTTACATGGTGAGAGCACTTACTTACTTATACTCTCAGCACTTACTTGCATTATACTCTCAATGCTCCTTTCTGCTAAGATTTATTTGCACCAACAACTGTGTCAGTTGATGTACCTCTTTGACCTTTCTGCCCTTTTGGTTTCTCTGATTTACTGGATATGTCGACCTCGCTTTTCTAACAGATTGCGATTCTGACCGAGAGTTCACTTCAAGCGACCTTCAACTGACACTCTTATGCATTACAATAACAACACTAAGTCACTAGATTAGCTCTAGTATTTAATTTAATAAAACCACATGAAAAGTTAACTGGTGTTGAATCCAGTTAGCACTTGAATGGGTGGCTGTCGGTATAATACCATGCCACCTGGCACCAGCTCAGCCCTCCATGCCCTCAAGGTCAGTAATCATCAGCACGTGCTGGGCGGTCAGAAAAATGTGTCTTGTCAATGAATGGCTACTTGATATGACTTTCTAAAGTTACTGCTCTATGTTTACAATGCATTCATTGAGCTTGGCAGCTGTTGTATTACTGAAACTCACATGCCCTCTACTCCGATCATAATTCATCCTTCGAGGCAAACAGTTGATAGCATTTATACAACTGAAATGCATCTGCTACACCAGGCTACATAAAAATGCTACATCAATACACATACATACTGCTTATAGTAAAGTATTAATTGAAAAAACTATGGCAGAAGATAGAGTACACCGAGACTTGAAGTCCTCAACCATGCACTATAATAACAGCAGAATGAACAACAGCGCTAAAGCTCATGTCCAGTGACTACATAAAGAATACACGCATGAACTGTCAGGTTTTAACCTATGGAAGTCCTTTACAGCCTTTACCCAAAAATTGATTGATTGATAAATCACTTTAATGATCCCCAAGAGCTTACAAAACATACAGAAAATCAGGTTTATATCAACACGTGTCTAAGGTAGAACTTAAAAGGAATCACACCTGGTCCTGAAATGCAGAGTGCATAGTCGTTTAAATACAGTGAAATATTGTACAGGTGGTGATGAATGTCTAACCTTCCACACTATTTTACGAATCTGCCCAACAGTAACAATGCTCAGCCAACAGAGTTTGCCCACAAAGAGCATGAGTCTTTAGCACACGTTAGTGACATTACTCTCACAAGCTCATCTCATAGAGTAACATATGGTAGGCAGATGTGCAGTTATTGTGCACATTTAAAATAAAGGCACACATCAAAGCGTTGTTAAGTTTATTGTCCAAAATCCTCACCTTCTGTAGTAGGAACATACCAGTAATTTTATTACAAAAAGACGCTAACACTTCAACACTTGCTTAACGAGAAAGAA
Organism: Allolobophora icterica; assembly: GCA_963556255.1. Lineage (NCBI taxonomy): Eukaryota > Metazoa > Annelida > Clitellata > Crassiclitellata > Lumbricidae > Allolobophora > Allolobophora icterica. The sequence continues at coordinate 12,002,353 of OY744616.1, forward strand.
AATTTAAGAAATAATTCTTACAAATCACCAACCAATGCTAAGACTCTTAACCAATTTCACTGCATAGAAAACTAGAATGTCCCGCTCGTATTCACATACCATAACCTAAATTGCATATTTATACGAGGTATTACAAGTATTTCAGAAATGCTATGGCATCATCAGTCTCTTCAAAGTTATAACAGGCTGCATAAATTTGAATATCATGAATGGCATAACCTTATTTGTCAGTCTTTAGGCAGCTTGTCATGGTACAATCGGAACAACTTAACATTCGCTGTTTACATTCAATCCTTAGGCACTGGCACTACTGCGGGGCGCTTGGTGTATGCAATATCACAGTATTTCCATGACTAACTCATCTACATAATTACCTGGCTCAGTGCAAAGCCATTACTCTTGTAAAAGTAATGATGTCCAGTAACAGCCACCGGAAATGGAGCCACACTGCTCACAATGAAGCACAACGGCTGTGACCAAAGGCCAGACACTCCCTGGGCAACCACTGACTGTACAGCCACAGTTGGTGTGCTGTAGTGGCTAATGTGCATGCACATTCTTGCTGATTGTCTGTTCTTACCAGACTTGCCATGAATAGCGTACCAAGTGACCAGCAAATTTCCACTAAAGCTAACAGACATTTATCATTCTACCAGCACTTTCAATAAGCCGTGGCAAGTGCTGCTAGCACGAGGCTCAATTACAACTACGGCCAGACTTTCAACACCACAAGAACTGCCCAGATAGTGGGGCACTCGATTGTGTGGTGGTTAGTATGCTGGACCGTCAAACGAAATTAATGCAGCTCATCATTAAAGTGTTAAACATCCCTTCTACCACACTGCCAGAATGTTTTCAAAGTAAGTAGTTGTAACGGGTACTATTTTTATCCAAGTATTACCCTTCTCTATCAAGAGATCAGTTCACTATTTGACAGAACATAACATCCGCATAACTGTTCTGGCAGAAAGATATGGCTAGACAATTTCCTGATAAAAAAAACTCAGGATATTTGCCTACGAATACATGATGGTTCCTTTCTACACTCATAAAGAAATAAAAGTAAGAGTAGGAGTAATAATACGAAAGCCCCAATTCAATAAAAGAAGTGGTAATCAAATTGCTTAGTATTGCAACTACTGTCAAATTAAACATCTACCTGTACATGTGATGTATAACAAATTCCTATTGATTCACTACTTCTTTGGTCCTTACTTGAACATCTGGCAAATGCTTAACTGGTTTTAAAATGAATTACTGATTGCTAAACTTGTATTTAGATACGATACGATTTCAAACAACCCCAACCTGATTTGCTTTAGGATCAGAACCAACCTTCTAAAAAATGCTAAGAATGCATCACCAGTTACTTAACAACTCCAACAATAATAACAATAAGAAAACACTACGCAATAGAGGGTTTTCCCAAAGTACATGCACCAAATACCAGTGAATAATGGAAGACCTATCCAGTTACTCTGTTATCTTGACAACTGTGTTCAGTGTAAATACCTCAACACCCACTGCAGCATTTAAAATGGGTGTGGCATAAGCAACACAACTGTTATGAAAGCCTCAAAGTTCTTAAACTTGGCATACACCGTGTGAAAAACAAAGTACTTAATTCTATTACCAATATGGTTGCTGTAATAATTCTGATTATTATTATTATCATCATCATTATTAATATTTTAATATAACAAATATTATAATTTAATAAATTTAAATTTAATATATACTACAGAAATTTATCTTCCTTCAATACGTGGATTTATTCCTAACACAACTTTATGCAAACTTATCGTGCCACTTAATTCATTCCAACTCTTGAAAAGCAGCATTAGAAATATTTTTGACAGCAATCTTTCTAAAGAATCCATGGATTAGTAGGCCTTATGGGGTAAATGTAAAGTATTAGCCCTAATGCATTCTCTTGGAAGAACCTCTGCAAAGGCCTTTAGAGGTGACCTGTAGGTAATTTTGGCAAAAGGGCAGAAAGGTCAAAGAGGTACATCAACTGACACAGAGCAATGTTTACTTTCTAAATATGTGGAATATTTCACCACAGTGTACACTTACATGTTATACATGATTCAAACAATAACGTGAATCATAAGGAATATTTTGCCTTTATACTGTTTACAATTTTTCGTTCTTGTTATATATTGCTACCATCTACAGTGCCATTGCTCTGTTGGCAAGCCAAAAGTTGCACATAAATGAGCAAAGACCTGAAACTATATGATCAAGTTGACACTGAGTAGAATTAAATTTCGATGTTTCCCGTAGGAATAGATTTGAGGTTTCAATGCTTAAAATAAAAAAAGTACGTCGCATAATCAATGCACAGAGTAACCCAAACATAAGCAAGCATCAGTCTGCAGCCACACATCAGCACCGTGCACAGCCACGCACGGTCTGAGAAATCTCTTAAGTACACAAGTAAAAATGCAAAAAACGTACACACTTACAACTTTTCACATAAGATGAAATGTGACGAAACTAACCGACGCTACTTTTCATAATACATTTAAAGCAGAAATTAAAATGATTTAACTGAAGATGAACACACAAAATGGTTATCCTTTCTTTAGAACCATAGACACAATATCATTCATTGCTATAATATCTATGTTTAGAACATAGTTTGGGCGAAATCATTGTCCAAAGTAACCGATAAAGGTACCGAGTACTTTCTTTCCAACCAACCAACATAAATAGACGCGATACGGCCATTATGATTTAATTTGTAGGTTATTAAATTTATTAATAACAAACCTATTAGTCTCGGTTGGGCAGTTGTGGGACACGATAGCCGAATGGATAGAGCGCTCGACCTGTGACGAGGAGAGTTCGAGTTCGTGTTCGAGTCTACTTTTAGGCAGAGGTGCAAAAAACCATGTCTTTTCAAGGTGAAAGTTGATGTTTTGGTTTTGAGGTTTTTAGGGTTTTATGTTTTTATTTGTGTTTAGTTCTTTATTTTAAGGTTTTCGGATTTCAGGTCTTAAAAATCATTTTAAAATAACATGAATAAAAACTCCAACTCAGTTTAATTTAGTTGCGATTTCCGAAATTAAAAATCGTTAAATCAGTGTCATTAAAATGACTTCTACAAGAATAAGAAATTTATTTTTTTAAACAAATATTGGGGTTTTCTTGGGTTTTTTATCTACAAAATAACAAAAACAAAAAAACCACGTTATTCACCTCTGCTTTTAGTTTTAGACAATCACTGTTTAAGGAACTTAGGCCTAATTAATTTTTAGGAAGTCCCTTCAGGCACAGTTGCTCAATGCCACAGAGTTTCTGCCCTTTGTGAACTTCTGAATTTTTGAACGAGGGCAACATTAAATGCATTTCTATTGTATTGTATTGTCGTGGGTCGTGCTTTCTCTTCAGTGCCCGATTTAGACTTGGTGAGGCCCTAAGCTAGGCCTATATCGTAATCGTATAATCGTAACCTCGAAATTTCTACAGCGCCCCCAAAAGCGAAGTCGCGGGAACCAGCTTATTCACAGGCGCAAAAGTTGGAGGCCCCTTAATTTGTTAACGCATCCAGGAGAAACAGCCCCGGATTTTCATATTTATAAGCTAAAAAAACTACAGCATAGGGCCTCACAATCCGCAGGGGCCTAAAAAATGGGGGGACGGGGATCTTTTAAAATTGTGCATGTAGGCCTACTGTATATAAAAGGCATATACCCGGGTATGATTAGAAGTTTTGTGAGACCTTCTTGTTTAATTTTTTTTAATAAGGGCACGACCAACGACACCGAACGATTGACTGCTCATGGCACTCTAAATAGAATCATTAGAATGCCATGATCAACTGCAGTGTCAAAGGTCGTAGGGCCTACTTACATCAGCATTTAGAACTTCCTAGGTGCTGAGGAGTCACTGTGATTAATTACTCAACTGATTAGGCCTAATTACCGTGATTACACAGGACGTCACAGGATGTGGCCCCCTCTACCCCCCCCCCCCCCCCCGTAGGCGTAGAAGAGTAAAAATGGCATGGGGAAGTATGGTGGATACGACAGGAAAATCTCTTTGAAAGAGGCTAACGACTAAAGAAAGTCATCACTTTTTTCGGAGAAGTATGTATTATTTTTTGCCCCCCCCCCTCTGACAAACCTTCTGGATCCGTCCCTGACTACTGCTGTTGCTTTGCTACTGCTACAATTACTACTGCTCTTGCTACTGCTGTTGCTATTGCTATCACTACTACTGCTATTGTTACTGTTGTTGCTACTGCTACCAATACCATAGCTGCAATCGCTACTGTTGTTGCTACTGCTACCACTACTACATCTAATTATAATTGTAGCACAACATTTATATGGCGCCACTCAATCAGCTGCCCTCACGACCCGCATCACTGCCAGAACCGGCAAAAAAAGGTCTTCCAGCGTCTACGCCTCTACGGAACTGAAGAGAAGAGAGGACAAGAAGCTCTTGCCAGAGGGACTGGGGAAGACTGTTCCAGGCTGAAGGACCTATACCTAGGCAAAGCAACTGCTGTTGCTACTGCTACCTATGCTACTGCTGTTGTCACTACTGCCAGCGGCGCAACTTTGGTCTAAAAAGTGGGGGTACCAATTTCTTGCATACACGAAGCAAGGCGGAGACTGTGATCTCTGGGAAGGCACAATAATAAAATATTGATTGACACTGTTCAAAAAGTGGGGGGGGGGTACGGTACCCCAGTCCAAAAAGTGGGGGTAAGGGTACCCCTCGTACCCCCACAAATTACGCCTATGGCCATTATCAGCGCGGGGACCAATTACAAGTAGCCTACTTTATTGTAGGCCCCTACTTGAAGTAGGGGCCTACAATAAAGTTTTTAATGTACTTCCGAAAATGCGGCCCCCTTAATTCGCATCCCACTTAATTCGGGCCTGACTGGCAAACATAATACGACGGTGTCTGCTTACAGGGAAGATAAGTATCCGTGGTTTTGAATAAAAATACAAGTCTTTTAGCTGAGTTCACTGACCGCTGTAGGCCTCTGTATACTACGACCTACTTTGCCAGCGCATAACTTCTGCTCAAACTTTGTCATCGTACGTCTTCTGAATTTAGAAGACAAACGCGAAAATCGCACCCATGGCAACGTATTGTGTTCGGAGCTATGCTGTGATTGGCTGAGGGCGGTTTCTCTAGGTCCGAAAGTGCTCAAAAGCGACCGATTTGAATATTGGTTACCATGGCAACGCATTGTGTTCGGAGCAGTGCTGTGATTGGTTTCTCTTGGGCGGAAGCCCATAAAGGGGGCCGAGTCGAGTAAGTCGCTCAGTTCCATCAACGCTGCAAGAAGATCGGAAGAACAACAAGATGGAGGACTACGAAGATCTCGAACTGGTAAGTTTGACCTTATGCTAGCCGAAGACGAGCTTTCTTCGGCAAGCATAAGGTTCAAACTTACAAGAGAACAGGGCAATCCTAGGCTTTAGCGCCTCTGAGTAGTTCCCTTGAAGAGGCGCTATATAAATCTTCGAATGAATGAATGAATGAAAGTATTTAGATTTGATTTATACTGTTATCATTATTAAAGCAAATTTTATATAGCGCCCCTTCTAGATTGCCTACCAAGGAGCACTGATATTAATTATATTAGATTAATAAATATAAGATTAATTAGATTGAAATAGGATTTGCTTACATTTATTTGCGATTACTAATCCTGTAGGCCTATGTCTTATCAGATTAGCTGAGACACTGGGCTGCAATGATTTATATTTGGGTGTAAGCATAGAGGTATATATTATAAACTGATATTATAATCTCATTGGGTGTAAGTCCCTTAATGGCATTTCTCTTAGGGAAGGGTTTTGGTTTGTTGTTGGGTGAACAGGAAGAAGAACTGGGAGATGACGTCGCAGTGAGAGGAAGGTCGAGGTCTCGCAGCGCTCGGCCGAGAGCATCGGCAGCAGCAGCGGCGACCAAGGACGATGACGAGGGAGCGACGACTCCTTCGCGACGAAGACGGAGACGCCGCGGACGAGGAAGCCGCCGCCGCCGCCGCCGACACAGCCGCCGTCGACGAAGCCACGGACGCCGCCGCCGACGACGACGCCACCACTAGGCCACCATCGGGGGCCTCCGTCGGATCCATTCGTCCGTCCATCGTTCGGCTGGAGATAGAGAAGATCCGAGCGACCGCTGAAGATGAACTTTCGTCTGCGGTCTATTAATTAGATCGATGAAGTCTATTGTTCGATCAATAAAAGTTGGAAAAGAAAATGAATTGTCTTATTCCTTCTAGGCTATAGATAGGGTTTTTGTCATCTTAGGCTCTCCTGGATTTTAGGCTATCCAGTAGATTAGGCCTATAGGCTATAGGCTTCAAGAAGCGTTCAAGAATTGTATGCTACTGAGTTCCCCTAATCTGATCAGTTAATTAGCCTATGCCTTCCAGAAGTTTAGACTTAGGTATCCCTGGATAATTTGACTTAATTATGGCCTGATTAATTATAGGTAGGCAGAGGCGTAACTTTGGTCTAAAAAGTGGGGGGTACCAATTTCTTACATACATGGGCGCCGACTCTGCGAGGCCCGTGAGTGCCCAGCACCACCAGCAGGCGCGGATTTAGAGGGGGGCGGAGCCGGCGTACGCCCCCCCTAAACCTGCAGCAAATGTTCTCAAACTAAACTGACCTAAAACTAATATAACTGCAATTTGGGAATAGGATGTTTGAAGTAGCTGGACCGGCAGAATGGAGCTCTCTTACCGGAGCTCTCTTACCTACTTACCTGAGTTGCTAGCAGACGTTGCCCACGTGACCAATGACTTTTGCCGTGACGTCATTCACAAAGTTCATGTACAGACAAAATTTACGTAAATAGAAATTGGTCAATTAAAAAATATGTCGAGTGGTCCGTGAGACGAGATGGATTGAAAAGCACACAACTCTGTCAAATTTCATGGAGCTGTACGAACCGATTGTTGCCTGCTTAGACGCAATCGGATCCATTGAAGCAGATTGGGACAGTAAGACGAGCACTGCTGCTTACGGACTTTTGAAGAGCATTACAGATCATGCATTTATCGTAAGCTTTCATATCGTTCGCCATTTCTTTGGCTACGTCAAAGGACTCAGCGCAAAGTTGCAAGGCTCAACTTTAGACGTGATCCAAGGATATGAAATGGTGACGAGTGTTAGAGCAGCACTAAACAATGCCCGACAGGATGACAGCGAATGGGAGCATGTTTTCCAGAAAGCTACTAAAATGGCAGAGACAGCTGGCGCTGGACCAATTAAGCTTACTGCACCAAGAATATGCTCAAAACAGATTCACCGAAGCAACACACCCGCTGCAACGCCAGATGAACATTTCAAACGAAACATTTATCTTCCATTTCTGGACAGTCTACTTCAGCAGTTTAGCCTACGATTTGGAGATCTTGCGAAACAAGCAATTCGTGGTCTAAGTCTCATTCCATCTAATGTTTCAAACATCGACGCACTCACTGCTGATGGTATACTTCATTACTATCATGATGACCTGCCTTCGCCAGATTCGTTTCATCAAGAGTTAAAGCTTTGGCAGCAGATGTGGAGAAACGCTAGCTGACAGCACACCAAGCACCCTGTCGGACACCCTCGCTGACAGCTGCTCCTGTCGTATTATGTATCCAAATATTACCACAATAATTCACATTTTGCTGCTCACTTCTGTCACGGCTTGCAGTGTTGAACGAGCAAATTCTAGTCTGCGATTTGTGAAGTCGTGTTTCCGAAGTACAATGAACGAGGACAGATTTAATGCACTCATTTTATTGTTTGTCCACAAGGACATCAAGTTAGACATTGATGACATTATCAATGCCTATGCCAGAAAGTATCCAAGGAGAATGACACTGCTTAATCCACTGGCATGTGACACTTAATTATTTTCTTTTTGGATCAAGGGTTGCATGATCAAAACCGATAACTGATTTATAATCGTTTCACTGTTAACCTTCAGTGGAGACCAGTTGTTTTATATGAGAAACTATATACTTTTTTAAAGTTCCATAACATTTTCTATAAAAAGGATCATTATAGTTTTGCGTGATCTAATTTCATATATATATATATATATATATATATATATATATATATATATATATATATATATATATATATATATATATATATATATATATATATATATATATATATATATATATTTACGGGATTGGATTGGTAGTATTTACGCCCCCCCTAACCAGAAATCCTGGATCCGCCCCTGACCAGAAATAGGCCATGCGAGGCCCGCCTATGCCCGGGCACCACCAGAAATCAGTCCCCAAAGAGCCCTTTTAAGAGATTATTTTGCTAATATTTTATAAAATAATATAACGTCTTTGTTATATTTTAATCTCAATTAACTTTGTCACTCGTCCTGTAAGTTTTATGCTTTCAGTCTTGTCTCAAACACGAATGACACACTTGCATACTATAGACACAGGGAAGAAACCGCTAGCTTATCGCTTGAAAAAATCTGCAACGATTTGATCTCCTACAACAGCCTTTGCAAAAAGAAATTCGTAGTTTTTAAAATACCAGGGAGACCCAGAGAAAAGCCATTTAGTTGTGAATCATTGTAACAAATAAAGACATTATAATTATAAAACAAAAGAATTAAGAATTGATACTGGAGAGAACCATGGCATTTTGTAGCACTGTAACATTTCCATTGGAATTTTTGACACGAGTTGGACATGTCCCATCCACCTTTAACAGTGAGGGGGCACAGTATACAGCTGTCCCCCAATTTCTAAAGAAACTTTTTGATTGCTGTTTTTGTTAATAATTTCCAAGTGGAAACTTGACCACTGAGACCAGGCAGCTGACACGTGGATATCAACACGTTGCCACGAACAAATAAAAAAAGCAATGAGTTTTGTTCATTATTATTCTGTTTACAGGCCTACTGTTTCGTACTATGTTACTACTAAGTCAATAAACTTTAGATTTGAATTAAGCTTAGTTTGCATGCGATTATACAATTTGATGAAACTATATATCTACATGCCGTTACAAAGTGCCTGCTCCTTGCTTTTTAACGCATTTTTCGTGCACAAAAAGAGGTCAAAAAATTTTCCCGCGCTCACGCGCGAATTAATAAGCCTATTGTCCCAGTTCAAGTGTCCCCCTACCTGTCAAACAAGACCGCCGCCTCTGTGTAGATTGCAGTGCAGATTCTACTGTCAAAGGGATAATTTCAATAAGTGTATCCTAACCAAATCCAACAAATATAGAAAATCCAAAAAAGTCTAAAAAATTAAGAATTGACACTGGACGAGAAAAGCCACATATTTGTAATTTGACATTTATTTGCCATTATAATTATAAAACAAAAGAATTGAGAATTGATATTGGAAAGAACTATGATTTTTGTAGCATTGTAACATTGTAACGAAAAAAAGACCAAAAAATTTTTTCGCGCTTACGCGCGAACATTTTTTTCACTCTCTTTGGGCACTCACACTTTTGGGGTCAACTCGGCGCCTATGCTTACATACACGAAGCAAGGCGGAGACTGCGATCTCTGGGAAGGCACAACAATAAAATATTGATTGGCATTGTTCAAACTGTGGAGGGTACGGTACCCCCAGTCCAAAAAGTGGGGGGTACGGGTACCCCTCGTACCCCCACAAATTACGCCTATGACTACTGCTGTTGCTTTCATAAAATGACCCGACGTACAACACCAAACTTTTAATATGCATTCTCAAAACGACGGATAAGTCAATGGTTCAGACTTATAACAGTTGTAAATTTGCATAAACAGTTTCATTGACATCATAGCCACCAGGTGGAACATCTCAACCTACGATGACCTTCTGTCCTTTTTCCTCGCATTCACACCAATTCCACTTCCTTCATCCGCCGTATCTCACTCTATGTGTGCATCATATTTATGTATACATATATGTAAGCATGTATGTGTGTAGGTCTGCATACATATGCATGAATATATGTATATAATATATGTGCAGGCATATATGAATGTAAGTCTGCATAGGTATTCATTTATGTATGCATTTATGTATGTATGTATGTATGTATGTATGTATGTATGTATGTATGTATGCATTGTATGTATGTATGTATGTATGCATTGTATGTATGTATGTATGTATGTATGTATGTATGTATGTATGTATGTATGTATGTAATATGTATGTATGTATATATGCATATTCATGCATTTAAGTCTGCATGTATACATGTACGTACGTACGTATACATGTACGAATGCATGTATTTATTATATAGTTATACACCTATGTATGTATGTAATTTTGAGTGTATGTATATGCGTATGCATGTACATATGCATTAGTGCATGCATACATGTATGATTTTATGTGTGTATGTATGCATGCATGCATGTATGCATGTATGTATGAATGTATGCGTGTCCGCATTTATGTTGGCATGTATGTGTGCATGTAAGCGTGAATAGATGACGTATACGTGCATATATATATATATATATATATATATATATATATATATATATATATATATATATATATATATATATGTAATTATATAGCGCCTTTCGGGACTCTTGTGAAGGCGCCACATAAATCTCCATTCTCTAGTCGCCGATCCAAGGAAGCTCGCCGCCTCCAAGAGTGTCGAACTCTCGTCGTGACTTCGGCATCCGCAGCTTAGACTCCTCCTTCTCCTGTTTCCGATTCCACTTGAACGACGAGTCATCCAGAGTGTGAAGCACGTCCTCGTCCTTTGGGCGATGCTCCCGCGGTCGACGGCCCACAAACCGGCCCTCCACCTCCAGAGTGTCGTCGCTCGTTAGTACTACTTCCGGTGACTCATCGTCGGGTATGACGACCCGAAGTTCAAGGCTGATGGCGTCGTGATGACGATGCGGTTCCCCTGAAGACAGCAGACGGTGACGATGCGGTGGTAGATGACGATCATCTGCCATGCGATCGTCCAACATTTTATCATCGAACTGGCGAATGTAACGGAGATATGACGATAATGACAACGACGTGTGCCAGACGAAGAAACAAAAAAACACAACCAAACTTACTATAGGCTTTAAAACTTAGGTTGACCTTTAAAATCAATATTATCGTAATTTTGTTGTTTGATACATACGTAGGCCTACATACATGTTTGATAGTAAATATTGCGCTGCATTGATAGAACTCTTCACACACACACACACACACACACACACACACACGCACGCACGCACGCACGCACGCACGCACGCACGCACGCACGCACGCACGCACGCACGCACGCACGCACGCACGCACGCACGCACGCACGCACGCACGCACGCACGCACGCACGCACGCACGCACGCACGCACGCACGCACGCACGCACGCACGCACGCACGCACGCACGCACGCACGCACGCACGCACGCACGCACGCACGCACGCACGCACGCACGCACGCACGCACGCACGCACGCACGCACGCACACACACACACACAACCACGCACACACACAAACACGCGCGCGCGCGCGAACTCACACACACACATATATATTGTTGCTAATATATATTATACAGGGCGGGAATGGTCGGGAAGTTGGCGGATTCAACCGCCTAGTATTTCTTAGGACCCCACAGTTAAGTCTTCATTGCACACCCCAGTGCCCCGGGGGTCATTTGCAACCCCCTCACTTGTGCTAGTGTGATTTAACATTATTTTACTCTGAGTCTCTGACAAAGAGATGAAGTTTCCATTGTGTATCATTTATGCACTTTTGAATTTTCTCAACAAAGGAATTGATTTTGATTCGAGTCTGACTTGCAAAACTACTAGCGTTGAAATCAGCTGCTTTCAAATTTCGTTGACATCAGTTTGCAAAAATACTGATAAAATGTTCTACCCTCCCCCCAGTCCTTTTACTACAATTCCCACACTGAATATATATGCACATAAAGAGTTGCTGCTATAAAAATTTGGTTGAAGGGTCTATATGTGGCCTACGTCTTCAAAGATCTGGCGAGGCTTTGAAGTTGAGAATAGGAGCGCACATGGAGTGGTAAGATTAAGGGAAACAAATTTTAGTTTGCCCTAACTGTTTTTCTCACCACGTTCTCGTGCTCTCATTACCCCCAGATGATGGGGGTAATGAGAGCACGCATACACACATACAAACATATATACATACATATACACACATACACACATAGCCTACATGCAAATAAGTATGCATAGATACATACATACATACATACATAAATACACGCATACATTCACATTCATACATACATTTAGTAAGTAGTTCTGTTGACTTGTCTTACCGCATCGGCAAAGATGTGAGCATAGTTGACCAGACACAGAAGGCAGCAGACAGCCAGCCATGATGATGGCGATGACGACGATGATGCTGCTGATGCAGCTGACAAGGAAGCAGAGGAGGAGAACGGAGACAGCATCCTCATCTTCACGGTTACGACTCGTAACAGATCTCACAGAAGTCTGAAATTATCGCAGATTTAATGACAATTTGTTTCCCTTTCTATAGCTATTACAAAGACTTATTATTAATTATTAATTAATACTTTCTATCGGCCGGTGTCTAATGCACAAGGCGTCGACTGACTGCGCTCCAAAACCAAACCGTAATCAGGTCAACACCCGGAGAGCAGTCGACGAAGACAAAGTGACAGCATATATTATGTTGGATGAGCAATTCGAGAAAGACAAGACTAAAGAAACAGACTGACTGAGCAGAGGAACAAAATCTAGTTCCAGCCACCAGTTGTCAGAATTCCCTCCCTGTATCTATCCGTTCTGATTTACCTATTGGGCCTATATATACAAACGCAAAAGCAAATTAAACTGTATGCTCAGCTATATAGCCAGACATTATAGTATAAGATTTCTATTTTTGCGAAACTTTTCACGTGTAACGTCTCTCAGAAATGTGAATCAGAGGCGTGAGTTTCACCTATAGAGACTCAAAATATGAAGAAGATTGAACTCACATAACTGTTCTATTAAGACTCAGCTATATATAAACACACAAGATGAAACTATAGGAAGGCGAAATATTATACTTACCTAGCTAGTGCAGTTAGGTTGACCTATGGACCTCGATACAACTCGCTACGGAATACAAAGTATTTGCAAAATTTTCCTGATTATCGTCTGAAGCAAGTGAGTGAACGGCGAAGCTGTTTTCCGCAGTCGCCTTTTTATGCCGATCGCTGTACCGGTAAATCGCGCAGCCTGTCGTTGACAGGCATTGTGGGAGGAGACACCAAGGCGACAATGACATCACCAGCAGCATCAGTAACTGCGACTATTGTGATTCACTGGATAATAAACGCACCATCCAATACGTTGTACACAGGCGACTACCGTCTCTGGTTGATTGGTCTCTGCTTTAGATTATGTACAATCAAGATCTAGCCTGACCAACGAGCTCCCGAAAGCGTTCTGCGTGCGAACGATGATTCCAAGGATGGTCACTGAATTCATCCATCCATCCATCCATCCATCCATCCATCCATCCATCCATCCATCCATCCATCCATCCATCCATCCATCCATCCATCCATCCATCCATCCATCCATCCATCCATCCTCCCGTCCATCCATACATCCATCAATCCATCCATCCATCCATCCATCCATCCATCCATCCGTCCATCCATCCATCCTCCCGTCCATCCATCCATCCATCCATCCATCCATCCATCCATCCATCCGTCCATCCATACATCCATCCATCCATCCATCCTCCCGTCCATCCATCCATCCATCCATCCATCCATCCATCCATCCATCCATCCATCCATCCTCCCGTCCATCCATCCATCCATCCATCCATCCATCCATCCATCCATCCATCCATCCATCCATCCATCCATCCATCCATCCATCCATCCTCCCGTCCATCCATCCATCCATCCATCCATCCATCCATCCATCCATCCATCCATCCGTCCTCCCGTCCGTCCGTCCGTCCGTCCGTCCGTCCGTCCGTCCGTCCGTCCGTCCGTCCGTCCGTCCGTCCGTCCATCCATCCATCCATCCATCCATCCATCCAGCCAGTCAGTCAGCCAATCAGTCAAACTTTAATTCCACTCACCCTGGTCACCATAGACCTTTTCTGCTCATAATGACTAAGCGATTGGATTATGCCTGACCCGTGGCACTGAATTGACCTATTCAATCTTTCCATATCTGTAACACTCCGGTCTAATAGTCTAACGTCCAACAAAGCACCTACAGACGAGAACGAGTGTCGAACACCAACAGCTAATTATTATAATCAACATAACAACTAATGGCACTCGGTGCTACAGCAGGTGTAGGTATACCTGGTCCACAAAACGGCTGAATTTCTCGACTTCATTATAGGCCTACCTGATGATTATACCAGCGGTGTCTTTCCAACATCAGACGGGGAAAGGACGGAGTACCCGCCCTCGTGTTCATACCTCATCATTGTCACCGGTGTCTGTACAATACCAGAGACGAGAGAGGGAAAGGGGAGGGAGACGGAGAGCGAGAGGGAGCGGCCACCCTTCCTCATGTACCGAGGCTACGAAAATAAAATCGCTAACGCTTCGGAACCATGGTTCTCTCGCAGTTGGCTTAAAAAACTGTTCTTCTTTAACCGTATAATCGTAATCTCTAAACTTCTAAAGCGCCACTCTGAGGCCAACCGCAGGGCACCTACCTATTCACGAGCGCTGGACAATTGTAGATGAGCAACTTGTCCAAAGTCGCTACTCTTTCTGGCTTGAAGTAGATTCGAACCTGCGACCCTGCGGTTACAAGGCACAGAACATACCGCTACACCACCACCACGTCCCACTATAGTCTGTCTCTCTGACTGTCCTACCCGTCTGTGCGTCTGCTTGTCCACTTTGCCTACGTACTTCAATGACAGATCAAGCGGCGAGGGGCTACAGAGAGACAGACAGACAGACAGACAGACAGACAGACAGCGATATGAAAACCTTATTGCACGTTAAAGTCAATCTACAAATGACAAATGCGTCTGTGGCGGACAGGCCAAAAGGCTTGTGTCATGTACGCATATTTAATTAACTATTGTAACAATCATACTTGCATAACATGGAAGTTATAGCCTATAATAGTTTAATATTTATTATTCAGTCCGTTTTGTTAATATCCAACATCTTCACTTCTTGTTTGATTAATCTAATATACAACACCCGCCCACTCGTGTTCCGATAATTAGTTGTCGGAAGACGCGTCTATAGGTCAAAGGGACACCGTGACAATAGGTGTTTTGCACAATACCAGCTAATTAGTGCGGAAGACAACAAACGTCGTCCATGCCACATCATAATAATTTATATCTATAGATAGGCCTACAGAGTCATCATACACGGGATGACTAAAGGCTGTCGATCTTAAAGTGAAACGGCGAAGCGTGTGTTCCGCGTACAAACGAGCCCAGATCTCTTGGTATCATGTGTATAGTGATAAATGATTATGCAGTATGTTCGTGTGCTGAGGAAATTAGCTTAGACTATACAAACCAAAGTCCAGATTCGGGAACCTATCAGGCCATCCTACATAGGAAGACTCCATGGCACGTGCCTATACGTAACAATACGTAACAATGCACACACACACACACACACACACACACACACACACACACACACACACACACACACACACAAATCGGCAACCGTCTGGCTTTGGTGCTGGCTCCGCTGATACGACAGGTTTTGAACCCGCCATATCTTTAGATATTGAGACGTTCTGAGTCTCTCGCTGTTGGGAAGAAAAAAAGAGGCTGAGCGAAACTCGGGTCAGGAATCGATAACTGGTTTGTGTGAAAGAAGGGTGTCGCGTTAAAGAAGTTTACCCCCAAAGTGCCATTCAAAAAAATAAGTTAGTGACTTCCCGGTGAGTATAACAGCCGAATACATCCCCTATCTGGTTCAGCAACGACTGAACGGATTCGATTTCAGGAGACGGACCCACCCTGATATGTGCGGTCCCAGAACGGACTGATCCCAAATAGCGGAAAGAAAAGAGGTTGTGCGAAACTCGGGAACGACTCGTAAGCAACGTCGAAAGTGAGTTCACCCGAAGTGTGTGGTCTGTAAGACGGTCTGAGTGCCCGAGTGGGACACGAATAGGGCCTACACAAGTCTGTGCGCAAAAAGGGCACGTAACATTATAGAAGTCTACCCTACTAGCTGGTTCCGTTAAGGGAAATGAGTCTGTAGCACACTGCATAGACAAAACCAAACTGGTCATTGGGCTCCCAGGAAAGTCACAATAACAACCGTACGATTCAGAAACTGTCTAAGCGATTCAGGGTGCGGGTCCACCATGTTGCGGGGTGCGAGCTGGACTGCTTATAGATAACACGAAGATGGATGTGAACTCAGGAACTCGGAGAACATACTAATGGCGAGGTAGCGAGATGCAAAAAGGTGGTGGAGAAAGAGCCCGCATAGTGAAAAAATAATTTATGGGCGCAAAAGGGAGCCACTGTTGCGGGGTGAAGGAAGGACTCTGACCTGAAAAAAGGCCATCCTCAGGACGTGGCCCCATGGGCGGCGATCCCGGGGGGGGGGGTCGAGGGGGACAAGACCCCCCACCTTTAAGAGTGGGGGGACACGCCATACATCGGACCCCCCAAATTTTGAAGAAACCCCAAAAAAAGGTCATCAAATTTTTCCGTGCCAGGTTATGAAACTTTCACGCGCAAAAAAAATTTTTGACCTTTTTTTGGACCAGATCAGTTAAAAACTCTTTTTTGACCAGATCAGTTCAAGAGTGTCCCCCCCACCTGTCAAACAAGATCGCCGCCACTGCGTGGCCCACCCGGCGACCGTGGAGGAGGCAGGGTTGGACCCGAGACATGCAAAGCAGTGTTGCCTCTGTTTAGGAAGCGGGCAATCCTGAACCTTCCTTTAAGGGAATTATCCCTATGGGCAGAAATAGCTATATGACGGTAATTTTCTTTCGAAGGCAGAGGGGAGAGTACGTGACGTGGGTGGCTCTGAGAGTAGAACTGGGTTGAAGTCACCGCTGTCCCCACAAAATTAAGTCTGCTCTGCGAACACACGCACATCACGCTTAGGATTAGGAGGCATAATTTGACACATACGCGGAAAGATTAAAATCATTAAATAAAATAAATAATAACAATATTCTTTATTATTTCACACTGACAAGTACGCAGTAAGATTACATTGAAACATGACAGTAGTACAATCAAGATCTTAATTAAACACACGTTTTGACAGCCATGAAAGGCGCCTCCCTAGAGGGGATTACGGGTATCGAACCGCGCGCGTTCTAACGCTCTCCTGGCCGTGAGTGTTACCCTTACTCTAGCCTCCTCATCCTCGTAATGTTACTATATATATATATATATATATATATATATATATATATATATATATATATATATATAACTTGAATGCAGTGGTGTAGTGGGGCGGGAACGCGGGGGAACGCCGTTCCCGCACTTTTTTCCAGGGAGGGAACGCGATCCCTCACTATTTTGCAGCATTTCTGCTGAAATAAATGAACAAAGAAGACTTCAAGACTCACAGTTTCAACTGCTTACTTACTGGAGCCTTTCGCAGTTTTGCAGATATATTTATATATGTGTTGGCTTTATACTAAATAACAAATTCCTATGTATAAATTTACATAATTACATTTATTAATTTTTTTGTTATTTTTTTACATTCAACAGTTTCAAAAATAGCAGCGCTCACACTATGCAAAATTCTTGCAAGATTGCACTTTTTGCTACAGTTGCTACTTCAATTTCCAGGCGTTCCCCCACTTCATTTTTTAGGATTACACCACTGCTTGAATGTCATATATAATCAACTGGCTTATCGTTTGAAACAACTATAACCGAGAGGTCGAGAATAGAAAAGCATCGGAGAAGTGCGTCTAGCCTTTATCTCTGAGCGATGTCTTTGACCGCGAAAATGCTGATATGAACAAATACAGATTTTGTAGATGAGAAAACACTGACTGCCCGTCGAGGGGTAGCCTCCACCCCAACCCCTCCCCCATGCTGCATGATCGTTACTGGACCATATTAACGAAAGACCTTGTCGCGTCTACGTCGACCAGTATATTGATTGTTTCTTCAATATGCATTGATTGAATTGGTCGAACGTTGAGTGAGCTCTCGATGCTAATAGCTGTGCTTGTTGTGGGCTGTTGTCGAAAACTTGAAACCTTAATGAATTCGTAAATTATGCATGAACAAGTAAAACTACATCCCGCATAATAAAAATATTATTTGAAAGGTTAAAGCTGTGCAAGAGCGATAACGTGCTTTTGAGAGGGTACGTAGTCCTCTCCCTTGCCGATTGATTTTCCTACTGACACACACACACTGCTTCTCTCTCTCTCTCTCTCTCTCTCTCTCTCTCTCTCTCTCTCTCTCTCTCTCTCTCTCTCTCTCTCTCTCTCTCTCTCTCTCTCTCTCTCTCTCTCTCTCTCTCTCTCTCTCTCTCTCCGCAGACCTCTCTCTTACCGACTGATCTTCCTTTCGTCCGTACTTCCCTACTCTCTGTCTGTCTGTCTGTCTGTCACATATACACACACACACACAAAAAAAACACCTACCTACCTACCTACCTACCTACCTACCTACCTACCTACCTACCTACCTACCTACCTACCTACCTACCTACCTACACACACACACACACACTAAATTTCGCCGTCGGCCTACGCAGATTGATAAATGCGACTAAAGAGACAATATACACAGAAGAGAAAAACAAAATTAATGCTAAAACGAAACTGATGCCATCTCTCCACTGGAGACGTAGGCTTTATACATGCACGTGTTCAATCTATTATTCACACAGTCTGTATAAACCTGTAGGCCCTAATAACGTTCTTATTGATGCATTATGATTTAAGTGACATTCAAGTCAACAACTTCATAGAATGCGCCATACGCATTAAAATGATTCCAGCACACATGAAGATTATTATTCATTGAGTTTTGCAATTCCTTGACGATCATTTAAACTTTTAAAGCCTGAACTTGACGTTATGCGCCGTAATTACGCTATTTTCATGCACTTGTTCCTCGCCATTAGCGTCTGTGCACTAAAACATCCTCCATGTTTTACCATGTTTATCAGATTGGAATTCATCGTTAGCGCGGCACGTTGTGTAGGACTATTGAACATTGTTCAAAGAACGCCAGCTGTAATGAGAAATATTATAATTATCACTGTTTTACCCCGAGGTAAGTGCAATCTCTCAGGAGATAAAAAAAATTGACCGTAGACATGCAGTTAACGACATCTGGAGCGGGTATACGTTTCATCCAGTTCTGGCAAGGAGAAAATACTGGTTGGTTGCTGTACGTGTAATGACGCTGTTTCATAAATAGATTATTAGCGTCGCCCTCCTCCTTTATCCAGCTTGGGACTGGCACTGCCAGACAGTGTTTAATCTAGACGCCTTTGGGGGGAATGTCCACCCAGGATTTATGTTCCCCCAGAGGCCAGCAATATTACAATGTAGAGACCGTTAGGCGAGGAAAATTCCCCCCCCCCCAGGATACATGTGGATACATGGTGTCTCCCAGAGAGATGATTTCCTTAAAAAAATAGGTCATCAACCTTTTTTGAGAGAGTAATTGCTGTAGAAAAAGTTTTAAAAATCGGACGAAGGACACGAAAAAAAGGTCATCAACATTTTTGGAAGCTGAAATTTAGAAAAGTCTTAAACTTTTTCAAGATGGATGAAATTACAGAAAAAAATCTTGTGTAAATTCGTTGGTCCCCCCCCAGAAACCTTGTTTCCCCGCCCAGAAGAGGGGGACTAGATTAAACACTGACTGCCAGAGTACGGACAGTGGCGGAGTTGGAGAAAATATTGCGACAAGCAACGACGTTAATATCCTTCCGCGGCACTTTTGCTCAGCCAGAAGCCCAGGACTTGAAGCATCAAAAGCCGTTCCAGACGTTCATGTTATTGTCTCCGGACATTGTTTTACGAACCTGGTTAATCATAACTACCTCGGGAAGAAAAACTAATAAGCTTTGGATAGCGACATACAAATTAAGATTAACGGTCTTGAGAAACCAATCACAAGACTATCTCAACTTCTAGCCTCTGGCATGTTTCTTGCCAATTTTAAAACTGTACTATTTGAGCGTGCTGGTGTCGGGAGCGCCTCTGAGTAGTTCCCTTGGAGGGGCGCTATATAAATCCTCCAAAGAATGAATGAACGAATGACGCTGTGTTTCTGCTGCGAAACAGAATTAGTGTTCAAAAGACAGCAACACAGTATGAGCGCAGCCATCGGTGCTGATTGCCCGGGCGTGGCTCAGTTCGACCACTTGTTGATAGAGGGGTTGTCAAACATCAATTGGATGAGGATCTTGACGGTAAACGTTGGCTCCAGGCTGCTGGTGAGAGATGTTGGCCTGAGAAGTCGCTAAAGTATCCACGCTGGCACTTTTTGGCGGAGTTTCCGCCTTCCAGGCGTCAGGCTTCTATCCCCACTAAATAACCGCGGGCTCAATCCCTCGAGATCTCCTTCCCTTTCTCCTCCCGGGCCGGACCTCCCCTCTCTCCCAGATCCCATATTGCCGATGTGAGTTTAGCTCTTTTCGGATTAGATAAACGTGTCTGTAATTCATAGGTTTCGTCTGCTAAAATATATGCCTATTAAATTAGTGGCGAATCAGCACATTGCGGTATCGTAGCTAGGTCTACTTGTTCAGTACAAACACAACTTACACACGTAACAAGTGACACAGTCACACAACATAGTCAACTCAAGACTAATTTATACGAGAAAAGTGGGTCTTTCACAGAACTGTGAGTGAAGACTCTGCAACTTGTAGAGCGTGTGATAAAAATTGAAAAGATACCCCGCCCCCGTTTTTCACTGGGCTCAACTTGCGCCCGACCTGAATAGGGATAAAAAAATTCTGGCGTCTACTGCGAGCACAAGCGAACTGCATGTAGAGATGTATCGCAAACAGAGTCGGCTGAGGTGCCACACGAAGTTATGAATTCAGCAATCAACGGGTGGACGACCGTGACAGGTGCTGAACCACCAACGGGAACAGCAACTCACCGTCAACAAGGGCGGAACCTTCTATGTATAAGCAAGACATCGAAGGTCTGCTTGAGTCCACCACCAGCTGTCCAGGCGATCTTGCTCATCGGCTAGCCTCACGAGCACCTCTTTCTGACGATTGGATGCTAGCTCCCGCAGTGCCCGCTCTGGGGTTGCGCCTCTCAGACGAGGAGTTACGGATCGCGGTCGGGGTGAGGCTAGGCATGACACTTTGTGAACCGCATTTGAGCCACCACTGCCGAGAAAACGTCGACGCAAGAGTGCTCCACGGACTAGTTTGCAGAGAAGGCGGCGGGAAACAACAGCGGCACGTCTACCGTGCATAGGCGTAATTTGTGGGGGGTACGAGGGATACCCGTACCCCATTTTTTCGACTGGGGTACCGTACCCCCACTTTTTGAACAATGCCAATAAATATTTTATTATTGTGCCTTCCCAGAGATCGCAGTCTCCGCATTGCTTCGTGTATATAAAAAATTGGTACCCCCACGTTTTAGACCAAAGTTACGCCCCTGCGTCTAGGGTTTGCTAAGCATTATCTGGAGAGCGACTAGCAGAGTACTCACTGCGTACAAGACACAAAGCGGCCTGACAGCTGTTTGACTGTCACACTTAACCCTTGGTCACGTGGAATGTGCTTTAATTGGAATGGGACGTGACAGCAGCTGCTGTGCCAGACAGTGCCATACACGATTCTCCGAAGCTCACACATCGATCAGAGGAGAAGCCGCGCCGATCGCTCAGTCCCTGGTAGTCCGAGATGCAAAGAGGGCGAAGTACGCCACCATCATTGGTACCCACGCCTTTGTAGCGGTCGCCTTGGAAACTCGATCCACTTCACTTTCTCCCTTTTCATTTATCGTTCCTCCCTTCAAGTGCTTCCCTCAATCAACCCGGAAGTACATTTTTACGATGGCCAGTAGGCCTATAAGCGCAACATTTTCATTCGTTTCTACAACGATGCTCTCCATTTCTGCCCGTCAACTCCACCACCGAGCCTGCCCACTCCACCCTCGTGCCCATAAAAGTACGCGTCAACGCGGGCTGACGCATCTAAATGAGAAACAAGCTTCCTGAAATAACCATGGTTACGCCTTCTAACGGCAACCACGCGTTCTCGTAATAAGCAATGCGCATCTTATTTTCTCCGCGAAACTTCTATTAGTGCCTTCCACACGACGCAGTTAATTTCCCGCTTTCGTGGGTACAGACGACTGCAGGTGCTCTGGAAGACTCCGGCTCATTAGCTCCATTTATCATCATTAGCCATGCACAGTGTCCCATTGTCGTTGCCGTCTGCATTATAGTATTTTCCTGAGCTAATCTCACTCCATCACTACGAACAAGTGTCTACAGACTATTTACTGATATCGCAAACAGTTCAATAATTCAATCAATCAATCATTAAAATAATAGAAATAATTTATTATACCAATTTAATATCCTTTTAGTCTTGAGAAGCAACGCTAATACAGAGGACGATAATTCCACTGGATAGACCACCAGATAGGCTCTCTGGAAAACGTCTCTCGTTATTTAGGCCCTTTACTAGCAGCATCATGAACCACGGCTACTAATACATTTGTTTTCTAGTGGTATGCCTTGCTAACTGTACTGGACTGGTCCGCTTAGCTATATATAGGTTAGAGCCGTGCTGTCAACCTTTTTGAAACCGTCGGCCACCGAAAACTTATTCTTGAAGCTGAAGGCTACACCAGTAAACTCAACAGCAATGACTAAAATTAATTGAAAATTATTAACTGTATTAAAATTTATTATGGCAATTATCATTTAATGAATAATAGCATATATGTATGCCTTTGTATGGCATGCTTTATAATAGTTCAGAGTCCAGCAGAAGTATAATTATAATTAAATGCAAGTAGGCCAGTGACTTTGTCTTTTACTTCACTTTTTGCAGAAATTGCAAAAATTTAGCGACGCCCGGGAGGACCATTTAAAATCAGTCGGCGGGCCGTATGTTGGACAGCACTGGGTTACAACATGCGTCCCATGTACGTCTGTGCATGAAGAGCCGGTTAACGTAACAATGGTGGCTTGAAGCACGGACTAGCACGGTCCGTACACGGGACTTTAAAATGGCGTGGCACCCATTGATTCATTAGGACATTTATATAGCGCCTCTTCAAGAGGGCTACTGAGAGGCGCTCAAACGGGCAGCAACAGCAAAGGAACTCACCCAACTGACAGTGTCTAATCTAGACACCTTGGGGGGGAATGTCCCCCCCAGGATTGATGTTTCCCCTCCAGAGGCCGGCAATATTAAAATGTAGACCTTTAGGGGAGGAAAATCAACCCAGGATACATCATTCCCCCCCCCCCGAGAGGTGAATAATAACCGAAAAAAGGTCATAAACCTGTTTGAGAGAGTAATTCCTAGAGAAAAAGTGTAAAAAATCATGGGTGAAATTAGAAATTAGAAAAAAAATCTTGTGTAATTCGTTGGTCCCCCAGAAACCTGGTTTCCCCTCCCAGAAGAGGGGGACTAGATTAAACACTGCCCAACCAATTAATTAATTAATGAGCTGGGTAGAGGGTATACGGTCGCTATATAAAAACTTGTACATTTAATTTGCCTTGAAGGGGTCAGTAACACAGATCTGACAGGGTTTCAGATACTCACCAGGACCAAGATATTTTCAAAGGTTGTTTCAAAAATGCCACCAACTGAAATATGCTATAGAATGAGTACATCCACCTCAGAAGATCCGATGGCAAGGAAGAGGATTGGCTAACTGCTCTCTATACATACGCCGAGGCAAAGGAAATGCAGTTGTCAACACTGCGTATCCGTGGCTGCTCTTCTCCCAAGCACTTTAGACCGAAGTTAGAGGCTTATTCGCAACTGTTTAACGCAAGTTAATTGCTAATGTAGTTTTCGCTATAACTTAAATTTAAAATATTGATACTACTTTGAAAATTATTCTTCAGGACAATGAACAATTTCAAAACGACAGAGAAAAACATAACAAATGTCTTTGTAGTAAAACTAAGAACACAGAAGTAACGCAACTTAACATGTCTCATTTAACTAGAGTAACGTTTAACACTTACACAAAAACTTAAATGCAGTAAACGAGTCGGCCGGTTGCTACGACATATCACGCGTCATCGCAAAGTAAACACTGTCTCAGTGAACGATACCCAAAAGTCAACTGTTTTTTCTGCAAACTAGAATTATCATACATTTATTAAGTCTCACTATCTAACGACCACAACATCAATCAATGGCGCTGAGCAACTGCGAGCGAAGAACTTGCTCAAGGTCACAGTAATTATCTTAGGGGGACTCGAACCTGTACTATCCACTTTACCTCTAATCAATCAGCTATTGTTTCTCATCTGTATACTGCCTTATCATTACTATGATAATTATTACTATTAATATCACGCATCAATTAAGTGCCACTACATGTATCTAGTCAGGAAAAGCCGACGGATCTAGATGAGGGACCATGCATGGGGACGGGAGATGATGTGGGCCCGGAAGTGATGAGAGACGAGGTACTAGCAGCGATTAACGACATGAAGAACAATAAAGCAGAAGGGGTGGATAACATCCCAGCTGAAATACTTAAGAACTTGGGAGAAAAAGCAACAGGAGAACTAGTAAGACTATGCCAGGATATATACAGCACTGGGAAGTGGCCTGAGGACTTCCTACAGACCATCATGATCCCCATAAAGAAGAAAAATAATGCAACGGCTTGTAAGGACCATAGAACAATCAGCCTACTACCACACGCAGCCAAGATCATGCTGAAGATAATCACAAAGAGAATCCAGGCAAGGGTAGAAGCGGACAAGGGTCTAGGAGAGGACCAATTTGGATTCAGAAAGGGTAGAGGAACCAGGGACGCCATCGGAGCACTGAGGGTGCTAACGGAAAGAAGTTTAGAGTACGGCCAAGAGGTCTATATCTGTTTTGTGGATTATGAAAAGGCGTTTGACAGAGTAGATTGGAAAAAGCTGATGAATGCACTCAGACGAAGGGGTATAGATTGGAGGGACAGGAGGCTAATAGGAAATCTATATATGAACCAAAAAGTAAAGATAAGAATAGAAGGGGAGTGCTCAGAGGAAGGAGAAATTGGTAGGGGAGTAAGGCAAGGATGCCCACTATCACCAATTCTCTTCAACATATACATAGAAGAACTGATACAAGAGGCAATGGAACAGACAGGAGAGGGTATAAAAGTGGGTGGAAGACTCATAAGAGCCCTAAGATTTGCTGACGACCAAGCAATGCTGGCAACTACACAGGAGGGACTGCAGAAATTGATGGATCAACTAAACAGGACCTCAATAAAATACAACATGAAGATAAATATTGGAAAGACAAAGATTATGAGAATAAGTGCAGGGGAGGAGGAGATCGAAATGAAAATAACAATAAATGGAGAGGAGGTGGAACAGGTCAAGAGCTTTTGCTACTTGGGAAGTGTGATAACAACAGATGCAAGATGCCATAGTGATATTAAACGAAGGATAGTATTGGGAAAAGACGCGTTCACGAAAAGAGGAGAGTTGATGAGAGGAGGACTGAGCAAAGACCTAAAGAAGAGACTTATCAAGGCACTGGTATGGAGTGTGGTACTGTATGGGTCGGAGACGTGGACCATCAGGAAAGAGGATATCAAGAGATTGGAGGCCTTTGAGATGTGGATATGGAGAAAAATGGAAAAGGTGAGCTGGACGGAACGAATGACAAATGAAGAGGTGTTGCAAAGAGTAGAAGAAAAAAGATCACTGATGACAACATTAAGAGAAAGACAAAAGAACTGGATTGGACACATATTACGAGGAGACTCCCTCTTAGGAGAAATCATAGAGGGGAGATTGGAGGGAAGGAGAAGGAGAGGAAGACCGCGACAGATGATGCTGGGATGGATGATGACCGAAGGATACAGCGGACTGAAGAGAAAAGCACAGCGAAGAGAAGAATGGCGTCATTGGAAGTGGAAACCTGCCGAAGGGCAGAGAACTTAAAGAAGAAGAAGATCTAATGACCAAGCATCATTCGATGGCGTTGAGCAACTGTGAGCGAAGAACTTGCTCAAGGTCCCTTCACAGTACCCCTGTATTAGGAGCGGCTCAAACCTGTACTGTTGCCATCATACAGACGCTGTTTCTGTTTTCTCTTTCATGTTAGAAAACTTCTTATTCATGGGAAGGGGTCATATGGTGGTTTATTGCTTATGGGAAGAGAGTCATCTAGGACCTACCCAAGTTCCTTGCAACGTCCTCTTACTCTGTGACGTGGGGTTTCGTAATCAAAAACAAAAATACAATCAGCTGATCCAGTTATGAATGATACGTCAGGTCCAAACATGCAATCACAATGTTTGGTCGTTTGCAAGTTATCAATAAGTGCAGATGACAGACCTGACCAAATTGGCTAAGAAGTATAATCTTATCTAGGAAATAATAACTGACAACTAATTTCAACGTCATGACTAACAGCATCAATAACCGTACATAACTAATGAACGCAAATATTAATGAATATCAACATATATTAATGAACATTAATATCAATGAATGCATTAATATATACTAATGTAATGAATGATTAAATTAATCTATTAATGAAAATTAATATTAAAACTGAACAGAAGGCCTGCATAACATGGAGAGCAATGACGTCATCAGTACTGATTAATATTAATATTCAGTAATGTTAATGAATATTAATCACCTAATCGCTCTCTTCTAACACTACTGTGGATTTTCTGTTTATTTCATTAGTTAAAGTATTAACCATAGCACTAATAGTTACATCACATAACCCTGGCTAGAGATTATGACTAGTGCAGTGGTTCTGATCATGCCATTGGTGTCCTAGATGTTCACAGCACATTCAGACATACAGGACAAACATAGTAAAGAAAAAAACTAACAGACCAAGCTCATGCTGAGGACCCAGTCCCATAGAAATTAAACCAATGCTCATGGCATTTTCATACGATACGAACATGAATTATTGTACATTAAAAACAAACAGACACAAACTGCCCGACTGTAAAACCACAATCAGCAGTCAATTAACAGCATTAGCAATTAGCCAACAATTAAAAATTATGCATTAAAAATAATGGAAACTAAAGTCAAATATCGTGCACAGTTTAACAAAAACCAACACTTAAAACAGCTCTCATGCTGGGCAACTGAGTAGACATGGTAAACAGCCGAAACTTAAACGACAAATGCACTAAACAACAATCACCACCCAAATGCACGACGGCAACATAACATGAACCCAATGTTCTAGGTTAGAATCCTCGTTTGTATATGTGTGACACACTGTTGTGAAGAAACGTGAACCATAAGAAAAGCTGCCTACTGTTGAACTGCTGTTGTTCCAAATCTGTGCCACAGCCAGAAATATCTTTCAATCCACGGATCTGAGGAATGCTGTTGATTTACCTAGAGTTTTTAACAATTTACCAACGAGCGTGTACTAAAAACGACTGGGAAACCAATGCAGCTTGTCGTTAAGTGGCAAATAGCACTTCTTATGACAGCTACTTAGAATTGCTGTTTAGAGATCCAAGTGATAAATGCAGACCTGTTCTCTTAAACATATGCATATGTACATACACATTTATTATATAAATATATATATAGTAATATACAAGTAGTATATATAAATTACACATGCATATAAGTGCATACATATGTATATACATATATAATGAGTGTGTGTGGATATATACAGTAAATACATGTGTACAACGTAAATTACTGTGACACAGCATATACAAACGTTACAAATGGTGCAGTTGTGCATATATTTAAAATTCCAGCCCAGCAAAACGGAGTCTAGCACCTCTAAGAGCTTCTAATGGACATGCTATATGCACTTTCTGCTACCTGTTTGTGTGAAACCTACAAATTTACGGCTCAACCACGAACAGGTCTGCATGTGAGGATCAGACCTAATACTCACAGAACTGTCTCACACAAAGGTGCGTATGACAGTCGAACAATACTTCAACGCACAAAATTAACACAATGCCAAAATATAATCACATACCTAGGTAAAAGCAGCAAACTCCTCTGCTGCCAAGACAGTAAGTACTTGAAATATAACATGACTCTTAACGAAAGTGTTACTGGCAACCGCAGTCCGATTCGGTCTACCCAAAAGTGTCCCCTTGATCCAGATCCGGCATTGGGGCATACGAGGAACGTTTTGGAGCATTTCCAGCGCCGTGCTTCGTTTTCTGATGACGAACTAAGGTGCGTTTATGATTGAAAGAAGCGTTGCAACCAGATATGTTGCAAATAAATCGTGTCACGCACTTCCACGAGTCTTCTTCGCCGCCGCTTGCACTGTTCAACAGATTCTGAGGAACTTGGGTGAATCGGCCAACCTTGTGCGTTACTCTTGGTGTCTTGGGAGTATTTGAGACCTTAGAAACACACATACAAAATAACTTATAAACAATAAACATATGATCATACATGCATTGATGCATCAATCGGCCTCCTCCTCCCCTTTCTCGTCGTCTTGGTGGGGCAAGGTAGCTGAATGGTTAGAGCACTTGGCCAGTAACGCGGAGAGTACAGGTTCGAGCCTCTCACTGTGTTGGGACCTTTAATAATAATAATAATAATAATAATAATAATAACCTTCGTTTAATATTTCAAACTGACAATTACGCAGTATGATTACAAATCAGTATGAACGGATGATCACAAGTTATTACAGGAGTCGAATTTTAACTTGCAAGGCGCCCATCACGTCCTACATCTCATTTTCACAACTCGCGAATGATAGGCTATATAATTTCGTTTATTATTACGAATCAAAGTTGACAAACCGCAACTTCTTACAGAAAGAGTATGCTACAGTAAAAAAACATTAGTCTAGATTAGTCTACGAAAGTTAGAATACTGTTTAGTTCCTGGAACATGACGGAACAAAACTCTAGGTATAAAATAGTGATTGTCTGAGTGGACCTTTGGGAGGGTTGCGGGAAGCGATTCCGCTACCGATTGCTCTTCACGCCAGTGATGTTACCACTACTCTATGGACCCCCCCCCCCATACAATTGCTCACACCGTCGATGTTCTGTCGTATGGTCGTGTGTGCGCGTCTGAACTTTGGAAGGAGGGCAATATCAAATGCAGTCGTATTGTACCATTTAATTGTATAGAATATCCTTCTCATATTCCTTCTCAATACCATCTGTGGCTTGTCCCTCTCTAAATTACTGCCATTTCCATTACAATTTGAAAACCATCCTGCTGATTGGTTCATCTCCAGGCTTAGCCAATCGCAAAGTTCAACAGACACAGATAAAGGCTGCTCATACTTAGCGTTGGCACGAAAGGACAAGTTACCAGTCCTCTGCCTGATCTGTCCATCATTATACTCATTTCAACACTTTAACGATGAGCTGCACTGGTTTCCCAGTCGCATTTAGCACACTCTCGTCGTCAAAGAGTTAAATAAAATTTTGCAAGGGTGTACTAGTGGAACAGAGATCTCGAACTCGTTTTTTCCTGCAGGGGATTTGAATACATCCTCTGGATGACGGAATTAGAAGCGTATATAAAAGAGCAACAGTATATTACTTTAAAATCAGAATTAAAATTATTAATATTCACTTCCCTTCACTAGCAACCTATTGTTCTATGACCAGTCATTGTGCAGACAGCAACTCACCTGTTTTGGGCTTAAAACAGAACCACCCGGTGGACCAGTCTTTTTAGGCGTCACTCTTGGCTTCTTTTTTCGAGGAGACTTTTCCGACCAGTCAGGATCGCTCATCGTGTCCCCATCCGTTTTCCAATCCTCATCACTGGGATCGGTAAACGACCAGTCTTCCGTGTCGTCCTCGGTGGCATAGTCTTCAGGATTGAACGGCCTGTCAAGGCAGAAACCCATCTCAAACGATGCTAACGAACTGGTGTCTACCGAGGGCCACGCGCTAGACTTTTCATCCGGGTCGACTTTTTCAACAGCATCAGGTGTGATGCCCGAGCAACCAGGAACACTCGCAGAAGCGCTCGGTTCGACCACTTTTGGCTTGCATTGTACTGGTGGATCTGCCTCTGCATCCTTACTTGTCCCTATTTCTCCAAGTGCAGCCTCTGAGGCTGGGAACGTTTCTGGCTCAAGATCTGGAAGGCTGTGGCCAGGGCTAGTTTTAGATTCAATCATTTTGCCTTCAGTTTTTTCCAAATTTCCACTGAACTCAACATGGTCATCATCATCGACCAGAATTACGTCCATTTTCTCAAGTTTACACGGAACATTGCTAATTTGCGGGAACTGAGAACCGGAGTTTCTACACGTTCCTGAAGGAAACAGTTGCTTCGGAGGCAAGGTCTTGACTGGATCATCGACAACTTCTTTAGTCAGTGGTGCTGGCAAGCTCAGAAGTCCAGGTTTACCACAGTCACGAGGAAAGGGCGAATTCATCGTTGCCTTTGGTGAAAACCGCTGCAGACGTGGCATGCCATGCAATGGATTCCTCGGAGATTTCATAGGCGTCCGTTGAAGAGGCACAGGTGACTGTTGCATTTGCATGACAGGCAACATCCTCGGCGATCCAAAATTCATTCGTGGCGATCCTCGCACAAAGCCTCTCAACCCCATTGAATTGCATGGGGATGATTGAAATGGGGGCCTTGCCCGTACAAACGCTCCTTCTCCTGAAGACCGCCGTGCAAAGGGCTTTGGAACTGCTCCACCACGTGCAACACCGGATGGTCTGCCGCCTGGAAATGGCTGACCAGTGCCAGATTCTGCATTCAGTGATTCATTGATGTGGATGAGAAATATTTCCTGATCGTCAGTTGTAACACCGATTACGCCCTCAATCCGCAAATGTTTACCAAATTTTAGACCATTTTCACAAAGTGAAATGATTGTATTGTGTATGATGCTACGAACACGTTCCTGGTCTGGCTTCATCTTGGGAAAATTAGATTCTAGCACGTTAGGATAGTTGTGACGTCACTGGTCAATCTCTGTACAGGAACATAAATATTTTTAAAAAGGTTAGTTTTACTTATTGTTGGTTAATACGTCAATCTTCAGCTGTATATCACTGCTTAGAACATTCAAAGTATTGCATTCCAGTTACTAAAATAAGTTGCCACTGTTATCTACATTTTTACCAATGACATATTTAGTTCTCAAGCTTTGGGTCTTAAGTCGACCTTTAAATTGAACTGCTAAAACTCATCGGTTCTCTGCAGGACCGCCGAGAGGTGGTACAGAGGGGCAAATGCACAGGGGCTCGGCAATTTTTGGGGCCCTGGCAATCAACTTATGAAAAATATTATAATCAGTTATACAAAGTTTATGATTTACACCTTTTTAAATATAATATTACTGATACTCAACTACAATCAGTTTCAACTTCAAGCATCTGAAAATTACCTTAAGTAGTTATCATTTTTTTGTTACAGAACAAAAAATTCTCATAAAGCCTAAAGATAGTTTAGAGGCCCGTGACTGCTCTGCCTAGGGGCCAGGAATTCCTGTCGGCGGGTCTGGTTCTCTGAAAAGTTAGCAAAACCTACTAAATAGTGGAACCCTTTATATAGTAAATTAAGAAAAATAAATATCTCAAATGAAAACCATGTAACAGTGTAAATCAGTTTCGATAGCTGTCCGAGCCTCCTTCAAAACTTTTCTGACTTAACGGAGTGCTCGTGAATAAGCTGGTGCCCTGCACTTGGCTTTCGAGCGGCGCTTTAGAAGTTTGGACTTTATGATAACGAATTCAAATCTTTAGAATTACAACAAAAAAATACTGAAGTAACCAAATATACCGAAAAACTGTAAGTCATTGATCAAACACGGTTCATTTAGCACGCATCGCGTCTTAATGTCTCTTGGCACAACATAAAATTCCCTAATACATAAAATTTAACTAGAAACCTCGTAAAATTTTCAATTTCAATAGTACGATATTTCACCGGAATGCCATGTGTGAAATTTATGACCTGTTGTTTTCGCCAGTAATCGACCGAGGATAATCGAATAATCCTCGACGGCAAGAAAATCTCTATTCACTATAGTAATCGTAATCGTAAACTCCAAACTTCTAAAGCGCCACTCGAAAGGGCACCAGCTTAATCACGAGCGCTGCATCAAGTCAGAGGGGTTTCCAGATGTTGAGATTTAATTTTTTCAAGTCAAAAATGCAAGTTGATAAACAAAATTTAAAAAAATCATTCATGATTATGACATATTAATTTTTTGTGTGGGGTCCAATTTGTAAGTTTATTTGAACAAGAGCAATGGATTACGAGGAACGGGGGAAAAGTATCTTGAAGTGGTTGGAAGAACAGCCTACTCGATGCTCACCATGACATCTGTAGATCTGGGCCCGTTTGTCATGATTCACGATTGCCTTAATTATTGATTTTATATTGAAAAAAGCGAATGTAGGTACCGTGTAGGCTACGTGGTTATTAGTTATTACATAATTTCCCCGACTTGACAGTCAAATTCATAACTTTTGTAGGCACAGAGTTTACAATCTTCGGCAGTACATTAACTAGGATAATATTTTGCATTTACTTTTATGCTTTACGTGAGTGTGTATCATACACTCAGGCTATCCCAGAGCCTTCAATTATAATTGAAGGCTCTGGGCTATCCGTATGCGCAGGAATGCAATATTCCTTCAGAAATTTTCGAGGTTTTATATCATGCGATTAACGTATTTACTCATTAATTATCGGTGTGAAAATTATGTAATATTAAGATTGTGATTCAAAGGCTCCCATATATAATTCAACAACTTTTGAAAGTCACTTTTGACAGATATTGGTGACGCTACATACTTCACATTTAATCGAGTATCTGTCGGATATATATTCTTCGCCCACTCCTCCTCTGAAAAATTTGCGCGAATTTCCGATTAAAGATTGTACGATTTTGTTCGTAAAGATCAGATAGTGCAATAATGCTTTTAGCTGGAGAACATTAATTGATTGAAGACTGGTCTAAGAATTAAACTAACCGTGTTTTTACAGTTCAAGTTGTAATTAAGGTTAAGGCAGCTGTGTTCTCATCTGAAGGGTTATTATTGTCTGCATGCATATTGGCCTGAGGTTATGGTAGCGCTACATAAGATTTTGATTCCTTGTAATGTCTTGGTTAATGAGAAATTAGAAGAGGACGAGACTAACGGCATACAAGTTTCCTCACTTGTAGAGTAAGGTATGGTTAACTTCATCGACCACCAGATTCACAAGACGTCGTTAAATAATATACTAATTAAATAGCAACATCAGTGCATTGAGGCATTTAATATATATGTTACACCACTGACAAAGTTTTTTCTGGTGTGTTTCATACTTTAACTCAAGAATTAGAACCAACTGTGGTAGAAAAGGGTATTTGAGCCAGGGATAAACTGATACCGGGTATCAGGTCTGTTGTACGGATTTTTGGTATTTGTAAGAACTAAGAAACTCAACTAGATTTTATGGCAGTGACAGTACGTCCCCTTTATTACACATATCTGAAAGAACCTACTCTGATGAATCTGTAGACTGAAGTGGTGCTGTGTAAATTTGCAATTGCCATTACCTACTGGAATAATTTGGGTCATTGTTTGCAGATGAACAAGTGATCACAGTGTTTACTTTAAACCAGGATCACAAAATTAAATTAATTTACTTGAAGAACTTGTTAAATCTGAAAAGACTTAAAAAACTTCACTGTCATGATGATGGCGAGAAAACCACTAGATTCCTATCTTTGAACAAACGTGTTGAATGTTGTTTACATACAGGTTATCATGGAGTCTATGGATTTAGACATGAACGATTTATTTGATCGTGGTGGAGATGACGCTGACAACGATGGGCAGGATTATGGAGTGCACGCTGGGTTGCCAGACCTTGACCTTGACGAAGGTGTTATGCGACCCCAGGAGGATCAAAATGAAGGTTTGATATGTTCTTATTACGTTTGTATATATGTATGGACAATTGGACATCATATACAGTTATGTATTTATTTTTGTATACAAGGTCGTTGGCAAGTTTGAGGGTGGGGCAATGATGGATGGATCAAGAAGAGGTCACAAGAAAGGTCAATTGTGCTACAGGTTGCCAAAAATCCTGACCTGCTACTTATCTCTCTATCTAGGGTGGGATTTGTCTTTCTCCTAGCCTCAGCAGTCAGCAGAACTCCTAGGTGTTTAGCCCATATGGAAAATTAAGTACTTATTTTAGCGAATTGCAGTGGCTCTTCAGTGGGGGAACACTATTTTTCTCTTCAGTTACATTGCCACTGCTCTCTGAGTGCTGCAGAGTTGACACTTGGACAATTATAACAATGATAGCGTTCTTCATAATAATGTAATAATAATTATAGTAATTTTACATTATATAATAATAATAAGAAAATTTATGTGGCACTATTGCACAGCCAAGGTCAAAGAAAAGGGTGCTGTACTTGAGCTATGTAGCTGATTGTCTTGCGCATACCTATAGAATTCAACCAGTGAACTCCCTGCTGCAGTTGACTCATTTTTGGTTCTTATGACAAAGAAGGTGCATTGCTGAAAACATTCTTATTATGTGTGGCAAGTTACAGTTAAAAACCCTGAGATTTGTCTGTTAGAATAAATGTTTGAAGAGCTGTTCTTAAATTATTGGCAATTTTGCATTTACTGTACAGATGATGAGGTGCTCAACAATCTGAAAAATTTGTCAAAGGGAGCTGCGAAAAAGAAAGTTCAAAGACCTCAGCCAAAGCTTGACCCAGAAAGGTTAGAAATTAGGAAAGGTTAGAAATTAGGAAAGGTTAGAAATTAGGAAAGGTTAGAAATTAGGAAAGGTTAGAAATTAGGAAAGGTTCTATGGGACCTGGTAGTGCCTCATACTTTTTAAATATTCAGTTATTTTAAAAATTCTGTTCTAGAGAAAATGTGATTCCCTTCAATTTTTCAGAAACATGTCTCTGACGCTACATAAGTATCCAAGAAGGATCCCTAAGAATGCTGCAGTGAGTGATTTAAATTACGTTACATGTTTTATGTAATCTAATGCAATAACTTCTATAGCGCCAAAGTCATAATGCTCAATACATAAGTCGAGGGTCACTATTAATCAAAATCATCGTGCAAGCCAAATTCCATGACAAGTCCATTTGAAAGCCAAGAGGGGAGTCTGAGAAGACACGGAAACAGTCCATGGTGGAAGTGAGTCCAGGAGAAGATGACTTTTTAGTTGAAGTCTGAAGGCCAGTATAGACTTTGCTGAGCGAACTTTTGCCAAAACTTTTACTCATCTAGGCTGTTGCAAGCAAAGGCAAAAAGACTGATAACAGTTGTGCTGCAAAAGATGGTAAGGATGTTTTGTTGCTTCACTGCAGCTGTGAATTAGAGTTTTTCAATGTTATTTAGACTGAAGAGTGATCGAGGACTGCCAGCCCTAACAAAACTCTTCAAGGACACTCAGTTCAAGGGAAAAGGTCGTGAGGTATTTACACGTCTTTTGAATGCACATTTAAGAACATATATGTATGCATACAGTTATCTTTTATGTATAAATTTACATGAATGAAATAATAATAAAAGTAACTAAAATAATGACAAAAGTAACTAAAATATTTTTAAAAAGTATTAAGAACATGCAGTTATCTTTTATGTATAAGTTTAAATGAATAAAATAATAATAGTAAGTAAAATACTGACAATAGTAACTAAGATATTGTAAAAAAGTAAGTGAAATAACAAAATTGGTAATGAATAGTAGCTTCCATGGTATCAGAGTCTAATGCATAACACTTTAACGATGAGCTGCATTGGTTTCCCAGTCACTTTTAGTACTCTCGTCTTTAAAGCGTTAACACATCGCATAATGTTGCATCACAACCAAACTGAGAGTTAGATTATTTTGCTGGTCAGTCTTTGAAAGCAGTAAATATTGATTCGAGGTCGAAGTTTTGTCCAGGACTGTAAGAGAAGAAAGAGTTAAAGGAAGTTGGCCAAGCAATTGAACATGTTTATGTATTTTATGTGAAGAGGAGAGCTGGTCATACTAGAATATTATTAGTGTTATTAAGCATCTCTATCTAGTGACCAAGCATCAATCGATGGTGCTCAGGGGCGCCCGCAGGCGGACGCACTGGACGCACGTGCGTCCACCCACCAGATCAAATCCACACAAGTATAAGGCTGAGCATAGATATTTTTATGAACGACAATACGGCATGTTAAAGATTTCGATGTTATCTAAATTGAATTGTGTCTAATGAGTCACTCTGAGTCATTTTCAGTGTATGACTACCAGCCGCGGACAGAGGACGGGTAGGATGGGAGGGGACAGGAGGAGGGTGCGTCCAATTTTTTTGGGGTGTGCGTCCAATTTTTCAAAACCTGCGGGCGCCCCTGATGGTGCTGACCTATTGTGAGTGAAGGACTCTCTCATGGTCCCTACACAGTGACTGCCTAGAACCCATACTCTTCTCATTGCAAGGCATTCTAGCTCTTTGCCAAACACAGACTTTATGTTACACTGTGCAAACACGTGATATTATGTATTAAATCGTGTTGAATGCATTTGTTTAAACTGAAGGTTGATGATCTGAAACTGGTGATGGGCAAATTAGAACATTGGGCTCATCGGCTTTATCCTAAGATGCCCTTCGATGATTTCATAGAACGCTTGGAGAAGCTTGGGGGAAAGAAGGAAATTCAGGTACCAATAACCAATCATCATTTTAACTTAATTTTCTGCTGAACTTGAGCTTCAGATGATTCAAAATGCATAATTAGGCAAGTGATTTAGGCGAGCTAATCATTAATCATTTATATTAATTGCCTGTTAGTTTATGGAGGTGCTTGATAGTGTAGTGGTCAGCGTGCGGGACTGTCAATTTGAGAAGTTAGGGGTTCAAATCCCCACCATAGAAATTTTGTTTCAGATTTCTGCTTCACCTGCGCCCGTAGCAAACGAATACACTGACCGTACACTGTCAGTGGGAAGATGAGATGATGAGGAGAGGGCTGGCCATCCGCCTTCATATGCCGAAGCTGAGAAAATGAAGTTGCTAACACTTGATACCCATGGCTGCCTCTCAGGCTAGCAAAGGGACTGATTTTCTTTGCTTGTGATGGCTTGATCCAGAGTGGATTTTTTCACAAGAGACGCAAACTTGACAACAGAAATCCACCAAGAGGACAAGCTTTCTTTACACGTTACATGAAGAAGAGGAAGAGCAGTCTCATCAGCTGACCCCAAGAGGTGGTCATGGGCGTGAAGTGTTAGCGACTTCATTTTCTTAGCCTCAGCATATGAGGGCGGGTGGCCACTCCTCTCCCTCATCGTCTGACCTTTCCACCAACAACAGTATACCCATAGCTGACTTGACTAGGGGTGAAAGTGCTGTAGAAATCTCACAACAGATTTCTGCTGTGGAAGGATTTGAAGCTCTGGTAGACGGTCCAGCCAACTAACCACTATACTATCACACCAAATGTTACCTGACATCTCCCTCATCGTCTGACCTTTCCACCAACAACAGTATACCCATAGCTGACTTGACTAGGGGTGAAAGTGCTGTAGAAATCTCACAACAGATTTCTGCTGTGGAAGGATTTGAAGCTCTGGTAGACGGTCCAGCCAACTAACCACTATACTATCACACCAAATGTTACCTGACATGAATAAAAATTACACAAGGCACACGAATAGATGTGAACAAACAGGTGCATTTGCAATCAGCGTAGTATCACTAATTAAACGATAATAAGTGCTAAGATCTTCTCAAGAGCCATAATCTTGTACGTTGTAGACATGTGTTAAGAGAATTCGTCTGGACATGCCAATTCTGGACGAGGACTTTGTCTCGCGTCAGGACGAAGAAACAAAGGGATCTGACAATGAAAACGCATCCCCCGACACATCAGATACTGTACGTCATCATCATCATCTTTTGTTTTCATCATCATCATCATCATCATCGTCGTCATCATCTCCACACTCAAAAACATAGACACAAAAGAAGGTGTACGTAAGTAACGCATTTGTTAGCATGTCATATGCCCATCAGCTGAGTGGGGAGTTTATATTTAACATTTTAGGTGCATGCATTGTTTAACCATTCATCAGACTTGTTAACAGGTATGAAGGCAATTTCTAAAGTAGGGCACAGGAAGTTTCCCTTATCCACTGCCTCAGTCTGTCTCCCACTAAAGGTTTAAGGTTTTGCCCATACTCGTATTTCGATCGTCAGGCCTGGTGCTGATCCCTGGTGTTAAGCCATCAGCCCGTAGGTGGCATTGGCATACGTCGGCCGTAGGTGGCCAGGTCTTTCCGCTGAACCCAAGGTTACCTGCGTAGTGAAACTGCTACTCATTTTACTGCTGCCCTGTTGAGAGTAGAAGGCTGAATCGACCTTTGTATGGCTAGCGGGTTTTGAACCTGCTTCCTTCTGCACTTCGTGCCAGTGTGTTTACCATTCAGCTATCATCCTGTCCCTGTCTCCCACTGAAGATGCGTTATTCCCATACATCTCACTCCTGCCTGTACGTATTTCTTCCACACTGCTGCCAAACACAAAATTGCTCTTTGAAACGCTTGGTGTTTCTCACAATCAATTCAACAGCTGCTCTGCTGGAAAACTAATCACTTGCCTTGCAACGACTTCTGGAGTTCTCGAGCAGTGTAACATGGCTTGCAAGTTGTCGAGTTTTGTTGATAAACCACAGATTGTTTGCTGATGGTGGGCTTTGCTGATCTGATTATGGCTTGAGTATGGTGCAGCAACCGGTTGATTCATTTGACACCAGCAGTCTAGCACTATGGAATTTGCTTAATAATAATTAATAGTAATAATAATAATTTACATAGTTTGAGGAAGCATTGGTATTGCTATTTGTTGCAAAGAAATGATTTAACTGCATATCGGTATACATATAGATGCATATTATCATCTTCTTGGGGAGGGGGATAGGTGAATGGTAATACTCTTGCCTGCAGAACATTGATCTTGAAAAGATGTGGTTGGATACCACAAGCCCCCTCTAAGTCGACTTAGCCTTCCACTCCCTGGAGGCAGCAGTAAAACGAGCGGGCGCCTAACAGCCTGCCAAGTGCCAAGACACGTGTTCAATAAGATCCTGATAATTGTACCATCATGTTTCAGTGTTGCTTACTGCGGTTTTGTCAGTGAGTTGTGAATAAATGAATATTATTATTATTATATTACTTTAATAGTCTCCTGTGTATCTGCAGTCTTATTAGAAAACGTGCACCTTTGCCAAAAATGTTACTTTCTAGGAGGATCCTGTTGATGCTGAACTTGCTTATGATGCAATGATACAAAGAGAACGTGAAGCACAGGATTTGGAGTCTAGGTCTCACGACAATTCTCTGAATTCTGGAACAAATCCTGCTGCCGAACCCAGTACGCCGATCCGGCCATCTGCAGTATCTGCAAATTCTCCGTCTCTTTCTTCACCAGTGCCCAGCTCTTCTCAGAAAGCTTCCGAACAAGTAGGATGTGAAATTATTAGATAATATTTGGAAGCAGATTGTGGAGTGAACTGTGAAAAATGATGTGTTGGTTGAAAATTATATTTTAAAAAATTTCTGATTTTTCAGGATTACATAACTCTCTCTTTGTAGAGTATACTTATTTATTTATTTATCTAAATATTGCATTATTTTAAATAAAATAAACAGGATTGTAATGTATTTGTGTAATCCATAAAGATCGAGTTTCCTGAACTTTTTACAGGTAAAACAAATGAAGTAGTTAGGTTAGGACAGTTGCTTATTTAAGGCAATTGCTTGTCTATGTAAGGCAGTTTAAGGCTATTGCTCATCTATGTAAGGCAAATGCTCATTTAAGGCAATTGCTTGTCATTTGCTCATCTGTTTAAATCATGATTTAGTTTAAGGCAGTTCTCATTTAAGGCAATTGCTTGCCTACGTAAGACAGTTGCTCATCTAGGTTAGGTTATTGTTCATTTAAGGTATTTTGCTCATCTACGTGTATGTAAGGTTGTTGTGGTGGTTTTACTTTGCGACTTGTGATGGTTGTAGGTGTCAACTGAACAGCAGGAAAGGATGGAAAGAAATCGCCTTCAGGCCCTGCAGAAGAGAGCCCAGCGCTTGGGTTTACCCGTTCCAACTTCACGTAAGTTGGTGTTTCATTTTCTACGACACCTTATCTCTCCCGTTGTGCCATTAAAATACAGTGCAGTTGAGAGTTGATCATGCATGCTAATCTCCTTGTAATGCTGTTTTTCAAAGCCTTTCAGTTGCCATGATATGATAAGATTATGTTACAACGATGTCAATACTGTAAAGGTGAGGTAGGTTTAGAATCCATGTCTAATGAGTTTCTGTAGGAATTTACAAACAAATGGGGTACTAGTTACCTTTAGACTCTTATCCTACTGCTCTGCTGGTTTGTCATGTGGTTGTGTTTAGTGTCAAACGAAAGGTTGGGGGTTCAAGTCCCCACCAGGGCAGAAATTTGGTTCGAGATTTCTGTTCTACCTGCGCACCCTAGCTAACTCAGCTATAATGAGTGCACTGACCGTATAATATCGGTGGGAAGATGAGACGGCGAGGGAGAGGACTGGCCAACCACTCTCCCTCATATGCCGAGGCTAAGAAAATGAAGTCGCTGCCTCAGGGCTAGCTTAAGGGACTGCTCATTGTGTTCTGTGTTTCTTGAGCCTCTTCCATGCTTAGGAAGGGTGTCTACAGCTGAGAGACTTTTCTGTCTTCAGAGGTCATGATTGAGGGCGGTACATGAAAAACGAATGCCTTGTCTTACTTTGTCATCAAGATAACACTGGCTGTGCTGCCACTTCCATCTTTACACACCACTGTCTTATTTGTCATAGTTATAATGATATGTCCTACTGTCTCTGTGCACGACCATCCTTATGAACCAGTACCACTATCCTAAATATATCCTTTTCTCGCCTTAAGACCACTCTAATCAGCCGCGCTGGAGTCGGGAGCACCTCTGAGTAGTTCTCCTTGAAGAGGTGCTATTTAAATGTCTGCTATGAATGAATGGATGAATGTGAACCACCATCGTAATGAACCACTATTCTAAACCTATGCAGCACGATCTTTATGTAGCACCATTCCTAAAGATACACACCACTATCTTTAAGCACAACCTTTCTAAAAAAAATGCACACCATCTTTATGTACCACCATTTAAAATATGCACCGTCATCTTTAAACACCATCACCTTTATGCACCACCATCCTAGAGGTCTGCACCACCATCTTTATGTACACTACCATCCTTATGCACTACCACTAACCACCTTCATCTTAGCTGTTTTGCAGATGTTTTATTGAGTTTTTGTGATGTGAGTTATTTGTGATGTGAAGATCATTATTAGCCACTGGTTGTCAGTGTTCCTGTGAATAAAAATGAATATATTATTACTATTATTATCCACTGGTTTGCATTTAAATTCTGCCATATGAATATATTAATATTATTATTATCCACTCGTTTGCATTTAAATTCTGCCATATGAATATATTATTATTATTATTATCCACTCGTTTGCATTTAAATTCTGCCATATGAATATATTATTATTATTATTATCCACTCGTTTGCATTTAAATTCTGCCATATGAATATATTATTATTATTATTATCCACTCGTTTGCATTTAAATTCTGCCATATGAATATATTATTATTATTATTATCCACTGGTTGTCAGTGTGCTTGTCAATAAACACGAATATATTATTATTATTATTATCCACTCGTTTGCATTTAAATTCTGCCATATGAATATATTATTATTATTATTATCCACTGGTTGTCAGTGTGCTTGTCAATAAACACGAATATATTATTATTATTATTATCCACTGGTTTGCATTTAAATTCTGCCATATGAATATATTAATATTATTATCCACTCATTTGCATTTTAATTCTGCCATATGAATATATTATTATTATTATTATCCACTCGTTTGCATTTAAATTCTGCCATATGAATATACTATTATTATTATTATTATTATTATTGTAGATTATTATTATTATTATTTTTTTTTTTATATATTATTATTATTATTATTATCCACTGGTCTGCATTTAAATTTTGCCATATGAATATATTATTATTATTATTATTATTATCCACTCATTTGCATTTTAATTCGGCCGTAGAGTGGCATTCTTTTGATCAGTTCTGTGTGTGTGTGTATGCAGTGTCACAATCAGGCGCTTCAAGCAGTCAACCTTCCGACAACAAAAGTGTCAGTTCGGATGGAAACAAAGATCATTTGAATGCGGACAGTTGTTTGGCAAACAGTCCTACGACTGACGATAGCATTAATCGAATCAAGGGTTCTTCAGAGCAGCAGCTTCTCCTCTCTGTTGAGGCTGCCACACTTGGAAATGCCGAACGGTGTTCTGGAGCAAACAATGATATCGACGAGAATTTGGGAACAAAGCTGTCCAATCCAGCTGACAGACGCAATTTGGAGAGCGTTGCTTCAGATGAATTTGGACAGGAAACAATGCAAACAGAGGATGAAATACTTGAAGGCTTAAACTCGTCGTGACCATTTACTCGTAGCCGTCGCGTTGTTTTATTTAAATGCTTTAGATTGAATTTTTTGCTGATGACTGGAGCGAGGTTTGACCTTGCATCAAGCATGATAAATTAATCATTGGCAAGCATGATAAATTAATCATTGGCAATTATTTGCATGTGGTGACAACTGCAAAGAGGCCAGATGTACAGGCAGGTGAGCTTTCTACTACATGCATTGTGCAAATGTCGCTAATGACTTTTCCTTGTAAGAATTTCAGCTTTACGTTTGCTGGTTAGACCACTGCTTTCTTCCGTTGTCAACTCGCCATCTGTCGATGACTGTGATGCATCCTTCCTGTTTGTGCGCTACTCTTGTTATGTTTAATTCAGATGTAGTTCAGTCCTTTCGCTATGCTTCTGTAGAGAAAATATCAATGCACATGTTAAGAGTACAAACTGTTGCCTGATTGGTTGATGTGGAAGAACTTGAGGAAGTCTGTTAGGGGCCATCCATATATTACGTACGCATGGAGGGGGAGGGGGTAAACCAAATGCATGTGTTTGCGTACGCTTGCAAACGGAAGCGGGGAGTTAAACCTATAATTTGTCTATATTGGCCCTCTTCAGCTATCAGTACTGTCAGGGGAAATAGGACTGTGGGAGAGGTGTCACTTATAAGATCTTACGTCTGTACCGCTGAACGCTATTATTAAACTATCACACAGCTGAGCATTGAGTCCATAGATTACTCATCCTTCAGTCTGGCCTAAAGTGCAGACAGCCGCTGCTGAACTGGTCTGGGAGGTGTGCGTCAAGCGTACGTACGCAGGTGGGGGGGGGGGTGGAAAAAAGTACGCTTGCGAACAGGGATGGGGAGGGGTCCAATTTTCCCGGATTTTTGCATACGTAAAATATGTATGGCCCCTTACAACACACACACCTACACACACCTGCATTGGTGTGAATTTTGTCTAGAATTAAGGGGTCATCCATAGAGGACGTCTGTAAACTATGACTTACTTTGGATCCCTCCCTCCCCTTGTCCGCATTTGACCTTACCCTCCCACTTAATTGCAGACGTCCGCACGCCAAAGCCAATGAACAAAAAACAACTTTGTGACTTGGAACATCGTTAATAAGCTACCAGAACGCTTTCTATTTTATATAAAATCATGGTACTTAAAATGTCAACCAGTACATGCTATGTAAAATTTGAGGAAACCGCAGCGGAGTTTTTAACATGTTAACTGGTGGTGAAATTCCCCACCAGCCCTCTGAGATTCCCCACCAGTCCTTGCTCTTTTCCCACCAGTGAATTTTGCTCTTCATGTTTAGTCTCACCAGTCGCCACCAATGATGAGGACTACGGCACTGCCCGCATTGTTGCAGTGCCAGTCCCAAACCTGGAGAAAGGAGGTGATGCTAATCATCTTTGTTATGACACAGCGTCGTTAAACAGCAACTATTAAACCAATGATTAAATTATTTTATTTTATGACCTTCAGGCTTGAAGTTGAAATCCTCAGTCATTACATGTATAGCGTTTTCTGCATTAGCTACATGTATTAATAATAATTGGTCTACCATCTAAGCTAATCCGATATCTATATATATAAAGGAGAAACTCTGTCTGTCTGTCTGTCTGTCACAGATCTTAGACCGGAATGCATTTCTACAGTTTTCGACCTTTTCACTCGAAACCTTCACTACTGTCTCGGGGTGGGCATTACACAGCCAGTGTGAGGTTTCGATTTCCCAGTTTTCACCGCTACCATGGTCTCCCGGCCAAAAAACCTACCCTCGCCATGCATTCTTACCTCATAACAG
This sequence comes from Allolobophora icterica, assembly GCA_963556255.1. Lineage (NCBI taxonomy): Eukaryota > Metazoa > Annelida > Clitellata > Crassiclitellata > Lumbricidae > Allolobophora > Allolobophora icterica. The sequence goes on from OY744616.1 coordinate 12,046,818, forward strand.
AACCTTAGACTAAACCTATTTTCACTCGCCAGATGGAGCTGCCGGGTTAAGCAGCTAGGGGCCGTCCACATATTACGTACGCAATGAGGGGGGGAGGGGGGTCGGATTTTTGCGATTTTGCGTACGGGTGCGAACGGGGGGGGGAGGGGTGGACAAAAGTGTACGTACACAAAATAAATTTCTAATTATGAGGTCCACATTAGCCTATTTATAACTCTCTATTGTCCTATAGTCAGTCGTTCGATGGCATTTTATTACATTATATAAAAGCCATGTGCAGTTATTCTGTGCTGTGAACGAGATACCTATAATTTGTCTATATTGGCCCTCACTCATCCTTCAATCTGGCCTAAAGTGCAGACAGACAGTCGTTCCCGAGACACTTCCTGCAGCTGGTCTTGGGGGGGGGGTGAGCGTCAAGTGTACGTACACAGGGGGGGTGTGGAAGAAAGTACGCTTGCGAACGGGGGGGTCCAATTTTCCCGGAATTTTGCGTACGTAATATATGGATGGCCCCCTACAGTACGGATTCGCTAGAGGGATTGAAACTTTGACAATGGTGATGATGCAGCTACATTACCGATTCGCTAGAGGGATTCAAACTTTGACAGTGGCGGTGGTGGTGGTGGTGGTGGTGGTGGTGGTGGGTGGGTGGTGGTGGTGGTGGTGTGGATTGAAATTTATAACCCCGGGCAACGCCGGGTAAACCAGCTAGTATACATATATATATGTGTGTGTATAACTGTATATACATGTATATATATACACACATATATATATACACACATAATAATATATATATATATAGCTTTTTATAAAAGTTATTAAACTTAAACAACCCACTATTAACATATTCTCCAACTTGAAGACCGTTAAATTTTGAACAAATTTTTTCAAGTTTCTCTAATTCAGTGCTTTTTTACTTCAAATTACACGTGAAAACTGTCCTTTTTCAAAATATCCCCAGCATTGGAAATTATTTTTTTTAAACCTGGGAAGCGATTTTAATTTTTTAAATTTGTAGCTTATCGGCCTACTAAGTAAAGTTGGCTGCCTTGAGTACTATAGCGGATTAGCGAAAACCGAAAGATGCAGGAACATTCGTATTAAAGTGCATGAATTGAATTGAATTCCGACATTTTTGGGCCGCTGACGTCGATAAGAAAAAATGTGTGCAATTCTCAGTGTATTGTATTGTATATTGTTTGTATAGATCTGAACATGTATTTAAATACAATGTATAAAGCACCTCTCACAGTGTTCGCTAATCAGAGGCGCTCCCAATGCGAAAGGTATCCTATCAAAGGGGCGAAAATCAAAAGGGCGAAAATCAATAAAGCGAATGATAAATAAGGCGCATGTTCAAAGGGCGAAAAGCAAAAGGGCGCATGTTTAAAAGGGCGAATGTAGATAAAGAACGTGTTTAGAGGGGCTTATAAGCGCTTATAAAGACGAAGGATATTGAAAAGAGTGAAACATGGAAAATGTAGCCTAAACATCTCCTATTCCATAGCAAACAAGGATTTAAAAAGTTCGATTCAGTGTCATATTATAAAGACTGTCGATGTTGCTTATAGTTTACTATCCGTCAAGTTTAGTGGGTTTGGCAAAGGTGCTTGATATTATTTTATGTCTAACACGTCTTATTCTTTGCTTTAAGTTACCGTTAGGCCTAGTTGGGAGCTTACAAGTGTCATACTGCTGCTGATCCAACATCAGTTGCTACAGTTGCAACGATACTGTGTGTTGTTTCCGTAGTTTTTGTTGCCCGTTGCTTCATATCAGCTACAACTCTTCTTGCACTTAGCAAAACTTGGTACATGGGTATGCTCACATGGCAACTTTGTCAAGACATCGCCTTCCGTATGGCATCAAGCCAAGCATTTCGCAATGCGATAAGCTTACTCTGCACATTTCCAATAAGCCTAGGCTACGGCTTATAGCCTATAAAGGTGCGCTTTCTTACATTTCGCACTTATCTTCGTAAACACGCTTTTTTATTTACATTCGCTCTTAAACATGCGCCCTTTTGCTTTTCGCCCTTTTGAACATGCGCCTTATTTATCATTCGCTTTATTGATTTTCGCCCTTTTGAATGCGCCCTTTTGATTTCGCCCTTTTGATTTTCGCCCCTTTGAAAGTAAACCGTGCGAAAGACCCAGTGAATAGAAAGTGCTTTTAAGACAGGGGAACGAGGCACTTGGACCACCAGCTAATAAAGATATACGTGTCAATGGAGGCAGTTGATTCCAAAGAGCAGGACCAATGAAGAAACAGCTCGAGTTTTGGCCATAGGAGTTCTGGCTCGTGGGACAAAAAGCTCATGGCGGTTAAGCGATCGTAATGGACGGAGGGAAGCAGCTTAAACAGGCAGACGAACGAGGACACAGAGGTACTTGAGTCAGTTGAGTGCTAAGCGTGTATAAGACCGAAGGACTAAAGTGAGAACCTTAAGCTGAATCCGAGTAGTAAGGGGAAGCCAATAAAAACGATCGAACATAAAGATGAAATATGAGACAAGCGAGGAAGTCGGGGTAATAATCTGGCCGCAGCTTCTAAAACAGCCTGGGTGGTGGGGGGTGTTAGACGAACATTTGGCAGACCGATCAAAAGAATTGTAGTAGACAATTCTGGAGCAGATGAAGGCGTAAATGATAGTGGTAAAAACGGCGGAGGAGACAGAGCGTCGGATTGCTCTAAACCGTCTCGGGTGAAGGTAGGAAGAACGGGTAGGGCCTAAGATTAGCAATGTGTTCAGAAAAGGTGAGCTTACTGTCAAGGACAACTGTAGGGCCTACAGACCAAGGTCACGGACACTAGAAAGAACAGTGAATGACGTGAATTTCTCAGCAAGAAGTGGAAGTCTATAGCTTGAGGAGCACGCTGACGAGTAGGCCTGTAGGCCTACAACGCTGAGGAGTTTTTGTAGCGCCATTTTACGAGTCCGGACATCTCTTGAGTAGTCCTGACATTCCTCATCTACCATGGATAACATCTAGCGAGTATACGCTATAGCCTATTGCTGACTTTGAACGATGACGTCGAGTGCTTGACCTTGACACTTAGACATTGACTTCTATTGTACAGTTTTAAGTCCTGAATTTCTTCAGGGATAGGAATCTCCATAAGAGTGGGGTCGTTTCTGCTTCGGTCTGTTCTAGTCAGGAGTTTCCAATCGGAGCTCCGCCACTGTCCGTAGTGCCAGTCCCAAGTCTGGTAAAGGACGAGGGGACGTTAATCATATTTGTTATGACACAGCATCGATAAACAGGAACTAACCGTTTCCAATCTCAAGCTGAAGAAAGCGAATATGAATCTTCAAAGTCCTTGGCCGGTTTTAATGTTGGCCGGCGATTATACTTGTGGTTATTGACAGAGTCTTAATCTGCGGTCAAGGAGGACTTGAAGAGTGTGATAAAACTCTCATCGGGTTCTCAAGAAAAATTTTACCATACAGTAGGCAGCATATTTACTGTAGGCTGATGCGAGGAAGCGCACTGGAGAAACTGCTGTACTCGCTGCGGGTAACTGCCTTTTATATCAGTCACGAGAGGCCGCTCCTGGATCTGTTTCCTTGGCGAAGTCGCTCAAAATAACAGTTCTGAGTAATCACCACTGTCAAGGCAAGCCTCTGTTTAGGTGCTGGATGACGCTGCAACAATTATTCGCGTAACGGATGTTTTCCAAATCCGGGGCTATAATTTTATTCCGGTTTCATTACTAAGGTCGTTTCTTTATTTTCGTTTCCAGTGCCGTTCGTAGTACTCGTCGTAAGAGCGTTTCCTTGTCGTTGGACACCCGGCAGCCATTTTGGTATCCAATGCGCCGTCAACGACCGCGCTATTTCTAGTCCCCCAACGGGCAATCGGTCTTGAGCTGAGTTAATTAAAGTTCGTCTTCCTCGTCGCTTGCCGTAGATTGCCTTCGACGTTGCTCCTGGTCACGAGTCAACTTGGAGTGGTGCAGTTCCTCCTCAACTGACGTCAATTTGCAACGGAATTGATGGACGGTGAGCAAAACGGATTGGTTTCGACTCTAGGCCGTTCGTTGCCTTTCGCAATGTAGGATTACCTAGAGAAAACTGTAAACGTAGGATGCAATATAGGCCTAATGATAGAGTTTGTTGGTAAGTTAATACTTAGCGACACTGCTGAGTCCTTGACTCCTTGCAAAGATGATTAGCCTCGCCCTCCTATAGGCCTACTTCGTCCAAGCTTTGTTATCGTTATCTTAAATTTCACATTTCTAAAGCGCGATTTTAGACTTCCACTTAGTTACAGAATATTATATTGACTATCCAGTTTCTTGTCTCTTTTTTATGATGCTCTTGATGTAGCATAATAATAGTTCTATTTTCAACTCTAAACTGTTTAATTAACTCTCTTTCTCCAAATTTTATGATCTTATTACTTCTGCGATTTATATTTTCTCTCAGCTTGTACACCAATGTGCGGTTCGCTTTTGGTTTGTTCCGCTAAAGAACATTAACAACAATAAAAATCTAAGCGCAAAGCACCAACTTATTCACGAGCGCTGCGTCAAGTCAAAGCGTTTCTTCAAAGATAGTCAAGGAAATTCTGAGTTCGTTTGCCTAAGAGACCAGAGAGGAGACAGAGGAAAAGACTTGGGAGTTGGGACTGGCACTTCCAGAGTACGAAGAGTGGCGGAATTGGGAGAGTCTGTGAAACTGCGTCGAATTTTAATCCTGCAGAATGTTCCATGATTGGATAACTTGGATAGTTCGGGATATTGTATAGATTCGATCGAAGTGGATGCGTGAATGGAATATGAGGACCGACTAATCCATGAAAGCGTATGTGCTGCGTCGTTACAATCGATGCCTTGATCCTTGGATCAATAATACAATTCATTGGCCTTGATCTCAATCCATATGTTATAACGCAGATCTATAAAGCGCCCCTATACAGAGACCAAGCATCAATCGATGGCGCCGAGCAATTGTGAGCGATGGACTTGCTCAACGTCCCTACACAGTAATCCGTCTCAGGAGAGTATTGTATTGTATTGTATGTTCAATACAATACTCTCGAGAGACGGTTACTGGAACCCGTACTCTCCTCCTAACACTATAAGCTTACTACCGAACGACTTTGCGTCTTGTGAAGGCGCCTGTATGTTGCATTTTTGATGATGCGAATAAGTCGTGTGACTTATTCACGTGACAGAAACGCCCAGTAGCTACGAAGGCGCTAAAACGACCAAACGTCCGTCTTCGTATCTCCCAATCAGCTGCTCTCGACCATCTTGTACCTGATATATACTCCGTCGTTTACGAATTTTTTATCCTCTTCTTTCCTTCTACCACCCTCTTAGTTCTCTCATAGTTCCTCCTCCTCCCCGTCCTCCCCCAGGGGCGTAAAAAGTAGGGGGGTATCAATTTCTTACATACACGAAGCAAGGCGAGACTACGATCTCTGGGAAGGCTCAATAATAATACTGATTGGCATTGTTTAAAAAGTGGGGGTATGGTACCCCAGTTAAAAACGTGGAGGTAGGGGTACCACTCGTACCCCTCACAAATTACGCCTATGCTCCTTCCCTCCTTCTTCTCCTCCTCCTCCTCGTCATTATCCTCCTACTCCTCCTTTCTATTTATAAAATCTATGTTTCAAACTGTTTCGATTATTATCTGCTGCGTTCTACCTGCACCGCTTGACACAAGAGGCTAAACCGACGTCACAGGCTATGTACAATGACGACGTTGCTTATTAAAGCCGCAATGATCCTTAATCTTCCGCGATGCACTAAACTTGCTTCGCGCATGCGCATCACGTGGGCGTCGCCTGTGTAACGCCTGCTCGCGAACGGCGCACACATCTCATCGGACGCGTGCAGCGGAAGTGGCAATGTTGAGATTCAGTTTCCGCTTTCATCATCTTCCTCGTCATCAGACAGTACCAGCCAATCGCCGATCGTTCTTCACAGAGCTGACGGTATAACCGGTAGAGTGGGGTCGACAGTTGAGCGGCGGCGGCGGCAGCGGCAGCGGCGCACAACCCTCGTAGCGGGATTAGTAAGCTCTCGACGACGGCGCACAGCTCTGCGAGAGATCGACGCAAATCGAAGCGGTCGGTGGCGTACGGCGACGCCGGCAGAGACGGTCTCAGCGCATCGGGTCAATACGCCGCGTGCCCAGCGCGGTGTCTCAAAGGCATCGCGGTTCGTGTGTAGTGGAGCCAGGCATCGCGAGAACAGGAATCGTTTAGGACGAGTAAATCCGTCAGCATTGCTCTCATAAAAGGGTCGTCGTCGTCATAGGGCAGGGCCTTGGGCGTCTGCACAGCGCACCGGCGTCAATCTGCGACGATTTAAGGTAACCGAATTTTTCACAGATGCATAATTTGTGGCCCTGTGATGTGCGGCGGGTTCTGGCGAGAAGGAAAGGGAGTCGGCGCAGTGGAGTATCTGAGGAATGATCGGTTGCAGAGATCAGAAGTCGGATGGATAGATGGATGGATGGATGGGTGGATGTTTCGATGGATGGATGAATAGATGGTTTGATGGACGGATGGATGAATGCATGGATTGATGGATGGATGGATGTATGAATACTAGATAGATGAATAGATGGATGGATGGATGGATGGTGGATAGATGGATGGACGCATTGAACGGACGGATGGATAGACGGACGGACGGATGGATGGATGGATGGACTAATGAATGATGGAATGAATGACCTTCTCCCTCTGCTCAGGGCCAAACTAATGACTGGCTTTTCCTCATCGGTCTCGCGTTCCCTAGAGGCATTTCTGTTTCCCCAGGGTTTCTGTGCTGAGAGCGCCTCTGAACAGTTCTTCTGCGAGAGGCGCTTTATAAATATCTAGATGCAATACTATACAGAAAATGCAATATATGTACACATATAATACATGCAGATATATATATGCATTATACATTATATGCATATATATATCTGACTGAAACGTAGACAGAAGAAATCAACATGTATGTATATATAAATCATGTATAACCTAGAATGTAACCTTTACACTAAACTAATGTGTCGCTATCTCTGTTGTTGGCTGCAATAAAGATTTTTTGATTCGATTTGATTTGATATTTTTATGGCTCTGTAAACAACATGAAGCAACAACCAGATTCTATTATAATTATGTTTCATGTGGAGCAACACGATAGGATGATGACGATGATGATGATGAAAACTGACATGTATTACACATGTCACACACACACACACACACACACACACACACACACACACACACCCACATACACACACATACACACACATATATACACACACATACACACATACACATACATACATAGTTACATACACACACATACACATATACATACATACATATACACACATACACACATACATAGACACACATACATACACACAGACATACATACCCGCCTTCAATGTGTCTGTCGGTCGGTGTTGCCGTCGCTGCGAAATGATCTCCGTTTCATTATCGATCGATCAATCAATCAATCAATCAATCAATCAATCAATCAATCAATCAATCAATCAATCAATCAATCAATCAATCAATCAATGTATATATTTTTATTTATTTGCATCTAATCCTCCGCCTTCCAATTATTCTCGCCTTAAACGACAACCGCCTTGACAGCTGCTCTGCCTCCTTTCTCGAACTGGCTCCCTGGAAACCGGACTCGGACCTCTCTTGGACTTCTCTTCTTCTTCTTCTTCTTGGACTACTCTCTGGAAACACCCTCTGATTTGATGTAGCGTTCGTGAATAGGCTGGTTCCCTGCGCTTGGCCTTCGAGTGGCGCTTTAGAAGTTTGGAGATTACGATATACATATAGACATACATATAAATATATACATACATAGACATAATATATGAACACATACACATATTATATATATATATGTATGTATGTATGTATATATATATATATATATAATATATATAATATATGTTCCTTTTCAGCTTGCGTTTCAAGGTCTTCGAATCATCAGACATAGATTGAGTTGAACCGAGCTTGGCGGAGGAATACCTTCAGACCGTCCTTGAAGTTCGGTCGTTGGACTGGTCAATCGCCGCCTGAGCGTGTCCGGTGGCAGTGGACACTATGGACCTGTCGATCCCGAACGGTCTCTTCGATCTCCTGAAGAACGTGACGATAGCCGTTCTTCGCGAACGACCGCTCGACATCTACGAGTTCGTTGCCGATTTCTTCATCAAGCTGCGCGACTCTCGTCGGGCGGGTGCTGTCGGACCACCCTCCCCTACGTCGTCCCTTCCGGCGGAGGGTGACCTCGGTCCCCCGATGGCCACTCCCTCTGTGCCGCTCTACATCGTCGTCGATGACGATGGGCTGGCTGGAGAACCGGATCCGGCCACGTTCAGACCGAAGGTGCGCAGGCAGAGCCGGAACGGAAGAAGGGGATCGGTGTCGGCGGAGCGATACGATCCGGAAGCGGATTCGGCCGACTGCGGTCAATGGGCCTCCTACCCAAAGACACAGGAACAAGAGGAACGACTGACGGAAGCAGTCAAAGACATTCTACTCTTCAGGTTAGGACCTCGTTGGGTCTGCTCGGCTCTCTTTCCTGCCTGTCCTGTCCTAGTTTTGTCCTAGTCTTGTCCTAGTTTTGTCCTAGTCTTGTCCTAGTCCTGTCCTAGTTTTGTCCTAGTCCTGTCTTAGTCCTGGTCTAGCTCTGTCCTCGCCCTGTCCTGCTCTGTCCTAGTCCTTTCCTAGTCCTGTCCTGTCCTGTGCCCTGTCCTGCTCTGCCACAGTCCTGGCTTAGTCCTGTCCTAGTCTAGTACTAGTTCTGTCCTAATCCTGTCCTAGTCCTGTCCTAGGTCCTGTCCTAGTCCTGTCCTATCCTCTCGTCTTCTCTCCTCTCCTCTCCTCTCCTCTCTCCTCTGCTCTGCTACTCCTCCCTTCACCTGGGTTCTCAGTGGACATGGTATAGTTCAGTGGACATGATATCTGAGTGGACATGGTAGTTCAGTGGACAAGCTATAACTTAGTGGAAATGGTGACTCACCTGTTTTCTATTATTCACATCAGAGCCCGGTGTATAATTTATATACATGACTTGCTGTTCATGCTTCGGACTGGAATTGGTATACGGCTCATACGCACGAACGTTGCTGGGACCGTTATTGGGGTCGTTTCCACGGAGAGGTTGTCAAGGAGAGTTCATTTATGATGATCAGCAACACCGGTAGCAGACAGCCGCATGGGCATTGTTATGAAACTAAGCATTGTAGGTCAAAGGTCGAGGGAAGGTCAGACGGGCAATAACTATTGGTTGAGCTTCGTCGGTTAATTGCTCTCGGCTGATCAATGTGTCCGTCGGTCGGTGGGTGGGTGTTGCCGTCGCTGCGAAATGATCTACGTTGCATTCAGACGCATACAACATCACCAGCAGTTTCAACTGGCTCAATCATTCGATCGATCGATCAATCAATCAATCAATCGACCACCCAATCGCTCACTCACTCACTCACTCACTCACTCACTCACTCACTCACTCACTCACTCACTCACTCACTCACTCACTCACTCACTCACTCACTCACTCACTCACTCACTCACTCACTCACTCACTCACTCACTCACTCACTCACTCACTCACTCACTCACGCACTCACTCACTCACTCACTCACTCACTCACTCAATCAATCAATCAATCAATCAATCAATCAATCAATCAATCAATCAATCAATCAATCAATCAATCAATCAATCAATCAATCAACCAAACATCTAAGCAATCAATCAACAAGCCAACCAACCAATCAACCAACCATCCAATCAATCAACCACCCAATCAATGAATCAATGAATCAGTCAGTCAGTCCATCAGTCAGTCAATCAATCAATCAATCAATAAATCAACCATCTGATCGATCAATCAATCAATCAGTCAACCGATCAGTTGTCAGTCAGCAAGTCAACTATAATTGAATATGCATGATAATACATGTATTTGCAAACACAATATATTTACGAATGTCCATATTCATATCTGTGAAACATATATGTACAGGAACAACATTAAAGATATTTATAGATATATATGACAAATAGATGTGAATATGTAATCATGTATATAAATATATACGGATAGCTCTGAATATATGTATAAAAAGAAAGGCATTGAATAGTTAACTTATGACTATGATCAATACTAGTGATGAATAGCATTGAATAATCTATATATTTAATTTATATATATATATATATATATATATATAAAATATGAATACATTGAACATATATGTATGTTTCGTATATATGTTTCATATACATGAAACATAATATATATCATATACTTGACCCAGCATCTCAGTACATGTAGGCCTACATATTGACTCATTATATGTGCCATATTATATATATATATATATATATATATTATGTTTCATGTATATATATATATATATATTTGCCTGTATATTCATGAAATATAATGAAACAGTATGTACTCATATATATATATATATATATATATATATATATGTATTGAAACATGATAATTTAATATTTCAAGAAGATCTCCTATGGATTTTCTTGGGGGGGGGAAATGCCCCACCTCCTCCCGTTATTGGTGGGGTATGTGCCCCGGCTGCCCCCCCCCCCCAGAAGGCCAGAGTCTACGCCTATGTCTGTCTATTTATATATAAATATGAAACATACACTATATACAGTATGTACTCATATGAATATATATATATATATATATATATATATATATTCATATGAGTACATACTGTATATAGTGTATGTTTCATATTTATATATAAATATTTATAATATATATGTGTATATATAATCATATATATTGGTAGGCCCCTATATATATGAGAAGAGCCGTTCTCGTGCGAAATGAAGAGACATGACGTTTCCTGTTGACATTTCCTTTGACATTTTGTTTCCGTCGAAGCAAGATCAGACAAAATGACGTCCAAACACGCTAACCAAACAGACAGACGCCGGCTCTTTATGCTATCCACCCGGTGTCTCAAATTCCAGCCGATTATAGCTCAGCGGCTGAGAAAGAAACGGCTGTGATGTCGGGTCAGCGCGAATCGAATCGCAAAGAAAATGATATACAAACGGTTGCGATTCGAATCGCGTGACAAGTGAAATTCTATAGCGCATACTTCTTTTGTTCTGATTTATCTAAATGTGGAAGACCATGTCGTTTTCTTGGAAATGTAGAATGGATTTATCGGGAAAGAGTTGCCTAGAATTATGAATGTTTTCAGTTTTGTCTTTTGTTTTTTTTCCTAAGCCGCCATTAGCCTATTCTAGAGCGTTCGATCCTCGTTCTCTCACGTTAAGTCGGGCGCGTCTGATGAGTGGCGCTATATAAATGAGAGGCGCTATATAAATCTATGAATGTAATACTAAATTACAATGACTATACTACTATACATTCCTACGAGCAATTGTTTTAAAGAAGACGTTAATCTGGTGATTATCTTGATGGACTGCCAACTCAGCGGTTGCCATGGGACTTGGGATTCAAATTCCCATCAGAGCTCATGGAAGAGATTTAAACTTTCTCTTTCGCATGGTCTTAAACGAACTCAGGATGATCGATGGATTGATGGATGGATGCATGGATGGATGAGTGAGTAAATGGATGGAGGATGAAAAGGTAGATGGGTGGATGGATGGGTGGGTTGGTGGGTGGGTGGATGGGTGAGTTGGTTGGAGGGTGGAACGATGGATGGATGGAAGGAAGGATGGATGGATAGATGGATGGATATATATCAGATACTTCTATATATTTCTATCAGAAATATATATATATATAGATTGATGATAGATAGATTAGATTAGATAGATAGATAGATAGATAGATAGATAGATAGATAGATAGATAGATAGATAGATAGATAGATAGATAGATAGATATATAGATAGATAGATAGATAGGTAGATAGATAGATAGATAGATTAGATAGATAGATAGATAGATAGATAGATAGATAGATAGATAGATAGATAGATAGGTAGATAGGTAGATAGGTAGATAGGTAGATAGAACGATAGATAGAACGACAGATAGATAGATAGATAGAACGATAGATTAGATAGATAGATAGATAGATAGATAGATAGATAGATAGATAGATAGATAGATAGATAGATAGATAGATAGATAGATAGATAGATAGATAGATCGTTGCCTAGGAACTGATGAGGCAGCGAGGAAGAGATCTGTCAACCACCAGTACATGCCGAGGCTAAAAAAATTAAGTCGATAATACTTAGTATACGAAGGGCTGTCACTCGGGAGTTAGCTTCATGGATTGCTCTTTATATGGATGACATTAAAACTCTTCTCTTCTAGAATATTATGGTCTCTCATATAATATTAAGGATACATTTATCGACGATAGGGCGCTATATGAATACATTTGCAGTATGTTACAAGCACACACAAACACAAACACACACACATAAGCACACGGGGAAACATACGTAGACAGACGAACGCTGCAGGTGTGTGCATTCTACGGTAAACACCGTTGAATTATGAATGGACCAAATGCATTAGGGAGGGATATATATATATATGTATATATATATGTATATATATAGACGGACAGACAGACAGATAGACAGACATAGGCGTAGACTCTGGCCTTCTGGGGGGGGGCAGCCGGGGCACATACCCCACCAATAACGGGAGGAGGTGGGGCATTTCCCCCCCCCAAGAAAATCCATAGGAGATCTTCTTGAAATATTAAATTATCATGTTTCAATACAAAGTTCTTCAAAAGCAGAAAAACAGAGACAAAGAACTGAAATACTATCAGAAATTCGTAATGAAAACAAAGATTTATTTATATCTTCAATATCTTCAATAGGAAACAAATTTATATGTACAGTGCTGTAGCGGTAAAATTAGAGGCGAGTACACGCTACAGGTTAGTTTTCCGAATCACTAAGGGGTATGGCTTTGGTAAGGAGGGGCTGAAATATGGAAACGATTTGGTGAGCGTTTAAGCTATTGAAATGACGAAATTCCTCAATTTCTGTTGCATCAACTATGCTAACATTTATTGAAAAAATTAACTTTTTTTGCATCCAGTGGCAGTAACTTTCAGATATGAAAACAAACAACAAAAGGCAATCGCAATTTAGGCAATTTTGCCTCACAGCTGATAGATTTTTAATAGCATGAAAAAGTGTAAGTACCTGTAGTTAGCATTGCTTCATATCAAAAGATAGGCGAAGATTCTTAGCCTACAGACAGACAGACAGACAGACAGACAGACAGACAGACAGACAGACAGACAGACAGACAGACAGACAGACAGACAGACAGACAGACAGACAGACAGACAGACAGACAGACAGACAGACAGACAGACAGACAGACAGACAGACAGACAGACAGACAGACAGACAGACAAGATGGCCATCTGCTAAACATAATTTTTATATTGTTTATTTAATAAACTGAATATAAAACTGGCAATGATCAACGATGATTACAATGATTACTGTATATTGAAATACCTAAACTAATCAGGGATGCAAAATTAGTCACAAAAGTACAAATACAATGCTTTTCACTGCAGCATCTGTTTTTCATTCTGCAAATCTTGTTTAGAGCTATGTAGGCCCCTACATTTTAAAGTTGTTTTGCAACTATCTAGGTCAAGCAAACAAATATATTTAAATTTCAAACTGAAGTAGGGCCTAATTTTAAGTTATAGTCCACACTCTACACTCTACAGTATTAAAAGATTATGTCAAAGTAGCCTACGTTCTGAAGGTGAGTACACGCTCTCCGGAGGCGAGCATGCTAAAAATGTCTCAATGAGTACATGATGTATACCACTATAGCTGCATATACCCTCGTCTACAGCGCTGTTTTTCATACGTGTTACGTAAAACCAGAAGCATCGGAGCCTCGCTGATTGTCAAGGCGGCCCCTGTGCCCTCCCTTCCCCTCCCCTCCCCAATATTTTGGACAAGTTTACGCCAGTGTAGACAGACAGACAGACAGACAGACAGACAGACAGACAGACAGACATACAGACGGACAGACAGAGAGAAAAACAAAGAGAAACAGATACAGGGAACCACAGAAAGAGAGAGAAAGAGAGAGCACAAGGCTAGACGTCTATTTAAAATTCTGATTTCTCGCATCTTCGTGACTCCAGATGATATCGCGAATGAAAGATTGATAGGTAGATAGATGGATGGATTGATTGATGGATGGATGGATGGATTGATGGATGGAAGGAGGGATGTAGGTTGGATGGATGGATGGATGGATGATTGGGTGATTGGATGAATAGATGAATAGATGAACGGATGAATGGATGGATAGATGGATGGATGGATGAATGAATGGAAGGATGGAAGGAGGGATGTAGGTTGGATGGATGGATGAATTGATGGTTGGTTGGATGGATGGATGGATGGATGGATGGATGATTGGGTGATTGGATGAATAGATGAACGGATGGATGGATGGATGGATGAACGGATGGTTTGATGGATGGATGGATGGATGGATGGATAGGCGGTGGATGGATGGATAGGCGATGGATGGAGGGATGGAGGGATGGAGGGATGAATAGAGGAATGGAAGGAGGGATGTAGGTTGGATGGATGGATGAATGGATGGTTGGATGGATGAATGAATGGATGTTTGGATGAATGGATGCAAGGATGGTTGGATGGATGGATGAACGGATGCTTGGATGAATGGATAAAAGATGGTTGGTTGGATGGATGGATGAACGGATGTTTGGATGAATGGATGAATGGTTTGATGGATGGATGGAGTATTCGATTGATAGATAGATGAATGGATGGATTGATGAACGGACTAATGGATTGACGGAGAGAGGGACAAGTGAACAGTTGATCATCGGCTACAAACGCGCTTAGAATCCATCGTTGCCCTCTTTGCTTCGTCGCCGACGTATACCCTTTGGACGCGTGCCTGTCACAGAGCAAGTACAAACGTCATAGTTTTATCAAGGACAGCGCAATTGAGGCATATTGACCACATATTAAGCAAATGACCAGACAAAGCGGTACGCAGATGGCCGAAAAAGGGGCGCAATTAGATAGCATTTCCCGGGCGACTTAATCTGCAAGTAAAGACAGACAGACAGGCAGACAGGCAGACAGACAGACAGACAGACAGACAGACAGACGGACTGTCTGTCAGTCTGTCTGTCCGTCTTTCTGTCTGCCTGTCTTTCTGTCTGTCTTCTATCTGTCTGTCTGTCCGTCTGTACGTCTGTCCGTCTGTCTGTCACAGACGGACAGACGTACAGACGGACGACCTTAATCGATAATGTTTTCTCTAATACAACCTCAAAAATTATTGACTCGTATATCCTTGCATCGGACATATCCGACCATCTTCCAATTTTGGTGAGAATCAGTCAAATTCCTATACAGGGAGAGAATACTTCGAATTCGAAAACCCGAAACTTTAATGCATCCAACTGTGAACATTTTAAAAATTTATTATCCAAAACTGATTGGTCCATTGTATTAGAATCCTGTACCAAAAATGACCCTGACGCTTCTTATGACCTCTTCTTTTCATTATTCCAGGAAGCTTATGATACTGCTTTTCCCCTAAAACATAAGCAAACAAAAGCGCATAATAAGATTAAAAACCCTTGGATGACACTCGGCTTGCTCAAATCGTGTAAACAAAAATCAAAATTGTATATGAAATATATCAAAAATCCAACTCTTGAAAATAAATCTAAATTCACTACTTATCGAAACAAATTTAAAACGGTCTGCACCAAAGCTGAAAGAAATTATTATGAATCAGAATTTCTTAAATACAGTCACGACCTTAAAAAAACGTGGCAGACCATAAGAACTTTAGTTAACTCTAAGGATAAGAAAAAAATTATCAGCCACTTATGCTTAAATGGTGATGACATAACAAATGCTGATGTTATATCTGAGAAATTTAACAACTATTTTACCAGTATTGCTCAGGATCTCATTGGGAAAATACCTGCGTCCAATAACACTATCTATACTTATCTCAGTCCACAATTACCAACCTCTTTTGCTATTTACCCCACCTCCCCGGATGAACTAATCTCACTTAGTCATACTATAAAAATCTCTCACAGCGCAGGCTTCGATGAGATCGACCCATCTGTTGTTTTTCCTGTATTCGAACACATTGCCGCTCCCTTATCAGCCATCATTAACTGCTCTCTGTCCACAGGAATAGTTCCCTCAAGCCTGAAAATAGCTAAAGTCACACCAATCCATAAACAAGGCCCAGAAGAGGAACTGACCAACTATAGACCAATCTCTATTCTACCATTTTTTTCCAAATTCCTTGAAAAAGTCATGTTTATTCGTCTATTTGACTATGTTAATAAAAAAAACATCTTACATATATCTCAACATGGTTTTCAGCCCGGTCATTCAACTGCTATGTCACTTTTGAGTATCCAGGATAACATCTCATCTGTTATTGACCGTGGCGAATATGCACTGGGTATTTTCATCGATATTGCAAAAGCATTTGACACTGTTAATCATGAAATACTCCTTAATAAACTTCAAAATATTGGAATACGTGGTATCGCACAGGATTGGTTCAAAAGCTACCTCGAAGATAGGAAACAACAGGTTCTATGCAATGGCTCCCTATCAAAATTAAAATTAAATAAATTTGGTGTACCACAAGGATCAATTCTTGGACCCCTCCTTTTCTTAATTTTTATTAATGACCTCCCAAACGCTTCACCAATCCTGCGCTTTGTGCTTTTCGCCGATGATACGAACATTTTTGCTTCTCACAAATCATACCAAACACTCTTTCAATTAATGAACGATGAACTAACAAAAGTCATTGACTGGTTCAGAGTCAACAAATTATCATTGAATCTAAAAAAGACAAACTACATTTTATTTTGCTCGCATCGTAAACATATCCCAGAAACAAGGGAAGCACTCATTATGGACAACAACCCTATACCACAAGCAATCTCTGTCAAATTTCTGGGAGTATTTGTGGACCAATTCCTTACATGGAAAGTACATATTGAGAATATCTCTAAAAGAATTGCGAAAAGTGTGGGTGTATTAGCCCGTATTGCCTACTTATTACCAACCCATATTAAACTGAACCTATATTATACTTTAATTCACCCTTATTTCTCATATTGCAACATAGTCTGGGCCTCAAATTACTCAACTTGCTTGCTTAGATTAACTTCATTGCAAAAGAGGGCTGCTAGAATTATAACAAGAAAATCAGGTCCCATCTCCCCCCTTGCTCCATTACAAAGTCTAAAAATGTTATCAATTGAACAGATTAGAATCCAACAGACCTCTGAACTCATGTTTAAGTATATGCACAATCTTCTTCCTGCAGCATTCAATGACTTCTTCAGCTTGACATCCAAAATAAACCCCTACTATGTCAGGACATCTGCCAATTATAGAGCAGCATTTGCTAGAACAAACACCCGATGGTTCTCAATAAAAAGTGCTGGCCCGAGGACTTGGAATAATATTCCTGTTGCCATAAGAAATCTACCTAATATTTTAATTTTTAAGAGAAAGCTCCGTGAGTACCTAGTAGCAACAGTTTCCCAACCTTCCCCATCCACATTTTACTAGCAAATTACTGCCTTAAATGCGCACTAGGTTTTGATGCTGACATCTTATCTGATATTACTTCGATGTTTAGTTAACTAGTTAAGTCCAAAATGTCTAGTATTATAATGTTATGCCAATTGCCATTATTTTTTATGTACAAGGGTAACCCTGATAGCGGGGCCCAGGTCCCTTAAGGGTTTCTCTCCCTTTACTTCCATTGGAAACTAATTAATTTATCTGTTTTCTGTTAAAATTTTATACTGAATTTCTGTTACTGCATATTATGATACTATGCGAAGTAATAAAACTTATGGTTATGGTTATGGTTATGGTCTGTCTATCTTTCTGTCTGACCGTATGTCTGTCTGCCTGTCTGTCTGTCTGTCTGCCTGTCTGTCTGTCTGTCTGTCTGTCTGTCTGTCTGTCTGTCTGTCTGTCTGCCG
This sequence comes from Allolobophora icterica, assembly GCA_963556255.1. Taxonomy (NCBI): domain Eukaryota; kingdom Metazoa; phylum Annelida; class Clitellata; order Crassiclitellata; family Lumbricidae; genus Allolobophora; species Allolobophora icterica. The sequence continues at coordinate 12,064,874 of OY744616.1, forward strand.
ACATATACTGTCTCGAAGACCATATACTTCTTTCCGTCCGTATGTCCCTTCACGTAGATGCCTGGCTGTCCATCAGTTTGTGCCTCTACGCCTGCCTGTTCGTCTGTGTTTCTGACTTCTCGTTGGTATGACTGTACGTCTCTCTGGCTATCTATATATCTGTTCATTTGTCTTTCTGTCTGTTTGTCTCTCTCTTTCTGTCTCTCCGTCTATGAATATGCCTGATTTTTGTAGGCTATCTGGTCGATGTGTCCTGCTTATCTCTGACTCTCTGTGGTTGTCTCTCTGTCTGTCCGTATGTCTGTCTGTCTGTCTGTCTGTCTGTCTGTACTTCTGACTGTCTGTCTGACTGTCTCCACTGGCCCATCATTGTTTTTATGCAGAAGCATATAATATATGCGTGTTTGTGGATGTGTGCGTGTGTGTAATGTGCGCCGCTCTTTGTTACATTTGATGGTAGCAGATGGTAGAGTGGTAGATTCCTGCACGAGTCAACATCTCCGTACGATATGCCCATCTGTTATACTACGGCGGGCGCAGTGCATGTGGTCTAATGAAGACAGACAGACAGACAGACAGACAGACAGACAGACAGACAGACAGACAGACAGACAGACAGACAGACAGATACAGACAGACATACAGATACATACAGACAGACATACAGATACAGACAGACAGACATACAGATACAGACAGACAGACAGACAGACAGACAGACAGACAGATAGACTGATAGACAGAGGCAGTCATCCATTTCAGTCAATGATCGCATGTCAGTTTCAGATGACGTATATTATATCCGCCACGAAAATCGATTCCATATAAAATATGACCGACTTTTATGTCGCATCATTACACAGACGCATATATGTTTTCCAAGTTTATATAGCGTATTTACAGATATATCTTAATCACACCACTCACAAATGTATATATATTCGGATACAGATATAGATGGACAGCGCTCATATAATTTTTGTAGCGCCGGTGTCTCATGCACATGGCACAAACTCATGGCGCACCAAAACATATAGCCGTAATGAGGTCAATATCCAGAAGATAAGTCTGTATAAGACAGAGAGGCAGCCTATGATGGATAAGCTTAAGTAATTTTAAAAAGGTGAGTTGTCAGTAGAGAAGGAAATGACAAGAGCGATTAGGCAGAGCGGACAGCTACAGGGAGATTGTTTAATGTCTTCAAGCAGTGGAATGTGACCAGTAAACAAAAGAGATGGACTGAAAACGAGGAGTTACCAGATGATCTCTCTGGATTTTGAGTTTAGCCCTGACACTGCAGTGACTCAACAGCCCGGCTCTTTTGGATTTGTTTTGACTGAGCTATGGTGAACAAACCCATCTCACTGACATGTATTTATGTATGTATGTATGTATGTATGTATGTATGTATGTATGTATGTATGCCTGTATACATAATGTCGCATACATATAGCTTTGTGCATAACACTGTATGTGAAAATTTTTCGGCGATTTGCATAACATTGCATTAGATCATGTAACTTATCACGTCACATCATACTTTGGATTATATTTTGAATCTGGTCTTTTATAGAGCGCTTTTAAAGAATGTCTCAAAAGCGATTGTATTAATATTATTACATCACAGCATATCGCGCTACATTACATTACATTCCATTACATTTTCAGAACTTGACGATTTCCTTTCCATATCCTCGTTTCTCGTTTCTTTGATCTATCGGATTTCCACCTGGATTTTCCAATGGATTAGGGGCCATCCATATATTACGTAGGCAAAAATCCGAGAAAATTGGACCCCGACCCCTCCCGGTTCGCAAGCGTATTTTTTTCCACACCCTTCCCACCTGTGTACGTGTACGCTTGACCCCCCAAGACCAGCTGCAGAATTTGTCGGTTCGGCAGCGGCTGTCTGCACTTTAGGCCAGATTGAAGCACGAGTAATCCATGGACTCACTGCTCACTGAGCTCAGCTGTGTGATAGTTTAATAATAGCGTTCAGAGGTATAAGTGACACCTCTCCCACAGTCCTTATATTTCCTCTGACAGTACCTGATAGCTGAAAGGCTGAACTCTGGCTCAATTGAAGGCCAATCAATTTGAGGGCCAATAAAGACAATTAAATTTTATAGATTGTACCCCCTCCCGCTTCCGTTCGCAAGCGTGCGCAAACACATACATTTTTGTTACCCCCTCCATGCGTACGTAACATATGGATGGCCCCTTAGGAATTTGATCGTAATAATTCACTCTAAGCGACCATCGACTGATCTCTTGGACATTGTGAAAACGGCGCTATAGAAGTCATTAGATGAAATGAGATTAGATTAGATGAGATTAGATTAGATGATATTAGATTAGACTAGATGAAATGAGATTAGACTAGGAATTAGATGAGAAATTAGATGAGAAATTAGATGAGAAATTAGATGAGAAATTAGATGAGAAATTAGATGAGAAATTAGATGAGAAATTAGATGAGAAATTAGATGAGAAATTAGATGAGAAATTAGATGAGAAATTAGATGAGAAATTAGACTAGGAATTAGACTAGGAATTAGACTAGGAATTAGATGAGAAATTAGATGAGAAATTAGATGAGAAATTAGATGAGAAATTAGATGAGAAATTAGATGAGAAATTAGATGAGAAATTAGATGAGAAATTAGACTAGGAATTAGACTAGGAATTAGATGAGAAATTAGATGAGAAATTAGATGAGAAATTAGATGAGAAATTAGATGAGAAATTAGATGAGAAATTAGATGAGAAATTAGACTAGGAATTAGACTAGGAATTAGATGAGAAATTAGATGAGAAATTAGATGAGAAATTTGATGAGAAATTAGATGAGAAATTAGATGAGAAATTAGATGAGAAATTAGACTAGGAATTAGACTAGGAATTAGATGAGAAATTAGATGAGAAATTAGATGAGAAATTAGATGAGAAATTAGATGAGAAATTAGATGAGAAATTAGATGAGAAATTAGACTAGGAATTAGACTAGGAATTAGATGAGAAATTAGATGAGAAATTAGATGAGAAATTAGATGAGAAATTAGACTAGGAATTAGACTAGGAATTAGATGAGAAATTAGATGAGAAATTAGATGAGAAATTAGATGAGAAATTAGATGAGAAATTAGATGAGAAATTAGATGAGAAATTAGATGAGAAATTAGACTAGGAATTAGACTAGGAATTAGATGAGAAATTAGATGAGAAATTAGATGAGAAATTAGATGAGAAATTAGATGAGAAATTAGATGAGAAATTAGATGAGAAATTAGACTAGGAATTAGACTAGGAATTAGATGAGAAATTAGATGAGAAATTAGATGAGAAATTAGATGAGAAATTAGATGAGAAATTAGATGAGAAATTAGATGAGAAATTAGACTAGGAATTAGACTAGGAATTAGATGTGAAATTAGATGAGAAATTAGATGAGAAATTAGATGAGAAATTAGACTAGGAATTAGACTAGGAATTAGATGAGAAATTAGATGAGAAATTAGATGAGAAATTAGATGAGAAATTAGATGAGAAATTAGATGAGAAATTAGATGAGAAATTAGATGAGAAATTAGATGAGAAATTAGATGAGAAATTAGATGAGAAATTAGATGAGATGAGATCAGATGAGAAGAGATGAGATTAGACGAGACGAGAAGAGATGAGAAGAGATGAGATTAGATGAGACCAGACGAGATGAGACGAGATAAGATGAGATGAGACGAGATGAGATTAGATGGGATATTAGATTAAATGAAATGAGATTAGATTAGATCATATTATATTATATTAAATTATATCATATCACATCAAATCATGTATCATATCGGATTGGATTAGATTAGATTAGCCATGTCTTCGTTGTTTATGACCTCGTGTTTATCTGCCACAGATCCCTGGACAGCGACCTCATGAAGCAAGTCATCAGCGCCATGTTCGAACGCAAGGTGGCGCCAGGCGAGCACGTCATCCGTCAGGGCGACGACGGCGACAACTTCTACGTCATCGAGTCAGGCGTCTATGACGTCATCATCACCAAAGACGGGCTGGGCGCCGAGGGTCATCGGGTGCTCCAGTTCGACGGCAAGGGCAGCTTCGGCGAGCTGGCCCTCATGTACAACATGCCGAGGGCAGCGTCCGTCTTGGCCGTGACCGACGGTACCCTGTGGGCGATGGATCGGAGGTCGTTCCGCCGGATCGTCCTTCAGAGCGCCTTCCGCAAGCGCAAGATGTACGAGGACCTTCTTCTCCGAGTTCCTCTCCTCGAAAACCTTGACGCCTACGAGCGCATGACGCTATCCGATGCACTGGTCTCGCGCAACTACGAGGATTCGGACTGCATCATACGCGAGGGGGACGACCAGGCCGAGGGGATGTACTTCGTCGAGAGCGGGGACGCCCGGGTGACGATCAGCGAGGCCGGGCAGGAGAGGGAGGCCAATCGGATCGCAGCAGGAGGATACTTCGGCGAGATGGCTCTGTTAGAGAAGTCGCCTCGCTCGGCGAGTGTCTACGCCTGCGGCAGGGTCAAGACGGCGTTCCTGGAGAGGGAGTCGTTCGAGAGATTGCTCGGGCCCTGCCTCGAGGTCATGAAACGCGAGTCACTCGCTTACAAGAAGAGCAGCGGAGTGTAATAGATAACGGTGTTGAAAGATGATGACATCTTAAGGTGACGTCTTCTAAAGATGACGGTGTTGAAAGATGATGACATCTTAAGGTGATGTCTTCTAAAGATGACGGTTTTGAAAGATGATGACATCTTAAGGTGGCTGCATCTAAAGATGACGATGTTGAAAGATGATGACATCTTAAGGTGGCTGCATCTAAGATGACGATGTTGAAAGATGATGACATCTTTAGGTGGCCGCATCTAAAGATGACGATGTTGAAAGATGATGACATCTTAAGGTGGCTGCATCTAAAGATGACGATATTGAGAGATGATGACATCTTAAGGTGGAAATGTTATAACATATTAAGATGGCGTTTTCCAAAGATAACGGTGTTGAAAGACGATGACATTTTAAGGTGGCATCTTCTTAAGATGGCGGTGTCTACATGACGGCATCTTAAGATGGAGACTAATGTTGGTGGCGTCCAAAAATTACGGTATCTTAAGATTGCATCTTAAGATGATGTCGAAAGATGGATACCATGTAAAGACAGTGGTGTCTAAAGATGACGGCATCGTAAGATGGCGTCTGTAGATGACGGCATCTTGGAATGTCTTAAAGGTGGCGGTGTCGGCCTTTTGTCTGCAAAGAAGACTTTGACAAAAGGGTCTAGTGCGCCGCAGGCTTTTGATGTTTGACAAACCCGAATAAATGACTGATAACTTCACTAGATGACTTATGGAATAGTTGATTAATTTAGTAATTGAACGACTGCATTGATTGGATTTTGATTGATTGATTGACTATACATGATTGACTCACAACATATAATAAACTGGCCAGACAAGAACTGCGTTGTAGTTTACCGACAAAAGAAAGTGAAATCTTTAAAATGATGTCTCATTAAACCCGACATTTAATGTGGCTGCCGAACACAAGCGTATCTGACAGTACGATACACTGCTTGCGCTCAAGACTTACTCCAAGTTAAGTATTGTTGACTTATTGAGGTGTTCGTTTAATTAACGTATCGTTAAAATACTTCTGAACTCACTGATGCCAAGATAAACTGTGTCGCAAAAATTTGCTAATGCAAAATTCCGATTGGTCAGTTGTTTAAACACCGAAATGTGGTTTAACAAAATGTGGTCAGTAGTTTAAAGTTTAAACAACGAAATGTGGTTTAATAAAATGTGGTCAGTAGTTTAAAGTTTAAACAACGAAATGTGGTTTAATAAAATGTGGTCAGTAGTTTAAAGTTTAAACACCGAAATGTGGTTTAATAAAATGTGGTCAGTAGTTTAAAGTTTAAACAACGAAATGTGGTTTAATAAAATGTGGTCAGTAGTTTAAAGTTTAAACAACGAAATGTGGTTTAATAAAATGTGGTCAGTAGTTTAAAGTTTAAACACCGAAATGTGGTTTAATAAAATGTGGTCAGTAGTTTAAAGTTTAAACAACGAAATGTGGTTTAATAAAATGTGGTCAGTAGTTTAAAGTTTAAACAACGAAATGTGGTGTAATAAAATGTGGTCAGTAGTTTAAAGTTTAAACACCGAAATGTGGTTTAATAAAATGTGGTCAGTAGTTTAAAGTTTAAACAACGAAATGTGGTTTAATAAAATGTGGTCAGTAGTTTAAAGTTTAAACAACGAAATGTGGTTTAATAAAATGTGGTCAGTAGTTTAAAGTTTAAACAACGAAATGTGGTTTAATAAAATGTGGTCAGTAGTTTAAAGTTTAAACAACGAAATGTGGTTTAATAAAATGTGGTCAGTAGTTTAAAGTTTAAACACCGAAATGTGGTTTAATAAAATGTGGTCAGTAGTTTAAAGTTTAAACACCGAAATGTGGTTTAATAAAATGTGGTCAGTAGTTTAAAGTTTAAACAACGAAATGTGGTTTAATAAAATGTGGTCAGTAGTTTAAAGTTTAAACAACGAAATGTGGTTTAATAAAATGTGGTCAGTAGTTTAAAGTTTAAACACCGAAATGTGGTTTAATAAAATGTGGTCAGTAGTTTAAAGTTTAAACAACGAAATGTGGTTTAATAAAATGTGTGAATATAAAACTGGCCAGACTCTTTTTGTTTGATCACCATTGTTATGAACGTTATGGAAATCCGATTTCTAAGTTTTGGATCGGAAATGAAGATGAAACTCATCGTGTGTGAGTGCACTAAGTGGTCATCTTAGATAGTTGGGTGTACTATTGGTTGTAAGTGGCCATCTTAGAGGGATGGATCTGTGTATTATTGTGTGAATGTGTTCATCTTAGATGGATGGGTGTATTATTGTGTGTAAGTGGTCATCTTAGATGGATGGATGGATGGATGGGTGTATTATTGTGTGTAAGTGGTCATCTTAGATGGATGGATGGATGGATGGGTGTATCATTGTGTATAAATGGTCATCTTAGATGGATGGATGGGTGTATTATTGTTTGAATGTGCTCATCTTAGATGGATGGATGAATGGGTATACTACTATTGTGTGCAAGTGGTCATCTTAGATGGATGGATGGATGGGCGTATTATTGTGTGTAAGTGGTCATCTTAGATGGATGAATGGGTGTGTTATAGTGTGAATGTCCTAGATGGATGGATGAATGGGTATACTATTGTGTGTAAGTCGTCATCTTAGGTGGATGGATGTGTGCACTATTGTGCCTTGAAAGAGCAGCTAAGTTGATGCTATGGATGGCGAGAGACAGAGACGTTGCAAAAGAAATGAAGTCGACATCTTCCTTTCTCATGTCTCTCTGGCGATCTCTCTCTTCTCAGCTGCAACCGGACTCAGACCCTCACTGGACATCGATCCCTGGAAAACCCCACTGATATGACGAAGCGCTCGTGAATAATCGTTCCATTGCGCTTAGATTTAGAGAAGCGCTTTATAAATCTGGAGTTTTTCTTAGCCTCGGCATAAGAGGGCAGGTGGCCAGTCCTCTCCCTTGCCGTCTCATCTTCCCATCACCGACAGTGTGCAGTAAGTGTACTCATTATAGCTGAGTTGGCTTCGAGCGCACGTTGAACAGAAATCTCGAACCAAATTTCTGCCCTGGCGGGAATTGAACCCCGACCTCTCGATTCACAGTCCAGCACGCTAATCCCTACTATCGAGACTTATCAACAACGTCTTTCAAACTTCTCAACCATGTTACATTCGCCAGCTATTCGTCCTTTAACCGCCCAGGCATTGGCGTCCGGAGGGGCGCAAGGGGGCATATCCCCCTGGATTTTGAAATTAGTTTTTAACAAATCTTTTGATTATTATGATTATTCCAACAGTCCCAACACGATTTTCAATGCTAAGAGACATAATTATTTAGGTAAGTCAGCTATTCTATGCAAAAACGTCATTTGTTCGACCTACACAAATATTGCCCCCAGACAATGTTGACTTCCTCCCCAAAACACTTGTTTGACCCCCTAGAAAAATTCCTGCGGACGCCCATGAGCCCAGGTATACTAGCTCATCATCATATCTTTCTCTAATTCGGCCTCATTCTCTTCCTCTCTGGAAGAAGCTTTACCTTTATATTACATTTACATTTTATTCCGATTTGCATACGAAGGAAGGATTAGAGGATGGATTACAATCCATCTGCCTCCCCATAGACTGTCATCCAACTCTGCCGGATTGGACAAAACAACCCATATTTATAGCGGGCGGACTTGATTTGACATAGCGCCGATGAAGATGGTCTTCCTGGCTTTTGTGAGGCTCTGAGAAATTTCTGAGATTAACATTACATTAGGTTTTTTTACTCTGAGGTCAGCATTGCAATCTGCAAGTAAGGACGTTTCTCAAAGTGGTGCTAAGCAAATACGAGATTACGTCACACGATATAACGTCCACACCCTGGGATCCGTTGCCTCATTGCAGTAGAAGCCGGGTAATCCATTACAAAGCTCTGAGTAATTGGTCTGCGTCGACATCGCCAACCGGTAGGTGGCGCCAGTGGGATGCGTCGTTTCGTGACTTCATGACTGCAATTATTACGGTTGCATCGCCTTGCAATTTGTAGTCACGGTGTTTACGTGCTAGAAAATTCGAAATTCTGTCTATGTGTCGATCTGTGTGCCTGTCTGTCAGTCTGTATATCTGTCTGTCTTTCTGTATCTGTTTTTCCTGTATGTCTGTCAGCAATTACTCTATTTTTCTCGCACTCCGGTTTTCTCATTCAAAAATGTTTATCATTCTGTTTGTCTGTTTGTCTGTCTGTCTGTCTGTCTGGCTGTCTGTGTGTCTGTCTGTCCGTATGTCTCTCAGCAATAAATGAGATCTATAGCTATGCCAGTCAAGCCGTTTCTTTTAGTCGATACTGTCTGTCTGTCTGTATATCCGTCTGTCAGCAAGTTTTCTTTCTTACTGTCTGTCGCCTTTACCTGATAGGCTACAGCTGTGCCCAGGATGCCATACTTTAAGCTTAATTAAAACCGCAGTTAATTAACGCCGTGTGCACTGGACAAACGTCATCTCATCCTATATAGTTTTGCTTTAATTACGAGTATTTTCCAATTTAATGCTCGTTTATACAGAGAAACCTTGAGCTATCCAGAGTCCTGATATAGTCATTTTCCTGAGTAGGCAACGTTTCACCTCGCAAGAGTACTATACCTTAGCCACTCAATACTATATGTTCCCTTAGGTATAATTTTGACACCAATATATGATTATATTCTGAACAATAGCTACTCGTTGGCACTATTAATACTACCTTAGTCACTCAGTACTATATGTTCCCCAAGGTGTACTTTTACCCCTTTTTAAACTATATATATATATATATATACATATTTATATATATATATACAAGGTGGCTCTGAACATAAAATTAAAACTTGAAAGAAATAAAGGAGTCATCATCTGACTTAGAAAAGAATCTGATTTGTCGAGAGTACAACAGATGGTTAGTCTTTCTTGCGGTTACTCATGTATGTGGGTGTGTATGTATGTATGTATGTATGTATGTATGTATGTATGTATGTATGTATGTATGTATGTATGTATGTATGTATGTATGTATGTATGTATGTATGTATGTATGTATGTATGTATGTATGTATGTATGTATGTATGTATGTATGTATGTATGTATGTATGTATGTATGTATGTATGTACAGTATGTATGTTTTTATAAAAAATTTAATAGCATATAGTTCCTTTCAAGTAGGCCCCACTTCAAACGCGCTGAATGTTGGTATTCAAGTAGGCTTACCGTATACAACGTCCTTCAAATTACAATACAGCTAGCGGACTAATGTAGGCCTAATTGTCAGATGTCAGCAGCAGTATCGAACAAGACATACATGTACGGCGGCCAGGTATCTGACACGTGACCAGTTACGTTGGCTTAATTAACGGAAGTTCGCTGATGCGGATTTTGTGTTCTCCGAAAATAATACGTCCTCTTTCATGTTCCGGAAACACTCGCGCGCGCACACACACACATAAATATACATCTGCATGGAAAAAAATGGATCACCTACACACACACGCACACACTTACACACACCTACATTCACACCAACACACATAGCCTACACACCTACACACCATACGCACGCACATACACACCTAGGCTTCACACCCGCCCACCCACCCACCCACCCTCCACACACACACACACACACACACACACACACACACACACACACACACACACACACACACACACACACACACACACACACACACACACACACACACACACACACACACGCACGCACGCACACACACACACACACACACACACACACACACACACACACACCAACACACACACCTACACACACACACACACACCTACACACACACACACACACACACACACACACACACACACACACACACACACACAAACCATCTATATGTAGGCCTATTTCATTAATGGCGTGCCTGATGTTGCAAGACCTCCCATTTTGCTTTTTGGCGCGTGCTTAGTAATGTGAAATGTACATTGGCGTTTATATATATAATATGAAATTATATATATATATATATCTCTTATTTTACTGCTGTAGGCAGTGATGCTTATCGCACTGCGAAGCTATGTTTATATATAGAAGAGCCAATGAAATGGCTATCGAGGAGCCATGCAGAGGAGACCGTTCGAAAAACATTGAACGTTCGGACCATTTCATCTGTCCACAGTGGAAACAAATATAGGCGCTCAGAGAACGGAACCAGGGAAAGGCGAAACGGGTCGAGTCCCAGGAGGACTTTTGGGAAAATTACTATAGGAGATGGAGAAGGAAGAAGACGGACCCGTAGAATGGGATGCAGTATTCGGAAAACAGTATTCGGAAAAAACAGTATTAGGGGAAAACAGTATTAGGACAAAAACTGTATTACGAAAAACATGCTTTAATATATAGGATGCTATTTTCCGAGCGCAGACAACGCAGGGAAATAAATAGTTTAATGGTGTTAACAGAGGAATAGATAGTGTAATGGTGTTAAAGGGAAATAAATAGTGTAGTGGTGTTAACAAGGAATAAATAGTGTAATGGTGTTAACAGAGAAATAAATAGTGTAATGGCGATGACAAGGAAATAAATAATGTAATGGTGTTAACAGGAAAATAAACAGTGTGATGGTGTGAACAGGGAAATACGTAGTGCAATGGTGTTAACATGGAAATGCGTAATGTAATGGCGTAAGCAGGGAAATATGTAATGTAATGGTGTGAGCAGGAAAATACGTAGTGTAATGGTGTAAACAGGGAAATGCGTGGTGTAATGGAGTGAACAGGGAAATACATATAATGCAATGGAGCTAGCAGGGAAATAAATAGTGTAGTGGTGTGAACAGGAAGTACATGGTGTAATGCGTCGTGTAATCATTACACTACGCATTTACCTGTTACGTATTTCTCTGTTTACATCATTACACCGCATTTCCATGTTCACACCACGTCGTGTAATGCATGGTGTGAACACGGAAGTGCGCCATGTGTAGCCTAATGGTGCAAGCAGGGAAATACGCAATGTAATGGTGGAAGCATACAAATACGTAGTTTAATGGTGTAAACAGGGATATGCGTAATGTAATGATGAGAACAGGGAAATACGTAGTGCAATGGTGTACGTAGTGTAATCCGTAGTGTAACCTAATGCTGTATAGGCCTATATATAGGAAATACGTTGTGCAGTGGTGTTCATAGAGAAGCACCGTTCAAATACGTAGTGTAATGTTGTAGACAGCTGAATACGTTGCGGAAATAGTTATAATCATAGTTTTAAATTCCAAATTCTAAAGCGCTACTCTCAAGCTAAACGCAGGGCACCAGCGTATTCAAGATCGCTGTTTCGTATGAGTGGTCATCCAGAGATCGATGACCAGTAGATGACCAGTGGAGATCTGAGTCCAGTTGCCAGAGAGACCAGAGAGAGGGGAGGGGCAGAGGAGCTGAGTATAGCCACCGCGAACCACCTATCATGGTTGACGTTTGGGGACCACAGATAAAATTGAGGCCAACCGCGTTGAGAACAACTGTTGTTTTCAGAGATTAATTCAGAGAGTGCCTGAATGATAGGATTTAGTT